>JANAVB010022597.1:6730863-7154229 GCA_029216955.1 Iris pallida
TCTCCAAAGTATGTATTCTGAACCCCTTTTTTCGTTCGTTTTTTCTAGACTTTTTTCACAATTATGTAAGAATCTATCTTTATTAATTTAATCGAAACTAAATTTATGTGCAGTGATATGGTATACGAATTTTATCCGAAAGAGGGTAAAAATGGAGTTTCAGTCCAGCTGTCGGCAGTAGACATGCAAGACATACTCAACTATGACACATGGAGGCTGGCATACTGGACATAATAATAAGGAAAGCTGAGAGAAATTCAAGGCAGTAATAGGTGTGCCCCGTCTAGTTCGAAGGAGGTGCCATTGATCCAAAAAAAAAGCCGGCGCCCTAATCACATAAGTGGTCTGCATTCATGACGGCCCACACATTGGTAAGAATACAAACAGAAAAATCCATATTCATGTGTAAACCGATGAAAAATGACAGAAAAAAATTACTCATGATATTGTGTATTGTTTTTGGGAAACAGACCATCGTTCAACGTGCCAATGAAGAAAACGCAAAACCCGGCGCCTTTGAAGACATCCAAACCGATTTAGTAGACTTCATCATGAGTTTGGAGGACGACATAGAGTTGCTATTCATCCCACTCTTTAATACATCCATCAAACACTATACTCTGCTCACATTCAACTTTATCTCCTATGACTGGACACACTACAACTCCTTGAGGCTAACCACGTACGATACGTGCAAGGAGGATGCAGAATTAATGAAGAAAACCTTAGAGCCTATCGTCAGGAGAAAAGTTGATATGATGAGGGAGAGATGCCCGACGAAGAAGGAGTATGAGAGCAAAGTGCTGAATTGTTCTCTAAATTGCCCACAACAACGGGCACCCAACTGCCTCTTGTATACGGCGTATTATATGAATATGTTGACGACTCCTTTCTTCGAAATACCGGGAGGAAATGACAATAAAACTCACCAGAAGATTACAAAGATGAGGTTGTCATGGGCTAAGGAGTTGCTTTCAAGCAAATATGTAAAACGAACCTAGCAATGACATTGTAAAACAATAATATAATTATGATGTAATTGGGCAAGGAACTTCTGTCTTTTATAAGCTCTATTTTTATAATATAATTATTTTTGAATTACATTTACATTATCAAAACCACGAAAAGTTTGACTTTTATTTACATATGAAACAACTCGAACTCATGCGCCAAAAGGGCAGTCATTTTTATAATAAGATCTCCCAAATTCTGCCATTTATTGGCAAAATTTAACAACTCGAACTCATGCGCCAAGCTGCAGTCACTTTTATTGTCATTAATACCAATGAATCTGCCATTTATATGCCATTAATACCAATGAATTCTTTCATTTATATGCCATTTATTCCTAGTGAATCTGCCCCTTCGGATTATATTCTCCGTTTTAGTTGAAACGAAGAATGGAATTCTCCGTTTACTTGAAACGAAGAATAACTTTACCATTTAAATTAAATCGTTTGAGGATTCTATTCACCGTTTATTTCGGAACGGATAATAACATTCTCCGTCTGTCTTGAACGGATAATAAACAAATTAAAATGTTCATTCACCGTTTCTATTTAAACGGAGAATGACGTTCTCCGTGTCTTTCGAAACGTAGAACGTTATTCTCCGTTTAGTTTGAAAAAGAGAATGAAGATGAGCTTGATGAGAATATAACGAGGTTGGTATGGACTAAGAAGACTACAATGATGAGGTTGGTATGGGCTAAGAATTAGATTTCAAGAGAACTTCTGTCTTTTATAATGTCTGTTCTGCTGTCTTTTATAATAAAATCCTTTTTGAGTTAAATTTACATTGTGAAAACCACGAAAACTTTGACTTTTTGAGTTAAATTTACATTATGAAAGTCTGAAATACTACATAAATTCCTACTATCAAGAAAAAAGTTGAATGTCAGCTGCGTGCGGGCATCGCAGAGCAATAGAACTACTTCAGGCAAAGGATTTCCTTGAGGCAGTGAGTTCCTTTGCCTCAGTGAGTTCCTTTGCTCGGAGGATGCACGATGAAGTGACTTGCCTCAAGGAGTCATCCTACGGTTCCTATGCTCTGACGATGCACGATGAATATCATCTACCACGCGGACACGAACTAAAAGACGACAGAGAACAACACTCCTCACAGTTGAAGCTTTCAATTGGATTCCTTGAGGCAAATCACTTCATCGTGCATCGTCAGAGCAATGGAACTCCCTTAACAAAGGAACTCCGTGCATAGTCAGAGCGAATCAAAGTACGAGTGCAATAAATCCAAACCCACACTCTGTCGGAGCGCTCGTAATTTGATTCGCTCTGACTATGCACGGAGTTCCTTTGTTCATGGAGTTCCATTGCTCTGACTATGCACGGAGTTCCTTTGTTCAGGGAGTTCCATTGCTATGACGATGCACGATGAAGTGGTTTGCCTCAAGGAATTCAATTGAAAGCTTCATCTGTGAGGAGTGTTGTTCTCTGCCGTCTTTCAGTTCGTGTACGCATGGTAGATGGTATTCATCGTGCATTGTCAGAGCATAGGAACCGTTGGATGACTCCTTGAGGCATGTCACTTCATCGTGAATTCTCCGAGCAAAGGAACTCACTGAGGCAAAGGAACTCACTGCCTCAAAGAATTCCTTGAGGCAGAGCACCGTGCAAAGCCATCCTTCTTCAACAATGAACATGTCGAAGAGATAGACTCCTGGCTGGCGCTTCGACAGAGCGTGGAACGATAATAAACTCCAAACCCAAGCACATCTCAGTCTTCTGAAGGACTTCACCACCTTGCATCGTCGGACCAATGGAACATGTTGAAGAAATGAACTCCTGGCGGCAAAGGAACACCGTGCATAGTCCGAGCCAATCAACGTACGGGCGCTTCGATAGAGCGTAGGTTGGCAATAAATCCAAACCCAGGCACATCTCAGTCTTCTGAAGGACTTCACCACCAAAGCTTCTTCGAACGAGGAGATCGACAACTAAGAGGAAAGAGTCTTGCCAAGGCGGGGGATCGGTAGAGTCCATCTCCACAAGAAAAGCTAAGTGAGACGAGAACAAACTCACTCTACACTACTGCCATTTATAGGCATGGAACAACTCGGACTCATGCGCCAAAAAGGCAGCCTCTTCGAATTCAATTCAATTAATTTCCATCAATACCAATGCATCTGCCCCTTCTCAATTAAAGCTAAGTAAGACTAGAACAAACTCTTCCAACTACGGCCATTTATATGCCATTAATACCAATGAATCTGCCCCTTCGAATTCTGCCAACTTTGATACCCCCTACTGTATCAAAGTTTTCTTCATGATACAGTAGGGGGTATCAAAGTTTTGATACCCCCTATGTATGACATGTGGGCCCTTCCTGCTTTATAAAATGTGTACACATATTATATATATACATAAATTTTAATAGGGCCCACAAATCTCTTTTCTAACAAAACTCTTTTAAAGTTTTGATACCCCTATGTATGACATATGGTCCCCTCTTGCTTTGTAAAACGTGTAAACATATATATACACATAAATTTTGAGATGGCCCACATGTCATACATAGGCTCCTGTATCAAAGTTTTTTCCCTTTTAAATGGGCCCCATACATAACTTATAAAAAAGTATAAATAAAACAAAATTTTGTTATAGTCAAGATTTGAACCAATGACCTCTTGAATACAAGTCTAGCATTGTAACCACGACACCACAATAGCATTCTCCGTGTTTTATTAAACGGAGAATAGCATTCTCTGTTTTGAATTACACTGAGAATAGCATTCCCAGTGTTAAAAACACATTAGAATGTTCATTCTCCGTTTTAATTTAAAACGGAGAATGATATTCGCCGTTTAATTTGGAACGGAGAACGGTATTCTCCGTTTATTTTGAAACGGAGAATAAGATTCCCAGTGTTAAAAACACGTTAGAATGTTCATTTTCCATTTTAATTTGAAACGGAGAATGAAATTCACCGTGTCATTTGAAACGGAGAATGTTATTCTCCGTTTTGAACTGCACGGAGAACATATTTGCTCATTGTCACTATTTCGCTTCATTTTATTCCATTTGCTTATTGTCACTATTTCGCTTTCGTACTTTACAATTACGATAATCGTGACCCAATTTTTTACAAAATCTACATATTCTAGGCTTCGGGATAGGATGACTTTCTGTAGGCTGGCTTGATTTTCCTTGAGAAGGCCTTCCTTTTGTTGCTACCGGATTTGGCTCTTTTAAAGCTTCATGCACTCCATAACTGCATCAGCTACCATTTGTTCTTCTTCGCCAATATCGGTCACCATTTCTTTCAACTCCATCAGAACAGATGACATCAACTCCGTTCACCTCTCTTGAATTTTGCTTGATTTCTTACAATAGTATGTAAACAGATTACATTGTTCATTAATAGAACCATACCTTCTGCTCTCAATAATGTCTGGGTGGATGAATCTTTTTTCTGAGCCAGGTCCGGAGAGATAACTCTCTTTGCAATCCTTGAGCCAACGAGATTTTATCAAGTTCTTTGGAATATCTCCAATTTGCAATCTCTTCATTGCTGAAAAAATATGCCTACAAGGAATCCCCTTGGTCTCCATCCACATGCATTCACATTTTATGATATTGTCGGCCGGATGAAATGTAACCTTCCGGTTGACACTGTTTGGCGATAAATACTTTTGGACAGTGCAAACTTCTGCCTCTCTTACGATGTGATGATGGGGAACAGTATATGCATCAGAACGTGCGATTTCCTTCCTTACATCTATAAACACCGTTTTAGTGTAAATTACGGCAAATTTATCTTCTATTACGGCCATGCTAGTTTGATTCACAACTGGTGTTGAGAATTTACCATTGACATTCTTACCCATCTGGCCGTAACGTAAGGCCGCCAAACCGTGGTCACAATTTTGAAGGGCCTTCTAAAGTGGCAGCTTCTCATTCAAAAACCTTTTCAAAAATGCGTTCATAGATTCACATCTATTTGTTGCAGTAGAATCGCCAAAATAATTACCACGTAGGAATGTGTCTGCCCATCGCTCCCTCGTTTTGTACAATACAGTGGTCCACTCATTGTTTTCTAAATTATATTCTGTTAGCATCTGCTGCCAACAGTTTTCAAATTCTTTGACTGAATAGTACCTGTTTAGAAAACATGGACATTAACTAAAGTTGTGATATTGTAACAACAACATACTTTAAAGTAAAGTAGCAAGTGTGCTATGTACCTTTTAATCAGAAGACTCAGTTTATTATGAAAACCCTCTCGGTGTACATGTTTGGCAGCATTGTTAAGGATATGCCATGAGCACGTTCGATGAACTACGCTGGGCATTAAATCCTCAATTGCTTTATTCATGGATCTGCAACCATCCGTGAGAACTGTCACTGGTAATTTGCCATTCATACACTCTAGAAATTTTTCCAGAACCCAAGAATAAGTCTCCGCAGTCTCATTATGGATCATTGCAAACCCAAACACACAAGTCATCGCATGATTATTTGTATCCACTAGAACCACCAACGGCATTTGACTTCTATTTGTTTTATATGTAGAATCGAATGCTAGTGAATCTCTAAATAATTCGTAATCGAATCGACAAGAACCGTCAGCCCAACAGAGATGGGTCAATCTAGAATCTTCGTCTATCTTGTAGTCGTAGAAGAAATCTGGGTCAATGTTCTCCTTTGATTGAAGAAATGTAAGTGTTGTCGAAGCATGAACATCGTCGAGTGCTCTACTATCTTGAGCTAGAGCGTTGTATAAATCCTTTCTCGTCCATCCAATATTATCCCAGCCACCTTTCTTCTGGACAAGTAAATTCCATATTCTCCAGTCCCCATCCCTGATTGCTTCATAATCTTAATTTCTTCCAACTCTGCGGGTGTTATATTACGATGGGATCTCAAAAAAGCTGATTCATAATTATTCGCCAGGTTATGGTTGTGATGTACATAAAATTTTTGACGGACCACATCTTTGTTTTATGGGTGTACCCAATACGAAAAATTGCTTTACAACCACTTCTGCTTTCACTTCTTGGCTCACGAACCCTGTTTGGAGCTTTCTTGTATTTTTGTGTCTGAATCCCGCATTCGAACAACACCAACTACGGATCGTCACCATACCAGATTTGTTTTTCTTTACCTCGTTCTTTCTAATACTGAAACCATATGCTATTGAATAAATCCGGTAGAATGTCCCTGCTTCTTAAATAGAGTTGAACTGTAGGCCAACAATATCTTCTTCTAAGAGCATGGTTTGACCTTTATTAATGTTGGCAGATTGTAATATTTTTTTCATCGTCGCTGCATCGAAATCCAGTGGAGATTCATCGTCGTCCCTAAGAACAGAATAAAACAAAATAAACATGAGAAATAGATGTAAAAATATAATGCATTTCTTAAATCCATTAGAAAAGGTGATGCAAAATACATTTCGTTGTTTGAGTTGATGTCTTCATCTTGTTCTTTACTGTCTCCTAAGCTAACATCTTCCAAACTTTGCTCATCATCCAAATCATCTGACAGTCCTCTTGAAAGGAGGCTTTCTTCATCGACTAAATCTTCCACACGACGACCACTTTCTCCATGTGACGTCGACATTGAAGAAAATAGAGTGTGTTAGAAACCAGCAGGAGAAACGAAGGACAAGAAACAATACAACAAGAAAGAGTAATGATATTATCGTACCTCTAAATTGCCCATCTATATATAGCCCTCCCATCTGATGTGGCATGTTAAATAAATGAGCTTCTTAGCATTTTCCTAAATTAATAGTGTGTCATCTGACATGACTGATGACATGGCAAATTTTAATCCAAAAAGTTAACTACCCAATTTTCTCTATAATAATTTAACGTTAATATCAATGTTATTTTACTGTAAATATTAATTTATGTTAATATTAATGTTAAGTTTAATGTTAATATTAATATTATTGTTAATATTAACGATAATATTAATATTAATGTTAATATTAATCTGGAATATTAACTTTAATGTTAATTTTTATTTTTAGTTTTATTTAAAAAAATTGCCACGTCAGCTGTCAGATCAACATATCACGTCAGCTGCCACGTAAGGATGGACAGTTTGAAAGTACAATTTGGAGGTACAAAAAGCATTATTCAGGAAGAAACAACTTCCAGCAAGGCAACAACACAACTTTTTCGTCTTCATTGTAACTCCGCCACGTGGCCCTCTTTTGATGGCTCATGAAAAATCTTGAATGATTCTAGGAGCAAGCATAATTTTAAGAAAACAACTTCCAACAAAACAACTTTTTCATCTTCTGGGTACATGTATTATTAAAATGTGTAGCTAATAACGCATGAGGAAGCATGCAACTGCAATCTCCACATGGCCCTCTTTTGTAGGATAACACATGCAGCAGCATTTAATGCTACGAAACCCTATTGTCTTGTTATGTACTGTGTATCCTATGTGGCATGAGGCAGAAGACAATAACTTGCATAGGCGGCTATATTCACAAATGACAATAAGTTTAAAAAGTCATCTCCAATGCAAAAAAGTATTGAGTAGACAATATAAAGTAATTTTTACGACTTCCAAGACAACATTTGCTCTTCTAATGATATGGTATCAGTGTTTATTATTAAATTGTGTAGAATAACGCATGCAGAGCATTTAATGCTATGGGACCTGTTGTGTTAAGGAACACAACATGTGAGAGAGAAGCCGAGAGAGAGAGAGAGAAAGGGAGTATGGAAGATGGGAAAAGAGCAAGGATCGAGCTCGACTAGATTTTAAACTTAAAATTCAATTTTTGGTTATCATTACTAATAACTAGTTCGCACGTACGAGTTTAGACGAACACTAACCGAGCCCCGAGCAACGTGACATCAGCTAGCTAGGTTTCTAATACCGTGGCATTCATGTTAATTTAAACATTTATAATATTATTGAAACTAATATGACTACTAAAATTAAAAAATAGTTTTGGATTTAACATTTACTTCAAACTAGTAAAAGTTAAAATTGCATTCTTTTTTATTTAAAATATAATTGGAACTACAATTAATACTAACATTCGCTTGTCCCGTAGTTTAAGTCGTATTTCCCTCGATGCTAGGCTTGAGGTAGCCCTTGCTTGTCAAGTCGTTGCACGAACACATTAGAAAAGAGTTTTGTTGGGCTATCGAAGTATAGCAAGCACCGTCCCGTGTCACGTGCATTTATTAAGCAGTGAAAGGGTGTGAAGGCCACTGACAATGTCAAGACATCACGGACTATAGCTGGGTTAGACGACGACCCTTTTGCTGCGGGCCGAATAGGTCCCTTGGCCTAGGAATGGATTGGTTGAAGGAGCAATACACAAGAATAGATTGCCATAGCTGGGTCCGATTAACAAAGCTATACGTTCAGGAAGGTTCCAGAGACGCCATTCCATAATGTGACAGCGTCCCAGCCTACACCGCAAGAAACGACGTAGAACGCTGTCTAGTTCTACTATCTAACAATAGTTAGATATTACAACCTGTCGAGAACGGTCAACTCCGAATGGAGGACAAGCAATGTCAATATAATATACTCAATAAGCTATGATATTGTTGCGACCGTCCAGTGTAGGTATTTATGTATGGTATTTATGGTGCACATCATCTTAATTCAACCGAGTAGTTCAAAGGAGGGAATTATGTATGGTATTTATGGTGCACATCATTAGGACGGATTGCGACCGTCAAGTGTTGTGATAAGCTATGATATCAGTAAGTTTGGGATCCTTCGGATATTGGGCTAGCAACCCGTATCGAAGCGATCATAGTCTCAAGATAGAATAAATGCTATAAGACTGTAAATAGAGCATATACAATGAATCATGGAGTGTACATAAATGTATCATGGCATGGTAAGATGTAGAGCTAAAGCTAGAACAAGAAAGTAGAACTAAATCATGGTATGTACATGAATCAAGGTAAGCCATATATCCAATGTGTGTGAGTAGTAGTTTCAACTTGTGATCGGCTTGGGTACCTGTCGAGAACTGGCCTGGCAAGTCATAAGTACGGTATATGACTCACACTGTTCAAGAATGCAAGGGGATATGATCACAGGCATACACTACTAATCCCCCTACCCCAACTGGTAGAATGGATCCAAACAGGACACGTCACCGCACGGGATTCTAATGAGAACGTCGCCTATATCTTTGGCTTGTATTTCATTATAATGTCTCTTATAGTATTTGTCAATTCATATGGAACTGCTGTTGGTATTTGTACTTGCTCATTTTTCTGACAGGATACCGTTGACATATTACAATTGTCTCGTGTGACTGATTGCCTGACCTATTATGGGGTCGAGTCTGATGGAGTAGACCCGGACTGTGGCTTATTAGTAGAGCCACTAGACTTTGCTCACCCTGAGTAGTGTAGCTTAGTTAGGTTTGCCTGGCCTACGAGCTAGCTAGTACTTTTTAGACTGTAGTAGTTTTTATATATTATGTGATTCTCTGGGTTGTTTGTGTATAGCACTGGTCTTGTGTGGATCTTGGACTTATTTTATGTTCTCATCATTCGTATTTTCCTTTCCATACTATCTACCTTAGTTTTACATTTGTGATTGAGATTGTATTGCTATGTCACCTCCATTCGGAGTGTATATACTGTATATATACATTTATCTGTTTAGTTGTAGTATTTATAGATGACCTAGACAACATTCTACCGCCGAAGCTGCGGCGTAGGCTGGACGTAACCACGTACTCGTGCCCCTAATCAGGGTACGGGTCATGACAGAAACACCGTGACCTTCATATAGATAGGGCCGGTGGGTTGAGATTAGCGCTGAGTGCAGGCGCAGGGCCTGCCACCCTTATGCATATGTTTAAGTTTACGGTTGGTTGGTTGAGTGAAATGATATAATTTATTATGTAAAGTTCTAACCTTGTAGGCTAGGCAAAATGGGACATAGATGAGCACGATCACAATATTTATGTTAAGATTAAGTCTAACTGTATCTGCCGCAGGGACACGGTGGTGGACAAGTTCAGTATATGTTCGACTCGAGGCGGGGCTCGGCTTGGACGTCCAGATGGATGGAGTCCTTAGCGTTCAAGAGGAGCTACCGCATTGGCGTTTGGACTTGCGACATGGAGATGTTCAGCCGAAGACTACTTGTTGGCTATAAAGAGGCATAATGTATGGAACAATGTACTCCTTTGTGAGCTAGAGAGATCATGAGCGTTGTAGCCATTTGGCATGATGAGTTGGGCTATTCAGAGCCATTGTAACCATCAGTTCATTATCAATAAAAGAGATTCTTGTTGTATACTATGTTTTCCTTCCGCTGCTTATGTTATCAATTTGAGCTATAAACACTATTGTGAATCTGTTATTTTGCCTTGCACGAGCGCAACTCCAGGCTCGTACTGCATCACGCCCCAGCGATGACGATGATTTGGGTGAAATCTTGATAATGATGAAGACGGTAACTCGGTCGACAAACGTAAGTATCGAGGTATGATCGGAATTTTTTTACAGTAGCATTAATATTAAATCTACATTGGCTTTTCTGTTAATTTAAAATTTATAATATAATTAAAACTAATATTACGAAAATGCTATTTGCACCCAAAAAATTTGGGTGATACCATCTTCCATTATGTGGCATATGACATGGTTGCTAACATGACAACTGACATGGCAAAATTTAACAATAAAATTAATATTAAAATGAACATTAATAGTAAATAAATAATTTAATATCAAATTAACATTGATTAATATTAACATTAATATTAACATTAACATTAGCATTAGCATTAATATTAATATTAATATTGACATTAACATTAACATTAAAAAATTTTGGATAATTAATTTTTGGGGTTAAAATTTGCCATGTCAGCTGTTATGTCATCTGCCATGTCAGATGCCACGTAATGGGAGATGGCATCACCCAAATATGTTGGGAGCCCAAACGACTAATTGCTAATATTAATACAGTGGCATTACCGTTATTTCCCAATAGATTCGTGACTTGTTCGGTCACACCCTTCCACGAGCGGGTTACATACACCCGCGTAAACGAGGGGTTAAATAGCCTTTTCCAAAGAAGAGAACCCATCCGACTAGAGAGAAACAAAGGAAAGAAGAAGAAGAACAGTCGCAATGGAGAGGAGCAAGATCAACTGCAGCGGATGGGCCGTCATCCCTACCGAGATTCTCTCGATGATACTGGTACTGTCGGGGATGCCGGCGGACGAGATAATGTGCAACGTGGCCCCAGTTTGCCGTTCGTGGTGGAAGGCGCTCAACGGTCCCTTAGACTATTGGTCTAACGTCGACTTGGTACAGTGGTGCCGGAGGACCCAGCAAACCGCTGAGATTAGTTTGACCGTAATGAAGCTCGTGGCTCGCAGTGAGGGACATCTAGGGTCCCTCTCCGCGTACAAGCTCGACGAAGCAGCCTTCTCTTTTACGTGTTTAAGGCCAGTGCAAAATTTTATTTGGTCTTATTCTAATACTTTATTTTTTCTATTACAGAATTTTACGTATACTTTTGTTTGATGTTTTCCCATTTTTATCATACAGTGGGAAATTTCTAAGGGTGCTGTACATTCCGAAGTGCGACGTGAGTGATGAAACTTTCGTGAGACACTTGGAGTTTCTCCCTGTGCTGGAAAAACTCGATATTATCTACTGCCTCTACATCACGTCGACTGGAATAATTTTTGCCGAAAATTATTGCCGCCGTCTGGTCAAGTTGAGTAGGAACATGCCCCCTTCGGATTTCATGCTCAGGAACATGTTCGTGCTGGACACGAAAAACGAGACGGAGGGAAAGGCCGTGGCAGAATCGATGCCGCGTCTCGAGCACCTACATATAGGATTCGGCATGTTCAATGGAGACACGCTGCGATCTATCATATGCAACTGCAAGGGTCTTCGCCTGCTCGACATACGTGGGTGCTTCAACGTGATCTTCGACGACGAACTCTGGAAAATTTGTTATTCAATACAGACGTTTAAAAAACCCTTTGATAATGTAATCCCAGTACCAGGAGAACCTGTGAACGAGTGGTATAATGATTTAGATATGTTCTATCATTCCTGGGGTGAATGGTGAAAATATTAGCATGCATAATTGCATGCATTTCTTTATATATATTTTTCACTAGTCTACATACAAGATATTTTTTATGAGTTCGATTCTCCATTTTGAGCAAATTTTACTTTTGTCAATACTAATTTTGTACATGATTTTTTTTATAAATAAAATGGACTGTGATATAATGACGCCTAAGACGGCTCACTTCTGAGATTTTGACATTTCCCAACACAGATTTTACCATTAATACAACATCTCAGTGTAATCATATCCAAGAGATTTTGCCATTTCCCAACACAGATTTTACCTTATTCAAAATGAATTCTGGCGGTGCAAATTCCACTCATATTAGTGGTATCAGTGCCATTCACCATAATTAATGGTGATCGATACGAAAACATTGGTTTCTTTTTCACAAACCTTTAAAATATATTTACACAGCCAAACATCCAAACTAATTCATCTTCATGAGCCTTCAAAACCAATTTATATAGATTCAAAACAAAACTAAACAGCCAAACTATTTAAAATTCACAACCCTATGGAACAGTCCTAAATGTACCATTCTCCGTCTTTTATGTACCATTCTCCGTCCTAAATGTACCATTCTCCGTCCTATATTGACCATTCTCCGTCCTGCATGTATCATTCTCTGTCCTACATTTACCATTCTCCGTCCTAAATGTACCATTAGCCGTCCTAAATGTACAATTCTCCGTCCAAAATGTACCATTCTCCGTGTTAGAGGAACGGAGAATGACAATTAACAGCCAAACAGCCAAACTAATTCATCTTCACGAGCCTTCAAAACCAATTTATATAGATTCAAAACAAACCTAAACAGCCAAACTATTTAAAATTCACAACCCTACAGAACAGTCCTAAATGTACCATTCTCCGTCTTAAATGTACCATTCTCCGTCCTACATGTATCATTCTCCGTCCTACCTCCGTCCTAAATGTACCATTCTCCGTCTTATATGGACCATTCTCCGTCCTACATGTATCATTCTCTGTCCTACATTTACCATTCTCCGTCCTAAATATACTATTTGCCGTCCTAAATGTACAATTCTTCGTCCTAGATGTACCATTCTCCGTGTTAGAGGAACGGAGAATGGCCATTAACAGTCCCAAAAATTGTTCCATACTAAGTTAAAAAGCATATTAGTAACCAAAAAATGTTAACAGTAGAAAAATTCTACAGAACCCAAACACCAGACTCGAACCTAGGCCTTCCGTGTAAAAGCCAAACAGCACAACCAACTATGCCTGCAACTAACCCAAAAATCCGTCCTATATACGCTTTTACAACCTTCACCCATTGCTGACATGTGGGCCATGGCCCACATATCAGCAATGGGTGAAGGTTGTAAGAGTGTATATCCCCAACTTCCAATAAGGAATAGGAAGAGTCGGTTTGGAACGTGTATATATATACATAGGGGTCCCCATTCATCTGAGTAGGTTGCACATTTAACATGGCTCCAAAAAGATCATCTGGTTGGGAACCATTGCCAGAGTCTGCTTCCAGTCGTCGCCGAGCCTCTCCGCATGGAGTACCCTCTGCGCCGCCTCCGGCCCATGACTGGCTGGCAGAGGCTGCGGACTTTCTGACCTCCTGCGGGTTGTCACTGGAGGTCATCGCTCGACCTCTTCATCCGGCGCCCAACTTTGACCTGTTGCCGATCACTCCAGAGGAACGGGATTCTCTGGAGAAGAGGGAAGCGTTTCGCCGCCTGTGCCATAGGGCGGGTGTGCACACCCTGCAGGACTTTGCGGAGATCCTTCGCGAGGTCAGTGAGGGCTAGAATTTTTTTTTTTTTTTTACAGTTTTTTGTCCTCCTCTTGTATACTTCTCCGGAGAATGTTCCGGCGACGAAGCTGGGATTTAATGAAATATAATATTTTGTTAACTCAATTTGTTTTCGGCTACAATCAAACTTTTACAACCTTCTGACAACTTACACCCATTTGCTAACTATAGCATTGCTCTTTATAATTAAAAAATCTTGTTACGTCAAATCCATATATCAGCGACGATATCCCCATCAATGACTTGTTACGTCATAGAATTGATTATGCTGCCAGCGTCAATCTCGCCGTCAAATCCATCTTAAATATGATTACAAAGTAAAATAGAGGACAACTTTGAGTGTTTCAATTTTACTCTTTTCGAGTACAAAGTCTTCTTATTTTCAAAAATTTAATCAAATATTCGAAACATGGAAATATTGAGATTAAACTTCACATTCTTAAATATGTTGTCAATTTTTTTTAAATAAACATGTTTCCACCACATTTTTTCTGCCAAATTTTTCAATAATTTATATGGAACACGTGGATATATACTAGTAATAATAGTAATAAATTTAATTTTGGAAAGTAATTTTTAAAATTAGGGTCTCAAAATCCCAATGCTTTATGTAGTGATTTCAAATGGATATATACTAGTAATAATAGTAATAAATTTAATTTTGGAAAGTAGTTTTTTAAATTTAATAGTAATAAATTCGACCGTCTTATACTAGTAATAATAGTAATAAATTAATTTAAAACTCAAAATTATTCTAATTTTTTCCACTTCGCAAGGTCACATAAGACGGTCGAATTTTCTCTCTACTTCTCTCAAACCCTCTTCCTTCTCCCAAACCCTCTCCCAAACCCTCTTCTAATCAAAATGCCGCCGAAAAAAACAACGACCGTCGCCGAAGGGGAAGAATCCATAAAGGGATGCGATACAGGCCCGAAGGGCAGAACTTGCAAGGGCGGCGAAAACCAAGATTATGGTCGCTAGGGCAGAGGCCGATAGGGCAGCGACGGCGGCAGCGACGATGAAGGCGGAGGCGTACTCAAGCGAAGGCTAAGGTGGCAACGGATACAGTGTCATCAGCGTACTCTGTGGATTTTGAATCCTCATCAGAAGAGGAAAATGAAGAGCAAGAGCAATCATCAAATAAGTCCCAGGTTGGAGAGGAGGTAAAAAAATTTAAAGACTCAAAAACTAAGAAGATTTACATTAAATATTTCAAGAAAAAGGTGTTATGCCTGAAAGATCAATTAAGATGGATGATGTCGAAGACGAAGCTTTCCTGGATATATTGAAATTCTATCAATTGGAGAAACTGAACAAATCCTGTCTTGAAAAAATCTCCCAAACAATAGTAAGAAAATTTTACTCAAATCTTCCGGCTGAAATTAAAGAAAAAGAAGAGGATCAACCACTGGTGTTTCTGAAAGGGAAACTGATTAGGGTAAATGCTGCTGTCATCAACGAATTTTATGGATTTGATCTAGTTCCTGAGTTTGATATGAAAGATATTGATAATGTTTCCATGACGGATGCAATTCATGAGATTACAAGTGTTTCGATGGGTGCCAAGACCCCTCAAAATGTATACAAAGATCAATTATCAAATTTGTATAAATTGTTGCATGCCTACGTATCTCAAACACTCAACCCTACTGGACATGAGTTTTCCATCCATCCCGAGAGAGTAAAATTTCTTTATTATATGGGGAAGAAAAAAAGGATGGATATAGGTTCCTACATGTTCAGTAGAATGATGCATCTCGTGGGAAAACCAACTGCAAGGACAGCTCTTCCTTTCGGAGAATTTGTATGCTCGATGGCTAATAAACATTCTGTCCCAAGCTTAGCAGGGGATGTTTATATTAAAAACAAAGGCCCCATGAGAAAACTAACCTTCACTCGAATGTTTAGAAAACGGGCAGCAGCGGCAAGCAAACCATCAACATCTGGAAAACCATCAACTTATGGAATCAAAAATACTAAGGACAGGGTTGATGACCTATACAATTTTGTTGCTACAAACTTTGAGAATGTCTTCAAAGAGATGAAGACTATATCCGACAACCAGAAATTGATTCTGGATAAGATTAACCAGATAGAGGTGGAATTTGCTGACCAAGAATAAGATTTTCCTTCCCTGGTGAAGAAGGTAAATGGGGCTAGCCCAAACTCTTATGTAAAAATACACACTGTGCACATTGACACTTTAATGCTAGCCATCACTTTGATACTTCTATTTATGTTTTTGGATGTCATTTCTACATATAAAGTGAGTCAATACTGACTATAATTTTTCTTAATCCGTCCCTCAAAGTGTAGGTGAAGGATATTTTGAAAAAGAAGAAGTAGGAAAAAAAAACAAGAAGAAGTAGATGGAGACGGCTATGAAGATACATCTTTTGAGTTTTGAATGTCTCTTATTTCAATTTGGATGTAATATTTGACTTGTAATATGGTTCTGAATATTTGTTGGTCATGACGGACAAACTAAATTTTGTGTTTGAAATATTGTAAGACTAAACTTTTCGCTTGTACTAAGTGCATAGTTCGTAATTTATTTTGAAAATATAATATGGTCTTGAATTTAGAGTAGGTCTCCGTCTTATTTGGATTATTGTATTGTGAATTACGCAGGTTCTATGTTGAATTACTGTAACGTGGATTACGCAGATTACTGTAACGTGAATTATGCAGTTTATTGGACTTGGAATGAAGTATACTTAATTTGATTATGATTTTTTGGTTGAAGCGTTTATTTGGTTGGCAGTTGGCCTTCATAGATGATATTGATATTTTGGTATATTTCTTTGATTTGCAGATGCCCATCACAGATTTCATGAGTCCTGGGTGCATTGCTAGGGTTTACAGGTGGCCTCATTAGGATGCATTCCTGGGATCACTGAAACTTTATTTGATTGTAATGTGTTTTGCTTTCTGTAAAAAATCATTACATCGATGCCATCAGTATGAATTCGATGCCAGTGCCTCTTTATCCCTTGTTATTAAAATTGTAATCCTGCCTGTTCATCCCTTGTTTTTGAGGAAACATAATTGTAATCCTGCCTGTTCATCCTTTGTTATTGCCATCAGTACATCGATGCCATCAGTATGAAGTCGATGCCAGTGTAATGCATAATGTAATGTAAGAAAAATTCTCTTTGATAGTAGGTTAATTATATTCAAACATTCGCAAGAAATTTTGTTCAGCCATACAGTAGAAGCCTGATAAAATGATATTCGGATTATCTTGAAAATGATTTAATATTAAATGAATGTACTATGATAAATGATATTAAAAATAGTATAAATATTTGGTGAAAAAAATATGAGATACTTGAACATTTCCAGTCCTAAATGTACCATACTTTGTTAAAAGCACAGAGTGTCCGTTCTCCGTTTTCAAAGAACGGAGAATGGCCATTCTCCATGTTAAATGAACGGAGAATGGCCATTCTCCTTGAGAATGGCCATTCTCCGTGTTAAAAGCAAAGAGAACGGCCATTCTCCGTCCATTCGCCATGTGAAAAGCAAAGAGAATGGCCATTCTCCGTCCATTCGCCGTGTTAAAAGCAAAGAGAACGACCATTCTCCGTCTATTCGCCGTGTTAAAAGCAAAGCGAATGGCCATCCTCCGTGTTAAAAGCAAAAAGAATGGCCATTCACCGTCCAAATAAAATATTCTCTTCGAAAAAATTATTATTAGAAAAGTAAAAAATATTTCGTCCGATCAATACATATATTTTTTTTTAAATAAGTGAGCAGATGATCCGCCCGACCTCAGAAGCAGGTTTCCTCACCACCACCGTGACATGTAGC
Source organism: Iris pallida (assembly GCA_029216955.1). NCBI lineage: Eukaryota > Viridiplantae > Streptophyta > Magnoliopsida > Asparagales > Iridaceae > Iris > Iris pallida. The sequence continues at coordinate 6,748,540 of JANAVB010022597.1, forward strand.
TTTATTAACAAAATATAAAATTATTAGATGAAAAATAAGATTTCTGACAATGGCATGGTCAGTAAAATTAGAGCGGCGCCGCTGGTACTTCTTCTTGTTCGAGGAGGTTTCGACGACGTCCGACGCGAAGCGGACCGATTCTTCTCGGCACAGCTGGTACTCCTCGTTGTTCTAGGAGGGCTCCACGACGTTCGACGCGATCCGGACCGATTCTTATTTCCTTCTTCATCTCCGTTTCTCTTTCCACCACAACCACCAACACCACCACCACGACGGTCTGTAACCAAAAAAAAATTATAAAATATTAAATTGGATGTACTTTTGAGAGAGTAAATGTGAGTTAATTTCGGGTGTTCATTGAAAAAATTAAAGTGAAGAATGACCTGCTAAAGCAAGTTACCAACAGGTCAAAAGTCTAAATCAGCATTAAATGATGTTTCTACACTATTATTCAATCCGAACCATTGGATCAACATCCAACGGTCCAGATTTCGGATGTATCGATACATCCATTTCCAGCGGATGTATTGTAGAACGACCCTATATATATATATATATATATATATATATATATATATATATATATATGTTACACAAAAAAAAATATGTTACAAAATATATATATATATATATATATATATATATATATATATATATATATATATATATATATAAAATATATATATATATATATATATATATATATATATATATATATATATATATATATATATATATATATGTGTTACACTATCCTTAAATAGTAACAAAGTGGATTAGAATAAATCTACAATCTATATAAATTTCTATTTATGGGAACTTTTATATATATCAACCTCCCTAAATAATATTGTAACTATTTATGCATTTACATAAAAGTATATATATATATATATATATATATATATATATATATATATATATATATATATATATATATATATATATATATATATATATGTCCGGCGCTCGTAGCGCGAGTGGCACGAGGGGGTGCTCTCGGCGGGGAGACCCGGGATCGAGCCCCCCCTCCCGCATCAACCCGGCTGGGTGGCAGTGGCCACGGGGTTGATGGGGATGCACGGACACCCAAAAAAAAAAAAAAAAAAAAAAAATAATAATATATATATATATATATATATATATATATATATATATATATATATATATATATATATATATATATATATATATATATATCGAAAATCCCAGAAATCCACCAAAATGTTTTAAAGAAAATAAATACCATACCTTCAAATAAAAATATTATTTTCATATCAAGGATATATATATATATATATATATATATATATATATATATATATATATATATATATATATATATATATATATATATATATATATATATATCCTTGATATATCCATTTCCAGCGGATGTATTGTAGAACGACCATATATATATATATATATATATATATATATATATATATATATATATATATATATATATATATATTCCATGATATAGCATCAGGATCTTGCAGATGAAAAAGTAATTCCTTGGTATTTTCATATCGACCTACTCTGTTATAAATGCCTGCAATAACATTACTGGGGGCAACTTGAAACGGTGATAATGGAGATATACCACACGCTAAGGCATCATACATCATATTATGAGCATCATATGAGGCCATGAGAGCACTCAAAACATAGTCATGATGACCGTAACCCATTCTTATTATTAGCGAGTGAAGCTGCCGAAGATCCAGAGCAGTAACATTTCTGAGAACGGAAGAGAACGTAAACTCATTGGGCCTGAACCCCGAAGATAACATCTCTTTGATAAAAGCTACCAGAGCGCTCGAACCTTTATTAGAATAAACCGAAATGAGAGCATTCCACGCGACAAGATTCTTGAAGGGCAATCCATCAAAAACCCTACATGCGGCTTCCATGCTTTTGCGCTTTGCATAGAAATCAACTAAAGAACTCCCCACAAAAACACTGCTGCCGAAACCGTACTTGATCGCTTTGGCATGGACAAACTCCCCCCACACCGCCGAAACGAAACCACCGCATGCACCAAGAATGCTCACAAGCGTACTATCATTAGGGGAAAGCCCTTCAAAGCGCATTTCACAAAACACCTCTAAAGCTCTCTCCGGCATCTCACTCTTTGCAAAAGCCGAAATCTTTGTGTTCCAAGAGACCAAATCTCTCACCGACAGATCATTAAACAGCCTCTCGGACACGTCAAGAGCAAAGCAGTTGGTGTAGGCATGAAGCAGAGAATTAGAAACGACGGCGTAACATGCCACGCCTGTTTTAACAACCAGCCCGTGGGCCTGCTCCAAGAAACACCAACTGTCAGGAGATCGAAACGACGACAAGATGCTCAAGAAAGAGCATTCCGACGGGAAAACGCCGGCAGTCCCCAGAAGCTCCCGAAACAGAAAGAAGCAGTCTCTGGCGAAACCCAGATGGGAAAATGCGGAAATAAGGACGTTCCAGGTGACTACGGTCTTGTTACTCATCCCGTCGAACAACTTAAGCGCGTCGTCCAACTCTCGGTGTCGGCAGAAGAGACCCATTAGGGACGTGGAAGAGTAAGCGTCGGAGTGGAGCAACCCGAGCTTGAGGAGCAACGGGTGGAGCTGGGCGCCGCGAGAGAGGGAGAGGGAGGGGGAGGAGAGGATAGGGGCGAAGGTGAAGCTCGTCGGACGGAGATTCAGTGATAGCATTCGAGAGAGGAGCGGCCACGCGGAGTCAGCGTGGCCGAGGCGGCAGCGCGCGGCGATGAGGGAGTTGAAGGAGGCGGAGTTCGGTTGGGAGATTTCGTCGAACAGGCGGTGGGCTGCCGAGAGATCGTCGGCGGAGGCGATGAGGGAGTGAATGGAATGGTGATGGGAGTGGGAGGAGATGGGACGAGAGAGAAGGGGTTTTGAGAGGGGAGTGCTGGAGAGTAGTAGTTTTGGAAACATTCTGAGGACATGATGGGTTTTTGGATGGGAGGAGTTTGGTTTGGAATTTGTTCTGGCGGGAAAAAAACAGTCCCAAAAAATTGTTGGTAATGATAATTTATCAAAAAAAAAAAATTTGAAAACCTAATTCAATTTTAGGACAATTTATGAAAGTAAACAGAATTTTGTAGGAAGAAAGAGATTTTAGGAAAAGACATGGAGGAGAAACAAGTTTAGAAAAATTTAGCACCCCAATGTATTAGGGCTTCAAACTTTAAAAAAAAGACATGGTGCCTAGGGCCTTGTTTGGTTTGCGGAAACGAAAGAAAAAGAAATCACTTCCTTGACATTTTCTTTCCTTTGAAAAATTATAATTTTTATTGATTTTTCTTTCCAATGTTTGGAAATGTCAAGAAATTTGCAAAAGAAAGTGAATACTTAGGGATCGTTTGGATCAAGTTTTTGTATGGAAAAGGAATTCAACATTTTCATACCCATGTTTGGTTAGGTTGGGAATAGGTAGTTCAAAATTTTAAAAATTTTCATTCCCATGTTTGGTTCACACAGGAATAGGAATCTTAATTTATTTAGTTTTCCTTCAACACCCTTTCATTATTTCATGATGATTCACATGTTTGGGATAGAAGTTGAAAAATTGAAATAAAGAGAGGGTATAACCGTCCAAACAAAATAGTCAAACATCATTCCTAGGAAAAGCAAATCTATTCGCAGGGGGGGGGGGGGGGGGGGGGGGGGGCTTGGGAATAGCTTTCCCACATCAATGGGAATAGCTTCCCCACATAAGCCCCTCCTATTCTCTAAGGAATACAAAACCCATTACCAAACCTCAAAAATTTGAACCAAACGCCCCCTTGTTCCTAGGAATGATGTTTGGCTATTTTGTTTGGACGGTTATACATTTTCTTTATTTTCAAAATTTTAACTTATATCCCAAACATGTGAATCATCGTGAAATTAATGAAAGGGTATTAAAGAAAAACTAAATAAATTAAGATTCCTATCCCTGTGTGAACCAAACATGGGAATGAAAATTTTGAAAATTTTGAACTACTTATTCCCAACTTAATCAAACATGGGTATGGGAATGTTGAATTCATTTCCCATGGAAAAGGAATTGAAAAATATATTCCTAGAAATACATAAACTTGATCCAAACGGGCCCCAAAGGTGTTAAAGTGATTCCTTCATTGGATTGATGGAATCATTTTTCTTCCTAATTTTCTTTCCTCCTCAATTCCTTTGGCACCAAAACATAGAAAAGTAATCACTTTTATTTTCTTACTCCATGATTCCGTGAACCAAACGAGAAAGTTTCTTTCTCCCTACAAAATTTCCTGAATAAAAGCTGTTTTCAAAAGCTACTTGTGATGTTACTTTTTGAAAAACAACACCAATGTAACCAGATCTAAGTGCTCAAAGTTGTTGACAAGACCAATTTATAACTGAAGATTTTGGACCTGAGCATAGGGGGCAAGACATCATGGATACACATTATAAATAACAAATAATAGTTTCCAGACAATTTGAGGAGGCTTACTATGAACCATATGTAAAATCTCATTGGCTTGGCGGCGTTCCTTCTCCTCCCAATCCCCATGGCTCATGTGTCTACTACCATGTTCAAGAAAGGGGAAAAAATTGTCGGCAATCTGGGTCGAGTTTGTCATCTGTGACTAGCTTTTTCATTGAATAGATTTGATATCTATTTTCCATTGATTTGATATATATATAAAAGACCACCTTTTATAAATTGCCTACTAGGTTATTAAAATGAAATACCATTATAAATATATATAATACATGTCTACGCGGACGTCCTTTGATTGCACCACCTGTCTACATGTCTTAGGTTGGTTTTTGGTCCTGTACGGACTAAATTGGTACAACCAGGTCTCATAAAAGTTATAATATCAATAATTAACTAATTAAATCGTTTATAGGGGTCATGTCACAACTTTGCCTGGTTTTTCTAGTTGGAACATACTTATGGCTCGGCCTTCCCTAGCTAAAATACTAGACAAAGCACACGGCTACACTATCCATGCCACGATTTCTAGTCGTCTGGCACTCCAAAACTTAACCATGACTAAGGCCTTCTATAATAAAAATTAATTAATTATTTATTTATAAACTTCTAAGAATTACTTCAAATAAATAATAATAAAAATATTTTCAAAATTTTGGGAAGAGGGCTACTAATATACCCACCTAAAGGGTGTGTTTGATTACAATGTGGAAAATATGTGGAAAATAAATTAGTTCCATGGAATTATAAATTTTTTCATGGAAAACTTAATTTGGGTGTTTGATTGTCATTATTTTCCACGAAAAATAGTTATTTTCCATGGGAAATGATATTTTCCTATGGGTTGGGCAAGTTTCATTTTCCACCACTTTAAAATAAAATATGGAAAATGATAGTTTTTTGGAAAATAATTCCATGGAAAATATAAGCTATCAAATACTACAATTGGTGGAAAATTTGTGGTGGAAATATTTTTCATGGAAAAAGACCCCAATCAAACACAGCCTAAAAGAATTTTGTCCTTAAAATTTAAGGAAAAAGTCCATCAGTGATGGTAGAAGATGGGGTCCCACTAGCTATCAATTATTCTCATGTTCATGGCATCTGTCAAGGATTTCTAAGATAACTAGTCTACATTGTAACTAATAAACTAGTATAATGCCAAATCTTATTTTATAAAACCCATATACTACTATAACTATCCATGAATGCATCCTATACGTCATTTTCTCTTCGTCGTATACTCGACTATGTAAATTCAACAATTTTTTCCACTAATCGACCAAATCTTGAAAAGTTCATCATTATTCTCTATGTATTCTTTTTCCAAATCAACTTTCCTACTGAGATTGTCTACCCACCTTAAGTCACACCTACTCCATCAAACTTCAAATCCCTGCAAGATTTTATCTTCTAAAATAAATTCATAATTTATCTACCAGTGGTCGTCCTAAAAAAAACTTTCAATAATACTACATTTCTATGACATATAGTATCCCTACTACCCCCATCTTATCCACCAAGGCAGTCATAAACTAATTATGCAAATTACATAAGGATATTTAGTAACCAATTTTTTAACTTCCACCAGGCACGATCGTTCATCTCTCCGAAATAGGAAAGATGAGAAACAATAATAAAAAAAATTCAAGAAAAGTATGATCGAGTTCGAATATAGAGTTCAAAGGTGATAAACGAATTCAAGGAAAAAAATTTCAAATCAGTGTGGATTGAGATCCCTAGTCATGTTTAATACTCTTGCAGGCTCATTCAACACAGTAACGTAGTCAAGACGATATGCACTGACCTTCATGGGCTACCACAAAAATTTGTCACGACCCACACCCGCTTTCAGGATGCGAGTGCGTGCGCAAGCCAGCTACATATCAAGCGGACTCCAGCCCAATTCGAATATGTATACGCAGTCCAGAATAGGGTATCATGCCTAATATGGTAAGTTAAACTATATCTCAATTCACAAGAGCAATATAAAACAAGAATGAACATTATGGTTCATGGTCTACAGCCCACTATCATATATGTTCGATTAGACTCCAAAGAAATAACATGAGTCTATAAAGCTAGGCTAACAAGCAGAATGTAAATAACGGATGTGAATGTAATCACTAAAGATACCTGAGTATGAAGTAATCAACTACGATCATGATTAGCTAACTAACTCCGTGCAATCAACTACCTGAAGAGATCATCAGGTCCTCAGGGGACTAGCGAGATACATAAAAATATGCTTATCTAACAGTTTATCACGCATGATCCATAATATAAGCAGTAAAAGACTAAGCAATACCGATACACGAATATGTGAATAACTATGCATAAATGAACGACTGGAAAAAAATAGGTGAACACATGACAAGAGATCAATTGATAACCAAACCCCCGCCCATAGTGTGGACTCGTAGGTTTGAACAAATAACTAACCCTCGCTCCTAGTGTGGACTTGCAGGTTAGTTCAAACAATCAACCCTCGCCCATAGTGTAGACTCGCAGGTTAAGAATAAACGAAAATGGAAATAGTAATTCAGTTATGATGCACTCGTCCTACGACACAATACGACTCAGTCAAGTTACATGTGAGAACAAATTCGGTATGAACTACAATATCAAACCATGAACAATGACAATATAAATGAGACAACTAAAGTAATATGCATGATATGAAGGAACACATGTCACCAATCGATAAAAGAAACTAGTAATGATATGTAACAAAGAAGAAGAATATAAGCATGTAAATAAACTGTATATTTGCCTGGTGGTAGCACGTAGAACCAATACTATCCAGTCAATCAACGAGGCACAAAAGTCAAACTCGTACAACAGTCTCCGAAGGTTGAAATAGATATTACCAATGTGTTCAGAATAGTGAAATTAGCTAGGATAGCCTACGCATAAGTCCAATTTTGGACACAGGGGCAAAACGGTAATTTTAGGTCAAAACGATAACCGTTGTTAGACACGTTTTGCATCAAAAAGTGTGCCAACATCTACGGTCTCTAAAGTGATCAAACTATATGTCTACGGATCCTTTTTGACGATACAAATGTTCAAAGTTGGATTTCGTTGGGCCGTGCACAAATTTGCCTGTTGGATCGGGTCGCGGGCCCGCCAAAATTGCGTTCCGGTCGACGTTCTCAGAATCAGACCAAACTTGGCAAACAGGACCAAAAAAAATGACATGGTCATGCTGGCGCAAGTTTTGCCTCAAGATAATGAATATGCACAAAGTAATGGGCTAGTTTGCAAAGAGGCCGATACAGGATATCTCGACGGATACGTATCGATTTTGTTATGCACACACAGCGAAATCGAGTTCCGTCGAATCCCACACGTCTGCAACATCCGTACGCATCTTTTGATACTCACGATTATGACCAATTTGCCTATTTGTTGGAACAGACTTCGTATCGGGGAAAATTCTAAGTTTTCCAAAACAATTTTCATAGGTTTTTCCTGATTTTTTTAATTAATTTTTCTTGATGTACAATAGATGAATCCAAAACCTAAAAATAGCATTTAGAAGCCGTATAGGTTTTCATTAAACTATTTAGGTAGTTTTCTAAATTAGTCGATGGATCAACAATTTGTCGCCTTCTAAAGCAAGTTCTGGGACTAAATATTATGTTTCGTTTGAAACTGTTTTTTGCCAATGTTGGTGTCGATTTATCGAGTAATCTAGGGCTATAACTTACAAACTATCTAATGGGGTTTAGAGTCCTATAGGTTGTGGTTACAAAGATGTAACTGGTTCAAGATTTAATGGTAAGATGAGGGAGAAAATTAACCGCAAAGTCGGGCTCTCGACAGCACGGTTAGTGCTGTACAGATGCGGCTCTCTGTGTAGCCGCTGTTCTCCAGCGATCGCTGGCCTTTGTACGGCGTTGCAGGTGCTAGGGACGGTGCACAGGTGGCTGGGAAGTCATGTGGGTGATCATGAGGGGTTGGGCTAGGGCTTTGTGGTTAGAGATTTTGGAAGAATCCCCCTCTCCCTTGTTATACATTAGTAGGGGGTCGGTCTGCTCGAGTTGGGGATGGGGATTGATTCGAATTTAAAATCGGATTTGATTTAGTTTTTAAACAGGATATGTAGTAATAGTAGAGAATCAAGTAGTGATTGCATGGGAATTTGTTTGAACAAATTCCATGGAGATTCGAAAGTGTTTTTGAAAATTCCTTCCTCTTCATAGAACGGTCTCGGGTTCCCCTCTGTTTTGGAAGATGAACAGTGTTCATCATAATGTTTTTTTTTCTTTTTCTTTTCTGAGTTATTCATATATTTGTATATGTGCACATATATAGATACCCCTATATTAGATTAATATTTACATATAAAATATTCAATAATATTTGTTACACTATCCTTAAATTTAACAAAGTGGATTAGAATAAATCTACACCCTATAATAATTTCTACTTATGGGAACATTTATATATATCAACCTCCCTAAATAATATTATAACTATTTATGCATTTACATAAAAGTATACATACTGATATATATATATATATATATATATATATATATATATATATATATATATATATATATATATATATATATATATATATATATTTTATTTTTTTTATATATATATATATAGCCCAAAAATCCACCAAAATGTTTGGAAAATAACTACCATACCTTCAAATAAAAATATTATTTAGTATCAAGGACATATTATATATATATATATATATATATATATATATATATATAAAATTCTAAAAAAATATATATATATATATATATATATATATATATATATATATATATATAAAATTCTATAATACATCTACCCATTTTGGATGTATCGATACATCCCAAATCTGGACCGTTGAATGTTTATCCAACGGTTCAGATTAAATTCACATTCAATAATGCAGGAGACATCATTTAATGCTATATTTGACTTTTGATCTCTTGTTAACTTGCTATAGCAGGTCATTCTTTAATGCAATTTTTTAATGAACACCCTAAATTAGAGTAATGCTACAGTTACAACCAAATGCTTACAACCTTCACCCATTGCTGACATGTGGGCCATGGCCCACATGTCAGCACATGGGTGAGTGGTTGTAAAAGGGTTGTAAGAATTTGGTAGTAGACTTAGCATTATTGCCCTAAATTAAGTCATATTTACTTTCTCTTTCGTCCATGTAATTTAAAATTTGTGCAACTACGTATATATATTGTGTCGGCCAGAAAGGAAGGACACAGTGTGTCCAGGTCTGTAGGAGATGTAGACGATGACACCATCGCTGCTGGCGATCTAGATGATGACACCGACGATGACATGGACGAAGTTCCTGTAGCTAATGTGGATATTAGTAAGGGAAGAATTCAGAGGAAGAAGAGTGGTAGGAAGCCGATAAAAGCTCGTTCTCTCAAATCTCTTCTTTGTGTAAATTAAATCCAAGGAGGACACAATCCCTAATTTTAGTTATTGCTTAGCAGAGTCTGCTTAGTTGTTGTAAAATTATGGTGTTGCTTCTGTAACATTTTCATCTTTAATCTCATGTTTTCTATGAATATGTTCTGTTTGATTTTGATTTAGTAAGCTTTTCATAATTTGTTTTTTTGTTTCATCTAACAATTTAGTATTTTTTTATAAAGCTACAGGCCATGGTGGTGGTGGTGGAAGGAGAAACGGAGATGAAGAAGGAAAGAAGAAGAAGTTCTGGTTCGTTGCGGACTTCGTCGAGCCCTCCTCGAACAACGATGAGTACCAGCAGAATTAAACCTCTTATAAGGTTCCTCAAATTGTTAATCATGATAACCTTTGTACTTTTCAAACGGCTAGTAGAATCTTCCTCGAGCCCTCCTCAATGAAACTGCTAGTAGATTGTTTGCTAGTCTCAAAATTTATTTGTCTTTCCATCTTCCTCACTTTTTGTACTTCTCGCTTGCTATATATACAATAGTTTTCTTGTTTCGTAGTACTATTATTTATTCTGAAATACATAGAATAGTTTTCTGAAATACAATAGTTTTCTTGTTCTCAAGATGTCTACTCGTGTGGTGGGAAATGTAGAAGACGTAGAAGATTGGTTGCCAGCTCCAAATGAAACCTTCATTCCGCATATGTTGCGTAGGATTATAGATCAACTGTCGACGATTTCAGCTGAAGTTGCAACGATCAATTCTAAGCTTGGTTCAGTAGAAATTGAACAAATGAATTTATCTCGACGTTTGGAGAAGATTGAAGAATCTCCAGCTTTGAAGAAGGCATCTTCATCTGGAGTATTTAATAATGTGAATAAGGTTTCCGTTGAATCTTCCGATGAGGAGGACGTGATGCTACAGAATCATAATAAAGCAATAGACCGAATTCTCGCATTGTGTCCTACAGAAGAAACCGACTTTAGAAGTTCTTCGAAAAAAATGCGTGGAAATTTAGGTCCGGTCATACCCTCGAAAAGTTTAACAAGGGGTTCAACCTCGAAGTCTAGCAAGTGTACTAGTGGTTCTTCGAGTTATTACGACTATGTTTTTGTCGATGATAGACCTGACGAGTATGTAATATGAGTTTTGACTTAATTCCAACAGTTTTTTCTCCTAATTTATTCGTTTCTTTTCTTAGAGAAATAATAACATCTTGCAACAAAATCTATGTGTCTCGGTTTGAGATGAAGCCCTTAGCTCCTTTAACGAGAATTAAAAATGGGGTATGTATAGATAGTATATTTCTTCTTAGATGCCATCTATGTTTACTTCGATTCCATCGCTGACATTTTTAATGATTTATTCAGATTGTAGGCGTTGTCTCTGCTCTTCTCACCGCGGAGGAACGGAAAAGAACCTCCAATAAAGCTAATGTATGGTTTTTACCAATTAGGATAATGGTGAGTGAGCATTTTATTTTTCAATGCATATGCATTAACAATTTTCTCGTTTGTTTGTCCTTCGTAATGTATTAATTGATGTGTATGTAGAGAGCAATATTACCTACATCCGACAAAAAGCTTCATGAAATATGGAAGAAGTGCAAATATTTTCAGGATTACATAGGATTTTTAAGCACTTGTAACGAGGTATTAATGTATTTCTGTTTAAATATTAATCCTAATTTTTTGAAAATTTACTAATTTGTTTTACCTAATCAATCCTGATTCAGATATACATACCCATTCTTTTGGACGGACACTATACTCTTGCAATAGTTCTGGTTAAAACAAAGACTGTTAAAATTTGGGACTCACTTGCATCTAAAGATGATCTGATTTAAAACATATCAGTCATAAAAGAAATAGTAAGCTCGTATTCATCAATTTTTATGAATTGGGCACAAGATACGCGGTATACTAAAATATATTGTATTCTGGTAATTGTAGCTTTCAAATTTGGATCTCTTTCTCGAAGAAAAGATTTTGAAGTTGAGAGATGCTAGGTTCAGCTTTTCTACTTTTGCAATAAAACTTCATCTTTATGTTCCCCGCCAAGGCAATTTAGTTGATTGTGAGATTTTTGTAATTACATTCATGAAAGACCGATGTAGTCTAGACTACTGTTCTCTCAATGTAAGTCTAAAAATATGTCGTTAAAAACTTACACTTTTTAGAGCAATATTTTTGATGTTATGTTTGTTATATGCAGTTTGATGCGGGAATGGAAAGACACAAAGCTGCTGAATGGATTACAACTTCAGAGCACAATAAAGTACTATCCAAGTTGCTTATATAATATAATTAAGCAGAAAGGAGTCCAAACTGAAATAATTGAATATGGAAGATGATAATTTTTTTCCTTATTTTATATCTAATTATTATGTTCATTTGTTTTGTTGAGTTGTAATGACATTCTTTTATATTTCAAATTTTTGATTTGTAATCTTCCAGGAGAATGGCCATTCTCCGTGTATTATAACACGGAGAATGGCATTCTCCGTGTTATTTGAAACAGATAATTGCTATTCTCTATTATTTCGATACTGGAAAGGTTATTCTCCGTGTAATTTCAACAGAGAATGCTATTTTTCGTGTTATATTACATGGAGAATGTCATTCTCCATGTTAGATTCATATCATACATTTCATTGTTGTTTGTTTTATTTCAGTGCAAATAACCGAGCAACTCATAGAAACAAATTACAGGCTCGTTAATGAGAAAAGGGAGCTTCAAAATAAAGTTGAATCGTTGAATATTGAAGCCATTGAAAAGGATGTAAAAATTGTTGATCTCTAAGCTATTGTTGTAGTATTGCAGCATGAGGAGACTCAAGCATCTGCTGAACTTGCTGCTCCAAAAGAAGCCAAAAGAAGAGGAGGAACGGGGGGAAAGAGGTTCAAAAAACCATCAGCGCCATTATCTATTGAAGATGTTACTCCATTGGAAAAGAATACAGTTAGAGATGCTAAAAAAAAGTGGAAGATTAATGCCGTTCCGAAATCCGAAGAAGACGCCAAAATAGTTGAATTAAAGAGGAACCGTGTCATACTAAGGGAATGCGATAAACTCTTACTTTGAAAAGATGCGGATGAAGAGCTGAAGAAGTAATACATCGACATCATAATTCCCAAAAAGAAGTGTCCAAAGTATGTATTCTGAACACTTTTTTCTTTTATTTTTTCTAGACTTTTTTCATAATTATGTAATGAGAATCTCCATTAATTTAATCTAAACTAAATTTATGTGCAGTGATATTGTATACTTATTTTTGTCGAAAGAGGGTAAAAATGAAGTTACAATCCAGCTGTCGGCAATAGACCTGCAAGACATACTCAACTATGAAGACATGGAGGCTGACATACTGAACCTAATAATAAGGAAGCTGAGAGAAATTCAAGGCATTAAAAGAAGGTATGTCCCGTCAAGTTCAAAGGACGTGCCATTGAACCAGAAGCAAAAGCCGGCGCCCCAAACATTGAAAGATAAGTGGTCTACATTCTTGATGCCCCACACATTGGTAAGAATCCAAATAGAAAAATCCATATTTATGTGTACACCGATAAAAAATGACATAAAAAATTACTCATGATATTGTGTTTTGTTTTTGGAAAACAGAACATCGTTGAACGTGCCATTGAACCAGAAGCAAAAGCCGGCGCCCTTGAAACTTACAAAATAGATGTAGAAGACTTCATCATGGGTTTAGAGGATGACATAGAGTTGCTATTCATCCCACTCTTTAATGTATACATCAGACACTATACTCTGCTCACATTCAACTTTATCTCCTACGACTGGATACACTACAACTCCTTGAGGCAAACCACGTACGAAAAGGGCAAGGTGGATGCAGAATTAATGAAGAAGACCTTAGAGCCTATTGTCAGAAGAAAAGTTGATATGATGAGGGAGAGATGCCCGACGAAGATGGAGTATGAGAGCATAGTACTGAATTGTTCTCCAAATTGTCCACAACAACAGGCACCCAACTGCCTCTTGTACACGGCGTATTATATGATGAGCTTGATGAGTACTCCCTTCGAAATACCAGAAGGAATTGATGATGACACTCACCAGAAGATTACAATGATGAGGTTTGTATAGGCTAAGAAGTTGCTTTCAAGCGAATATGTAATTCGAACCTAGCAATGACATTGTAAAACAACAATATAATTATGTAATTGGGCAAGGAACTTCTGTCTTTTATAAGCTCTGTCTTTTATAATAAAATTATTTTTGAATTACATTTACATTGTCAAAACTACGAAAAGTTGACTTTTATTTACATATGAAAGTCTGAACTACTACATAAAATCCTACTACCAAAAAAAAGTTAAATGTGAGCAGCGTGCGAGCATCGTCAGAGCAAATCACTTCATCGTGCATCGTCAGGGCAAAGGAACTCCTTGAGGCAAAGGAATTCCTTGAGGCAAATCACTTCGTCGTGCATCGTCAGAGCAATGGAACTCCTTGAGGCAAAAGAATTCCTTGAAAAAAATCATTTTATCGTGCATCTTCAGAGGAAAGGAACCGTTAGATGACTCCTTGAGGCAAATCACTTCATCGTGTATTGTCAGAGCAAGAGCAAGAGCAAAAGCAAGAGCGATCCCGGACACAGTAACCAACAACATGGCACACATTCGATGAAGTGCACGAACATAAAATTTCTTGAGGCACAGGACCTGGCAAAGGAATTCCTTGAGAGCAAAGGACCTTGCAAAGGAATTCCTTGAGGCAAAGGACCTTGCAAAAAAAGTTACTTCATCGTGCATCGTCAGAGCAATGGAACTCCTTGAGGCAAAGGAATTCCTTGAGGCAAATCACTTCATCGTGCATCGTCAGAGCAATGAAACTCCTTGAACAAAGGAACTCCTTGAGGCAAAGGAACACCGTGCATAGTCAGAGCGAATCAACGTGCGGGCGCTTCGACAGAGTGTGGGTTGGCAATCAACCCAAACCCTGCGGCTCTTCTAGTAACCAACATCACGACATACAGTCGATGAAGTGCACGAACACGGACAGCCCACTAGGCACATTTCAGTCTTTTGAAGGACTTCACCGCCAAAGCTTCTTCAAACGAGGAGATCGACAACCAACAGGAAAGCGTCTTGCCAAGGCGGGGGATCGGTAGAGTCCATCTCTATAGGAAAAGCTAAGTGAGATGAGAACAAACTCTCCCTACACTAATGCCATTTATAGGCAAGGAACAACTCGAACTCATGCGCCAAGTGGCAGTCACTTCGAATTCAATTCAATTAATTTGCATTAATACCAATGCATCTGCCCCTTCTCAAGTAAAGCTAAGTAAGACAAGAAGAAACTCTCCCAACTACTGCCATTTATATGCCATTAATACCAATGAATCTATCCCTTCGAATTCTTCCAAGTCAATACCATTCTCCGTGTACTGATGTACCCAAGTGACGGAGAATTATAAAAAAAGTTGATTATTAGAGCATCTCCAACCCTATTGTGAGCATCTGCTCTTTCAAAATGACTTTTATATATATTGGAACTAGAAGAAGTGAAAAAGTTGTATTGGAAGTTGAAAACAAAAGAGAATGCTATTCTTCGTGTTTATATAAACGGAGAATAGCATTCTCCGTTTTGAAATAGACGGAGAATAGCATTTCTAGTGTTAAAACGATTGATAATTCTATTCTCTGTTTAATATGGAACGGAGAATGACATTCTCCGTTTAATTTGAAATGGAGAATAACATTCCTGTTTAAATTAAAATGATTGAGGATTCTATTCTCCGTTTAATTTGGAATGGAGAATGACATTCTCCGTGTGACTTGAAACGGAGAATAACATTTCCAGTGTTAAAATACATTAGAATGTTCATTCTCCGTTTTATTTTAAATGGAGAATGACATTCTTCGTGTCATTTGAAACGGAGAATGCTATTCTCCGTGTTGAATTAGACGGAGAATACCATTTCAAGTATTAAAACGAATGAGAATGCTATTCTCCGATTAATTTGAAACGGAGAATGACATTTTTTGTTTTAAATTACACGGAGAATGTCATTCCCAGTGTTAAAACCCACATGAATGACCATTCTCCGTTTTAATTAACTCGGAGAATGATCATTCTTTGTTTCAAATTAAACGAAGAATGGCTATTCTCTGTTTTATATCGACGGAGAATAGTTGACAGAAGCCTAATTTTTTGTTTTTTGTTTTGTAGGAAAAAAATCTGTCAGGAATAAGGAATCAAGACTTTTTCGTTCTACTTTCAAGCCAATGCTAAATCTTATGGAGGTGGTCAATATAGATGTTTATCAAGACTTTTTCGTTCTCCGTGTTAATCAAGACTTTTTCGTTTGGTTTGCTCTGTCTTTTATAATAAAATCAATTTTGAATTACATTTACATTGTCAAAACCATGAAAATTTTGACTTTTATTTACATAAGAAAGTCTAAACTACTACATAAAATTCTACTACTAAGAAAAAGTTGAATGTGAGCTGCGTGCGGGCATCGTTAGAGCAAATCACTTCATCGTGCATCGTCAGAGCAAAGAAACTCCTTAAGGCAAAGGAATTCCTTGAGGCAAATCACTTCATCGTGCATCGTCAGAACAAAAGAATTCCGTGAGGCAAAGGAATTACTTGCAAAGGAATTCCTCGAGAGCAAAGGAATTCCTTGAGGCAAAGGAATTCCTTGAGGCAAAGGACCTTGCAAAGGAATTCCTTGAGAGCAAAGGACCTTGCAAAGGAATTCCTTGAGAGCAAAGGACCTTGTAAAGGAATTCCTTGAGAGCAAAGGACCTTACAAAGGAATTCCTTGAGGCAAAGGACCTTGCAAAGGAATTCACTTCATCGTGCATCGTCAGAGCAATGGAACTCCTTGAGACAAAGGAATTCCTTGATGCAAAGGAATTCCTTGAGGTAAATCACTTCATCGTGCATCGTCAGAGCAATGGAACTCCTTTAGGCAAAGGAATTTCTTGAGGCAAATCACTTCATCGTGCATCGTCAGAGCAAAGAAATCGTTGGATGACTCCTTGAGGCAAATTACTGCATCGTGTATCGTCGGAGCAAAGGTACTCACTGAGGCAAAGGAGTTCTTGTGGGTCTTCCAGCATTACAAAAACTGGGCCGTGGCGATCCCGGACCCAGTAACCAACATCATGGCAGACAGTCGATGAAGTACACGAACACGAAAACTTGTTACATCTCAGTCTTCTGATGAAGTGTACGAACACGGAACACCGTGCATCGTCAGAACAAATCACTTCATCGTCAATGTGCCAAGGAATTCTTTGAGACAAAGGAACTCCTTGAGGCAAAGGAACTCCTTGAGGCAAAAGAACACCGTGCATTGTCAGAGTGAATCAACGTGCGGGCGCTTCGACAGAGTGTGGGTTGGCAATCAACCCAAACCCTGGGGCTCTTCCAGTAACCAACATCATGGCACACAGTCGATGAAGTTTATGAACACGGACAGTCCACTAGGCACATCTCAGTCTTCTAAAGGACTTCACCACCAAAGCTTCTTCGAACGAGGAGATCGACAACTAAGAGGAAAGCGTCTTGCCAAGACGGGAGATCGGTAGAGTCCATCTCCACAAGAAAAGCTAAGTGAGACGAGAACAAACTCTCCCTACACTACTGCCATTTATAGGCATGGAACAACTCGAACTCATACGCCAAGTGGCAGTCACTTCGAATTCAATTCAATTAATTTGCATTAATACCAATGCATCTGCCCCTTCTCAAATAAAGCTAAGTAAGACTAGAACAAACTCTTCTAACTACTGCCATTTATATTCCATTAATACCAATGAATCTGCCCCTTCGAATTCTGCTAAGTCAAAAAAAATTCTGCCAAGTCAACACCATTCTCCGTGTACTGATGCGCCCAACTGACAGAGAATTGTAAAAAAGTTAATTATTAGAGCATCTTCAACCCTATTGTGAGCATCTGCCCCTTCAAAATGACTTTTATACATATTGGAACTAGAAGAAGTGAAAAAGTTGTCTTGGAAGTTGAAAAAAGTAATTGTATTGTCTTCTCAAACTTTTGCATTGGAGAATATATTTTTATCTCATTGTCTTGTGTGAATGACATCTTGCCACATAGGAAAGACATTGTCTTAAGTCAACGACGTTTTATTTGATTCCAGTTGCTCTTTGTTGATATTTTGCTTCCGTACTTTACAATTACGAAAATCGTGACCCAATTTTTTTACAAACTTTACAAATTCTAGGCTTCGGGATAGTTTGACTTACTTTAGGTTGGCTAGATTTCCCTTGAGAAGGCCTTCCTTTTGTTGCTACCGGATTTGGTTCTTTAAAAGATTAACGCACTCCATGAACTGCATCAGCTACCATTTGTTGTTCTTCACCAATATCGGTCACCATTTTTTTAACTCCATCCGAACAGACGACATCAACTCCGTTCCCTTCTCTTGAATTTTGCTTTATTTTTTACAATAATATGTAAACAGATTAACTTGTTCATTGATACCAGCATACCTTCTGCTCTCAATACTGTCTGGATGGATGAATCTTCTTTCTGCGCCAGGTCCGGAGAGATAACTCTCTTTGCAATCCTCGAGCCAATGATTTTTAATCAAGTTCTTTGGAATATCTCCAATTTGCAATCTCTTCATTGCTGAAAAATATGCCTACAAGGAATCCCCTTGGTCTCCAACCACAAGCAGTCAGATTTTATGATGTTGTCGGCCCGATCAAATGTAACCTTCTGGTTGATACTGTTTGGCGACATATACTTTTGGATAGTACAAACTTCTGCCTCTCTTACGATGTGAAGGTGGAGAACAGTATATTTATCAGAATGTGTGATTTCCTTCCTTACCTCTATAAATAACGTTTTAGTGTAAATTGCGGCAAATTTATCTTCTATTTCGGCCATGCTAGTTTGCTTCATAGCTGGTGTTGAGAGTTTATCAGTGACGTGCTTACTTATCTGGCCGTAACATAAGGCCGCCAAACCGTGGTCACAATTTTGAAGGGACTTCCATAATGGCAGCTTCTCATTCAAAAATCTTTTCAGAAATGCGTTCATAGATTCACATCTATTTGTTGCAGTAGAACCACCAAAATAATTTCCACGTAGGAATGTGTCCGCCCATCGCTCCCTCGTTCTGTACAATGCAGTGGTCCACTCATTGTTCTCTACATTATAATCCCTTAGTATCTGCTGCCAACAATTTTCAAATTCTTCGACTAAATAGTACATGTTTAGAAAACATGGACAGTAACTAAAGTTTTAATATTGTAACAACAACATACTTCAAAGTAAAGTAGCAAGTGTGCGATGTACCATTTAATCATCAGACTCAATTTATTTGCAAAACCCTCTCGGTGTATATGTTTGGCTGCATTATTTAGGATAAGCCGTGAGCACGTTCGATGAACTACTCTGGACATTAAATCCTCAATTGCTTTATTCATGTATCTGCAACCATCCGTAAGAACTGTCACTGGTAATTTTCCATTCATACACTCTTGGAATTTTTGTAAAATCCAAGAATATGTCTCTGCAGTCTTATTATGGATCATTGCAACCCAAACACACAAGTCATTGCATGATTATTTGTACCCACTAGAACAACCAATGGTATTTGACTTCTATTTGTTTTATATGTAAAATCAAATGCTAGTGAATCTCTAAATAATTCGTAATCGAATCGACATGCACCGTCAGCCCAAAAGAGATGGGTCAATCTGGAATCTTCGTCTACCTTGTACACGTAGAGGAAATCTGGGTCAATGCCCTCCTTAGATTGAAGAAATGTAAGTGTTGTCGTAGCATCAACATCGTCTAGTGCTCTACTATCTTTAGCTAGAGCGTTGTATAAATCCTTTTTCGTCCATCCAACTTTATCCCATCCACCTTTCTGGTCGACAATTAAATTCCATATATCTCCATTCCCCATCCCTGATTGCTTCATAAGGTTATCTTGTTCCAACTCTGCGGGTGATATCTTACAATGGGATCTCAAAAAAAACTGTTTCATAATCATTCGCCAGGCTATGGTTGTGATGTACGTGAAATTTTTTGATGACCCACAGCTTTGTAGAATTGGTGTACCTAATACGAAAAATTGCTTTACAACCACTTCTGCTTTCACTTCTTGGCTCACGAACCCTGTTAGGAGCTTCATTGTATTTCTTCTGTCTGAATCCCGTATTCGAACAATACCAATTACAGACCATCACCATCCCAGATTTGTTTTTCTTTACTTGGTTTTTCTAATACTGAAACCAAATGCTTTTGAATATATCTGGTAGAATGTCTCTGCTTCTTTAATAGAGTTGAACTGTAAGCCAACAATATCTTCATGTAAGAGTTGTGTTGGAGCTTTGTTAATGTTGGCATACTGCAATATTTTTTTCATCGTTGCTGCATCGAAATCCAATAGAGATTCACCATCGTCCCTAAGAACAGAATAAAACAAAATAAGTATGAGAAATAAATATAAAAATATAATATATTTCTTAAATCCATTAGAAAGGGTGATGCAAAATAATATTTTGTTGTTTGCATTGATGTTGTCGTCATCGTTATGATGCATTCTTCCGTTGTTTTCTTCATCTTGTTCTTTATTGTCTCCTAAGTTAACAGCTTCCAAACTTTGCTTATCATCCAAATCATCTGACACTGCTCTTGAAACGAAGCTTTCTTCATCGACTAAATCTTCCACACGACGATCAGTTTCTCCATGTGACGTTGCCATTGAAGAAAATAGAGTGTGTTAAAAACCAACAGAAGAAACGAAGGACAAGAAACAATACACGAAGAAAGAGTAATGCTATTCGTACCTCCAAATTATCCCTCTAATATATAGCCCTCCTTAAGTGGCATCTGATGTGGCATGTTAAATAATATTGTGTGTCATCTGACATGACTGATGACATGGCAAATTTTAATCCAAAAAGTTAACTACCCAATTTTTTCCATAATAATTTAACGTTAATATCAATGTTAATATTAATTTATGTTAATATTAATTTTAATATTATTGTTAATGCTAATGTTAATATTAAAATTATTGTTAATGTTAACGATAATATTAATTTTAATATTAATATTAATGTTAATGTTAATGTTAACATTAATTTTAATGTTAATGTTAATTTTTATTTTTATTTTAAAAAAACTTTGCCATGCCAGCTGCCAGATAAACATATCACGTCAGCTGCCATGTAAGGAGGGACAGTTTGAAAGTACAATTTGGAGATACAAATAGCATTATTCAGAAAGAAACAAATTCCAGCAAGGCAACAACACAACCTTTTCGTCTTCCTTGTACCTCCGCCACGTGGCCCTCTTTTGTTGGCTCATGAAAATCTTGAGTGATTCTAGAAGCAAGCATAATTTTAAGGAAACGACTTCCAACAACACAACTTTCTCGTCTTCTGGGTACATATATTATTAAATTGTGTAACTAATAACGCATGAGGAAGCATCCAGCAGCATTCTCCATGTAGCCCTCTTCTGTAGGATAACGCATGCAGCAACATTTAGTGCTACGTTTACTGTTGTGTAATTCTTTCTAATGATATGGTATTAGTGTTTATTACTAAATTGTGTAGGATAACGCATGCAGCAACATTTAATGCTACGAGAACTGTTGTGTAATTATTTCTAATAATATGGTATTAGTGAACACAACCTGTGAGAGAGAACCCGAGAGAGAGAGAAAGAGAAAGAGGGAGAGAGAGAGAGAGAGAGTGGGAGATGGGATAAAGAGAAATGATCGAGCTCGACTAGATTTTGAACTTAAAATTCAATTTTTGATTTTCATTACTAATAACTAGTTCGCACGTACGAGTTTAGACGAACACTAACCTAGCCCGAGCAACGTGACAGCAGCTAGGTTTCTAATACCGTGGCATTCCTGTTAATTTAAAATTTACAATATTATTGAAACTAATATTAATACTAAAATTTAAAAGAGTTTTTGATTAAACATTTACTTCAAACTAGTTGAAGTTAAAATTGTATTCTTTTTTTATTTTAAATGTATAATATTATTGGAACTACAATTAATATTAACATTCACTTGTCCTGTAGTTTAAGTCGTATTTCACTGCTTGTTGCTTAAGTCTATGCACCCAAAGAACTTGATTGTTCAAGTGGAACGCGTACACAGTACGTCCCCACGATGCAAGGCTTGTCGTAGCCCTTGCTTGTCAAGTCATTGTACGAACACGTTAGAAAAGAGTTTTGTTGGGCTATCGAACTTATAGCAAGCACGATGCAAGGCTTTTCGTAGCCCTTTCTTGTCAAGTTATTGCACGAACACATTAGAAAAGAGTTTTGTTGGGCTATCAAAGTTATAGCAAGCACCGTGCCCTGTTGTCTGCGAACCTAATTTGTGATCGCACACGACATAGTCATAAGGTAATCCGAGACACGAGATCTAAGAGAATAAACAGACAAATTGAATCACACATTAAGTAAAGGAAACTTTGAGATAGCCGTTCCATACATTGCACACATCCCTCAATATACAATAAATTACTCCATTAACCTGGAATGGAGGGATGCTGAGCCATCTTCCTTGGACAATTGAGAGTCTTCAAAAGTGGAGTTACGGGACAAGTCTTCGACGCACGACCGATTATTCAAAATCATGAGCGTCGTCGAGCTAGTTAGCTATCTATTATATGATCTTTCTAACCATCCTAATCAATTAGCATGTCAACATGTTTTGAGGTAAGCATATGAATTTGTAAGCATTAAGCAGCTATCATATTCATCCTGTGTCACGTGCATTTGTTAAGCAGTGAAAGGGTGTGAAGGCCACTGGCAATATTAAGCCATCACGGACGATAGCTGGGTTAGACGTCGAACCTTTTGCATCGGGTAGCGAGACCTGTATGAAAGTTTTCGAATAAACCACACCGATGTAAGGCTGGCACTTGCTATGCTCGTTCCTCCCAGGCCGAATCGGTCCCTTGGCCTAGGAATGGATTGGTTGAAGGAGCAATACGCAAGAATAGACTGCCATATTGGCAGGATTATTTTTGGTATTCCCGGTGAGGCAGAGTTTTTATTTTTCGGTGAGGTAGAGTTTTCACCATCGACTTGATTCCAGGGACGACACCAGTATCGGAGAGAGTCTACATGATGGCACTTTCAGAGTTGGAAATCTTGTACAAGATGATTGAAGAACTCAGAACCAAGGGATTCATTTGTGCTAGTGGATCGCCTTGAGGAGCACCGATGCTTCTTGTGAAGAAGAAGGATGGTACATCAAGATTATGT
The DNA here is from genome assembly GCA_029216955.1 of Iris pallida. NCBI lineage: Eukaryota > Viridiplantae > Streptophyta > Magnoliopsida > Asparagales > Iridaceae > Iris > Iris pallida. Next base: position 6,771,667 of record JANAVB010022597.1, read on the forward strand.
GTTGATTATCGTACGTTGAACTCTGTAACAATCAAGAACAGATATCCTCTACCAAGGATAGATTACTTATTTGATCAGCTCAAGGGAGCGGCTGTATTCTCGAAGATTGACTTGCGGTCAGGGTACCATCAGATCAGAGTCAGAGAGCAAGACATCCCAAAGACAACATTCAGATCGAGGTATGGACATTGGGGTTCCTTGTTATGCCCTTTGGAGCGACCAATGTGCCAGTCGTATTTATGGACCTCATGAATCATATCTTCATGCCCTATTTGGATCAGTTCGTGATATTGTTCATAGACGACATCTTAGTCTATAACAAGAGTGAGGCCGAGCATGAGCAACATTTTCGTGTAGTTCTTTAGATACTCAGGGAACACCAGTTGTACGCAAAGTTCAGTAAGTACGAGTTTTGGCTGGATCGTATCTCGTACTTAGGTCACATCATCACCAGAGGTGGAGTGGAAGTGGACCCCCAGAAGATAGTGGCCATAGAGACATAGCCAGTACCTAGCACCGTTGCAGAAGTTTGAAGTTTCCTAGGATTGGCTGACAATTATCGACGGTTTGTGTCAGACTTTGCTCGAATTTCAACGCCATTGACGTGGTTGACCCTCAATGATATAGCGCTTGCTATCTCTTTTCTAGAACCTTATCCTTTCTCTTTTTATGTGCAAAACTTAGCTTTGTTTTGAACTTAGTCAATTTACTCACTTAGCCATATCGTTGCGTTAAATGTTAATCGATTCATTCATTGTCTTGCATAGGCTAAGTAGAATTGCATGAGGAAGCATGTTTTCCATTTTCAATACCAGCAGTTTAATAGCAAGTGTTTCGTGAAGAATCGTGCCACGATTTTCTTTGATTCTATACTATTATGACAAGCATTCATTTACTTCACATATTGATTTTGAAGTAGAGAGACGAGGCGAAGGAGGTCAGCCACTCGCCTTAGACTTGCTTCAAGCGAGCGATTGGTTGGCTGCACTGACGTCACCTACGCGATCACCTGCAATCACATAAGCAACTGATTAGAACGTTGTGTGATTCAAGGAATTTCGCTATGAATGTGAAGCTCGAACACGCAAGTCATGAAAACCCATCAGAAACATTCACGAAAAACGTATTCTCGAAAACCAAAGCCAAATCCAAATCAAGTGAGGCATGAATATCAGAGCAACGGGCGGTCTCTCCCGACTTAATCGCAGAACTAATCCTTGAGGCGTAACCTACTGAATATGGGACTTGGTTCCAAAGAAGACATTCCATAATGTGGAATGGATCTTAATTCTACCATTTCCGTTCGATCGACTCGGCCGATTCTGACTTATCAGTCCCGACCAAATCGGTAGCGACATTGCTCCTTTCTCACGCACCCCGTGGACGAAAACGGGGGACGATATAGGGACGGGGCACTACAACAATCTCAAAGCTCGTCATATAAAGTATGACTTGGACGAGAAAAACACCGTAAACATGTCGGGACTGTAGGTCAGCGGCAGGTTTGGACGCGTGAAGATACGTGATGGAAATACTGTGCCATGTACCGAGTTTACGCTACAACTTGGTTTCAGTAGGGAGGCTGGCAGATGATGGCTGTCGCAGTCTATTTAGGGATAAAGATTGGATGCTTGCGAAGGGTTCCCAACAGTTGACTCATCCAAATCAATGGGGACTCCTATGGCAACAATGACAAAACTTGATAATGGTGAAGACGGTATCTCGGTCGACATTCATAAGTATCGAGGTAAGATCGGGAGCTTACTATATTTAACTGCTAGCCGACCCGATATTATGTTTAGCGTTTGTATTTGTGCACGATACCAAGCAAATCAGATATTATGTTTAGTGTTTGTACTTGCACTTCCATTATGTGTGATAATACTAGCTCTATAAATCTCACGATAAATCCAATTTGTCACTCACGCACGAAATACATTGAGATTAGACACCATTTTCTTCGTGACCATCAACATTGATAATACTAGCTCTATAAATCTCACTTCCATTATTGAAACTAATATTAATACTAAAATTTAAATTAGGTTTTGATTCAACATTTAAACTTAGATTTAAAAGTAGTTAAAGTTAAAATTCTATTCTTTTTATTTATAATCTACAATATTATTGGAACTAGCACTAATATTAAATCTACAGTGTCATTTCTGTTAATTTAAAATTTATAATATAATTAAAACTAATATTAATACAGTAGCATTACCGTTATTTCTAAATAGTCTTTTCCTTGTTCGGTCACACCCCACCACGAGCGGGTTACAATCCCGAAACGAGCGGGTTAAATAGCCTTTTCCAAAGAAAAGAACCCATCCGACTAGAGAGAAACAAAGGAGAGAAGAAGAAGAACAGTCGCAATGGAGAGGAGCAAGAGCAAAATCAACTGCAGCGGATGGGCCGTCATCCCTACAGAGATTCTCTCGATGATACTGGTACTGTCGGAGATGCCGGCGGACGAGGTATTGTGCAACGTGGCCCCAGTTTGTCGTTCGTGGTGGAAGGCGCTCAACGGTCCCTTAAACTATTGGTCCAACGTCGACTTGGTACAATGGTACCGGATGACACAGCAAACCGTTGAGATTAGTTTGACTGTAAAGAAGTTCGTGGCTCGCAGTGGAGGATATCTACAGTCCTTCTCCACGTACAAGCTCGACGAAGTAGCCTTCCCTTTTGCATGTTTAAGGCCTGTGTAAAATTTTATTTGCTCTTATTTTAATACTTTATTTTTTCTATTACAAAATTTTACGTATACTTTTTTAATTTCTATTGATGTTTTTCTATTTTTTATAATACAGTGGGAAATTCCTAAGGGTGCTGCGCATTTCGAAGTACGACGTGAGTGATAAAACTTTCGTGAGATACTTGGAGTTTCTCCCGGTGCTGGAAGAACTCGACATTAGCTACTGCCTCTATATCATGTCGACTGGAATATTTTCTGCCGGAAAGTATTGCCACTGTCTGGTCAAGCTGAGGAGGAACATGCCCCCTCCCGAATTCATGCTCAGGAACAGATTCGTGCTGAACACGTCGAACGAGACGGAGGAAAAGGCCGTAGCTGATTCGATGCCGCATCTCGAGCACCTAGAGATGATATTAGGCATGTTCAATGGAGACACACTGCGATCTATCATATGCAACTGCAAGGGTCTTCGCGTGCTCGACATACGTGGGTGCTTCAACGTGCACTTCGACGATGACCTCAGGAAAATTTATGTTTTAATACAGACGTTTAAACGACCCTTTGATGATGTAATCCCAGGGGAACCTGGATACGAGATATATAGTGATTTAGATATCATCAATCATTTCTGGGGTGAATGGTTCTTCTGACATTAGCATGCATGCATGCATTTCTTTTTATTTTTTACTAGTCTACATATACGCACTTTGTACGTATTTTAATTAGAATATTATAAAGTCAGTTGTCATCTTTTCGTCTTTTTCAGGTGACTAATTATATGTCAAAAGATTCGAATTACAATTTTTTTAATTTTTATTTTCTATTGAGAATAATAACCTTTAGAAAATGGTAATGACATAAACATTTATTACCATTGGAACATAATGTTATATGGAAAAATGAAACTTGCATGCAAACTTTATTCCTTTGACTCTTAAACATAAATGACATGCAAGTTGACATAATAACATTATGTTTATAAATACTCAAGGGTATTTTTGGAATTCAAAAGTTTTACCACCAAGTTTTCTTATGATATAGTAGAATAGATATAAAAACGTATAATATGAATTTTATCCAATTATAGTTAAGGTGCAAGGTATTTTTTTTAGCTCGATTCTCCATTTTGACAAACATTTACTTTTTTCAACAATTTTTTACATGATTAATTTTTTTAAAATAAAATGGACTGTGATATAATGACGCCTAAGACGGCTCACTTTTGAGCCGTTTTGAAACCTCATTATATAGTGGAAGATATGATATCAGTATCTTAACATTAATACAACATCTCAGTGTAATCATATCCAAAATATTTCGACATTTCCCAACACAGATTTTACCTTCTTCGAGATAAATTTTGGCGGTGCAAATTCTACTCATATTAGTGGTATCAGTGCCATTCACAATAATTAATGGTGATCGATAGACATTTATACAAGAAGAGTGGCCCGAGGGAGATACGAAAACATTGGTTTCTTTTTTACAACCCTTTAAATTCTATTTGTACAGCCAAACAGCCAAACTATTCATCTTCTCCAGCCTTCAAAACCAATTTATATAGATTCAAAACAAAACTAAACAGCCAAACTATTTAAAATTCACAACCCTACAGAACAGTCCTAAATGTACCATTGTCCATCCTAAATGTACTATTTTCCGTCCTAAATGTACCATTCTCCGTCTTAAATGTACCATTCTTCGTGTTAGAGGAACGGAGAATGGCCATTATCCGTGCTAAATTGTTCCATACTAAGTTAAAAGCATATAATAGCACCCAAAAATGTTAATAATAGAAAAATTCTACAGAACCCATACATCAGACTCGAACCTAGGGCTTCCATGTAAAAGCCAAACAGCACAACCAATTAAGCTTGGAATAAGAAGAGTCACTGGAGGTCATTGAATATCCCTAACTTCCAATAAGGAATAAGAAATTGAATATCCCCAACTTCCAATAAGAAATAAGAAGAGTTGGTTAGATACATGTATATATATATACATAGGGGTCCCCATTCATTTGAGTAGGTTACAGATTTAACGTGGCTCCAAAAAGTTTATCTAGTTGGGAACCATGGCCAGAGTCTTCTTCCAGTCGTCGCCGAGCCTCTCCGCATGGAGCACCCTCTGCGCCGCCTCCGGCCCATGACTGGCTGACAGAGGCTGCGGACTTCCTGACCTCCTGCGGGTTGTCATTGGAGGTCATCGCTCGACCTCTTCATCCGGCGCCCAAATTTGACCTGTTGCCGATCACTCCGGAGGAACGGGATTCTGTGGAGAAGAGGGAAGGGTTTCACCGCCTGTGACATAGGACGGGTGTGCGCACCCTGCAGGACTTTGCGGAGATCCTCCGCGAGGCTAGTGAGGGGTAGACCTCTTATTTTTCTGTTTTTTTTAGTTTTTTACAGTTTTCTTTCCTCCTCTTGTATCCTTCGCCAGAGAATGTTTCGGCGATGAAGTTGGGATTTAATGCAATATAATATTTTGTTAACTCAATTTTGTTTCGACTACAAGCGACAAACTATTTTATCTATTTTTCAATTAACAAATCTTATTACGTCAAATTCATATATCAGCCACGATATCCCCATCAATGACTTGTTTCGTCATAGAATTGATTATGCTGCCAGCGTCAAAGTTGCCACAAATCCAATCTTAAATATGATTACAAAGTAAACTAGAGGACAACTTTGAGTGTTTCAATTTTACTCTTTTCAAGTTCATAGTCTTGTTACCAAGTCGTCAAACGTGAAAAATTCGGGATGGCAAAAATACGAGTATAGAACGACTCAATGCAAAAAAAATACATTAAAAAATTTAATCAAATATTAGAAAAATGGATATATTGAGATTAGAAACTTCACATTCTTAAATATGTTATCAAATTTTGTCAATTAAACATGTTTTCAACATATTTTTTGTGCCAAATTTTTCAATAATTTATACGAAACACGTGGATATATACTAGTAATAAATTTAATTTTGGAAATTAGTTTTTAAAACCAGGGTCTCAAAATCCTAAAGGTTTATGTAGTGATTTCACATGGATATATATTAGTAATAATAGTAATAAATTTAATTTTGGAAAGTAGTTTAATTTAATAGTAATAATTCGACCATCTTATACTAGTAATAATAGTAATAAATTTAATTTAAGACTCAAAACTATTCTAATTTTTTCCACTTTCCAAAGGTCATATAAGACGGTCGAATTTTCCCTCTTCTTCTCTCAAACCCTCTTCCTTCTCCCAAACCCTCTCCTAAACCCTTTTCTTATCAAAATACCGTCAAAGAAACAACGACCGTCTCCGAAGGGGAAGAACCCACAAAGGGATGCGATACAGGCCCGAAGGACAAAACTTACAAGGGCGGCGAAAGCCAAGATTATGGTCGCTAGGGCAGAGGCCGAAAGGGCAGAGACAGAAGCAGCGACGGTGGCAACGACGATGAAAGCGTAGGCGGCAGCCAAGCCACCTGCAAAAAAGGCTAAAAAATCTCATTGCTCGACAAAGACCGAAAAATCTATCTTCGATACAGAGTCGTCGAATGACTCAACTTATAAAGATCGAAGGCGTACTCAAGCTAAGGCTAAGGTGGCAACGGATACAGAGTCATCAGCATACTCTGAGGATTTTAAATCCTCATCAGAAGAGAAAAATGAAGAGGAAGAGCAATCATCAAATAAGTCCCAGGATGGAGAGGAGGTAAAAAAATTTAAAGACTCTAAATCTAAGAAGATTTACAATAAATATTTCAAGAAAAAGGCTGTTATGCCTGAAAGATCAATTAAGAAGGATGATGTTGAAGATGAAGCTTTTTTGGATATATTAAAATTCTATCAAGTGGAGAAATTGAACAAATCCTGTCTTGGGAAAATCTTCCAAACAATAGTAAGAGAATTTTACTCAAATTTTTTGGCTGAAATTAAAGAAAAAGAAGAGGATCGACAACTGGTGTTTCTGAGAGTGAAACTGATTAGGGTAAATGCTACTGTCATCAATGAATTTTATGGATTTGATCTAGTTCCTGAGTTTGATATGGAAGATATTGATAATGTTTCCACGAGGGATGCAATTCATGAGATTACAGGTGTATCAGTGGGTGCCAAGACCCCGCAAAATGTATATAAAGATCAATTAAAAGCTTTGTATAAATTGTTGCAGGCCTACGTATCTCAAACACTCAACCATACTGGACATGGGTTTTCTATCCATCCCGAGAGAGTAAAATTTCTTTATTATATGGAAAAGAAAAAAAGGTTGGATATAGGTTCCTACATGTTCAGTAGAATGATGCATCTCGTGGAAAAACCAACTGCAAGAACAGCTCTCCCTTTCAGAGGATTTGTATGCTCGATGGCTAGTAAACATTCTGTCCCAAGCTTAGCAGGGGATGTTTATATTAAAAACAAAGGCCCCATGAGAAAAATAACCTTCACTCGAATGTTTGGAAAATGGATAGCAGCTGCAAGCAAACCATCAACATCTGGAAAACCATCAACTTATGAAATCAAAAACACTAAGGATAGGGTTGATGATCTATACAATTTTGTTGCTGCAAACTTTGAGAATGTCTTAAAGAGATGAAGACTATATCCGACAACCAAAAATTTATTATGGACAAGATTAAATAGATAGCGGTTGAATTTGCTGACCAAGAATAAGATTTCCCTTCCCTCATGATGAAGGTAAATAGGGCTAGCCCAAACTCTTATATAAAAATACACACTGTGCACATTGATACTTTAATGCTAGCAGTCACTTTGATACTTCTATTTATGTTTCTGGATGTCATTTCTACATATACAGTGAGTCCATACTGACTATAATTTTTCTTATTCTGTCCCTCAAGATGTAGGTGAAGGATATTTTGAGGAAGAAGAAGAAGAAGAAAAAAGAAGAAGAAGAAGAAAAAGATGAAGATGGCTATGAAGATTAATCTTTTGAGTTTTGAAGTTTTTATTTCAATTTAGAAGTAATATTTGAATTGTAATATGGTTCTGAATATTTGTTGGTCTTGGCGGTCAAACTAAATTTTGTGCTTGAAATATTGTAAGACTAAACTTTTCGCTTGTACTAAGTGCATAGTTCGTAATTTGTATGGAAAATATAATATGGTCTTGAATTTAGAGTAGGTCTGATATTTATTTGGATTATTGTATTATGAATTATGCAGGTTCTATGTTGAATTACTAACATAGATTGGACAGATTACTGTAACATGGATTATGCAGTTTATTGGACTTGGAATGAAGTATACTTAATTTGATTATGATTTTTTGGTAGAAGCGTTTATTTGATTGGCAGTTGGCCTTCACAGATGATATTGATATTTTTGTGTATTCCTTTGATTTGCAGATGCCCTTCACAGATTCCATGAGTCTTGGGTGCATTCCTAGGGTTTACATATGGCCTCATTACGGATGCATTTCTGTGATTACAAAAACTTTATTTGATTGTAATGTGTTTTGCTTTCTGTAAAAAATCATTACATCGATGCCATCGGTATGAATTCGTTGCCAGTTTAATACATAATGTAATCCTGCCTGTTCATCCCTTGTTATTGCTGAAGCAAAATTGTAGTCCTGTCTGTTCATTCCTTGTTATTGCTGAAGCAAAATTGTAATCCTGCCTGTTCATCCTTTGTTATTGCCATCAGTACATCGATGTCATCAGTACGAATTCGATGCCAGTGCAATGCATAATATAATGTAATGATATTCAGATTTTCTTGAACATGATTTAATATTAAATGAATATACTTTGGTAAATGATATTAAAAATACTGTAAATATTTGGTGAAAAAAATATGAGATACTTGAACAATTCCAGTCCTAAATATACCATACTTTGTTAAAAGAACGGAGAATGACCATTCTCCGTTTTAAAAGAACGAAGAATGACCATTCTCCATTTTAACAAAACAGAGAATGACCATTCTCCGTTTTAAAAGCAAGAAGAATGGCCATTCTCCATGTTAAAGGAACGGAGAATGGCCATTCTCCTTGAAAATGGCCATTCTCCGTGTTAAAAGCAAAGAGAATGACCATTCTCCGTCCAAAAAAATATTCTCTTCAAAAATATTATTATTAGAAAATTAATAAATATTTCGTCTGATCAATACAGATTTTTTTTAAAAAAAATATGTGAGCAGATGATCTGCCCGACCTCAGAAGCAGGTTTCTTTAGTTCACCACCACCACCATGACATATAGATTTACTAACAAAATATTAAATTGTTAGATGAAAAATAAATTTTTTGACAATGGCATTGATAGTAAAATTAGAGCGGCGCCGCTATTACTTCTCCTTTTTCGAGGAGGTCTCGACGACGTCCAACGCAACGGACCGATTCTTCTCGGCACAGCTGGTACTCTTTGTTGTTCTAGGAGGGCTCGACGACGTTCGACGCGATACGGACCGATTCTTATTTCCTTCTTCATCTCCATTTCTCTTTCCTCCACCACTACCACCACGGATTGTAACCAAAAAAATTACGAAATTTATACGTTGATGCACAAAATATTAAATTGGACGGACGAAAGAGAGAGTAAATATGAGTTAATTTAGGGTGTTCATTGAAAAAATTAAAATGAAGAATGACCTGCTAAAGCAAGTTACCAACAGGTCAAAAGTCTAAATCAGCACTAAATGATGTTTCTACTCTATTATTCAATCTGAACCGTTGGATGAACATCCAACGGTCCAGATTTCGGATGTATCGATACATCCTTTTCCAGGGGATGTATTGTAGAACGACCCTATATATATATATATATATATATATATATATATATATATATATATATATATAGGGTCGTTCTATATATATATATATATATATATATATATATATATATATATATATATATAAAATTGCCTACTAGGTTATTAAAATGAAATACCACTATAAATATATACAATACATGTCTACACGGACATCTTGTGACGCACTACCTGACTACATGCATGGTTGGTTGATGGTCCAGTTTGGACTAAATTGGTAGAACCGGGTCTCATAAAAGTTATAATATCGATAATTAACTAATTAAATCGTTTATAAGGGTCATGTCACAACTTGGCCTGGTTTTCCTAGTTGGGACACAGTTATGGATCGGCCTTCCCTCCTATAGCTAAAATACTAGTCAAAGCACACGACTACACTATCCGTGCCATGATTTCTCGTCGTCTAGCACTCCAAAACTTAACCATGACTAAGGCCTTCTATAATAATTAATTAATTAATTATTTATAAAATTCCAAGAATTACTTCAAATAAATAATAATAATAATAATAATAATAATAATAATAATAATAATAATAATAATAATAATAATAATAATAATAATAATAATTTCAAAATTTTGGGAAGAGGGGTTACAAAGTTATCTCTAGATTGTTGCCTATAGCTCACATGTCCAACCAGGAATCACTCACAGACTCACAAGCTACACTCCCAATAATCAATACTGGTACTCAATAACACCAACCTATCTGTAAGTTATCAACAACTACACTATCCAAGGAACCTCAGTAATTAATAAAATGAAGCTCTATAAGGAAATTTGACTAGAGGAATTAAGGTATCCCTACTCCTGAGTTAGGGATAGCGATAGAAATAGATTCTATAATAATAGGAGTAGAAAGATAGAGATGATATGTTAAGAATAAATTTTAAGATACAATGTGATAATCTTCATATTACCTAGAATTTTTGCCATGCCAGTAAGCATTGCTACGATAAACGATAGAGTCCATAACTAAGGTATATACCTCTATAATCATGTTATCTAGAATTCTCACAACGCCGACTGGTATAGTTGCGAGAAACTCTAAATTCCGTAACTAAAATGAATATATCCAGAATCAGGCTCTATGTCCTCGTCATGCTAGCTAGTATAGCTACGATAAACTCTAGACTCCATAACCAAAGTTGACATTTATCTTTCACACTATCCTTATCAAATATATCATCAGAATATAACTTAATTTAGTCCATAAAATTCATCTCGATACAAAATTAATGTCAACAATGAACACTAAAAATCAGATTCAACAATGAATCAAGGAAGAGTAAATGGAAACAAATGAAAATGGTTTTCGAAATAGGGTTTATAGTGAGATTCTCAAGGGTCGCCCCAGGAATCTCTCAAGGAATCCTAATTATGATTTGAGTATCCTCTCATCCTAATATCCTATCGCATGCTCGCAATAATACAACTATGATGTTGCACTACCATGACATCGCATTAATTGAAAGACGAGACCTGAATGGGCCACTATAAAAATGTGTCATGACCCGCACCCGAAAGTTCGGGCACGAGTACGTAGAAGTACGTCCAGCTAATGCCGCAGAGTCGGCAGTAGTAAGCTGTCAAAACCTCAAGTACATCCAATCCAATCTATATAACATATATTATGATATCCAGAATCTAACTTAATCACAAGTACTAGCAGGTAGATATGAAATGGAAAGATAAATCCACAAAGTACAAATCTGATAATCAAGTACATTAATCCTCAAAAATAGTACAACTCAGTAAATGTTCTGACAACCAAAATCTAAATGACAGTAAGTAAAGACTAAGATAAGCTAATCTTAGCTAAGCATCCTCCAATGTCGCATCTACTATGTCATCTCCTGCATCCTCATCTAAAACAAGATTTGCCTCAGGTGTTCCAATGTAAGTGGAATACAAGTCCACTAAGTCCTTACCTAAAAATGTTATTATCCAGTCAAGATTAGAGCAAGTATAATACATAACATACTATTCATGATATGATAGAAACTATATAGCATGAAGTAGCATTTGTGACATGGAAGTAATTACAATAAACTTGAACTGACAAGTTTATAAACAGAAAAGATAATCATATCAAGAGATTAAGGTATGTGACAAGAACATTATGTAATGCATAAGTGATATCTACACTAAGTATGTTTGAAATACCACGCTCTATATGTGATTGGATGAGGGAACTACTTGGTCCGTCTAATTATGTCACGACCCGCACCCAGTGTAAGGGTACGAGACCGTGGGTACGTCTAGCCTACACCGCAGTGTCAGCAGTAGAACGCTGTCCTAGGTCTCAAACAACTAACACAGTATAAATGTACCTATACATAATATACTCTCCAAATGGAGGACTTCTCAGAAGATAGATAATCAGCACGATAAGATAGATATGAAATCCACAAAGTGAGATACAACCAGAAATGAAATAAGCTTAAGTGTTATAAACACTACAACAGAATATCTGAATAAATACTGTAACCCTTGAACCAATTATTGATAATATTTTCCTATTTTCCAAAGGTACTATATGAATTATGGTGTTATGTGTAATTTTTTTCACTCAAACAAATAAGGGCAAATGACTTCCTTTGCAAAAATTGATTCCTCAAGGGCTTTTATGCAAATTTGACTTTCAAATTCAAGGGGCTCTTAGCCGTTGGTAATTTCAGCCTTTGAAGTTAATCTCAAAGACAAAGACTCGACCTCCCCTTCGTTTATTGTGATAAACCTTAGGGAAATCCAAATCCAATTTTAAACCAGATCTCCCAATCTATTTTTCCTTCGATCTAATCCAAACCCTACCTATATAAAGGAGGGATGGCAGCTGACCCCGTTCCTTCTACAAACCCTAATACAGTCACCCCTTTCCGTCAAAAGAGAGGTCGAAGAGCAGTCGAAGGAGCAGATGAGGCTTCGCTTGCAAAATCCATATAGGTAACTAACCTACTCTCGTAACTTGCCATCTCTGTCATTAATAAAGAATTTAGTAGGGGGTTGTTTCCTGTTCTATTTAACGCCTTAAAGGGGCCCTTGAGGAGGGAACTTCTGGTGTATACTTGTTGCTATTTGTTAAGTATTTTTGAACTTAATTGAGGAATGGTTTAAAACTTTAAATATGATGGAGAAGTTGACAATTAACTGAATAGCTGTGTTTCTGAGGATTTTGTGGACACAAATGTTAGTGAAATGTAGTTAACAGTGGCATGTACCTTGGTTTGGGTTTTGCAGGACTTAAATATTTATTCTATTATCGTTCCTTACTTTATTTGGAAGTCCTGCAGTACCTTACTTGGTATGGTTGAGCATTTGCCCTTGTGTGTGATCTCCTATCGTATTTCTCATCACCTATAACCAATCCTAAAGAAAGAAAAATTCTCTAATTCTTTTGGTCTTGGCAGAAATTGTCTACCAGCTTCTATTGAGAGAATTTTTGGATTTGGCTAAATTTTCTTTCTGACTTTTTGCTTGAGTATTTATGTGTTGCAACTGTACATTGCTTTTTTACTTATCAATAGTATACGCACATGATATTTATTCTCTCGTGAGGATGGAAGATGGAAGGACCATCCCTTAATATAACATATGATGGAGTTCAAACTAAACTGGTAAAACCTTGCATTTTGTATTTTAGCCATGTCCTGTTGTATATTGTACACAAGTATCAATATGATAACACTTCCACAAGAGCCAATTATTTCCTGACGTACCATTATCATCAATTACATAAGTGAATAGAACCATGCCCTGTCCCATGATGTTCTATTGTATTAGTAATAATAATCTTACATAATCAACATTGCCTTTCCAATTAGACAGTTTATAGTGAACTAATTGCTGCCAGGTGTAGAGAAATTTGAATCTCAGAGTTATTAGATTCTTTTGTTATTTAGTTATTAACCCATTGCCCACCCGGTTCTTAGTGAAGATTGAAACTTGAGTGCTTAAGCTCAACTTAATCTAGTACATATAAGAAAATTTGTTAATGATCCACTTCAATCTAAAGCATTATGATCATGAACCCAGACCGAAAGATTTTCTGCATCTCAAGATATGTAATTACCAAGAAGTAGAACTATGACCTTTGGTATGAGTAAAAACATTAGCTGCTAAAGTAAGACGCCTGTTGCATGTATTGCTGAATGTCAGAAAAGTTAGATTAGCATATGTAGGAACAAAATCGTAAAGCAGAATACTCTAGAGGGGGTGAATAGAGTAGGCAACGGAATATTGATAATTAAAAATCTTGTTAGCAGTTAGATCACAGATATAAAAATAATCACAAAGTAAATGGCAGAAATTAAAAGTGATCAGAAGGCAAACACAAACACCAAGATTTATACTGGTTTTCCTCTTGTGAGGACTAGTCCAGTCGAAAGAACTCTAGCTTCCGGTTGAATCCACTATTGGAAAATCCTGCAAGTTTTCCTACGAAGTCCTTGCAACTTCTACAGACGCGAGCTTTGATACGAAGAACTCGACCAACTTCAATTTTGAAGAGTTGAATCTTCTATCAAGCCTCTGATTACAATCGCGCTTGAAACTTCTAGACCGTACCATACAGGCAAATCGACTAGAGGATTGTAACTGACTTAGGATTTGAAAATGAAAGCTTTTTAGAACTCTTTGGAAGAATGTATGCTTAAGAAGAGAAGAGATTGAAAGTGAATTGGTGATTTGAAATGATCAAAATACTTTTCTATTTATAGTTTTTCTAAAGACAAAACTCTGACAGAATTCGGGCAGAATTCGGACAGAACTCTTTGTAACAAACCGCAAATAAAGGATGACCACGTTCAAAATCAAACGTTCACTAACGTTCTACTTGGCTGAACTCTGGCCGAGTTCTGCTTGGGTTCTGCCAGTTGATTTTGAGAAAAATTATTTTGGCTTTTTGAAAAATTCTTCAGAAGCTTTTTGTAAAATAGGATATTTTTCAAAAACATAGGTCATTTGTAAAAGGGTAGGGTGATTTTGAAAAACGAATTCGGACAGCCTATTTACCAGTATGATTTGGTGTACAATGTATTCCTAGACTCAATAAAATAAAAAATTATATTGCTTTGACAGAAATATATTTGGAATGGCAAACGGTTTCAGTCTTGAACATCGTAGATATCCATTGTTGAGCAGTATCCAAAACGTCGTAGATAAGCATCTGAATTGACTTGCATTTATATCGAGACAGAGTTTGATCAATTATTAAAATCAGGTTTGACCATGACCAATGGGCTAACAATCTCCCCCATTTTGATAATTGACAAACCTTGCCGATATAACATCTAAGTTTGGATCAATTCAAAAATGTATCAAAATAAATTGTTCATAACCTGTATTCATGAAGATGTTAGATCTATTTCTCCCCCGTTGTCACTTAGCAAAATAATTGCAAAAGGGAAACCTCTCCCACAATAAATGCATAAGTAACACACAGTGAAGAAACACAAAAAAAATATATAGAAAGCATTCATCACAGGCATGGTAGAAACAGTTAAAAAGATATTGTATAAACAACACAGGCATATTATTTGTCACAGGCAGGTTTAATATGAAGCAGAAAGAGAGATAATGCTAGAATAAAACTGAAACAAATAAAGTGCTGAATGATAAACTAAAATGCCAAACTGAGGCATAATAAAACTACGTCTATGAGAAGTCACATAATAACTAAAAGAGTGCTGATAATAACTAAAATAAGAGTACTGATAAAATCTTGGAATGTCGGAGCATTTCCAAGTAACCATAAGACAAAAGTATCAGTCTCAAAAGTCATAACAACTCAAAAGTCATCATCCTCATCATCATCGTCAGCTGCTGCAGCACCAACATGTCCAGGAGGACCAGCTCCAGAAGAATGAGGAACACCAGCGTAAAACTCACCCACATAGTCGCGAGGAGTGGCACCAGTAGAACGATACTAGTCGTAGCATTCCTTTGCTAGAACAGAGAGTGGATCACCTCATCATCAACGCGGTATCCAGAAACAAAAGGGTCGTAAGGTAGAGAGCTAGCAGAGTGACCCGTCTATGTAAATCTCAGATCGACGAAGGAGTTGGCAATAGCCTACAACCGAGTCACGTCATGGAACTCACGTTCCCTGGAAGTGTCAACATAGAATGACTGCAGATCTGGAAGGTGCTGATGAATACCCTCAAATATCATAGATGTCACTCCCCGTTCCCAGAATGCATATTTTTATACATGTGCAACTCATGAGTATTTATTTAGTACCCATCATGTATTATCCTGTATTTAAATTTCTTTAATTTTCCTGTTAATTTATTTCCTGTAATCTTATTATCTGTATTTTATTTCCTGCATTTTATTCCTGCTTTAGTCTTATTGTGGTTGGGCTTCTTGGGTTCATGGTGCAACCCGGCCCATTAGCTCCCACCTACCACCCCTTCCTATTTAAGCTTTCATCTCTTCTCCCTCCTCATAACTTCATTCTCACCATTACTTCTTCTTCTTCCTCCCATTACTCTCCACCACCTACCAGCAGCAGGAGAAGGCAAGTGCAAACTTGCTTCTCAATCATCCATTTTTATGGATCATTACTCTTCCTCTCATGATCCTGAGAGAGTTTAGTGCTTGGCATATGTGATTTCTGTGGCTTGTTTTCTCTAGATCTAAGTTTGTATTTTTGGCTGTTCATGGGTTTTAAATCCACCAACTTAGCGTGTTTTCGGATCAGAGAGTTCATGTGGTAGAACTGCTCGTTAGTCACGCTCGCGTTTGCGTGCGTGTATTTCTTAGTCATGCTCGCGTTTGCATGCGTGTATTTCTTAGTCACGCTAACGTTCTAATGAGCGTGCGTATATTTTCAGTCACGCACACGTCTC
The DNA here is from genome assembly GCA_029216955.1 of Iris pallida. Lineage (NCBI taxonomy): Eukaryota > Viridiplantae > Streptophyta > Magnoliopsida > Asparagales > Iridaceae > Iris > Iris pallida. The sequence goes on from JANAVB010022597.1 coordinate 6,787,998, forward strand.
TGCGTGTCTGCGTGTATTTTCAGTCACGCACACGTCTCTGCATGTCTGCGTGTATTTTCAGTCACGTACACGTCTCTGTGTGTCTGCGTGTATTTTCAGTCACGCTCACGTTCTCATGAGCGTGTGTGTATTTTCAGTCACGCACACATCCATGAGTGCGTGTATTTTCAGTCACGCACACATCCATGAGTGCGTGGATTTTTAGTCACGCACACGCCCACGAGTGCGTGCGTGGATTTCTTATCATTTTCCACACTCACACTGTGCATGCCAACAGGAACCATTTTCACGCTCACTTCGACTAGACTTGCTGGCGTGACTTTTGGCCTTAGCCTGGACCTGCTGGCGTGACTTTTAACCAGGGTGTTTCTATTTGCTCTATAACTTATTCATTTAATGATGGCATGATAATTCTTCTATTATATCCTTACGCCTTTTGGCGTGAACTTGATAAAATCATGACATGTTAATATTGTAAATATGATTGTTGTGTAGAATGTGTCATGTGTCTTGATTTATCCATGGATACCCAGATTGACTGGAACTTAACCCTGAGGAGTTACAGACTTGACCCCGTGTAATACAAATTGACTTTCATGCCTTGATACCATTGATAATAATGGTTATCTTTACTAAAATTGATCATGCGTTCCTAGTTGGAACTAAGAGACTGGCTAGTCGTCTTATTGAATGAAATGAATGAGACACGTTCATGTAATGAACTATTGTACTCGATTAGCCAATCCCGAATATTGGCATACAGGCACATGCATGTTTCAAATTATTTATTTATCTATTTTACAAAAACAGCATGTGTACTTTATGGTCAAGGCATGATTACTCCGTGGTTAGACTTGATTGTTGCATCACGCTATGTAAAACCTACAACCTAGCCGCACGGGTATCGTTGTAGAGTTGCGCATATCGTACCCCGTACAAAAGTACACATTTGAACGACCATGATCCACGGCATGGAACTTCCCGCAATGTAGAGACTATTAAGTTAAATAAAATAATGATGGCGTGAAGAGAATGGATTTCCGAGTTCTTACATGGCAGCCCCCTTGGGACTATTAAGTGCCCGACGGGCCGGCTGGTTCCCACAGATACGGTAAATCTGTCACACGGACAGGGAACGATATCTGCTTATATTATTGTACATACTATAACGGCGGGCGTCCTGCTGGGACTCGTCTAACTATATGATTGGCGCAATTGATTGATTGGATAGACTAGCCTTGCTTGCACATAGTAAGAACTGAGGAATCCCTAATTGCATAATTCCAGGATAACTTGGGACTCACAATAGCAAGCCGTAGTAGTTGATTGGCCGTTCAAGATGATTTGTTGTGTACTGTACCTACTCTGTTGCCTAACTGAGATGATCAGAATGTCAGGACATGACGGGCTAACTTTTGTCCTTGTTAGGTTGGGCGGTTGGTTCGAAGTATCGTGATGTTATGTGAATCCTAGTGGGAAGCAGAGATCTATTACTATATTCTATTACATACTGGTTTAGTCCTTCATATCGTCCTTCCTTGTGGTACTTGCTATTAGAGGTCTAACCTCTCTGGTTTTGCATGGCCAGATTTAGAGCCGGTCCCCGAGGACTCAGCTTACTTCTACCTCCAGGATGGTCAATACTAGGGGAATGATCGCAGGAGGACTCGAGTGGGTTTTCTTACTTCACCGCTCGTTTTGTCATTTACTTTATACTTAGCCATTTGGCACCGACATGTTAGTCGGGTCGTCTCGTACTTACTTTGCATAATTGTAACTAAAGTCAGACTGCAGCTGATAACAATTGTGTATATATTACTATACCATCTGGCTATATTTTGTAAAGCCAGATCTCAAGAACATTTTGACTGAGCATTTGGGACGCCTTACTGTTTATTCTTACATGTTCTCTATTTTCTGTTTCTTGTTTGAATGATTGAGACAATAGATGTGAAATGACCATAGTAAGACTTTCATGTAGTATGCACCCCCTCGTCTGGTTAGACAGCATTGATCGTATTATACGGTATTCATCTACCCGTAATACGTAGCTAGCTGAGTCATTCCTCCTCTCTCCAGTATTCTGGTTCTGGGGCGTGACAAGGTTTTAGTGGTGGCCCATTCAGGTCGGATTTCAGACTTGTGGGGTATTTTGATTTATAGGATGTCTCAATCACGCGTGTTCTCCCTTGATCTCATGATTCATTATTCTCAACCCTTGCTTGACATTCCGGTATCCTTTGACTTCATTGATCCTTCATGTCCGGTTGTTTGATTGTTCTCTTGTCCCTTTTCTTAGGGGCACTTCGACCGCATCGGTCAGAGCTGGACAGCAACAACAACAGCAGGAGCAACATGGACAACCTGACCCGGTTGGTCAGCAACAAGGGCCAGTACTAACTCAAGAGGCTACCTAGGAAGAAGTGATAGTGGAACCAGCAGCTGGATCGCAGTATCTGGATATTCCACCACCACCGACAGTTCTACCTACCCAAGTGGACACACCAGCCCTTCTGGAGATCATGAGAGGAATGATGGCTGCTCAGCAACATCAGATGTTGGCCCAGCAGCGCATGCACACTCAGCTACAAGAGCAGAATATGTTGCTCAATCAAGGATTGCAGACGGCTTTAGAAAGAGGAGCGAGGACTGATTCAGGAGCATCAGCCAGGTTTTGCAAGTACAACCCCCGCCGTTTTGAGGGCACGAAAGATGCCATATCAGCAGATGCATGGCTTAAGGATATGGAGGCTATTTTGACAGCAGCTAAGGTACCGGCAGAAGAACGTGTGGATCTGGTAAAGTTATTACTTCAGGATCTCGCACGTGATTGGTGGAAATCAGAGGAAGTGGGCATCAGACGTCCTGTGGCTTGGGACAATTTTACTACAAGATTTAAGACCAAGTACTATGGAGTTGTGGCGCAGTTTGAGCTACAACAGAAGTTTATCAGCCTCAGGCAGGCTGGCAAGACTGTAGATGCTTATGCAGCGGAGTTCTGCAGATTGAGTAGATTTGCCCCAGAGATGGTAGCAACAGAGAGCCAGAGGGCTATGAGGTTTCAGTAAGGGTTTCATCTTGAACTCTTCCAATTGATAGAGGGGCACAATTACCAAACTTTCGACGAAGTATTGACGGCGACTCGAAGGCATGAGATCACCATTCAGAGGCTTGCGACCAGGACTGGGGGTCAAAAGAGATCCCACAGTCAGATTGAAGGAGGAGGGGGAGCAGCGCCCCGAACAACATCACCATCCACTGGCATTCGTATCCACGATGTGGCGATACGAGGACCAGCACCACCCAGGCAGCAGCAACAGCAACAGAGGAAGAACCAGCAACCCCCAGCGGGCTGCACTTATTGTGGAAAGATGGGGCACACTAGAGATGTGTGTCGGACATTGAATGGACTGTGTCTGATATGTAGAAATCCAGACCATCGGGTTACCACATGTCCCATGAATTCGAGGTCAGGAGGACCAGGACAGCAGTTTCCTGCTCTGCCAGCACCAGGGGCAGGCCAGTATCGAGGACCAGCGGTGGCAGTAAGGCTGTTGGCGCAGCGACCGTTAGTGCAGCAGGCTTAGATGTTTCGGCAGCAGGGACCACCGATGCAGCAACACCAGCATAGACCACCCCAGCATCATCAAGGCAGAGGCCAGCAGCAGCACCAGGCTAGGCCGTAACATGGAAACCAGCAAGGAGGTCGAGGGCAGGCATTCACTTTGTCCTTGGAGGAGGCATTGGCATCGGAAGATGTTATGGCAGGTAACATTCTCGTCGCCTCATATCCCGCAGTAGTATTGTTTGATTCGGGAGCATCCCATTCATTTATATCTGCACGATTTACGACACGACTAGGAATGGAGTTCGAGGCATTGCTAGGGAGATTGAATATACTCACTGGTAATGGGCTCGTAGGGGTTAGTAGAGTTATTCTAGCGTGTAGTGTTGTAGTTTGCGGGCATTCCTTACCCGCCCGGTTGATAGAATTTTCTGTTAGAAATTTTGACGTTATCTTAGGCATGGACTGGCTGAAAGACAGTCATGCGATAATAGATTATCGTAGATGGAGTGTATCTTTTGATATTCCAGGCATGAAGAGGTTCACCTTAGTCAGATCAGAGGCAACTCAGCAGGAGCAGGGAATAGTAGCGGCAATGGAAGAAGTTCAGATTCCGAAGGTAGTTGAAGAATTTTTGGACGTATTTCCCGAAGAACTTCCAGGTCTACCACCGGTTAGGGATATTGAGTTCAGTATAGAATTGGCACCAGGAACTAAACCGATATCAGATCGAGTTTACAGAATGGCGAATTCAGAGCAGGCCAAGGTATATCAGCACATAGAGGAACTGAAGGAGAAGAAGTTCATCCAAGCTAGCGTGTCACCATGGGCAGCACCAGTGGTACTTGTGGGGAAGAAGGATGGGTCATCCAGATTGTGCATTGACTACAGGAAGCTTAACGCGGCAACAGTGAAGAACAAGTACCCATTACCCAGGATCGACGACTTATTTGATCAGTTGAGCAAAGCTAGAGTTTTCTCCCAGATAGACCTTCGTTCAGGGTACCATCAGGTGAGGGTTCGGAAGGAGGACATTCCTAAGACAGCATTCAGGTCGAAGTATGGGCATTATGAGTTCTTAGTAATGTCGTTTGGTTTGACCAATGCTCCAGCGATATTCATGGATTTGATGAATCGCATCTTCATGCCATACTTAGACCAGTTTGTCGTTGTGTTTCTTGACGACATCCTCGTATACTCTGCTAGTAAAAAGGAGCATGAAGACCATCTCAGGAAAGTGTTACAGGTTCTGAGAGAGAACCAGTTGTATGCCAAGCTCAGTAAGTGTGAGTTTTGGTCGGATCATATTTTATTTTTGGGTCATATCATCTCAGGAGCTGGAGTAGCAGTAGATCCCAAGAAGGTAGAAGCAGTAGAGAGTTGGCCAGTACCCAAGACCGTAGCAGATGTGCAGAGTTTCTTAGGATTGGCAGGATATTACAGAAGATTTGTGTCAGACTTTGCAAGGCTTTCAGCACCCATGACCCGCTTGACTCGAAAGGATGTGCCATTTGTTTGGTCGGCAGAATGTCAGACATCATTCGAGACTTTGAAGCAGAAGTTGATATCAGCACCTATTCATACGTTGCCAGTTGGACCCGAAGGTTTTACAGTATATTGTGATGCGTCAGGTAAAGGACTTGGATGTGTCCTTATACAACATGGGAAGGTGATAGCATATGCATCTAGGCAGCTTCGGGACCCCGAGAAGAATTACCCAACTCATGATTTGGAGTTAGCGGCAGTAGTGTTCGCTCTGAAGCTATGGAGGCATTACTTATATGGTGACCGAGTGGAGATGTACACAGATCATGAAAGTCTGAAGTACATCTTTACTCAGAAGGAACTGAACATGAGACAGAGAAGATGGTTAGAGTTGATCAAGGAATATGACGTAGAGCTTCAGTATCATCCAGGCAAGGCTAATGTAGTAGCAGACGCTCTTAGCATGAGAGGCGACGTATTTGTGTTGACAACGCAGAGGCATATCTTAGAAGACCTTCAGGAGATGGGCATCGAAGTTATACTTCCTAGTGATATAGGTGTTCTAACAAGTCTGCAAGTTCAATCCGACTTGGTAGACAGGATCAAGGCAGCTCAGGCACAAGTCCCAAGGATTCAGAAGCTTAGGGCAGAATGTGAGTCAGGACTCAGGAAGGAGATGAGAATTCATGAAGATGGTACACTTAGGTTTGGATCACGTCTATGTGTGCCTAGTAGAGATATCAGACAGGAGGTTATGACAGAAGCTCACAGTTCTCAGTATTCTATTCACCCTGGAGGGACCAAGATGTACCAAGATATCAAGCAGTATTTCTGGTGGAACGGGATGAAGAGAAAGATAGCTAGATTTATTTCCCGTTGCTTGGTATGCCAGCAAGTGAAGGCAGAATAGCAGAGGCCAGCTGGGTTATTGCAACCGCTTCCTATCACGGAGTGGAAATTGGAGCATATTACAATGGACTTTGTGACCGATTTACCGAGATCACCAAGTGACAAGGACACTATTTGTGTAATAGTAGATCGGCTTACGAAGGTAGCACACTTTCTTCCTTTTCGAGTAGGACAATCTACAGAAAAGTTGGCAGAGTTGTATATACAACAGATAGTCAGGCAGCATGGAGTCCCTGTCAGTATTGTGTCGGATCGAGATACCCACTTTACATCACATTTCTGGAAGAGCTTACATCACAGTCTGGGTACCAAGTTAAGATTTAGTACGGCTTACCATCCGCAGACGGATGGGCAATCAGAAAGGACGATTCAGACTTTAAAAGACATATTGTGAGCTTACACTCTAGATTTTGGAGGGTCTTGGAAAAGTCACCTGCACTTGGTCGAGTTCTCATACAATAACAGTTATCAAGCCAGTATCCAGATGGCGCCGTTTGAAGCATTATATGAAGAAGTGCCGGTCACCGCTTGCATGGGATGATATCGGGGAGAGAAAGATACTAGGCCCGAAAATGATTGTTCAGACGGTTGAAGTGGTTAAGGGAATTAGAGAGCGACTTCGAGTTGCGTAGGATCGGCATCGTCATTGGACGGACCAGCATCGTAGACCGTTAGAATTCTCTGTTGGGGACCACGTATTCTTGCGGATCTCACCTACTCATGGGATCATTAGATTTGGCGTTCGCGGGAAATTGAGTCCGCGGTACGTAGGCCCATTTGTTATCCTTGATCGGATAGGCGATGTTGCTTATCGTTTATCCCTCCCACCTTCGTTACGAGAAGTGCATGATGTGTTTCATGTATCTTAATTACGTAGGTATGTATCGGACCCAAGCCACGTCCTCGATCATTCTGAGCTGGTTGTTGGTACCAACCTGTCTTACGAGGAACAGCCTGTGTCCATTTTGGACCGAAGAGAGAAGATACTCAAGAACCGAACAATTAGTCTTGTCCGTGTTGCTTGGGGTCATCACTCCTTGGGAGAGTCAATGTGGGAACGTGAGGATGATATCCGATCACGGTATCCACACCTGTTTGACTCGCAAGGTATATCTCTTTCTGTATACCTTGATTGTCCTGATTCTTCATGCTTATCACCCTATGGATAGGATTACTTAATATCGTAGATTGATAGATTTATATATATAGTACTTGCTTTTGATATGGTAATAATGATTGCTTGCTCGCTAGAATTACTTGTATTGGTTTAGCTCCGATATTTTTACCTGTTTGGATTTGAAATTCCGAGGACGGAATTTTTCTAAGGTGGGTAGAGATGTCACTCCCCGTTCCCGGAATGCGTATTTTTATACATGTGCAACTCATGAGTATTTATTTAGTACCCATCATGTATTATCCTGTATTTAAATTTCTTTAATTTTCCTGTTAATTTATTTCCTGCAATCTTATTATCTGTATTTTATTTCCTGCATTTTATCCCTGCTTTAGTCTTATTGTGGTTGGGCTTCTTGGGTTCATGGTGCAACCCGGCCCATTAGCTCCCACCTACCACCCCTTCCTATTTAAGCTTTCATCTCTTCTCCCTCCTCATAACTTCATTCTCACCATTACTTCTTCTTCTTCCTCCCATTACTCTCCACCACCTACCAGTAGCAGGAGAAGGCAAGTGCAAACTTGCTTCTCAATCATCCATTTTTATGGATCACTACTCTTCCTCTCATGATCCTGAGAGAGTTTAGTGCTTGGCATATGTGATTTCTGTGGCTTGTTTTCTCTAGATCTAAGTTTGTATTTTCGGCTGTTCATGGGTTTTAAATCCACCAACTTAGCGTGTTTTCGGATCAGAGAGTTCATGTGGTAGAACTGCTCGTTAGTCACTCTCGCGTTTGCGTGCGTGTATTTCTTAGTCACGCTCGCGTTTGCGTGCATGTATTTCTTAGTCACGCTAACATTCTAATGAGCGTGCGTGTATTTTCAGTCACGCACACGTCTCTGCGTGTCTGCGTGTATTTTCAGTCACGCACACGTCTCTGCGTGTCTGCGTGTATTTTCAGTCACGCACACGTCTCTGCATGTCTGCGTGTATTTTCAGTCACGCTCACGTTCTCATGAGCGTGCGTGTATTTTCAGTCACGCACACATCCATAAGTACATGTATTTTCAGTCACGCACACATCCATGAGTGCGTGGATTTTTAGTCACGTACACGCCCACGAGTGCGTGCATGGATTTCTTATCATTTTCCACACTCATACTGTGCATGCCAACATGAACCATTTTCACGCTCACTTCGACTAGACTTGCTGGCGTGACTTTTGGCCTTAGCCTAGACCTGTTGGTATGACTTTTAACCAGGGTGTTTCTATTTGCTCTATAACTTATTCATTTAATGATGGCATGATAATTCTTCTATTATATCCTTACGCCTTTTGGCGTGAACATGATAAAATTATGACATATTAATATTGTAAATATGGATTGTTGTGTAGAATGTGTCATATGTCTTGATTTATCCATGGATACCCAGATTGACTGGAACTTAACCCTGAGGAGTTACAGACTTGACCCCGTGTAATACAAATTGACTTTCATGCCTTGATACCATTGATAATAATGGTTATCTTTACTAAAATTGATCATGCGTTCCTAGTTGGAACTAAGAGACTGGCTAGTCGTCTTATTGAATGAAATGAATGAGACACGTTCATGTAATGAACTATTGTACTCGATTAGCCAATCCCGAATATTGGCATACAGGTACATGCATGTTTCAAATTATTTATTTATCTATTTTACAAAAATAGCATGTGTACTTTATGGTCAAGACATGATTACTCTGTGGTTAGACTTGATTGTTGCATCACGCTATGTAAAACCTACAACCTAGCCGCACGGGTATCGTTGTAGAGTTGCGCATATCGTACCCCGTACAAAAGTACTCATTTGAACGACCATGATCCACGACATGGAACTTCCCGCAACGTAGAGACTATTAAGTTAAATAAAATAATGATGGCATGGAGAGAATGGATTCCCGAGTTCTTACATGGCAGCCCCCTTGGGACTATTAAGTGCCCGACGGGCCGGCTGGTTCCCACAGATACGGTAAATCTGTCACACGGGCAGGGAACGATATCTACTTATATTATTGTACATGCTATAACGGCGGGCGTCCCGCTGGGACTCGTCTAACTACATGATTGGCACAATTGATTGATTGGATAGACTAGCCTTGCTTGCACATAGTAAGAATTGAGGAATCCCTAATTGCATAATTCCAGGATAACTTGAGACTCACAATAGCAAGCCGTAGTAGTTGATTGGCCATTCAAGATGATTTGTTGTGTACTGTACCTACTCTGTTGCCTAACTGAGATGATCAGAATGTCAGGACATGACGGGCTAACTTCTGTCCTTGTTTGGTTGGGAGGTTGGTTCGAAGTGTCGTGATGTTATGTGAATCCTAGTGGGAAGCAGAGATCTATTACTATATTCTCTTACTTACTGGTTTAGTCCTTCATATCGTCCTTCCTTGTGGTACTTGCTATTAGAGGTCTAACCTCTCTGGTTTTGCATGGCCAAATTTAGAGCCGGTCCCCGAGGACTCAGCTTACTTCTACCTCCAGGATGGTCAATACTAGGGGAATGATCGCAGGAGGACTCGAGTGGGTTTTCTTACTTCATCGCTCGTTTTGTTATTTACTTTATACTTGTCGTTTGGCACCGACATGTTAGTCGGGTCGTCTCGTACTTACTTTACATAATTGTAACTAAAGTCAGACTGCAGCTGATAACAATTGTGTATGTATTACTATACCATCTGGCTATGTTTTGTAAAACCAGATCTCAAGAACATTTTGACTGAGCATTTGGGATGCCTTACTGCTTATTCTTACATGTTCTCTATTTCCTGTTTCTTGTTTGAATGATTGAGACAATAGATGTGAAATGACCATAGTAAGACTTTCATGTAGTATGCACCCCCTCGTCAGGTTAGACAGCATTGATCGTATTATACGGTATTCATCTACCCGTAATACGTAGCTGGCTGAGTCATTCCCCCGCTCTCCAGTATTCTGGTTCTGGGGCGTGACAATTGGGTAGGACTGAGGAAGACCAGATGCTGTGGGAGTAGGTGCAGGAGGAGCAGGTGCAGTAGGTGGAGGAACAGTGGCAATGCTGCGACGAAAGAGTTTGAGGAACTTGGGCTTAGGGTCAACAGCATAAGTGGATAGGTCAATGTCAAATCTCTGAAAGATGCGTAGGATGATCATCGCATAAGAGAGGTTGCGGTCTCTTTCGCGACATCTACCCATCATCTGAATGATAGTCTTAAGGGCAGAAAAAGGAATCCTCTTAAGAATGTGATAAAGAGCAGAGAGCTCAAGTGCAGTGACATCATCTTTGGAAGTGGATTTCGAAAGTAAAGTGGAATAGATAATGCGATGTAATTCGTAGTTAAACAAGTTCAAGTTATTAGCCTTGAACTTTCCAGGACGAGTGCGTGCGGGCGCACAAAGCTTATTCTTAAAACTAATGAGAGTCGTACCATCGAGAAAATCAAAATCACTGATATCATCGAGCGGGGTACCTTCGTTCGGATAACAAAGGATTTTTGCTAACATTTCATCAGTAAACTTGATATCTATCCTGCCGATACGAGTTCTCGCGGTAAAAGTGTCTAACACGAAATTACAGTAAAATAATCTAATGGCATTAGTAGCTATAGGGTACTGTAAAGAAATTAAGTGTTGTAACCCTAATGCCTCAAAGTAAGGACGATGGTCGGAAAAGACAGTCTACTTGATCGGAGATCCGGTACAAATAGTACGCATAATAAAATTGGCATACCATAATAAAGCTTGGTCAAAAGTTTTAAAGTAAAACTCGTCCGATGCACCATCGTCCGATTGGACCGGAGAAAAGAGGCAATCCGTATGCGAATCCAAAGACGATGCCGCTTCACTGGCATTGGTCTTCTTCCTCTTGAAGGGATTGAACTTAGGCATTCTTTTCCAAAATTCTAGAAACCCTAAGAATTGAAAAGTTGAAGAGAGAAGGAATTATACCTTCCAAGAATTGGATATGCTGTTGAGGACGAGATTCTCTGCACGAATCCAAAGTTTCAACGAAAATCTCCACACGGATTAGAATAACAAGGGTGGAGAAGAGATAGGGTTTGGAGGCACGGCTGCTGCTGTTGAGGATGTTTGGAAGAATGAAGAAGATGGGGGCCTCGGGTTCTGGCTGGTACATATATATACCCAGCCGAACTCTGGCCGAATTTGGACCGAACTCGGGCCGAATTCGCCAAGGGTTGCCTGGCCATATATATATATCAAAAATAATAGAAATGGGGCCACATCTCTTTCATTAATTTGTTTCAAATGTTTAATTCAGAGTTTAGTAATTTTAAATCTCTAAATAATATAATTAATATTATTTTATAAATTAATATTCTTTACTCAGCATCTGTCTCAGATTAGCAGTAGGAGTACTGTCCCAGCTAATGGAGGTTCACCGGGGAACTCTTAAATACCGCTTCGCTTCGACCGTAGTCGTGGTGACAGACAGACTTTTTTTAAGCTTGTCTCGAAAATAGTTTATGAGTATCGAATAAATTAATTAATAAAACAAAATTAATCAATATTATTGACATCTAAAATGCCTAATTCTCGACGTAAATAATTGAAACGATCTTCCGCTAGAGGTTTTGTGAGTATGTCAGCTAATTGATTCTGAGTGTCTATGTATACAAGGTATATATCTCCATTTTGTTGATGATCTCTAAGAAAGTGATGTCGAATCTCGATATGTTTAGTACGAGAGTGACATACTGGATTCTTAGTCAAATTAATAGAGCTAGTGTTGTCACAGAAAATGGGTATGTGTGTAAAATGCAATCCATAGTCTTCTAAAGTTTGTTTCATCCACAAAATTTGTGTACAACAACGTCCTGCAGCGATATACTCAGCTTCAGCTGTTGATAATGCAACAGAATTTTGCTTTTTACTAAACCAAGAGACTAGAGCTTTTCCTAGGAAATGACATGTGCCGCTAGTACTTTTTCTATCTACTTTGCATCCGACAAAATCAGCATCAGAATAACCGGTTAGGTCAAATGACATGGTTTTGGGATACCATAAGCCGACAGAAGAAGTGCCTTTAAGGTATCGGAAGATACGCTTAACTGTGCGCAGATGCGATTCCTTAGGATTAGCTTGAAAATGTGCACATAAGCAAACACTAAACATAATGTCTGGTCGACTAGCAGTTAAATACAGTAAGCTACTGATCATACCTCGATAATTATGTATGTCGACATGTTTGCCTTGTTCATCAATATCAAGCTTGGTTGAAGTCGCCATTGGAGTGCTAAGTGGCTTTGCTGCTTCCATGTCGAACTTTTTAATAGATCCTTTGTGTACTTTGCTTGATTTATGAACGTCCCATTGTTGGTTTGTTTAATTTGCAGTCCAAGAAAGAATTTTAGCTCTCCCATCATGCTCATCTCAAACTCATTCTGCATACATTTTAAAAATTCTTGACATAGAGATTCATTAGTAGATCCAAAGATAATATCATCTATGTAGACTTGAATCAAAAGAATATTGTTATTCAAAGATTTTATAAACAAAGTAGTGTCAACCTTTTCCTTTGAAAAACCATTATCAAGTAGAAAAGAGCTTAGACGATCGTACCAAGCACGAGGGGCTTGTTTTAAACCGTATAAAGCTTTATTCAACTTGAAAACATATTCAAGAAATTTGAAATCAGTAAAACCAGGTGGTTGAGCTACATAAACCTCTTCTTTTATAAAACTATTTAAAAATGTGCTTTTGACATCCATTTGAAATAACTTAAAATTATAAAAACATGCAAATGCACATAACATGCGAATGGATTCTAATCTCGCAACTGGGGCATAAGTCTCATCGTAGTCGATACCCTCTTCTTGATTGTATCCTTGAGCTACGAGTCGAGCCTTATTACGAGTCACTAAACCATTCTCGTTCAGTTTATTTCGGAATACCCATCGGGTGCCAAGGACCGGATGATCAATGGGCTTGGGAACAAGTTCCCAAACTTAATTCCGTTCAAATTGGTTTAATTCCTCTTGCATAGCATCTAACCAAAAATTATCACTACATGCTTCATCAATATTTTTGAGTTCAAACTGTGAGACAAAAGCAACACAAGAAGCTATATCTTTATTAGAGGAACGAGTACTTACACCCTTGGTAATCTCATAAATTACTAAGTCCTTTGGATGATTAGCCAAGAATTTCATCTAGTCTCAGGATTGCTAGTTCTGGCTTCTTTGCTTGGAGGTTCATCTGATGCCTGATGTGATGGTTTTGTATCTTTATGTGAAGGTTTTACAGTAGCTGTACTTGGTACGATTATGTCTTCATTGTCATTGTCTAAGTGTTGATTTAGTTCATCAAACTTGACGTTGATAGATTCTTCAATGATCATGGTTCTTTTGTTGAAGACTCTGTATCCTTTGCTCTTTGCTGCATAACCTAAAAAATATACCTTCATCGGCCTTTTTATCAAATTTACTCAAATTATCTTTAGTATTAGGAATAAAACATTTACAACCAAAGATTTTGAAATAAAAAATATTTGGTGTTCTATCAAACCCTAGTTCATAGGGAGTCTTCTTCGATATAGGTCGAATTAGAACCCTATTGAGAATATAGCATGCTGTATTTACAGCTTCAGCCCATAAGTATCTAGGTAGACTAAACTGGTTTAACATAACTCTGGCCATTTCAGATAGAGTTCTGTTCTTACGTTCCGCAACTCTATTTTGTTGCGGAGTCCTAGGACAAGAGAATTCATGCAGATAATCGTGTGTGTCATAAATTACTTGAATTCTGCATTCTCAAATTCGCCGCCATGATCACTATGAATGCGAGTAATCATGAACCCTTTTTCATTATGTACTTTTTTGCAAAAGGTGACGAATTCTGATAATGCATCATTCTTGTGTGCAAGAAAATAAACCCATGTATATCTAGATAAATCATCTATAATGACAAATGCATATAGATTACCACCTAGACTAACAATTCTGCTGGGTCCAAATAAGTCCATATGCAACAATTGTAAAGGTCTAGTGGTACTTACAGCGTTCTTGGACTTGATTGTGGATTTGGTAGCTTTGTTCTTTTTACATTCACTACATACCGTATCCTTCTTGGAAGAAATATCCGGTAAGCCGCATACCAACTTCTTCATAGATAATCTTGAAATTTATCCATGTTTGCGTGACCGAGTCTCATATGCCATAGTTGACTCTCAACGCTTTTGGCCATCAAACATCTACCTGCTGTGTTAGCATCTTCCAACAAATAGAATACATATATATTATCTTCCCTAATACCTTCAAATATAGTACTACCAGTTGAACTATCAATTGTAGTACATTTATCTTTTACGAAGTTAATACCATAACCGTGATCAGCTAAATGGTATGCTAAGCAGATTATGTTTTAACTCGGTAACAAGACAAACATCTTTAATCATTGGATAGGGAGCCTTACCAATGTCACCGATACCGATTATGTACCCTCTTAGATTATTACCGAAGGAGACATATCCTTCTTTATTCCTTTTCGACAGTTTTGCAAAAAATAAAGCATCACCGGTGATATGCCGTGAGCAACCGCTGTCGAGGATCCATTTGCTTCTAGCATGTGAAGGGTGTCCCACCTATAAAATAATTTGCAGATGAAACTTTTGGTACCCATTTCTTGTAGGGTCATGACTGGTTAGTTTTCGGTATCCATGCATAAATATTTAAATCTACTAACTTTCTGATTCTACATGCAGAAGATATGTGACCAATGAGGCCACAATAATGACATTTAGCATGTTGAGTGTTGAAAGTAGTGTAAGGTGCATGATTGGTAGGTTTTGGTTTTCTAGTATAGAAGAATGCATGCCTATTAGTCTTCTTGGGCATAGTCTTGGTATAGTTTTGTCTGACAGTGTTAGGCGTGTTCCAATGATTCGGTAATTGACACGTGTTAGAATAGGAAGAAGCAACTTCAGGCCGTTTTCCTAAACTAATTTTCAATTTTTTGGAAGTGTCATATAATTTAGTATAGTCAGATGTAAGTGATTCTAATCTGACCTGTGCACGCTGGAGACTCTTTTTCTCCGTAGATAGGTCTTCCTTTAACTGGATAATAGTTTGCTCTTTTTCTTCGGATAGCTTAACAGTCTCGTGTAACAACAATTTAATAGAAGAAAGCTCACCAGACTGATTTGAAGAGTCATTATCTCTAACATGATCTAGTAGGTCGGTAAGTCTTCCTATTTTACCTTTGTACTCTTTGAGTACCTTCTTAGAGGTTTCATATTTGCTACACAGTTTCCTATAATCATCTAACAGTTCACTGAAAGCCTCTCCTAGTTGCTCAAAGGTGAAATCATCATAAGGATCAAATAGAGGATTAGTAATTACCTGATCACAAGCCATCAAGCATACATTTGCAGCGTCATCTGATTGTTCATCTTCTGAGTCGCTGGCTTCACTTTCATGCCATATGCTTGTGTTGGCGTACTTCCTTGATGTAGATTTCTTCAGGTAGCCTTTGTCATATTTGCTGCTTTTCTTTGATGATGATGCTGAGGGACAATCTTTCTTCATGTGTCCTTTCTTCTTGCATCCGTAGCAAATAGGATCTTCTTCATTGTTGTTATTGTTGTCTTTGTTGTCCTTTGTTCTCCTGTTAAATCTCATGAACTTCTTGAATTTTCTTACCAGAAGAGCTTGATCTTCAGAGTCGGAGTCGCTGTCGTCAGAATCATCTTCGATGGTTCTTCTATGTTGAGCCTTGAGAGCGATCGTCTTCTCTGACTTCTCCTTTGGTGTAGCATCTTCAAAGTCTTGAAGTTCTAACTCGTGAGTGAGTAGCTTACCCATGAGTGTTTCTAGAGACATTGTTGAGAGGTCGTTCCCTTCAATGATTGATGTAGTCTTAGGAATCCAGTTCTTTGTAAGGGCTCGCAGAAGTTTGCGAATCTTCTCATGGTTACTGTAATCCTTGCCTAGTGAAGATAGAGGATTTACAATATCCAAGAATTTGGTAAACATCTGAGTGACTGATTCACTTGGCTTCATTTTGAACGCCTCGTACTCCTGAGTAAGTCTACTGATCTTTGACTCCTTGACTTGTGTTGTTCCTTCGTGGGTTACTTCGAGAAGTTTCCATACTTTGTTTGATGTTGTGCAAGTAGACACCCTGTTGAATTCAGTTCTGTCTAAAGCACAAATAAAGCGTTAATAGCATGTGCGTCAAGACTGGCTTTTTTCTTTTCTACCTCTATATATTTGTCATAGGGTTTTTCAACTAAAACACCATCAACATTAGTAAGAGGTGGCTTTTTATAGCCATCAATAACTACAGACCATAAGTCAAAATCAAGAGATTTCAGAAAGAAACTCATACGTGTTTTCCAATAAGTATAGTTTGTGCCGTCAAGCAGTAGAGGTCTATTTGTGGCTTGGTCTTCACTTGTGAATTTTACTATTGCCATGTGTAATGTTGTGATCTATATAACAATTAAATATAACTGCAATTTTACCTTACTTTACCTGTATAACCTACTCTAATACCAATTGTAGGAACAATTGGGATCAGAATATAATACCTCTAGATTGAGAGCCTGCTCTGATACCAATTGTAGGAATAAAATCGTAAAGCAGAAAACTCTACGGGGGTAAATAGAGTAGGCAGCAGAATATTGCTAATTAAAAATCTTGTTAGCAGTTAGATCACAGATATAAAAATAATCACAAAGTAAATGACATAAATTAAAAGTGATCAAAAGGCAAACGCAAACACCGAGATTTATACTGGTTTCCCTCTTGTGAGGACTAGTCCAGTCGGAAGAACTCTAGTTTCCAGTTGAATCCACTATTGGAAAATCCTGCAAGTTTTCATACGAAGTCCTTGCAACTTCTACAGATGCGAGCTTTGATACGAAGAACTCGACCAACTTTAATTGTGAAGAATTGAATCTTCTATCAAGCCTCTGATTACAATCGCTCTTGAAACTTCTAGACCGTACCGTATTGGCAAATCAACTAGAGGATTATAACTGGCTTGGGATTTGAAATTGAAAGCTTTTTAGAACTTTTTGGAAGAATGTAAGCTTAAGAAGAGAAGAGATTGAAAGTGAATTGGTGATTTGAAATGATCGAAATTCATCTCTATTTATAGTTTTTCCAAAGACAGAACTCTGACAGAATTCAGACAGAATTCGGACAGAACTCTTTGTACCAAATCGTAACTGAAGGATGACCAAGTTCAAAATCAAACGTTCACTAACGTTCTACTTGGCTGAACTCTGGCCGAGTTCTGCTAGGGTTCTGCCAGTTGATTTTAAGAAAAATCATTTTGGCTTTTTAAAAAATCCTTCAGAAGCTTTTTGTAAAATATGATATTTTTCAAAAACATAGGTCATTTTTAAAAGGATAGGGTGATTTTGAAAAACGATTCCGGACAGCCTATTTGTCAGTACGACTTGGTGTACAATATATTCCTAGACTCAATAAAATGAAAAATTAGATTGCTTTGACAGAAATATATTTGGAATGGCAAACGGCTTCAGTCTTGAACATCGATATCCATTGTTGAGCAGTATCCAAAACATCATAGATAAACATCTGAATTGACTTGCATTTATATCGAGACAGAGTTTGATCAATTATTAAAATCAGGTTTGACTATGACCAATAGGCCAACATCATCTATGTTTAGAAAATGTGAGACCCTGACTTTCAGTTTGCAGTGAGCCATAGCTAGGGCCCATGCTTCTAAGTAGGCTCTATATCAGAGTACTGCAAGTGCAGCGGTTCGAATTGGGCAATTTGCAGCCATAAGTTTGTATACAAAGCAATGGTGTTAAGCTTTTGGTACAAATCCTATATAAGCACAGGTACACAGGAGGGCCCATGGGAAGTATAGATGTAAGTTGGTGAGAGTAGGCTACTGGCACTTGGGTGAGTCTCAAAGACACTAATGCACATTAGGAAATGATTGTAGGTAGGACCACATAGGTAAACAGAGTACACTCTGATATGATAGTGGTACATTATGTGCCAAGTCGCAAATGTTGTATCTCATATGCCAGGTTGCATATGTGTGTCGGTTGGCACTAAATTAGGATCAGTAATTTGAAGAGAGGCATGCCAATACCTCGGTAAGCAAGTATCTGGGATACATAGGAGTACAAGGGAATAAGCATTATTTGAACATTTAGAAAATTGTATACCAAAGGTCAGGGAAGAAAGGGTATTTCCTGCAACAAGTGTAGGGCAGACTTTGGTAAACTCATGACAATATGTATAACAGTAGGGCTCTAGACTGGGCAAAGTTTCGGGAGAAAGTATAGCTATAGGCAAGTTTGTAAGCCTAACAGAAATTAGAATTCATGAATATAGGATAAGTGTAGAATTAGCAAATATGTATGGATGCACACAATATTGTTGGGTTAAGAAGGCCTAGAAACCCGACTAATTAATAGATAAACATGTTATTACCTTTAGATTATGTATTGACAATTATAAAATCATATAACAGGTTACTTGGACCTCGATACAGACTCTTGACCCGTATTCGCAGCTCAGGACCAAAGGCAAGTATACCTTACCTTTCTTTACAACTTTATTTACATGCTCATTTTCTTTCATCATCCAGTTGTTGATATGTGTTTTTTCATTGCTATAAAATCCTTGTTCACAGTTAGCCTTGTTGCCATATCAGACATGTTTTGCACTTGTACTTGATTAAGTTGTATCATAGGATGACTGCATTATAAACTGAACTGCTATATCCGTATTTCGATTCTTACAACCTGCGAGTCCACACACGGTGAGAAGGTTGGCCGTTTGCACCTGCGAGTCTACACTTGGGGCGAGGGTGATTTGTCTTGAACTGACCTGCGAGTCCACAATATAGAAGTATGGAAAATATCAGAACGATGACCTATGCGGCTCAGAACAGGAGAACCCCATGCGGCTCATACAGGAGCAGTCCCATGCGGTTCAGAGAGACTCTTAGTCTCATGCGGCTCGAACAGGAGAGTCCATACGGCTTACATAGGGACAGTCCTGCGGTTCAAAGAGTCCCCCAGCCGCATGTGGTTCAAAAGTACATGCGGCTCACGGAGATATGCGGCTCAATGCCACGTGTACCCACGAAGACCCCTTCACACAGCTGGCCATCGAGCAGTCTGCCTATTTAATGCTCTGTCATGATTTGACAGCTGACGGCTCTGACATAAAGTATCATAATGGCCCTGCCATAATGACAGACTCTTGGGAAATAGAAGAAAATCTTTGACGCGATTCGAGATTGACACGTGGCTACTCCCATGCGGCTCCAGCGAAGAACAGCTTCATGCGGCTGGCAAGGATCGTCTTCCTACGGCTCACCAAAAAGCCGTCCCATGTGTCTCGCAATTACTACACTTATGCGGTTCACCAAGAAATCATCTCATTCGGCTCACGATTACTACACTTATGCGGCTCACCAAGCGGCTCGTAAATACTATACCTATGCGGTTCGCCGAGACGCTGTCTCATGCGGTTCATGGATGTCATGCGGCCTTGGCAGAGTCCATCATCAAGACGCGTGGCAGAGAAGATGATTATGAGATACAAAGATTTACCAGATCCCAATGACCATATCCTCATAATTAATGGGATCAGGTCATATCATTCATAATCAAACCAATGGGACACGTGGTGAGAGATCCAAGCTACACAATCAATCATGAAGATTTAAAGCAATCAGCATTAATTATTCGAAAGATTTAGTGCTATCCCATTTATGGCCCAGATCCTCCATGCTTAAACGAATGGTCTAGATTGATTAAGCATTAGGCCGCCGCCACTTTGAGAATGGGTAACCAGCCAAACCCTAATGATGCCCCTCCACTATTATAAATAGCAGGGTGCCATTTCCTTGCAAAAAAAAGAGAAGAGAGGAGAGGAGAGAGAGACAAGGAGAGATATACACCGTCAGAGAGAAAATACAACAGAGAGAGAGAGAAGCCAGAAGAGCAACAGAGGAGGCAGAAGAATATTTCTTCATCAACGCCAGCCATCTTCTCATAGGAGCCAAAGGCTGCATACCGATCGTCCAAGGAGTAAGGCAGGGCTGCCGTCGCCTTTCCGAGCCTCTATCGTCACCCCCCAGAATCTAAAATAAATAATTGTACTTAGATTGCTGTACCTAGGTTTTCGTCCCTAGGCTTTCTTTGTACAAGCGAGTTTGTAACGTGAAGTAAAAGTCCGGTCCTCCGATAATTGTTCTGTTCTTTTATATTTCATGGCAACCACGATGGCGACTATGCTGGGGACAAACTTCTCCACGGCTGAGGAGTTGGTGACGCAGTCGGATGCAGCCAAACTTGGCTCTACGCAACAAAAGATGATCGTCCGCTTCGACCAACAGGCGTTTGAAGAGATGCTCTCCGAAGGAAGCGCTGGCCCGGTCCAGAAGCGCACCCGCACGACAAAGGCTCGCAGAGAGTGGAGGCCAAAATCATTTGCTCCTCCCTAAGCCCTCGACGGGATACCCTCTGTTGCTCAAGACGGCGAGAAGGACTCTTCTGCGGCCCCACTTCAGACCGTAGACAACTCTGCTGTCCCCAAGTCCGGCAGAAGAAAATACTATGATGCTGGACTTACAGGGGCAAAGAGGAACTCCATACGAACTGGGCCGCATAAGGGTGCTAGCCGCATGGAAAAAGCTCATGCGGCCACATCCGCTAGCCGCATGAAGAAAAATCATGCGGTCACATCTGTCAGTCGCATGGCTTATGCGGCTACAGTTGCCAATCACATAGATAAAACTCATGCGGCTATGGAAGTCAATCGCTTGCAGAAAATCCATGCGGCCACATTTGCCAACCGCATACGGCCAGCCTGCACGGTCGTGACTCCTAGCCGCTCAAAAATAACTCATCCAATAGCAGAAGACAATCGCATGCAGACAGCCTGCACGGTACCCAACTCTAGCCGCATAGCGTCCGTTCCACGCTTCTTTCGATCAGTCTTCGACCGTCTCTCATGCGGTCCTGACCCTGATGGTTCTCTGGAGGATAAGCCAGATTCTGTGCTATCCAACTTGGACTCCTCCTATTACGCACCCACAAGTGCTAAAAGGAGGAAGTCTAGGGCAGCACGGGCTTATCAGGCCCAGTCAGCTGTCCCAACCTCTGACTATCGGGGCGTCCCGTTGAATATCACACGGGCCCCGGATGGGAAGTTGTATACAATCGCTCGAGTCCAGCCACCGACGGCAAACGGACAGAGTGGTTCCTCTGACTTGCGGGAGGCGATCCTCCACAAACGCAAGAAAAGAGGAGGAGTATCGGCATGCAAAGAGTCCTCGCTTAGACATCGCTGCACCCAAATCTTCGTCAACTGCTGTTGCAACAACGCAGCAATGACGGAAGATTGGCCATCCGTCTTCCAAAGACTACAGCATCCGAGCTCAGAAGATGAGGCACATCCGGTAGTCTCCTGCAATTCCGCTCAGAAGGACCCCGCCGAAAGGAAGGGGAAAAAGACAAGCATCTCCAGTCCCAAGATATCAACCACTACAGCTAAGAAACCGTCGTCTAAACGGTTGTCTTCCATCGGAGTATTCCAACACACCCGTTCAAAGACAAAATCTGCTGCAGTTGGAAATTTATCATCCACATCGTTGGGGGTTGGGGGTAGCGCTCCTCCGAACATCCGTAACAATCCAATGTTTCAAGGAGCCGAGCTCGGGGAAGCGATTCTCCCATCAGGTACGACGGGCACCAATGTCCCCGAGGACACCCATGACTCTCAAGACGAAGTAAACTCTGAGGCTGGGGGTACTGCTCCCTCCGAGTCCGAACCAGAAGACAATATTCCCACATATCCCGATGATTTCTCGGTACACGGGTACGACTCGGAGGGCACATCCTCCACCGTTCCTTCCATCACTTCTCATGTAAGGACGGTGTTCATGACGGACAGCAATCAAGGTGGTTCCAGTGATCGCCAGCGCATTGACAGTCTCGAAGCCATATTACTTGCTTTGGTCAAGTCTGTAGACGAGATTAAAGCGGCCCTTCCAACTCTGCAAGGAGGGACGCCTGGCCAAACGAGCGTGAGTCCCGCGGTCAATGCAGACTCAAATTCGGCGGTACTGAACCAGGGCAACAATCCTCCCGAAATAACAGCCCCTACCGCCACAGATAAGGCCCGAGAAGTAAGGAAAGAGGTCCAGGAGCTCCGAGCCATGTTCTATGCCCGAGAAAATGCTCAAGATCTCAGAACACGGCAACCATACCCTACTGAATGGAGGGATGTTCCATTTCCGCCAAAATATAAGCCGTTCAATATCAACCCATATGATGGCAAAACCTCAGCAAGTCGATACATCACTTACTTCGAGGTCACCACCGACCATCTGCCCCATGATGATGCTATCCTCACTCGATTATTCATTGGGGCATTAGAAGGAGTCGCCTTCGACTGGTATCGCAATCTGCCAGACAACTGCATCCACTCCTTCGCCGGCTTCAAGCGCCTGTTCTTGGAGAGGTTCTACGAAGTAGGGCAGGACGTCACCATGTCCACCCTCATGGACGTCGTCCAAGGGGAGAAAGAGTTAACAAGGAACTACATTGAGTGGTTCCGTCAAACCGCCATGAAGCTGCCCTCCGGAAATCCAGATTCCTCTTTGATTGAGATCTGCCAAAAGAGACTGCTTCCAATGATCAGTCTCTGGATGGGCGAAAGTCAATTCAATGATTGGAAGGCATTCATCACCAGCGCCACAAGCGCCGAAGAACGACTAAAGAAGGCTCGCCAACTGGGATTGCACATCTCGGAAGGAGAAAACAAGGACAAGTGTCTCAACAACGATAATGGGGGTAATCCCTCCAACAATCGGGATAGCAAGGGAAAGCAGGCTATGGTGGCCGATACAACACAAAAACCTGAGCCGAAGCCCGTAGACAAACAATGGCCGCAAATCGATTACTCCTTCGAAGACGGCCATGTCAAGCCTATCTTGGACATGCTCATACAAGGAGATAGAATTCAGCTCCCTCTACCAAGACGGGAGCCTCGGCCGGCTGATCTAGAGAACCCAAAGTTCTGCCATTACCACCGTTATGTACACCACGCTACACACGACTGCTACCAACTGAAACGGTACATCCAAAGCCTCATCGATTCGAACGCTCTGGCCATCGATTTCGAAGAAGTAACCGTGGCAGCCAATATGGTGTCCGTACAATTCGGCAGCTTCCCTCTGATGGAGACTCAAGACGGGGTGATCTCCGTCCCTCTGGCAACAATGGAGATTACCAATCTTCCACCTCCCTGAGATCGGGCTGCCGGTCTAGTACCCCTCACCACATCTCGAGGGGAGGTCATGTGGATCCATCCAGACTTGGTGTCAGAAGTGACTCGGCCCACACCATCTTCCACCGGCAAGAAGAAAAGTGGAAAAGTCAGGACCTGCCACACAATCTCAGCAGACAACGAGGAAGCTACAGCCGTCGTCACGCAGTCCGGAGCCCAATCCCAAACTGTGGTTGACAACCCAGCCGAAAATCATCAACCCACTACAACTGATGCTCTGGGACCGGCTCAGCCTTCGACGACCGACAAGCCTAGGCCGAAGGAGACTCGCTTCGACAAATCTCTCCGAAAAGACGCAGCCCAAGGGCTAGAGAGGCCCTACAACTTTGACATCTTAGCACAATTGGCTAACACTCCGGCCAAATTGTCACTGTACGAACTCCTAAGGCTCTCCAAGGACGTTTGTATTGCATTGAGCGAAGCACTCCAAAATGCTGATGCCTATCTGGCTCAATCCAACCTCACCGGGGAGGACTCACCCGTGGATCTCCAAGACAGCGCCTGCACAGGAGCAATGCCCAATATTGTCTTCACTCCGCAGGACATGCTCATCAAAACCAACCTACATGATCGCCCGCTATACTATACGGGATACATCGGCAATGTGAAGGTGGATCGGATGCACATTGATCCTGGCTCTTCCATAAGCATCATCCCGAAGGGTCTGCTACATCATCTCCGCATCCCAATGCATCGCTTGACATCTACAAGCACCGCCATCAGCGGTTTCAATTCGGGCAGGAGCTACCCTATTGGGAAGATTCGCCTGAAGTGTCAGATTGGCAATCTCTAATCCGAAGTCACCTGCTACGTCATAGATGCAGACACTTCCTACAACAGCCTCTTGGGGCACCTATGGATACACGATTATATGATCGTGCCTTCCACGTTACACCAGTGCTTCAAATATGTCGACAAACACGGCTTCGTAAAGACAGAATTTGCTGATATCGATCCCTTCAAAGGGGTCGAATCCTACTACTCAGACTCCTGCCTATACGAAAGTCAAAAAGGCACCTTGATGAAGGGGACGTACAAGCTCACACCGAGACAGCCACGGGATCAGAAGGACCCCTGACGATCCACCTCCAAGCTCGCAAACCAGGCAGGTCCGTACCCCTTACTACCACTCTGCGGAAGGACGCGATCAGCCTCTCGGCGCAGGAGGAACAGATGATAATCCAGCTGCCAAGGTCCGACCAAGTGCCGAGACCCACAACGGGGCCACTGACAATCAGACTGCCGAGAGTCGGTCAACCCCAAACGGAGAAGCTTAATCCCTCCGATAGGCCACTGACGATACGCCTTCCCAAGAAGGGTTGTCACCCCGACGCAAGGTCTGACACTTCTAACGAACCGGCCACTCCTCGCTCCACCTCGGGTACCAAACTGGGGGTCGCCAGTCTGCCAACAACTCTACGCTCAACTCCATCAACTGAACCACTGACAATCAAGCTTCCCAGGTCGTCCTCTCAGTCTTCATTTATACAGGGGGTAGCCGAAGAGGAACCGGAGCTAGCCAAGTATGTGGCTGCCCACACTGATGTTTCCTCCGCTGATGATGTAATCCCCCTAGAAAAGATACCTTACTTCATCAATAAAGGGTTATCTTTGAACTACACCGAGCTCAATAAGCTATGTACAATGTATGCTATGGAATACGGTATAGGAACTCACCCGCACACACAAGTGACAAATGTGTACACCGTGATCCAGCTTACTCCAGTAGAAGGTGCTTACCGAATAATCGAGGGAGGGGACCATCCAATCATCTTCGGCCGGACAAACAACCCGTATCCCTCCACCACAAAGGAAATCGACCTCGGGTCAGATACCGGGAGACTGCCTCTGTATCTCTATAGCCGTCAATCCAAATATCTCATGCAGAAACAGGGGTATGATCTGGAGACGCCGCCAGGATTAAACTACGGCACTGGGCGACGATTACCTTTGAAGCCGCCAGTCCCGGCAGGTAAACCACGAAATTATTATAACAAAACTCGATGCGGGCTAGGATATGTAACACCCACTACGACCCCCGAGAGTTCAGATGAAGAATGCGACTGGCAGTCACATTCAATCGGGTCACCAACCTCTGACTCGGATACTAGCATAGGAGATGTGTTCAGACAAGTCATGTCAGTCAACATGGCATTCGCAGACGCTTACGAAGAAGATGAAGACATCCCCGAAATCTTTGAGCTAGAACCGTGGGCCCAGCAGTTGGACGCACAATAGAAAAAGTGGTTCGAACAGAGAGAACCTCCTACTGAAGATGAGGTCATACAAGTGGATCTCGGCAACGAATCTTCTCCAAAACCAATTTTTGTCAGTAAAAGCCTAACAGACGAAGACCGGGAGTCGCTGCTAGAACTTGTCAGAGAATACATTGATGTGTTCGTCTGGAGCTATGAAGACATGCCAGGATTAAATCTCGACATTACTCTTCACAAACTCAATATTCGGCCAGATGCGAAGCCAGTCAAGCAACAACAGCGACGCTTCCGCCCAGGCATCATGGACGTGATCGAAGCTGAAGTCAACAAACTGATAGCCAGCAGTTTCATTCGTGATGAGCAACATCCCGATTGGGTCGCCAATATAGTACCCATCCTCAAGAAGAATGGGAAGATTCGAATCTGCATCGACTTTCGCAATCTAAACGAGGCATGCCCCAAAGATGAATTCCCCCTTTCCATCACAGACATCATGATCGACAATACCTGCGGCTTCGAACGTATGTCATTCATGGATGGCTTCTCGGGGTATAACCAAATCAAAATGTCTCCTGACGACGAAAAGCATACATCATTTTGAACACCAATTGGCACGTACTGCTACACAGTTATGCCTTTCGGTTTAAAGAATGCTGGCGCCACATATCAAAGAGCCATGAGCATCATTTTCAGAGACCACTTACGCAAGACGGTGGAGTGCTATGTTGACGACATAGCCGTTAAGAGCCGTAGCAAGGGAGACCATCTGCAGGATCTAAGGACGGTATTCGACCTAATGCGAGCGCACAATTTGAAAATGAACCCTACGAAGTCCTTTATGGACGTATCCAGCGGGAAGTTCTTGGGCTTCATCATCACTGCAAAGGGTATTCATGTAGACCCTGAGAAGACAAAAGCAATCATGGAGATGGGTCCCCCGAGAAATCTCCGCGAACTCAGAGGCCTCCAAGGAAGGCTAGCTTATATCAGGAGGCTCATTTCTAACCTCTCCGGACGATGCCGACCGTTCACGCACCTCATGAAGAAAGGAGTCTCATTCGTATGGGACGAGGAATATCAACGTGCTTTCGACAGCATCAAAGAATATTTGTCAAATCCTCCAGTTTTGGTGGCTCCGGTTCCTGGAAAACCATTCCTGCTCTATGTAAGAGCAATGGAACACTCCCTCGGGGCTCTGCTGGCACAGAACAACGACGCAGGCCATGAATATGCCATATATTACCTCAACCGAATGATGATTGGGCCAGAGCACCGATACACCGCTGTGGAGAAGGAATGCCTCGTTCTGGTGTTCGCTATTCAGAAAATGCGACACTATGTCACAGGACAAATGATACATGTGATCTCACGAGTCAACCCTCTCAGAGTCCTCTTGACTAAACCAGGGGCACTCAGCTCTCGCCTCGCTACATGGGCAATATTGTTGTCCCCTTATCATATGATCTTCGTCCCACAAAAGACAGTCAAAGGTCAAGCCCTGGTAGACTTCTTAGCAGCCCACCCGGGCTCGGAGTCCTCCAGGATATATGAAGAGATCCCAGATGAGGTTGCTGACTCGCATGCAACCTCCCACGAGAATATATGGCGAATGTTCTTCGATGGTGCTTCGAGGACCGGACCCAAAGGCAATATAGTCGTCGGAGTCGGGGTAGTGCTAATCTCTCCTTCCGGATTGGTGATTAACCACGCTTATTCCCTCACCGAGTCCTGCTCTAATAATGTGGCCGAGTACAACGCTCTGGTCATTGGCCTCCAACTTGCAAGAGAGCTGGGGGTAGAATACCTTGAAACATATGGTGATTCCCAACTAATCGTCAATCAGATCCGGGGCTCATACGAAGTCCGCCACGAAGACATGATCCCTTATCACCAAATAGCGATTGACATCATCTCGTCGTTCAAGGGGTTCTTCATCGAACATGTCCCCAGACTCCGAAATATTGAAGCAGATGCCTTAGCCGGTTTTGCTGCTTCCCTAGCAGTTCCGAATTATGATCGCCAATCAGTAGATGTGATAGGCCACGAACTGGTCTGTCCCAAAAATAATGTGCAATTCGTGGCGAGTGATTCCGCATAGGCGATCGATGATGCCCCAGATTGGAGACAACCATTCATCGACTTCGTCGTCTACGACATCCTGCCCGAGAATCCAAAGGAAGCTACTTCCATCAGACGATGTTCTCTCAGATTCTTCTACGATACAGAAACAAAAATGCTGTATCGCCGTTCCTACGACGGATTACTGCTTCGGTGCCTGTCAAATACAGAAGCCAAAGAAGCCGTACGAGAAGCTCACGACGATGTCTGCAGGGCCCACCAGCCCGGCCCAAAACTACAAGATCGCCTCCGCCGAATGGGCTACTACTGGCCCACAATGGTGGCAGATGCAAAAGACTATGCACGAAAATGTAAAGCCTGCCAAGTCTACGCGGACTTCATTCACCAACCATCCGAATTTCTACATCCAACAGTGGCGTCCTGGCCATTCGAAGCATGGGGAATGGATATCATTGGTCCAATCACCCCACCTTCCTTCCGAGGGCTCGCTTCATACTTGCGATCACTGATTACTTCTCCAAATGGGCGGAAGCTGTCCCACTCGCAGAAGTCAAGACTTCAAACATGATCAGCTTCCTCAAGCATCACGTCATCTACCGTTTCGGACTGCCACGAAGGATCATCCATGACAATGGTCCGCAGTTTGCAAGCCACGCATTCTATCAGTTCTGCGATAAACACTGTATTCAGAATATCGCTTTGACGCCGTACAACCCGGCAGCAAACGGTTTAGCAGAGGCATTCAACAAAACAATTATCAAACTCCTCAAGAAGTTTGTCTTATCCAACAAATGCGACTGGAACGAGAAGCTCGGCGAATGCTTATGGGCTTATCGCACCACGGTCCTAACAGCCACTGGGAATACACCATTTTTCCTGGTATATGGGAGTGAGGCAGTCCTCCCCTTGGAGACCCAGATCCCCTCACTATGTGTCGCCCTCATACATTAATTGACAACCGACGACAACCACCGGCGTCGCCTACAGGAATTGGAGGCACTAGATGAAAAGTGCCTCTTAGCTCAGCAACGAATTGAGCTATACCAAGCACGCATCTCTGGAGCTTTCAACAAGAAGGTCAAAATCAGAACATTTCAGGTGGGCGATCTCGTCTTGGCAGTCCGGAGGCCGATGGTCATGACTCACAAGATCGCCGGCAAATTCTAGCCAAAGTGGGAAGGCTCGTTTATCATTGAGACAGTATTCTCCAACGGTGCTTACCGCCTCGCAAAGCAAAACGGAGACTTGCTCATGTTGCCCGTCAACGGTAAGTTCCTGAAGAAATATTATGTCTAAACAACATTCTCTCCAAGATCTTCGAGTCATGTACCCGCTGGTACCGCTGAACTCACATCCACAATATTTCAGATTATCGAGTCATGTACCCGCTGGTGCCGCTGAACTCACACTTTTTCAATATTCTAAATTACCGAGTTATGTACCCGCTGGTGCCTCTGAACTCACATTCCGGTCACTCTTTCAGATAGTAAGTCACGTATTATTATACCTCTGAACTTTCTTCCTGGAAGAGATCCTCCCTCGTGGTCCACTACCCGCGCTCCCAGTGCACAAAAAGGGTAATCGATCCACAAATCTCCGAAACGGCCATGTCCTCATTACCTCTGAGTCGTTTTCACTTCCATCAAAAATAAACCGCCCCCTCGCATAGAACTTCTACGTTCTCCGACCTCTGAGTCGTTCTATGTACCCCCTCTTCATTGAGCCCACTCCTGCCATGTCCTCATTACCTCTGAGTGGGAAGGCTCCGTCGAAGAAACCTTCATGCTTGCCATGTCCACATTACCTCTGAGCAAGTATGTCGGTCTCCTTTCAACCTATTATCTGTACCCACAACCGGAGTACGACAAGGATAATAGGTCCACAAATGTCCTCTGTTGACTACAAATGTCCGCTATTGACCACGAATATCTTCCGTGAAGTCTCCCCTGCCATGTTCTCATTACCTCTGAGCAGGAAGATTCCACGGTAAAACCCTCATGCTTGCCATGTCCTCATAACCTCTGAGCAAGTATGTTGGTTTTCTTTCATCCCATTATCCGTACCCTAGACTAGGGTACGCCAAGGATAATAGGTCCACAAATATTTCTTTGCTAAGCTTCTTAGCATAAATCCACCACCTCACCATGCCCCAGGAGCCCAGCTGCTCTACGGCATTCTTTTTCCTAACACCGTGAACATCCATGACCACTTTGCCACGGCTGTTCTGGACTTCCTGTCCAAACTTGTTATCCGTATCTAAAACTAAGGTGCGCCTAGGATAACAGGTCCACAAAAAATCCCCCAGCAAGTCCAGCTCCACGAACACCACAAGTACAAGAAAGAGAAGATGAGTTGAAACATGCTCATTTATTCAAAATTCAAAGCGCTACATCATTCGGGATCACATCACTTACAAAAAAGAAACAAAAGAAAACAGAAAGCTGATCACTGCTCCGGGGCACATAACATCCTGAGACGATCCACCAGCAAGGCAACCGACCGCTCAAATCTCTGGGTAGCTCGACGTTCCGCCTCTTGGGTCAGCACCGCCTCGTCCTCCAGTTGAGCATGGGCTTGCCAATTATCCTCAAATCTCTTAAAAAGCCCGCTCCAGATTAGCAGAAGATCGAGAAACCTTCTTGGCCTCCCGAACGATCGACTCCTGTTCCTCACGGGCAGCCTCCAGCTCTGACTCTAAGAAGGTCAATTCCCTCTAGAGTGCGAGAATCCGCTCCTTCGTATCAACAATTCCACGAGAAGCAGACTCTTTCCGAGCCCGACAAGCCTGACTTCGACGACCCAGCCTGTCATAGGAAGCGAAAAACTTGTCAAGGTCTCCCCGCACAACTGGCCCGGCAGTATCCCGAGCAAGCTTGATCCTATCCCGAGTAGCAACTAGGATGCCCCGCTCCCGATCAATTGCAACAGGCAAGCCCGTCTGCCGTGTCGCCAGCAATTGGGTCACAAGCTGATCAGCCTCCACCAACTTAGGCTCCAGGACTGCAGCCAACCGCATCCAGCCAGGAAGGGACTTCAAGGTCGCAATCTGGCCCCGAGCACACCGCAGAGACAGAGTAAACGGGGTCCCCCGTTCTACAGCAGCATCTACACCCCTCTTCAAGTGGCGATAGAAGCTGTCAACCACATCCTGTGTCACCTCGTCCAGAGCTTCCGAAGAAGCCGGTGTCAACGGGAGTGTAGCCGGCAACACTAAAGAAGACGCAACAGAATCGGTCGCTCCTGCCATAAGAGAAACCAGCTCCGCACGGAAGGACGCTTGAACAGCGGCCAACTCCTCTTCGGCAGCCCGTAGAATTTGAATGCTCGGTAGGGTCGAGAGGTCAGTCTCCGGAGCCGTATAATCTACGGAGGATGAGGCGGAGACCATCGCAAATTCCATTCCCATCTGCCTGGAGCTGGCGGGAGGCCCCTCGACATGAGACGGCAAAGGAGAGGGAACGCTCCTTTCTCCCAGATCACGGCAAGCCGAACCTTCCCCAAGAACATCCACAGCGGGAAGTAAAGGGTCAGGACCTGCAGGGCCAAGGCAACCATGAATCGATTTGACCCGGAGGATATATTGATAGAGCAAATAAGCCCCCTCACTAGTCAATATCTGGTTTATCTTACCAGTTGAGGAGTGTGGAGGCCGAGGTTCGCCTGCAGCCACCGTAGCCTCTTCACTAACAGCCTCCGAGTCAGGTATAATAGACTCCTCCGTCCTTGCATCCTCGAAAGAAGATGCACCGAGATCGGCGTCGCCTTGCTGAAGTTCAGCGGTCTCGGAGACAGGCCCAAGGAAACCTTCATCACCCTGGGCCGAGGCTTCAGCAACCTGGAAGCTCCCAGCCGCCGCTGAGAGAGCCCCCGCAGAAAGGACCGCGGCACACACGCCGCTAATCAAAGCAGCAAGGGCCGGATCAACTCCAGGGGCAGTAGACGGTTCAGGAAAGTCCGGTTCATCAGACGGCTACAAAGAATGGTGATTAAGTCATATCTCCGAGAGAAAAGAAAACTACAACAAAAAGATGGCTCCGACTTACCTCCGGAACATCGTCTACATCCTCATCCTTCTCCGTAATAAGCAGCCTACGGGGTCCGACCGCCGCTCTCTTTACAGAAAAAGCTACTCCTCCGTCAGTGGACTCACGTCTGCCTCGCTTACGTGAGGGACCAGGCACGACGGGTGGTAGTTTTACCCGCACTACCTCCGGCACAGATGGCAATTGGTCCACCGCTTCATCGAAAACAACCGACGGTTGATCCGTCATCATCTCACCTACCATGACGGGAGGCTGACCCGCCATTGCCTCGTCACCCGAAGAAAGAGAGTCCTCGTTGTCCCGCTCGTTGTCTTCCTCAATTGTGTCGAAGGATTCGGAATCGGGCGTAGGAACTCTATTCGCCCCTTTCTTCTTTGCCCTCGGTACCATAGCCTTCTCCGCCAGACGAGTGCCCACAATGAAGCTAGTCCTTGAGTCAAAATCGAGGGGAGGAGGATTTGCCGTCACATGATAAAGGGCCGCCATATGCAGGATTTCCCCTATCGCGTTTGCGGTAGGGACCAAGAAGCTAGTCCGAGTATGACAAGTGTCATAGTAGCTCCATGCCCTAATACCGTCGAGAATGCTACCTTCAAATCCCAGGTGAGAACTGGGGTGCCCGAGGAATAGCTGACTGTACCCAAATTGACGGGCAAACCTACTGGGCAAGTAGGGCTCCAAGTACACAGTGTTGCAATTCCGGTAAACTAAATGCGCTGGGCGAATGTTACGCAGCCAGAAACGCATCTTTTCAGGTAAGAAATGAGGAGGTCCGACACCATCAACATGAACACTCCTCACCTCTTGATCAGTGAAATGGGGAACGGACACGAAAAAATTATACCCGTCCACCCTCGCCAGCATCCTCCGACACGCCGGCATGGTACTACATTCTCAAGGCTGATGGTGATACCTGAAAAGAAAAGCGTCGTCATCCGTAATGCCATCTCCCATCCCAGGTCTCATCAAAGACTGATAATGCAACAACAGCCATCCCAGCAAGTAATGATAAGGCAGTTCTATACGTTCAAAGTCCATTGCTACGTCACGAGCAATGACCTTGGACGAGAAGGCGTGGAGACCATGCTGAATACTGCACACCATGGCAGGAAGAAGAGCCAGCCTGACCCCAAAGGCCAACTTCACGGCAGGGAGAATGAAGTGGCGACTGATCCTCTCGATAGAACCTGCCCCTCCTGAGACCACGCAATTGCGCAGCCATACCATTAAAAACCCGGCCAAGAGTGCCTTCTCTGACAGCCACCGGGTACCATAATAAAAGTAGCTGAAGGAGTCAATCTGGCTCCCAAACCTGTCACTTTTAGACCTCGACCTCCTAGCGGTCGACACCAAGTCCTCTACTTCCCTAGGAGTTTGACGATCTCGGAAAGTAACCCGGCCAGCCGCACTGAATTTAAAAAGGTACGAGACCCAAGATTTAGTATGGGGAGAGTCCCCTTCCGAGCTATCATTTTTTTGGATAGCCGTTCGGTGACAGGTGCTATGATGGCACAATAGTTCTTGATACACGGCGACGAAACCGGGGAATCGTCGGTCTAAATCCTGGAGCTCCTCATTCGTCGGAGTGTACGCTTCGAAGCGCTCGTCCCCCCAGGGAAGCATGGAGACAGCATACATCTCGTGAAAAGCGAGCCCCAATTCCCCAACAGGGGTGAAGAAAGTCCCTGTCCGATGATTGTACATCTCCAGAAGGGCCATGAACAGTGGCTTATTAACGGACAACCCGTGGCTGGTACCCCGGATAGCGTCATAAAGGTTGACTTCCTGCAAAAATTCTTCGTATTTTCGTAGAATCCATGAGGTCAGGTTAGCCCACGGGGGAATGGGGTGTAACCAGCTCGGCAGTACCAACCTGCCAACAGGATAGGACCCTTTGCGAGCAAGCTGGCTCATGAAGGTATCAGCCTGAGAGAAAGAAAAGTTAGGACCGGGGGTATTGATGAAGGTACCCGAAACTAACCCCATCACGGACCGACTGGTCGGATCTTTGATCGCGCGCACTGACCCAGTGGTTTTGTTGTGACGGATGTTACCAACAAACATCCCCGGTCGGATTGGAGTGATGGTGTTCGGCATCTGCCTGTCCAGAACGATCATATTAAACCATGTAAAAGGGAAATGGCGCTTCATAATGGGGATGTGAATCGGCATCCCGTCCAGGTCAAAATCCTAACTCTCGAAAACATCCTGCACTCGGGAGTTTTCTATGATCAACGCATCCCCAAAGAGGAAGACCGGTTTCAGATACTTCCCATCAGACTTCCCGGAGCTCATCATGTCACCGAGGAATTAGAAAGATTGAACCCTAATAGCATTCAGTCGCTCCAAAGGTTCATCAACAAGTAGCTGTTCGGATACTTGATGAACTAAATCATCCCGATGCACACCCGAGGCGAACTGACACGAGCCAACTATAAGTTCCCCTGCAGGATTTACTGGCAGATTCACTGAAGAAAAAAGCAAAAGAAACAAGTCAAAAAGATAGCGGAAACACAAAACTATGTGATGCTTATGCGGCTTAGCTCAGTATAGCCTCATGCGGCTCAGTTTAAAAGAGTTCATACAGGTCAGTCCGAATGAGCTTATGCGGCTCAATTTGAAAGAGCCCATGCGGTTCAATTCGAATAAGCTTATGCGGTTCGGCTCGAAAGGAACTTATGCGGCTCAGTACGGATGAGCTTATGCGGTTCGAAAGAAGCATATGCGGATATGGTCCGATTCGAATAAGCTTATATGATTCGGCTCGAAACAGGCTTATACGGTCCAGCGCAGATGAGCTTATGCGGTCCAGTTCAAATAATCTTATGCGGTTCAGTTCGAAATATGCTTATACGGCTCAGTTTGAAAGAGCTCATGCAGTCCAGATGGGCTTATGCGGCCCTGATGATGAAGTAGTTATGCAAACAACTTTCATGAGGCTCAGGCCTGGGTCATATCCAATGCGGTTCGAATATGAGTCAGACACACAGCATACTTGGGAATATAGGCTCGTGCATAAAATATACGACGTAGCCATGGCAGTTCATATTGATGGTCCTACCAGCAATAGGCGGGTGAACGTCGGAGTGAAAACAGGCACGCCAGCCGTCGGAGGAGCCGCCACGTTCGCCGCCGCAGTCGATGAAGACGCAGAATTCTTGCCCTTCGCCGCCGCAGAAGATGACGCGGCCTTCTTGCCCGTAGCAGCAGCAGTCTTCTTGGGAGCCATTGTCGATCGCTGATAGGAGAAGACGAAGAGGAAGTCGGCAACAAAGAGTTCGAGCAAAAAAGAGAAGGTAAAGAAACCCTCAAAGAATAAACTTACTCTTACTTATAGGCGAAGGAGGCTCGAAAAATCAAAACAATGCTTCGATCTACGCACCGCCTAAAAGAATAAATCGCTTCGGTCAAAACAAAACTGACCCTTGGGATCCTCTCCCAAGAGGCGGCAAATCAAGGGCATTTAATGCAGAAGATTTGCACACGTGGCTAAGACACGTGGCAAAAAGTTTATGCGGTCTCACAGCTCATACGGCCAGATAAACCCATGCGGCTGAACCATCTATGCGGTCAACAAAGGCCATGCTTCTTATTCAAAGTATTTCAATTTTGTAAATTGAAAACTTTGAAGGGGGTCTTGTAGAAGCATAGAAAATATCAGAACGATGATCTATGCGGCTCAGAACAGGAGAACCCCATGTGGCTCATACATGAGCAGTCCCATGTGGTTCAGAGAGACTCTTAGTCTCATGCGGCTCGGACAGGAGAGTCTATGCGGCTTACATAGGGACTGTCCTGCGGTTCAAAGAGTCCTCCAGCCGCATGTGGTTCAAAAGTACATGCGGCTCACGGAGATATACGGCTCAATGCCACGTGTACCCACGAAGACCCCTTCACACAGCTGGCCATCGAGCAGTCTGCCTATTTAATGCTCTGTCATGATTTGACAGCTGACGGCTCTGACATAAAGTATCATAATGGCCCTGCCATAATGACAGACTCTTGGGAAATAGGAGAAAATCTTTGACGCGATCCGAGATTGACACGTGGCTACTCCCATGCGGCTCCAGCGAAGAACAGCTTCATGCGGCTGGCAAGGATCGTCTTCCTGCGGCTGACCAAAAAGCCGTCCTATGCGGCTCGTAATTACTACACTTATGCGGTTCACTAAGAAATCATCTCATGCGGCTCACGATTACTACACTTATGCGGCTCACCAAGCGGCTCGCAAATACTATACCTATGCGGTTCGCCGAGACGCTGTCTCATGCGGTTCATGGATGTCATGCGGCCTTGGCAGAGTCCATCATCAAGACGCGTGGCAGAGAAGATGATTATGAGATACAAAGATTTACCAGATCCCAATGACCATATCCTCATAATTAATGGGATCAGGTCATATCATTCATAATCAAACCAATGGGACACGTGGTGAGAGATCCAAGCTACACAATCAATCATGAAGATTTAAAGCAATCAGCATTAATTATTCGAAAGATTTAGTGCTATCTCCATTTATGGCCCAGATCCTCCACGCTTAAACGAATGGTCTAGATTGATTAAGCATCAGGCCGCCGCCACTTTGAGAATGGGTAACCAGCCAAACCCTAATGATGCCCCTCCACTATTATAAATAGCAGGGTGCCATTCCCTTGCAAAAAAAAGAGAAGAGAGGAGAGGAGTGAGAGACAAGGAGAGATATACACCGTCAGAGAGAAAATACAACAGAGAGAGAGAGAGAAGCCAGAAGAGCAACAGAGGAGCCAGAAGAACATTTCTTCATCAATGCCAGCCATCTTCTCACAGGAGCCAAAGACTGCATACCGATCGTCCAAGGAGTAAGGCAGGGCTGTCGTCGCCTTCCCGAGCCTCTATCGTCATCCCCCAGAATCTAAAATAAATAATTGTACTTAGATTGCTGTACCTAGATTTTTGTCCCTAGGCTTTCTTTGTACAAGCGAGTTTGTAACGTGAAGTAAAAGTCCGGTCCTCCGATAATTGTTATGTTCTTTTATATTTCATGGCAAACACACACTCGGGGCGAGGGTTGGTGATTAGTTTCAAACCTGCGAGTCCACACTCGAGGCGAGGGTTTGGTATCCGTTGATATCTCGTTCACACGTTTCTTCCAGCAGTTCACTTATGCATAGTTGTTCATATTCGTGTATCAGTATTGCTTAGTTTTTTCTGTTACGTCCTGGATTTCCTTCTAACATGATAAACTGTTAAAAAAGCTTGTATATTATCTATCTTGCTAGTCCTATGAGGACCTGATGATCTCTTCAGGTTTAGCTGGGTTTGAGCCAGGTGCACATGAGCAGGTTTGAGCCAGTTTCAGACCGCGGTACTACTGCAGTGAAGATAAAATTGATGTTTAGCCTAGTTTGACAAAGTTTATCTTATTTCATGTCTTTACTTTAATTTCATCTATTGGTAGTGGATTTGTATCCACCGGACGAGACTTGGATTCATGCTAGCTTGGAAATATTTCAGTTCATTTTTATATTATTATCCAGTTTATTGGTCTTAATTGTACCTTTTACTATTCTGTAGATGAGATCTAGATTTCTATGTTGGTTACAGCTTCTGTAACTTGTGTATATCAGACAGCGTTCTACTGCCGACACTGCGGCGTAGGCTGGACTTGGATACGCCTCGCATCCTAAAAGCGGGTGCGGGTCGTGACAAGTTTTTTGGTGGCCCATGCAGGTCTACATTAAATCACTTCGGTTACATTACTGTACCGACGTGAGCCTGCAAATAGGATTAGACTCTTAGGATCTCATCTATGTGTCTTGACTCTTTGATTATTCACTGAATCCTTGACTTGCATCCTGCTTGAAATTCTTCAACGGCTAAAGTGTTTTCTTTTGTTACAGTTAAGATGGACTCTCAAGACAGGAACAACGCTTTTCTGAATACCCCACCGGCTGCAGGAGGATTCTTTACTTACATGACCCCGCCGACGTAGGGAGGCCAGCTTACTCATCAGGGCGACCCGGCTCAACCACAATACTCAAGATTTTATAGAGACGACATTCCACCACCCGTACAAGGTTTGCATCCAGTACATGTTCTCCATCCAGCATATGTTCCACATTCAGTACCTACCATGCACCCTGCACCAGCGACGTATCCAACTCCCACCATGCATCCAGCTCCAATGACGTATCCAGCACCTGTCGTATACCCAGCACATATTCTGTCTCCGTCGCCTGTGCTGGACAACGTTGCTCTCCTCGAAATCTTCCAGCAGCTTATCACTTCCCAGATGGAGCAGGCCAACACCTTTCACAGCACCATGAGAGAGGCTCTCCAGACTAGAGATGCTCCTCGATCGTGCCCTAGAACTTCCAAGAATTTTATGGACCTTAGGCCCAGAGAATTCAAAGGAACGGAAGAGATTCTCTACGCAGATGAGTGGTTAGAGAACGTGGATCGAATTCTTTGGATGACTCGAGTTCCTAAAGACCTGAAGATCGAGTCAGCTAGCATACAACTTTACGACATCGCCTGTACATTGTATAGAGATGAGCCCCGATTTATCGTGCCAGATGTGACTTGGGAAGAGTTCAAGGAGCTGTTTAAGACGAAGTTCTATCCCGAAGCAGCCTACGAAGAGTTGGAGAAAGAGTTTTTGAGACTGGAACAGGGCAACCTCTCTATCGACGAGTACACCGCAGAGTTCTCCCGCCTCAGTCGCTTTGCAGATGCCTTGACCCCTGCAGCCAAAGCCAAGAAATTCAGAAAAGGGCTTTCAAATAAAAATTTATAGCCATCGCCACCAGCCAGACCACAACCTACGAGAGAATCTTGAAGGTCGCACATGCAGTAGAGGAAGAAATGAAGCATAAGCAAAAGCGAGATAGAGACACACATGGAGGAGGCGACAACCAATCGAGATCTACGAAACATCCTAATGTCCCAAAGAAGACCCCAGTACAGCAGTATCTGCAGCAGCCACAAGCAGCCCCATATTAAGTACAAGATGTCCCTACCTACCAGTACTTCATGAAGAGGGGCAACATCCAAGAAGAGTGTCGTAAATGGTTAGGGTTGTGTTGTACTTGTGGTTCCAACCATCACATATATAAATTTTGTCTTAAGAGAAACACGACTGCCCCACCACCCCCAACCGCACAAGGAGGACAAGCTTATGCCATGATCAGGAAGGATGCGATGATACTACAAGGAGGAGCTAGCGAAAATTCCTAGCAGAATATCCTATATAAAACGTTGGCTAGTGAGTAGTGGAAATATGTTTCAATGGCAGTATTTAGATTTCTTCTAGTAGACCATAATCGTATAGCTTTGCACCCTCGTTTTCTTTAAATTTCGAGGAAAAAATTTCTCTAAGGGGGGTAGATTTGTGAACCCTTTAACCAATTATTGATAATATTTCCCTATTTTCCTGAGGTACAATATAAATTATGGTGTTATGTGTAATTTTTTTCACTCAAACAAATAAGGGCAAATGACTTCCTTTGCAAAAAAATGATTCCTCAAAGGCTTTTATGCGAATTTGACTTTCAAATTCAAGGGGCTCTTAGCCGTTGGTAATCTCAGCCTTTGAAGTTAATCTCAAACACAAAGACTCGACCTCCCCTTCGTTTATTGTGATAAACCTTAGGGAAATCCAAATCCGATTTTAAACTAGATCTCCCAATCTATTTTTCCTTCGCTCTAATCCAAACCCTACCTATATAAAGGAGCGATGGCAGCTAACCCCATTCCCTCTACAAATCCTAATACACTCACCCCTTTCTATCACAAGAGAGGTCGAAGAGCAGTCGAAGGAGCAGACGAGGCTTCGCTTGTAAAATCCATACAGGTAACTAACCTACTATCATAACTTGCCATCTCTGTCATTAATAAAAAATTTAGTAGGGGGTTGTTTCCTGTTCGATTTAATACCTTAAAGGGGCCCTCAAGGAGGGAACTTCTGGTGTATACTTGTTGTTATTTGTTAAGTATTTTTGAACTTAACTGAGGAATGGTTTAAAACTTTAAATATGATGGAGGAGTTGACAATTAACTAAATAGCTGTGTTTCTGAGGATTTTGTGGAGACAAATGTTAGTAAAATGTAGGATACAGTGGCGTGTACCTTGGTTTGGGTTTTGCAAGACTTAAAATTTTATTCTATTATCGTTCCTTAATTTATTTGGAAGTCCTGCAGCACCTTGCTTGGTATGGTTGAGCATTTGCCCTTGTGTGTGATCTTCTATCGTATTCCTCATCACCTAAAACCAATCCTAAAGAAAGAAAAATTCTCTAGTTCTTTTGGTCTTGGCAGAAATTGTCTACCAGCTTCTATTGAGAGAATTTTTGGATTTGGCTAAATTTTCTTTCTAACTTTCTACTTGAGTATTTATGTTTTGCAACTGTATATTGCTTTTTCTACTTATCAATAGTGTATGCAATGATATTTATTCTTCGTGAGGATGGAAGATGGAAGGACCATCCCTTAATATAACATATGATGGAGTTCGAACTAAACTAGTAAAACCTTGCATTTTGTATTTCAGCCATGTTCTGTTGTATATTGCACACAAGTATCAATATGATAACACTTCCACAAGAGCAAATTATTTCCTGACGTACCATTATCATCAGTTACATAAGTAAACAGAACCATGCCCTGTCCCATGATGTTCCATTGTATTAGTAACAATAATCTTACATAATCAACATTGCCTTTCCAATCAGACAGTTTATAGTGAACTAATTGCTTCCAGGTATAGAGAAATCTGAATCTCAGAGGTATTAGATTCTTATGTTATTTAGTTCTTAACCCATTGCCCACCCGGTTCTTAGTAAAGATTAAAACTTGAGTGCTTAAGCTCAACTTAATCTAGTACGTATAAGAATATTTGTTAATGATCCACTTTAATGTAAAGCATTATGATCATGAACCCAGACCGAAAGATTATCTGTATCTCTAGATATATAATTACCAAGACATAGAACTGTGACCTTTGGTACGAGTAAAAGCATTAGCTGCTAAAGTAAGACGCCTATTGCATGTATTGCTGAATGTCAGAAAAGTTAGATTAGCATCTATGTTAAGAAAATGTGAGACCCTGACTTTCAGTTTGCAGTGAGCCATGGCTAAGGCCTATGCTTCTAAATAAGCTCTATATCGGAGTACTGCAAGTGCAGCAGTTCGAATTGGGCAATATGCAGCCATAAGTTTGTATACAAAGCAATGGTGTTAAGCTTTTGGTACCAAATCCTATATAAGCACAAGTACACAGGAGGGCCCATGGGAAGTATAGATGTAAGTTGGTGAGAGTAGGCTACTGGCACTTGGGTGAGTCTCAAAGACATTAATGCACATTAGGAAATGATTGTAGGTAGGACCACGTAGGTAAATAGAGTACTCTCTGATATTATAGTGGTACATTATGTGCCAAGTCGCAAATGTTGTATCTCATATGCCAGGTTGCATATGTGGTGTCGGTTGGCACTAAATTAGGATCAGTAATTTGAGGAGAGGCATGCCAATACCTGGGTAAGCAAGTATCTGGGTTACATAGGAGTGCAAGGGAATAAGCAGTGTTTGAACAGCTAGAAAATTGTATACCAAAGGTTAGAGAAGAAAGGGTATTTCCTGCAGGAAGTGTTGGGGAGACTTTTGTAAACTCATGACAATATGTATAACAGTAGGGCTCTAGACTGGGCAAAGTTTTGGGAGGAAGTATAGCTATAGGCATGTTTGTAAGCCTAACAGAAATTAGAATTCATGAATATAGGATAAGTGTAGAATTAGCAAATACGTATAGATGCACACAATATAGTTGGGTTAAGAAGGCCTAAAAACCCGACTAATTAATAGATAAACATGTTATTACCTTTAGATTATGTATTGACAATTATAAAATCATATAACAGGTTACTTGGACCTCGATACAGACTCTCGACCCGTATCCGCAGCTCAGGACCAAAGGCAAGTATACCTTGCCTTTCTTTACAGCTTTAGTTACATGCTCATTTTCTTTCATCATCCAGTTCTTGATATGTGTTTCTTCATTGCTATAAAATCCTTGTTCACAGTTAGCCTTGTAGCCATATTAGACATGTTTTTCACTTGTACTTGATTGAGTTGTATCATAGGATGACTGCGTTATAAACTGAACTGCTATATCCGTATTTCGATTCATGCAACCTGCGAGCCCACATATGGGGCGAGGGTTGACCGTTTGCACCTGCGAGTCCATACTCGGGACGAGGGTGATTTGTCTTGAACTGACCTGCGAGTCCACACTCGGGGCGAGGGTGATTTGTCTTAAATTGACCTGCAAGTCCACACTCGGGGCGAGGGTTGGTGATTAGTTTTAAACCTGCTAGTCCACACTTGGGGCGAGGGTTTGGTATCCATTGATCACTTGTTCATACGTTTCTTCCAGCAGTTCACTTATGCATAGTTGTTCATATTCGTGTATCAGTATTGCTTAGTTTTTCCTGTTACGTCCTGGATTTACTTCTTGCATGATAAACTGTTAAAAAGGATTATATATTATGTATCTTGCTAGTCCTCTAAGGACCTGATGATCTCCTCAGGTTTAGCTGGGTTGAAGCCAGGTGCACACGAGCAGGTTTGAGCCAGTTTCAGACCGCGGTACTACTGCAGTGAAGATGAAATTGATGTTTAGCCTAGTTTGACAAAGTTTATTTTATTTCATGTCTTTACTTTAATTTCGTCTATTGGTAGTGGATTTGTATCCACCGGACGTGACTTGAATTCTTGCTAGCTTGGAAATATTTTAGTTCATTTTTACATTATTATCCAGTTCTTTGGTCTTAATTATACCTTTTACTATTCTGTGGATGAGATCTAGATTGCCATGTTGGTTACAGATTCTGTAACTTGTGTATATTAGACAGCATTCTACCACCGATAGTGCGGCGTAAGCTGGACTTGGATACGTCTCGTATCCTAAAAGCGGGTGCAGGTCGTGACAAATACAACTCAAGACAACTGAAATAAGGTAGATAAAATCCTAGCAGTCTAACCTAGGAACTATGGTAGTTTCCTCAGTACAAACTGGATCCTCCTGAGGGTCCAAGTCGCAAGTGTCATCTATGTCATATCCATAGTAGGTAGTGCAGAAGTCCTTCAGGTTCTCTGTAATATTTTTGTCAACGAGTCCAGTCAGGACAGGAACAAATACATAACTCTAAAAGTAGTTCCATATCATGGTAGAAAATATAGAGAAAGTAATAGAATAAAATACATAAACGCTGTAAAGAGATGTACATGAACAGTAAAAGTAGAGAAATCTGAGTACAGGAAGATGTATAGAGGGTCAAAACTTACCCGACAAGGAATTTTGCTACCTTAGGACCGTTATAGTTGCGGCCGCCGTTCACCGGGGCTTCGGTCACCGGTAAGTATTTTAGAGCACAAGATGGTTATATAATCAGGTTAGGTTTGCACATGATTATTCTAAGGTAACTCCATTATACGTGAAGGTATAACAGACATGTACATGATTACACTACTTGGGAATTAACCACATAACCACTTCTACTCCTCCGCCCCAATTAATACACAAGCATCCGTTCAAGTTATTTTACGTACATGATTGTTGGTTATACATGAAGCATATATGAACATGAGAGTACATGAGAGCATATGAGTATACATGGATAAATATGAGTACAAGGAGTACATGATGTACATGAAAAACACATGACATGAAGTACCCGATGAACCCAATAAGGGGATAACATCTCTTGAAAAGATCCATATAGTACTAATCTGTGTGAACGATGTGTCAGCATCAAGTAAAGTAGTCTAAAGTAGGCAATATAAGTACTATCATAAATGAAAACTAACAGAGCATGTACTCGTCTGATGTCCTGAGCAACCGATGTGTACAGATGTCCGAACTGGAGTAATTGAATCCTATTTAGAGCAGTACAAGTTACATTGTGTCCAAAATGTAATAATTGAAGTTTACAAAGCAGTCTACATGATTCTAGGTCAAAGTCAACTCTAAGTCATCTTTGGTCAACCTTTAGTCAAACTAGGTCAACATCTAAGGCTAACTTAGTCAACTGCCTAGGGTTTGGTCAAATTCTAGTCAACAAGGTCACATAGGCCCAGTGGGTCAATTTCTAGGTCATTCTATAGGGCATCTCATAATATAGACTAGGATACCAATCACATGTACATTTATCCTATATAACATATACATACCATACCTCTCACATATCTATATATATACTCACATATATAGCATATATATAATCCCCATATATATATATATATATATATATATATATATATGTTTTAACCCCACCATTTTATTAACCCAGGCTCGAAAAGACGAAACCGGAATAAGTACAAGGCGCAAAATGAGAAAGCCTATACAAGTACACCAAAAACAAAGA
This sequence comes from Iris pallida, assembly GCA_029216955.1. Classification (NCBI taxonomy): domain Eukaryota; kingdom Viridiplantae; phylum Streptophyta; class Magnoliopsida; order Asparagales; family Iridaceae; genus Iris; species Iris pallida. The sequence goes on from JANAVB010022597.1 coordinate 6,832,151, forward strand.
GCAGACAAAACAACCCAAGCAACAGGGTTAGGGTAGGAGCTCTGTCCAGAAAACTCTCAGACTGTGGGAGCATAAGGTGCTCCGTTTTCGACATTGGCGGAACAATTCTCGCACAAGTTGGTCTGTGGAGAATTGGTGACCTTCGTAAATTGCTTTGTTGCGATTCTTCCAAATCACCCACGTTGCGGCCGCTGCGACGATCTGGTGACCATAGGAAGCAGATGCCCAGGAGGCCGCAAGATCGTGAAAGCGGCCGCCGCTCGGCTCGATACTGCAGCGCCGATTGAGGGTCCTCCAGATATGGCCAGATAGGTTTCCTTGACAGAAGATGTGGTCAATCGTCTCAGGCTGGCGATCGGAGCAGCAAGTGCATGCAGATGCTAAACTAATCCCAATGGTATTGAGGATATCGTCTGTGGGAAGTTTCTTGCGAATGGCTCTCCACATAAGGAAGGACCATTTCTTAGGGATACAAGTGTGCCAGTAGGGAGCGATGGTGGGGTACGGCGTCCCAATCCCCTGGATAACTGTCCGAGCCGATCTGACCGAGAAGACCCCCGAAGCCTCGATCGACCATCATAACTTGTCGGTAACGCCTCTAAGAGTCAACCCGTTGCTGCGTAAGCTTTCCACCACTTCGCGACTGGACCAAACACGGACCTTGTCCTAGTCCCAGTCATTGCTTGTGGGGTTCCACAAGTCTCTGATCCTGCTGTGCCTCGGGGTCTCCATGATGTTCGGAATCAAGTTGTCCCCGACCCAATGCTCCAGGAATGGGTTTGATTCACCATCTCCCAGTTGAAGTCTCATCACTGGCTCTGCTAGGTCTCGTCCGTTGAGGATGCGACGCCATGCCTCCAAGGATCTACTGTTGTGGGTGGCTACAGACGGGTAAATGTGCTTGAAGTACCTTGCCTCAATAAATGTCGTCCATAAGTTGTTGGTCGTGTGAAGCTTCCACCATAGCTTCATAGAGAAAGCTTTGACGATATTGGAGAGTTTGGTGAAACCAATGCCCCCCTAGCTGAAGGACGAGCCATTGAGTCCCAGCTAGCCCAGTGATGCTTGTCTTGGCCTTTGCTATGCCCCCAGAAGAAATCACAGAAGATCTGTTCGATCGTGGAGAGTACCTTCTTGGGCGGAGAGCACGCGGCAAGGGTATGGATGGGGATGGAAGTAAGCACATGTTGGATGAGGATCATCTTGCCGCCCAAGGATAAGGTTGCATTGTGCCAACCTTCGTGTTTCTTCCTGATTCTGGAAATTAAATCTTCAAAGATGCCACTGTTGGATTTCCCGTAAACCAGGGGACATCCCAGATAGTAGAAAGGAGGGTGAGCCACAGCGAAGGATGTCAAGTTGGATAGATTAATCGCTTGCTCATTTTTGATGTTGTGGTGGGCGTAGATAATACTCTTGGAGGGATTGATCTTCTGGCCAGAGCACCTCGAGTACCTCAGCAGGGTATTATGGACCACTTCCACCGCTCCAACGTCCCCGGAGGAGAAGATCAGAATATCGTCATCAAAGGCTAGATGGGTGATGATCGGACAACCACTAGTGGTGTGATAGTACTGGAAATTTGAAGTGCTAACCAAGCGGTTAAGGTTTCTACTTAACGCATCGGCGACAATGATAAAGACAGTGGAGGAAAGGGGTGTCGCCTTGTCTCACTCCACGGCTGGATTTGAAGAATCCTTCAGATTGACCATTGATAACCGTAGAAAACCACGAGTTACTGATGGATCTCTACACGGTGTTGGTCCAGGTTTCCGAAAATCCGAAAGCTCTAAACACCCAAATCATAAATTGCCAATCCAGTCTGTCATAAGCTTTCTTCATATCGAGTTTGATGGCTATGTTGCCTCCCCTCGCAGGAAACTTCATGCATGTGATTAACTCTTGGGCCATCATAATATTGTCCTGAATGTTTCTCCCACGAACAAAGCCGCTCTGCTCCTCGGAAATGATTTTGGGGAGAATGCCGGCCATTTTGGTAGCGATAATTTTAGAGATGATATTGTTGGTGAAAGTGCACAGACTGATGGATCGAAAGTCGTGGAAAGACTTCGAGTTAGCTTTCTTCGGGATGAGGATCAGATTGGCGCTCAATATAGCTTAAAAAAGAATGTAGCACCTTGGAAGAAGGCAATAGCTGCATCGGTGATGTCCTGCTTGATAATGTCCTAGCAGGTACGAAAGAAGACACCGGAGAAGCCATCCGGGCCAGGCGTACTGTGCTCGTCCAGAGCCCACACCGCAGCTTTTACCTCCAGCTCGGAAGGGGGTCGCTCCAGCTGAGCGTTGTCACTATCATTTATGAGATGGGGAATTTGGTCCAGAAAGAAGTTGTCTCTGGTAACCGTCTCTTTAGAAAAAAGCTTGGAGTAGAACTCCGCCGCCGCTTCTTGGATGCTCTGTTGGTCCGAGACGATATTCCCTTTCTCGTCAGCAATCTGGTGGATCGAGAGCTTCTGTCTGCGTCCTTTGACACAGTCATAGAAGTATTTTGAGTTTTTGTCCCCCTCGCTTTTCCATTTCAACCTCGCTTTCTCTTTCCAGAATTCGGTATTGACCTTGATCCTGAATTTGAGAATAGCTTTGGTGAGGTTTAGGGCGGTCCTGGCTTCAGGCGAGTGCATCTCAGCGAACTTGGCTTCGACGAGCGCAACATCATCCTCCGTAACCCTCACAGCTAGGAAGATGTCCCCGTATGCAAGTTTGCTCCAACTCGACAGGGCTTCCTGGTTGTTTTGAGCTTGTTGCTCACCCGAGCAAGTGGGTCGTGGGAGTCCTTCCTATTCCAGGCTTCAGCAACGATGCCCAAGAATTAGGGATGATCAGTCCAGAAGTTGAGAAATCAGAAGTTCTTTTTGACCGGATTAGGGTTTGTTTTAATTTCAACCAGAAAAGGGGCGTGGTCGGATTCTGTGGTGTTGAAGTGGGGTAGGTTGGTGGTGATCCCCATTCCAAGCCAGTGAATGTTAGTGAGGGCCCTGTCCAGCCGGGAGTATTGAGTCGGTCATCTTCCTGCATATTGCACCAGGTGAAAGCATTGATGTTGAACTGGAGGGGAAAGAGATGGGCATCGAAGATGAAGTTGTTGAAATCTAGCATTCTCGAAGATTGTGGGGGGCGGCCACCAATTTTCTCTTCTCTGCAGGTTATTGCATTGACGTCCCCAATGCAAAGCCGGGGGGTGTTGATGTAGTAGTGATGGATGTCAAGGAGGTCGCTCCAGAGAAGCTTCATGTCAACGATGTTACAGCTGCCATGAACATCTGAGATGATAACGCGCTTAGGGAGCATGGGGTGTTCGAGCCAACATGAGAGAGCTTGCCCGAAGTCCTGAATGGTCTCGAAGTTGATATCCTCGAAGCCAAGGATCCAGATATCGTGGCTACTGGCAATGGCCGAAGGGAGGTTAAGCTGAAGCTGAATAGATTTCAGTCTTTTAGGGGGAATTTTGGGTTCAAGGATAATGAGGATATCGATCTTGTGGATTTTTTGAAGGCTGGAAACTCTCCTTAAAGTAGGTTTATTTCCCAGTTCGTGAATATTCTAGGAAAGGATGTTTAACATTAATGAGATTGTGGGGGCGGTTCTTTGTTCCGCTTGGAGGCGGAGGGCGATTCTTTGTTCCGCTTGGAGGGGAATCTGGTACAAATGGTTGTTGTTTCGACAGCCCCTTTCTTTCTTGCAGTTTTGCTAGAGATCGCTGCTGCCTTAGTCATGTTTGGACGGTCGAAACTGGATGTCTTGCTGGGCTGGTAGAAGGATCTGTCGGAGGGATCGACCAAGTCTCCAGCGGAGTCCATGGTGGGTTTCTCGTTAGGGAAGGCCAGGGACTTGCTCGTGTTGCCAAATGAAGTAACAGCAAGCTGAAGTGGATAGCCTGCTGCTTGAACCTGTAATCCGCGCTGAGCCTGATCCGGTCCGAGAATCGCGAGGGCCGCTTCGATAGAATCTTCGTCATTTTGGGGTTGTTCTGTTGCCACCGCGATAGTGCTCGTCTCGACATCTTCCGAGGTTGGGGGTGTTTCTATGAGGGCAAAAACATCTCGGATAAGGGCAGTTTCCGTTGGTAGGTCCTCATGGTCCGATCCTAGGACGTTGAACTGGTTGGATAGGGCGAGGGATCGGGCGTTGAAGGGGATCATGGCCTTGCTGGGGGATCCACTTTGATCTTGCTTGCCCTCACTGGAGCTGTATCTTGTGTGAGAGTTCGGACGAGGTAGAAATGGGGATCTGGGTGTTCTCTCCCCTATAGCCATACTATCGTTCTGAGTAGGTTTCTTCTTGAGTTCTGGATGGAGACGATGGTAATGCTTTGGGAGTCATCCATGCAGCTTACAATGATTGCAAAACAAACTGTGGTTGTCGTAGATAATTTATTGAGTATGAGTCTGGTTGCCTAATTCCAGGTTAATGAAATTGGGTGGTTCAGAGGAAAGGTCGAGCTCAACACAGATTTTGGCATAGTGAGCCTTGGTTAGATTGCTGGTTTCTGGGGCTGTGGCGACGAACGTCCTGAAGGAGTTGGCAATACGCTTCAGGGCTGAGGGAACGAAGCAGATGAGTGGTAGATTAGGCAGGGTCACCCATGCGGCGACCATGGCTGAGTCAACCTTGGTATTAAAGTCTGCTGACCATTTGATGATCTTCATCTAGTGGAAGTCTACCCTGCAGGTGCCCTTGGACCACACCAAGCTGTAATCAATGTCCAAAGTGAGGTGAAGAAGGATGTGTCTGGGGTCGAGGGGTGCCACTCTGTAGTCTGCAGAGAGTTTCCACGTTGCAATCACCTCCTACACCCTGGCGAGTTTGGGGCATCCTGAGGAGAATTTGAGCACAAAAGTGTGGGGAAATGATAATGATAGTGATGTCAATTCCGAGGCGGAGAACGGCCCTGAGGGCACAGGGGAGTCCTGAGGGTACTCAATATCAGGGAGATTGACATCTGGGACAAGCCGGTCCATCCTGGATGCTAAATCCGGACGCAGTTTGGCCGCGTAGGAAGGCTGAACGGCTCCCCCCGCGGGAGGGAGCTGGTTGCCGCTAATGACGGGCACAGACTCAATCCGGGACCTTGATGAGCCAGGGGCGGCTCCCTCCTTGGGAGTGAGAAGGTTGCCGCTAAGGACGGGCACAGACTCAATCCGGGACCTTGATGAGCCAGGGGCTTGAAGGAGGGGTCGAAAAAATCAGGAGGGGGTTCCGGGCCACGGCGGGGATGGGGGTCGATGTTGCCAGCAGGGAGAGGGCGACCAGAGGGAGAGAGGGAGGTAGGGGCTACCGATAAGCCAGAGGGCGGTGGGGGGGGGGGTAGAGACGACGCCTGGAAGGGGAGGAGGTGCCTGCGCACAAGAAGCCTCCGGCGAGACCGGCGGGGAAGCAGCTATGCTTGCACCGTGATGACACATATCTTCCGACCCGTGCAAAGCCGACGAGGGGATGGGGAATTCTATGGCAGGCAAGGAGGGCGAGTCAGGCCCCGGGCGGGGGTGACTGGACAAAAGGGGTGGCAAGGGAGGGGCCACTGGGTCAGAGGGGTGAACGTCCGCATGGGATGGGAGCGGAACGTCCATGCGGGGTGCTACAGTGACAAGATCTGGGTGATGTGCGGAATATATATATATATATATATATATATATATATATATATATATATATATATATATATATATATATATATATATTTTTTTTTTTTTTTTAATATATATACATCTAACCCCACATGCGTACCCCAAAATTCCTAAAACATACAAGTGACTTCCTCATATAGGTAATATACTATGTATAGCATCTATATATATATAAACTCTCCCTTATATATGTCCTTACCTGTAGGTATACCTATATAGCTAACCACACATCAATATATCATACCTATCACCAATATATATATATATATATATATATATATATATATATATATATATATATATATATATATATATATATATACATATATAACAATTATCCCTACCTACCATATGCATATACTCACATGTATCTCAGACTGCAACATGCACACAGTAATCTATCCATACCTCAAACTAATACCTTTTACATATACACATAAACTTTATATACATAATATACCCTTCCTCATATCTGTATCCCATAATCTGAACATACATGTAATATGATCCCATATCCATTATCCCCTATCACATATAGAATCAAAATCAAACCTAACACACACACACACACACACACACACACACACACACACACATATATATATATATATATATATATATATATATATATATATATATATATATATATATATATATATATATAACGTATAAAAATATATATATAACATATATACATCAATGCAACTTCAATTCTGTCCAGGTTGGACTGAACCAACTAAACCAACTGAAGGGGGGTCTGCTGAACATAACTGGGAAATAAAGTATGTGTGTGTGTGTGTATCAAGTGATTACAAGTGCCAAATGCCACCAGAGTAATATGTGAATGGGTGTGTGTCGAGTGAAGGCAAAAGTCTAATGAACTGGAGTATCAGAAATGTGTAGTGAGTGAGGGTGTCAAGTGTGCAGAGTGTATCAAGTGTCAGGGTGTGACTGTAGTGTCGAGTGTCAATGCAGTAATGCAAGTGAGATGTGTCAACATGTGTCAATGAGTGTCCAATGGTGTATGTGTCAGCAAGTGGGCAGCTATGTGAAGTGAATGTATCAGAACATGTTGTAGTGTCGGCTATGTGTACAGTTGTGACAGAATGTAAAGTGCAGAACATGTGAATGAGTTAGTGAGTGTGTCTGAGGGTGTGAGCATGAGTTAGTGTCAGATACAAGTGTACAATAGTGTCAAAGTGTGTGTCAAATATGTGTCCATGTGTCTAGTGTACAGAGTGTCAAAAGTGTCTAAGTGACAGAACAGTGTGCAGTTGTGAAGAGTGCTTGACCGCACTAGGTCAGATCTGTGGGTCGAGCCACAGATCGAATTCACTACCACGTCAAGCCCCACTTCCTAGGCTAGGTGTCAGACACTGTCCTTACACGAATCAGTCTCTAGGAGGTGAAATAGTGTCGTATCGAGTGGACACGAGACTTGCAGCAGCATGGGATCACTGTAGACCTAGTGTAGTGCAAGCCACATGTCCCCGTATCCGATTTGACACATCAATCGACACCAAAATTACCTTTGTTATATACCAATATAATCTACATATAATTATCTACCTAATTATGAAATTTATTCAAAAATTGGTGATAAAAACTTCCTTGTGGTATTTCGTTGAACACTTGAGATACGTATTCGATACGAAGCGATACGCCCATGATACGTACCTCAAATGGACATGAATTAAACCGAAATCGTTCCTAGGGGTAGGGAGACCCTAGATGACTGCATCTACAACAATAAAATTGAAATCTAATAGGTTTAGAGGCTCTTACCAATTGGGAGTTGGAATCCCAATAAAAATCCTCTTGAAAAGCTCTTACACCAAATCCAATGGACAAATTGCTCCAAATCCTTCCTAGATAGCCAATAGAGACCTCCTCTACTCAAAAGGAGTGGTTTTGCAATTGATTTGGTTGAATTTGGAGTTGATTTAATAAAAGGGGGTAAATTTAGGGAAGAACACAATTATGGTTAGGGTTTCTACGAAAGAGGGATGAATGGGGGCTAATGTTGATCCATATAGGGGGAGAATCATGTCATGGTCGGCCAAGTGTGGTTGGCTAGGGTTTGGTTGGGTGCAATTGCCTATAAGGCCTTTCTATGTTGTAAATTCTAGCCCCTTAGCTAAAGGCCCAAACTAACACATTGAATTAAATCCCCAATTTGATTCTAAGTGATTCCTAGCTAGATTAGAGTCTAATTACTAATCTAAAATCATCAGCTAGGTCTCCATGGTCATGGTTAGTCTCTAGGCTAAGTAGTTCTAAGGTTTCACTTGCAAATGTTAAAATCACAATACACCAATTTAAATAATATTAAAAATAACCAAAAATTTACAATTACCAAAGTATACTTATTCTAGAAAAGTGGTAGTGACAAATTGTATGTGTTGTATATGATTCGCTATCGACAGGGTACATGGAACAAGAATATTGGCTTTGATCACATATATACTAAGATATTTCGCGTCCAACTAGTAATCATAGATTCATCTCAATAGAAAACATGTACAGGATAAACTCAGGAACAAGATAATAATGTAATAGAATCCATAACACTAATATCGTGAAATAGTCATATTAATAATCAGGAAATGCATATCTAAATGTATAAAATAGGGTAACTATCAGGAAATGAAAGCGATCACCATGAGTACTTGCCTCGAGTGTCTGCAGTCGACGTGCGCGACATGAACATGTCAACACGAAAAGTATCATAGTCTAAAATCCAGTAATATTCCCAAGATCAGTTCATCCCAAGTCATAGTCATCGAAGAACGTCCAACAAATGTCCAAGGTCGTCCAATAAAGATAATCCATAGATTGTCGAAAGATTCACAGAGATTGAGTACAGGCACTAAATTTGAAACGCACTATTAGATTACGATAAAGAATATCGATGGAAATGCAATAAATAACTAAACTATTTTAAAAAAAAATATTAGAACCGTGTTTTATTTGTAGCCATATTTGAAATTATATTTGGAAAGTATTTATAATATTTTGAAACTAGTTGTATTTGTGAAAATAATATTTTGAGAGTAATATTTGAAAAATATAGATAAACGTTTTAGGGGTAGATTGCAAAAACCTCTCGTTGGGTAGAAAGACCTTTTAGTCAAATTTAGCAAATAAAGACCCCTGCAATCTATGACTTTCTCGACCAGCTCCTACCGTTTGTTGACCGTTAGTTTTGACTGTTAAGTGATATTTTTTTATATAAAAAAACCCTAAGCTACCCCCTTCCCTAACCTCTCCCCTCCTCCCTCCGGCCAGCCACCCCCTCCTCCTCCCCGCCTCCCTCAGCCCCCCTTCTTACTCCGACGAGCACCCTCCCTCCCCTCCCCGGCCAGCCCAGCCCCCTCCTTCTCTTTCCCGCTCTGGGCAGCCCCTCCTCCTCCCTCCTTCCCGCCCCCCTCAGCCTCCCTCATTACTCCGACGAGCACCCTCCTCCTCCCCGCCTCGGCGAGCCTAGCCACCTCCTCCTCCTCCCTACCCTGGACAGCCCCCCTCCCCCTCCCTCCTCTCCGCCCCCCTCAGTCCCCCTTATAACTCCGACAATCACCCCCTCTCCTCCCCGACCAGCCCAGCCCCCCTCCTCCTCATCCTTCTCGCCCGAGCTAGCCCCGTCTCCCTCCTTCTCCTTCCCGTTTTGGCCAGCCCCGTCCCCCTCTTCCTCCTCCCTGCACCACCGGAGAGAGGGGGAGAGTGGTGGGGCAAAATGGTCATTACACACCCCACTTAACATCAGTCAACGGAAATAGGGCAAAATGAGCAGATTTCATACTGTAAGGAATTTTAAGAGCATGGGGTCTTCTAGAGCAAAAAACAGGATTCTAACGAGGATTTTTTTGCACTTTACCCTCTTTTTAGATTTCCAAATAAAAACATTATTACAGAACAATTTGGAATAATTAACTAATTTTACTATAGAAAAACTAATAGGTAAAGTACAACTAACAATAATATATTTACTAAAATAATATTACTAATAAATAATAGTATTAGATACAACGACATGTATATGTATCAATATATATAAAAATTATATACATGCAATATGTCAGTGTATATACTTTACATTACACGTATAGTACACATTTAATTGCCATCTCCCGGATTCTTTAAAATACGAAGAGTCAATATGACCCATCAGTTTTCGAGGAGGCAACTGCTCAATCGTATCTCTTCTTGGTTTTGTCAAGAAATCAGAAAGAATAGAGAAAGAGAGAAAAGATAAGGGAGAAATTGATAGAAGAGGACGAGATAAGAGAGAGAATAAGTAAGGGTAGAAAAGAAACTCCAGAGAGGGAAAAGCTTTCTTCCTGAAATAGAAAGAAAAAAGAAGAATGAAAAAGAAGAAAAATCAAGAGGAGGAGAAAATAAAGAGGTAAAAGAAGAAGATAAAGAGAGAGGAGGTGAGGAGCTCACCGAGATGCGGTATCTGCATTGTTCGATGGTGCTTGGCATGGCACGGTGCTGAGGAGTCAAGGTCTTGGCGAGAGGCATGAGCGGCCCCGAAGTTCGAGTCGAGGCATTGGGACTCGATAGCTCGCTAGATCTAGAGCAGTTGCGGGTTGCCACGTATTGGAGACATAGTGGTTCAGCTCGACTAGGTGGTAGTCGTGGTTGCTAGTAGAGGACAGGATTTAGAAGGAGAGTTAAAGTCAGCAAGCGACGATGGTGGTTGGGTGAGACCTGTGTCGTTAATAAGGGTGTCGGATGATGATAATAATGATGATGGAGGCTATGATGTTTCTCGGATTGTCTAGTTGTAGAAGCATGAAAATACAGGACTATGTGCCCACATGAAGATGAGGTTATGCATTTTCGAATAGAGGTCACATGCCTCTTCAAAAACACAGAACGGAGAGCATTTCAGAGGCAAATTGCTGCCCTTCTTGCCAGTAGCCGAGAGTTAGAAATTTTTTGAGGTTTTCTCCCACTTTCGTAAATCGGAGTGTCAACGGAGTAAAGGAAAAACTGCCGTTCGATATCCGTCGTCCCATTTCCCAGAATTCTTTTTGTACTCGGGGATTCTCAGTGCAGGATCTCTCAGGTGTATTTGATTTTGGTGCCTTGCGCCAGTAAGAAAAGACGGTGCTTCTTCTTCTTCTTTTTGTGTGTCCGCAAAAATGGCGACTCTGCTTGGGACTATATTTTCCTCTGACGAGAAGGTGGTGACGCAATCCGATACGATAAAGTAGGGAGCACACAGAAGATGTTGATCGTGAAGTTCGATCAACATGCATTCGAAGAGATGCTCTCGAGGGACGGCTCTACTCCCTCGAAATCAGTGAAGTGAAATAAGTCTCTCAAGACTTGGCTTCCAAAGGCTCGCATTGCATATCCTGCCAGTGTCGTAGAAGATATGCAACCGAAGGGGTACTCTGTTATGGGGGCGCATAACCCTTCCACAGGAGCTCCCAATACGAAGAAGGCACATACCGTTTCGGGCTCTACTAGCCCAGCAACTTCCTCTTGCGCAATCAATAACAGAGTGTTCAACACTCGAGACTTGGCAAAGGAAAACACTACGATGCCAAGAATGGAAGTGTTCGACGCTTTGGGCAAACTCAGCGAGGCTCGCAAACGAAGAAGGTGAAACTGGAAGAAAGTAATACTGTTTTCCAAAGCATGCACCCAGAGCTACGTGCCCAAGGCAGTATGTGGGAGCATAACTCCGGCCAGAGGACTTCTGTCTTCGATAGGCTATGCGCCCATGGCCATGCGCCCAGGGCTATGTGCCTAGGCTTTGATGACCCATTCTATCCACCCACATCAAGGAAGACCATGCATGCTACTTGGACTTCAGGAAAGCATGCGCCCAAAGGCATGCCCCAAGGTTTATGCGCCCACAGCAAAAAGACTGTAACCCCTGTTTCTCAAATTTTTATTTTATTTTATTTTATTTTATTGTGTTTGAAAGTAATTTATTTTTGAAACTTTGTAAAAGATATTTACTATTTTTTCTACATTTCAAAATATAATTTGTAATTAACGGTTTGAAAGTACTATTTAGTTTTAATAAATATTTGTTCTTGAAATTTTATTATTGAAATTATAAAGTTATTTATTATTATGTTTGGATTTTCAAAAAAAAATATCGGTTTCAAAAATAGTTTAAAATCATGATTATTTTTGGAGCAATAAAAAGATTTAGTAACTTATTTTGAATATCAAACATTATTTAAAATACTTATGGTGACTAATTATGGCATTAATAATTATCTAATCTAGATTTGAAATATTATTTGATTTAACGATTTATCTATTATATGATTTAAATTGCTTTGATAAACATTAAATTTATCTTAAAGTTATTATGTTAAATTTGATTTGGATTTTGATTTGGATTTGAATTCCTATGATTTGGATTTAAATAATTTATTTGATTTAAATTTATGGAGAGACTTGTCCGTTAGAAATTATAATCTTATTTGAATCATATCTAGTATTAGATAGATTATTTCTTATTTGAACTAATCATATTCCTATCCAAATTAGTTGGTAATCCTAATCATATCTTTATTGATTGAGTTCTAATCATATCCTAATTCATTAATTGCTTTCTATTATCTATATATATTGAACCTATAAAATAAATTCATCTCTCATACCTTCTTTTCCAAAATTTCTCTCTTTTTTTGTCATAATTACCCCAAATTCGTCATAAATTCAGCCTTCCTTTTTAAATGTTTTACCAACTTCGAAGGGCCATAACTTCCAACTCCGGACTCCGTTTGACCTCCATTTTTTTTGTTGAAACCGTCTCGAGGTATATTTTCTGAATATAAAATTTATTTTCAAATAATTTTAATCTAATTTTCTGGAAAATTCTTCGAGTTTCAGTTGTCCAAAATTTAACACGTTTCGGTGTTTTCGAGATTCCGGGAGAACCAGGAATCGAAATCACGATCCGTTTGATGTTTCGGAACGCTGATAAAAAAGTACACATCATATATTTTTCTCAACAATTTTCCAAAATATTTTATTTTTTGTTTTTATTTTAAAGGCCCGTCTCATCAATTGAAATCATCTTGCGTAGTTTGACTTCTGAGACTATTTATGTGTCGATATGACAATATCGTGCCAGTCTGCTTCAAATCAAACCGAGGCAAGTATCACTATGTCCTATGTTTTCTTTATTTTATACTGTATGTATCTTCGTGTCGTCTTTTTACTATTACTCCATTATGGTTCATGATTACTATTGTGCACGAGAGTTAGATTCGGTTGGATATACATACATGTTCATGCCTTACTCATTATTTTCTATTGATTACAGTTTATCGTATTGCTAATGTTTATCGTAGTGGACATGTATTATGAGTGAGTCGGGCGGGGGAATACAACAAGTAAGCATGTGGTCAACGAATTGAATACAGACTCCCTATACATTGATTGCATAATATCAGCCATACACCACACGTATGACTGACGGATATCCCAAGCCGTCCGCATGCTGAAAGTTGGTATTCTAAAACACACAGTACACGTGACTTAATTATTGTTGCCATGTCGTCTATTGTTCTTCTTTCGTCAAGTCTACCTTCATATTGTTATCACGTCTCAAAGGTACTTTCTTATCATAAAATGTCATGCCTATACTTATCTTCAGTTAAATTCCTTTTATCATTCCTTCATGCTTGTATAATATATTGTGTAATGTAGTGTTATGGTGATCTTGCTCCAATCCTGACTGGATAACCATTTTTCAGTTGACAGATTCTTGATGACTATTCTCGATGACTTCTCTCTTGCTTTGGGTTCCTTCGGGTGGAGTTAGAGCAATCTTGGAGGCCAACCATAGATTCTAGTTAGAATAGTCACATGTAGTAGGTTTGTATCTGTATACAAATTTGAATGTATCATTAGAATTATAATTAAAATAATTATTGTGAACGAGCAAAATAGAGATATTTGTTGTATTTGAGATTTATATTGAGCCCAGACAGCGTACTACCGTCGATGTTGCGGCGTAGGCTGGACTTGGCCACGTACTCGTATCCCGAAAAGCAGGAACGGGTCGTGACAAGTTTTTATGGTAGCCCATGCAGGTCCATTTTCGTAAAATTATGCGAACTTGTGGTAGTACCTATATTAGACGTACTACTGCAAGCCTGCGATTAGGATGCTCATTCACAATTAGGTTGATTTGATTTTTAAAAAATGACTAGGCCTAGGACTAGGTACACTGTGGGTGACCCATAGAATTATTTTGAATTGATTGTATGGGTAGTTAAGGTTGTTACATCGGCTACATGATTAAGGTGGTGATATTCGTTAAATTTTGAGATGCCATATTTGATGAAGTTGAAATTGTGATTTGATAAATGACTCTAATCAAAGATGGATAGAATTCTCGATTGATAAATTGAATATTTTGGTTAATATTGAAGATGAAATTTTTAGCTTTTGGTATTCTGAGGTTTAAATTTCTATATGATCGATGAATTATTGATAAGGTCAATATTTAATTTTAAAGGAAATAATTTTCATTTGATCAATAAAATTGAGGTATGATTTGAAAATTTATGGGATTTAAATTTTTGAGGAGATTATGAAAATGTTGAATTTTGAATTTAAAATAAAATTGAGGAATTTAAAGTTTTATGAAGTTAGATTTTGAAGATATTTATCAAGTTGGATTAAGGGTTGTGAATTTGATAAGATGATATTCATGATTGCTACATCACGGTATTAAATTGAGTTAGTGATTTAAAAAAAATATATATGATTGAATTTGAGGAATTTTTTTTAAATATTCTTGAGGATACGAATTTATAAGATTGATGAGTGATAACTTAGATGTCATGTAGGTAATACTCCTCCGAACTCTATCCAGTGACTACATTCTTCCGTCCTTCTTGATCAATCTTCTTATTAAGAAAAAAATTATTTTTATCTCATTGATCATTATTCCTTTTTAAATTTTTCTATCTTTTCACCTGACCAACCAAGCCTATTTTTTCTGTCATCCTTAAATTTCGAGGACGAAATTTTTCTAAGGTGGGTAGATTTGTAACCCCTGTTTCTCAAATTTTAATTTTATTTTATTTTATTTTATTGTGTTTGAAAGTAATTTATTTTTGAAACTTTGTAAAAGATATTTACTATTTTTTCTACATTTCAAAATATAGTTTGTAATTAACGGTTTGAAAGTACTATTTAGTTTTAATAAATATTCGTTCTTGAAATTTTATTACTGAAATTATAAAGTTATTTATTATTATGTTTGGATTTTCAAAAAAAAATATCGGTTTCGAAAATAGTTTAAAATCATGATTATTTTTGGAGCAATAAAAAGATTTAGTAACTTATTTTGAATATCAAACATTATTTAAAATACTTATGGTGACTAATTATGGCATTAAGAATTATCTAATCTAGATTTGAAATATTATTTGATTTAACGATTTATCTATTATATGATTTAAATTGCTTTGATAAACATTAAATTTATCTTAAAGTTATTATGTTAAATTTAATTTGGATTTAGATTTGGATTTGATTTCCTATGATTTGGATTTAAATAATTTATTTGATTTAAATTTATGGAGAGACTTTTCCGTTAGAAATTCTAATCCTATTTGAATCATATCTAGTATTAGATAGATTATTTCTTATTTGAACTAATCATATTCCTATCCAAATTAGTTGGTAATCCTAATCATATCTTTATTGATTGAGTTCTAATCATATCCTAATTCATTAATTGGTTTCTATTATCTATATATATTGAACCTATAAAATAAATTCATCTCTCATACCTTCTTTTCCAAAATTTCGCTCTTTTTTCGTCATAATTACCCCAAATTCGTCATAAATTCAGCCTTCCTTTTCAAATGTTTTACCAACTTCGAAGGGCCATAACTTTCAACTCCGGACTCCGTTTGACCTCCAGTTTTTTTTGTTGAAACCGTCTCGAGGTATATTTTCTGAATATAAAATTTATTTACAAATAAATTTAATCTAATTTTCTGGAAAATTCGTGGAGTGTCAGTTGTCCAAAATTTAACACGTTTCGGTGTTTTCGAGATTTCGGGAGAACCAGGAATCGAAATCACGATCCGTTTGAAGTTTCAGAACGCTGATGAAAAAGTACACATCATATATTTTTCTCAACAATTTTCTAAATTATTTTATTTTTTGTTTTTATTTTAAAGGCCCGTCTCATCAATTGAAATCATCTTGCGTAGTTTGACTTATGAGACTATTTATGTGTCGACATGACAATATCATGCCAGTCAGCTTCAAATCAAACCGAGGCAAGTATCACTATGACATATGTTTCCTTTATTTTATACTGCATGTATCTTCGTGTCGTCTTTTCACTATTACTCCATTATGGTTCATGATTGTCATTGTTCATGATTACTATTGTCCACGAGAGTTAGAATCGGTTGGATATACATACATGTTCATGCCTTACTCATTGTTTTGTATTGATTATAATTTATCGTATTGCTAATGTTTATCGTAGTGGACATGTATTATGAGTGAGTCGGGCGGGGGAATACAACAAGTAAGCATGTGGTCAACGAATTGAATACAGACTCCCTATACATTGATTGCATAATATCAGTCATACACCACACGTATGACTGACGGATATCCCAAGCCATCCGCATGCTGAAAGTTGGTATTCTAAAATACACAGTACACGTGACTTAATTATTGTTGCCCTGTCGTCTATTGTTCTTCTTTCGTCAAGTCTACCTTCATATTGTTATCATGTCCCAAAGGTACTTTCTTATCATAAAATGTCATGCCTATACTTATCTTCAGTTAAATTCCTTTTATCATTCCTTCATGCTTGTATAATATATTGTGTAATGTAGTGTTATGGTGATCTTGCTCCAATCCTGACTGGATAACCATTTTTCAGTTGACAGATTCTTGATGACTATTCTCGATGACTTCTCTCTTGCTTTGGGTTCCTTCGGGTGGAGTTAGAGCAATCTTGGAGGCCAACCATAGATTCTAGTTAGAATAGTCACATGTAGTAGGTTTGTATCTGTATACAAATTTGAATGTATCATTAGAATTGTAATTAAAATAATTATTGTGAATGAGCAAAATAGAGATATTTATTGTATTTGAGATTTATATTGAGCCCAGACAGCTTACTACCGCCGATGTTGCGGCGTAGGCTGGACTTGGCTACGTACTCGTATCCCGAAAAGCGGGAACGGGTCGTGACAAAGACAGGCCCCAACGCGTATAGCACGAGACTGTCTTCAAGGTCATTAGGAACTTAGGTGTGGGGATTGCTCCTGCACATAAACTAAGTTCGGATGTGCCAACTTCCCATACAAACCCATATGCAAAGCTCGACGATGCATGTGACATGGGTTTTAAGGTAAAACTCCCTTTCGTCGATTTATGCGACATGATAAATCATAAGCGTAAAGCGAGGGAGGATACTACAACTTATGGGGTGCATCCATGCACCAGTATTGTCATCAACTGTTGCTGCTCCAAAGCAACGAAGGTGCCTCCGAGGCAGTCCGTATTTTGATGACTGCAGCGCTCTGATGATGAAAAGCTGCTATGTGTTTCATCCAACATGGCTTCATGGGGTTCCTTCTTACGGGAGTCCCAACCAAAGAAGGTGGACCACCAACCCAACCTTTTCTCTTAGTTCTACAAACAGGAGAAGATGAAGTCTGCCAGTAAATAGCCAGCGAGCTGTTACATCTGAAGGAGTCTATATGGGTACTCGGTCAAGGACGAGATTCCCTATAGATGGCGAGGACTCTCAAGCTGGGGGTAATGTTTCCTAAGTTGGGGGTAGTATTTCCTCAGAATCTGAAGCAGACGACCTTCATACCAGGGTTAGCCTTCTAGATGATGATGATCTCTTTAAGTCCGATGGTGACTATCTACCTCCCCTGCCTGAAGATGAGGGCCTTTTCAACTCAGAGGCATACAGTATCAGCACCAGTTGTACTGTCTCCTCTATTCATCCTTGCATGCTATCTGCCTACATGGCGGATGGAGAGAGACCTGAAGAAGCCAGTGATCAGACCAACAAGCGGCTAAAGAGTCTTGAAATGGCATTTGCCAAGATCACTGATATGCTTACCAGCATCATGGCGGTCCAAGCTGCTGGGGCTGTTCCTTTACCTCAATCGAATGTCTCAGCACATGCTAGTCCGATTCATAGCAACAACCCTCCTTTACTACAAAAGGATTATCATTCCAATGTGCCTCCTCCAAATCCCATAAATGTCGGGGGTGGTCCTTCGTCAACGACACTTAACAATCGTACAGCAGCCGTTTCTCAACATCTGCTCAATCAACATGATACAATTGATTCTCTTGTTGCCCATCTCGTTGCCATCTCACACAAAGACGAGCTTCAGAAGATGGTGATATCTCAACCTTATCCTCCTGAATGGGAGAATGCTACTTGCCCTCCTAACTACAAGCCACTGACGCTAAATTCGTTTGACGGAGTGACTTCTCCTCGCTGACACATGACATACTTCAACATGCAGACTCTGCACTTACCAAAAGATGGTGCATTCTTGTCAAAACTATTTATCAGCACCTTGCAGGGGGTAGCTTTTGAATGGTTCTACAGTCTGTCTAACGGTTGCATTAACTCCTTTAAAGACTTAGAGAGGTTATTCCTTAATAGGTTTTATGAGAGCGACATGCATGTTAGTTTGTCCACCCTCATCGAGACCAAGTAGAGGAGGAGTGAGTTTGTTATTGCTTTCATCGAACGCTTCAGGCGACTAGCATTGAAGATGCCCTTCGGTATACCAGACTCAAAGCTTATGGATACTTGTCGGCATAACTTCCTTCCTACAGTGAAGTTCTGTCTGGGTATACATAAGTATGATACATGGCCCGCTTTCATTGGGGCCGCTGATGCTGCTGAGAATGATGTTCCTAATCTAGAATTACTGGGGTTGAAGCACCCAAATATGAAGATAAAAGCAAGCACCCCCACACTATCCCTATCCGTAGAGGTAAAAGGAAAGAAGTCTTGAAGGTCGACACTTCCAAGGGAGCTTCCAATTCTTAGGGCGCTCCTGGCAAATCCAAGGAGACTTTCTCCTTTGACGAAGATGATGTTATTACCATTTTTCACACATTGATGAAGGATAATAAACTGACATTGCCTCCACCATGACGACCTGCGGAGGCAAACCAACTCAACGACCCCAAGTACTGTCTTTATCACCAGTATGTGCACCATTCTACCCCAAGGATTGCATCATCATGAAGAAGAAGATACAACAGCTTATCGACAGCCAAGTTATCAACCTCGAAGCTGAAGACAAGTCGTATCTTCTAACATGATCTCTCTTCAATTTGGTGACTTTCCTCCCACAGAAGTTCCAGAAGGCATAGTCCCGATCCCAAGGCAGTAATGGAAGTCGTCAACCTGCCGCTAGCTCGCCACTCAACATTAATGTTGGTGTCGCTCATGACAGAACGTGGTAAGATCATGTGGGTCCATCCAGACCTTATGAAAGAAATGACGCAGGGGATGGTGCCTTCCAAAGCAAAGAAGGGCAAGAAATACAAGTCATGCCATATGGTGCCTTCTTCTATTTATGAAGTTCTATCTGGCGAGACGCGATCCGGGAAGACTTACCTGCGGATTTATGACCCTGTACAAGACGGCTTAGTGCCATCTCAAGCTCCTGCTGCCCCCACAAGTTCAGAAGCTGGTCCATCTAAGTCCTCAACTACCGACAAAGCTAAGCAGAAGGAGACACAATTTGACAAGTCTCTGAAGGCACCAACTTCCGAAGGTATGGATCGGCCTTACAACTTTGATATACTGGCACAACTGGCCAATACAGCTGCCAGGTTGTCTTTGTTCAATGTACTGTGCCTCTCCAAAGAGACACGTAAAGCTTTAAGTGAGGCATTACTCCATGTCGACTCTTATGTTGCTAAAGTCAAAGCCCCCGCTGAAGATCCAATCTCCTGTCCTTACTGCCATAGCACTATAGAAGTGGTGCCTAACATCACCATTTCACAAGAGGACATGCTGCTAAAAAATAATCGTCATGATGGACCGCTGTACTATAGAGGATATATCGGGGCGATTAAGGTGGATCGGATGCATATCGATCCAGGTTCCTCAGCATCATCCCTAGAAGTTTACTCTAAATTCTAGGGATCCCTCTGTACAAGTTGTCTGCAACTAATACAATTATCATGGCTTTTAATGCTTGAAGAAGTCACCCTCCGGGTAAGATCTGTCTCAAGTGCCAGATTGGTGATCTCCGAACAGAGGTTGCTTGCTATGTAATTGATGCCAATGTGTCCTACAACGTCTTATTGGGGCGTCCGTGGATACACAAGAACTTGATCGTTCCTTCTACCCTTCACCAGTGCTTTAAGTACGTCAACAGTGATGGCATCGTGAAGACAGAGTTTGCCGATGTCGATCCTTTTAAGGTTATTGAAGCCTACTATGGAGATTCGGTACTTTATCAATCTCGGCCTCCCAAGGATGACTGCAACGAAGCTGATGATGAAGCTGAAGTTAATTCATCCGCTAGTGACGGTCCCATGGTTATCTGAGTTAAAGGACGTACTACTCCAAAAAGTACTCTAAAGCCTCTCACAATTCGGGTCAAAACGAAGAATCATAATATTGTCAAACCATTGACCATCACTCTCTGCAAAACGACTCAGGTGGAACCAGCCAAAGTCCATCCTCCCAATCCATGAGTTACCCTACATAGTGAACTTAACCAAGTCTGTGACTCCTGTTTCGGACAATGATGCCCTCAATGAGTATATCAATACTCAAAATAATATACCTTCAGTGGATGATGTTATCCCTGAAGAAGAACTTGCATATTTTCTAAGTAAAGGTTTATCTTTGAATTAATTTGATGTCTACCAATCTGTAAAACAGTACACAGATACGTTATACGCCCTAGAGCATGGCATAGGACCACATCTCTACATGTCGGTCATGATACCTCGTCTGTGAGAAAAAGTCTGGCCAGAAGATATCTACTACTTCATCGTTCCAGCTAGAAAGAAGGGTGAAGAATTGATCATCTTCGGTCGAATAATTGGCGAAAGAAAGTTCGTTCTGGACTTTACTTCCAATTACAACACTGAAGCCGACTATGATTCAGAAAAAATGTAACTTTACCGATATAGTTGGCAGGCCAAGAATATCATCCAGAACATGGGATATGATATAAAAAGTGACCAGGGACTAAACTACGGTCAAGGGCGACGATTGCCAATACGTCACTTTTCTCCTTCTGGCAAACCCGAGAACTATTATCAACGAAACGATATTGGTTTGGGTTATGTTACTCCTCCAATAACCTCTGAAGTATTAGACGTCGAAGGGGATTGTTGTTCTAATTCTTCTGATTCCTGTGTCTGGGATTCAGACTCCAGCATTGGAGACATATTCAAAGCAACTTTGTCCGTCAACATGGTGTTAGTTGACCAAATTACAGAAGATGTCCAATCAATCGACCTCGAACAATGGGCTCAAAAGATGGACACCAGATGGGAGTTACGTTTTGAACAACGTGAACCACCTACTGAAGACGAAGTCATCCAAGTTAATTTAGGAGATGAATCATCTCTTAAACCAATCTTTATCAGCAGAAGTCTATCTGGTGAAGAACGACAATCTCTTATGTAGCTTATAAGAGAATATATTGATGCCTTTGCATGGAGCTATGAAAACATGCTAGGCTTAGACCCTAAAGTTGCTATACACCGTCTAAATATCTCGTCTAAAGCTAAGCCAGTGAAGCAGCAGCAACGGCGGTTTCTGACCAGATATCATGGAGGCCATCGAAACTGAAGTCAAAAAGCTTATCTCAAGTGGGTTCATTAGTGAAGAATAATACCCTGACTGGGTCGCTAACATTGTTTCGGTCATAAAAAAGAACGATAAAGTTCGAATCTGTATCGATTACCGAGATTTGAACTCTGTATGCCAAAAAGATGAGTTCCCTCTACCGATCACCGACGTAATGATCAACATTATTTATGGCTTCGAGCGGATGTCCTTCATGGATGGGTTCTCAGGCTACAACCAGATCAAGATGTTCCCCGATGATGAGAAACACACATCTTTTCGAACACCATTGGGGATATACTGCTATACTGTGATGCCCTTCGGATTGAAAAATACAGGTACGACATACCAGCGAGCTATGAACACAATTTTTTGCGATTATTTATGCAAAATAGTAGAATGCTACGTAGATGATATCGCAGTTAAAATTCGTCTCAAGGGCAACCACCTCCAAGATTTGAGAACAGTGTTCGAACTATTGCGTGCACACCAACTCAAGATGAAACTAACCAAGTCTTTTCTGGGAGTCTCCAGCGAAAAGTTTCTTGGTTTTGTTATTACTTCAAAGGGTATACATCTTGACCTAGAGAAAGTAAAAGCTATCCTCGATATGCGTCCTCCAAGAAATCTCAAAGAGCTACACGAACTTCAAGGAAGGTTAGTCTACATCAGACGATTCATTTTAAATCTTTCTGGAAGGTGTCAACCATTTACTCAGCTCATGAAGAAATGAGTATCTTTCGTCTGGACTGAACAACGTCAGCACACATTTGACGACATCAAGAAGTACCTCTCAAGCCCCCCTGTATTGGTGGCTCCGATAGTTAGAAAGCCTTTCTTGTTATATGTTCGCGCTATGGATCATTCTCTTGGGGCCCTATTAGCTCAGAAGAATGAAGGCGGTTATGAACATGCAATCTATTACCTCAGCCGCACGATAGTTGGTGTCGAATATAGATACACACTTGTGGAAAAGGAATGTCTCGCACTAGTATTTGCTATCCAGAAGACACGTCAATATGTGTCTGGAGGACTATCCACATCATATCTAGAGTCAATCCTCTTAGAATACTCATGAATAAATCGGGTTCTTTTAATTCCCGTTTAGCTATATGGGCAATGCTGTTGACTCCATATGATATGCAGTTCATCCCTCAGAAGGCAGTAAAAGGCCAAGTATTAGCTGATTTCTTAGCAGCCCATCCAGTGCCAGAATCTTCCAAACTCTCCAACAAAATCCTGGATAAAGTGGTTGAGTCTAACACTGCAACTGAGGAAGTCCCCATTTGGCGAATATTCTTTGACAATGCGTCAAGAACAGGACCTAAAAAAAATATTGTGGCCGGAGTAGGCATCGTATTTGTGTCACCCGACCATCTGGTTATACACCATGCATATTCTCTCATGGAACCATGCACCAACAATGTGGGCAAATATAACGCCCTGCTACTCGGCCTTCAATTGGCAAAACAACTGGGAGTTGACTATCTGGAAGCTTACGGCGATTCTAAGCAAATAGTTAGTCAGGTCGGAGGGGATTATGAAGTTCGTCACGAAGATCTCATCCCATATCACAAAGCGACGATCGAGTTGGCTTCTACCTTCGCTAGATTCTTTATCGAGCACGTGCCTCAATTACAAAATATAGAAGCAGATGTTTTAGCCGGTCTGGCTACTTCCTTGACCGTCCCTATAATACTCAGCATTCAATCACAGTGTCTGGTCGAGAGTTATTCTGTGCAAAAGATGCCATGTATATTCATCACAGTCATGCAACAGAAATGAACGTCAATGTCAAAGACTGGAGATTTTCTTTCATAGACTATACCATCTACGGAATTCTCCCTAAGGATTGAAATAAATCAGTGTCTATCCAACGACGATCCCTCGGATTTTACTATGATACAGCTACCAAAATCCTGTATCGATGTTCTTACGATGGGCTACAGTTACGATATTTATCAGACACAGAAGCCAAACATGCACTACGTGAGGCTCACGATGGAATTTGTGGTGCACACCAACCAGGCCCCAAATTAAAAGATTGCCTCCGACAAATAGGTTATTATTGGCCCACGATGATAGCAAAGGCTGATGAATATACAAAGAAGTGTAGGGCTTGTCAGTTCTATACCGATTTCATTCATCAACCTTTGGAGTTTCTACACCCGACGGCGGTATCTTGGCCTTTTGAAGCCTAGGGTATGGAAGTCATCGGTCCAATCAGCCTGCCATTCTTCAGAGGACATTAGTTTATCCTAGCTATAACCGATTACTTCTCCAAATGGACGGAAGCTATACCGCTCATCGAAGTAAAGATGTCGAATGTGATCAGTTTCATCAAATATCATATCATTTACCGCTTCAGCCTACCTTACAGGATCATCCATGATCGTGGTCCATAATTCACGATCCATGAATTCTATCGATTCTGCGATAAGAATTGAATTCAGAATGTAGTCTCTACCGCTTACAATCTAACAGCTAATGGATTAGCAGAAGCCTTCAATAAGACTATCATGAAACTTTTTAAGAAGTTCGTGTCTTCAAACAAGCACGATTGGAATGAGAAGCTCGACGAATGTCTCTGGGCCTATCCTATAATGGTCCGTACTACAACAGGTAGTACACCATTCTCTCTGATTTATGTGAATGAAGCAGTTCTTCCCCTAGAAATCTAGATTCCCTTTCTTCGAGTAGCCTTAGCCAGTGAGTTGACTGCTGAAAAAAGTTACCGTCTGCGACTATAAGAGTTGGAAGCACTAGACGAAAAAGGCTTATTAGCTCAACAACGCATTGAGCTATACCAAGCACGCCTTTCTAGGGCCTTTAATAAAAAGGTGAAAGAAAGAATCTTTCAAGTTGGCGATCTGGTCTTAGCAGTGAGAAGACCAATGGTATGATGCACAAGACAAGAAAAATTCTAGCCTAAATGGGAAGGTCCTTTCGTTATGGAATTATTGTATTCTAACGGTGCGTATTGATTAACCAAGCCTGATGGTGACTTGATCATGATACCGATCAACGGTAAGTTCCTGAAGAAATATTATGTGTAACCTTCACGTACATCGTTCACATATACCTTGTTTTAATCATGTAAATGTACAGTATAATGTTTACATGATTCGAAAATCATCCAACTATTATCCGTATTTCAAGAGTCTTGGATACGCTATGGATAATAGGCCCTCTAAAAAAGATTTCCCAGTAGAATTATCTTCGTTTTGGACTCTTCCCAAACTCAATCTTATGAAAACGGTCATGTCCATATTACCTCTGAACTTTTTTTGATAATTATTTCTAGTAGAATAATTAAGAAATGTCTCGCCACGTCCATACAACCTCTGGGCAAACATTCGTCAAAGATAATCACGTCTATATTACCTCTGAAGTATCCACTCCTACCTAATGTCATATATCCGTCCACGTCCATATTAACTCTGGCCAGATATAAAACATCCTCTGCTATTACGTCCTCGTTACCTCTGTTAGTAGTTTCTTTCAACTTATTATCTATGTTCGAGGATCTTGAACATAAAATAGATAACAAGTCCACATCAAATTCCCTAGCGGAATACCCACCAGAAATATCCCTACTACGTCCACATTACCTCTAGTTCTAATATTTCACAAACTTCATTCATGAGTTTCGAAAGCCAAAAGATTCTTTATTAAAAACGTCTCTAAAAAAGCAGAGAAAAGAAAAAAGATACAAGAGTCTTTACGGTTAATTGAGCCTATTACAAAAGAAGATCTAAGGGATACACAACCGATTGATGCTATCCCTTAGAGCCACAATTTTAGTCTGGGACTTGGCAGTAGCACGACTGCGCGCTTCTTCCTGTCGTGCAGCTTCATCTTTGAAGGGGATCAGTTTCACGTGCTCTCCCTCCAACTTCACCAGCTGTTCTTTTAATTGGTCAAAAGTTGTGGCAGTCATGGAAGCTTGAACCAAATAGTCCTCCTTTTCAGACACAACTGTCCTCAAGCTAGCCTCCAGTTGGGCAATCTTCTTGTGGATCTGTACAATGTGATTGTACTTTCAGTGATCTGGGTAGCCATCTTGTTCTTCGAAACAATATAAGCCTTGCTCGCAGCGTTAAACTGTTCATAGTGATCAGCCAATTCACTGACCTCTTTAACAAGGGCACCTTTCCTTGCCTGGAAAGTAGCTTCCTCCTCTGTCAGGGCCGCAAGCAAAGCCTCATCTTCTTCAAGAAATAGCAAGGTTGGACTCTGTTGCTTGGCTTCCTAGAGTCTGGCCACCTGGTCCTCCTGATCATTTAGAACTTTTCTCTGACCATTAGCCCGCTCCTCGTAGCCGACGATGCTCTCAAGGGTCGTCACTTGGCATTCAGTAATAGCCTTTGCAGGTCCAAAGGCAACGTTTTGGTTTAGAACTCCAGGAAGCTTTACTTTCAAAATAGAATAGAAAGCTTTGATGACTTTCTGGGCCATCTCGTCATCTTCGGAAGAGGTCATTGGGGAGGAGACCTGATGGGGATTTTCCACTCCAGGAAGAGATGCTTGACAAGAAGCCGAACCTGACAAGGAAGCAATATATCTATCAGTAACGGAAAGGGAAAACCTGAAAGTGTATGAACGGGGTATAATTCGTACCTTCTGCTTGCTCAGCACCAACTTGAGCTAGGACTTCAACCCAGGTTACGAAGGAGGCAAGAGTAGGCCCAGGTTGTTCGATGGTAACAATGTCAAGGGCCCACACATTTTTGACATCAGGCTGTATATCTTCCACGGCCCCAGCTGGACCTGGAGTAGATTCAGTAACATCCCCCTCAGTGCGCTGTTCGACCACTCTTTCTGTAGCCGATCTAGGCATACCAACAAATTCCTTCGTGCCAGCAATACCAGAGGAACCAGAGACAACCTCTTATCCAATCCAGTGTCTTGGGCTACCACTGCATATTATTTCCTCTCCGTATCTACAAGGGAATATACGATGGCCGTCAGCCTCATGAGGAGTACACAAAATCGAAAGGAAAAAATCTTGCCCGTGGTAAAACGCAAATATAACATACCCACAGGAGGGTGAGCCGATTGAACTTGATTTTCGTCTAACTTCTTCATTAAAGCCCGAAGCTCAGACATATCTCCTAAATAGATATCATAAGAAGGACTGGCTTCATCCGTCGGTTAAGGACGAATAGGGGACACCGTCGTCACGTCTACCTCTTCAGAAGAAGAGGCACCTACCTCAGTCACGACTTTAACATCCTGTGCAAAGGATAAACGCAAGGGTAAGGAAGCATTATTTGAAGACTGCACGAGTATTAATTTTACCAAAATGGCTATGGAATCCAGAAAGGGATCTACCTCCGGGATAGTAATGGCCCGTGACGCCGTTTCACTCCTTTGAGTCTGCTGGAAAGATCTTCTTGGAGGAGGCAAGCCGGCACACACATCCTTGACTTTCTTTACACCTCTAACAACAAGTTTCTTCTTCCTTTTAAAAGTCGACTATTGAGCCAGTTCAGTCGAAGCTTTTCATTTTTAAGAAAGATCAGGGAAAGAAGTGTCGACTTCGAAATCTTCCCTTTGCGGTGCTGTAACAGCCGGCACTTCAAGAGCTTCTCCCCGTGGTAGTACTGCAGCCGGCTCTGCTGTAGGTATGGCACCTTCCCTTCTATGGCCCTTCATTGCTCAGGCTTGTCCTATATCGGCAAGAGTAGGGGCAAGCCTAAGTTTCCGATACTAAACTATGCTTACGGTCATACCGAGGATTAAGGGTATTTACCTGAGTATAAAACTTTGTAGCAGCAAAGAGCAGGTGAGTTTCAGGTTTATCTTCTGGCAAAGAAAAAATTGCCCCTGTACATTCGGTATTGTAATAGTCCCATGCACGTGCCCCGTCAATCAGACTTCCTATCGACTGAAGATGAGGGCTAGGGTTACCCAGAAGAAGCTGGCTATACCTAAACTATCGTGCAAAACGAGACAGATAAGGTTCCAGGAAAGTATGGCTCCTATTCCTGAGCACCAGAAGAGAAGGCCTGATAGACTAGAGCCAACGGAATTCTCCAGGAGTCAAGCTCGTAGTGAGTGCTCCCTCATCTACTAAAGAATTGCATGCACGGCCACTGCCAGATGGCGGGGACACTCTGAAGAACTCATAATTATGTAGGAAGCTTAAAGCCCTCCTACAAGCAAGCACCCCTGTGACGGCCCAATCTGCATCATTGAACCTTCGAAGAAAGGCATCTCCTGCCAAAGAGTCTGCCATCAGTCCGACATTCATTAATCTGGGACAGTGCAGCACCAGCCATCCCATTAAGTAATGAAATGGAATTTCAGTCCTAGCAAAGTCCTTTCTACCATCAGGCGTCACCGTGCTTGCAGTAAAGTCCAACAAACCTCGTTGGCGCAGACCATTGCAGAAAGCTGGGCGAGCCGATATCCGAATAACAGTCTTACAGCCAGAAGGATCATACGCCGACTCATCCTCTCGATAGACCCTGAACTACCAGGGACTACACAGTCACGGAGCCACGTCATCGCAAAGACGGCCTGTACAGCCTTCTCCGACAACTTGAACTCAGCTTGCCGGAAGAAGTGATAAATCGGGGATTGTCCCTCAGGATCATCGCTTTCGTTGGTGTCTGCTGCCCCGTGATCTGTCATCAGTTGCTATATCTTAGATTTCGTTGAGGGCTTGCGAGTTGAGAAAAAGACCGAGCCGTCTTATTCCTCTTTTTTAATGAAGACATATTTAGTCCAAGACCTCATATGGGGAATGGCCCCATCGGTCTTGCCCTTCTTTGTGATTCTGTGACAGATGAAGAAGTGACAGAGTAACACTTTGTACACTCCCCCCATCTCTGGGTTTTCCTTCTCCAGCTCTAAAAGCTCTTCATCACAAGGAACGTATTCCTCGTACGGCTTCGTTCCCCAGGGCAGCTTTGATATTGCTTGCATCTCATGTAGAGCCAAACCTATCTCCCCACCCGGAGTAAAGAAAGTACAGGTGTAATAATTGTATAACTCCATCAATGCGATAAACATAGGCCAATTCACTTTTATACCATATTGGGTGGCTCTAACGACATAAAACAGGCTGACAGCTTTTAGGGTGGCTTCATAGGTAGAGAGCACCCATTTAGTAAGGTCACTCAGAATGGGACGGAGTACCTCTAACCTTCCATCCGCAGCTTTCCTTTCGGATATGGCTCATTCTTTGACATTATTAGATTGGAGAGGGTCTCGACAGCATAAGGATGAAGATCAGTTGGAACGTCGTTTATTATGGCCCCAGGATGCAGCCCCCTCGTGGAATAGGATGTGGAGCCCTTGACATAGTTGAAGGTGTCTTTCTTCTGATCACCAGAATTAAATTGGATCTTGCCAAAGATGACTCTATGAAGTTCATGGGTCAGATCCCATTTCATTTGTATCCGGACAGCTAAATCGGTAAATGCCGACAGAGGGTATTAGCGTTCCATAGTTGGCAACCATATCCTCAGGTCATTCAATTTGACCACCAGAGGGCCCCCTTAGACGTTTCGGCTCATCACCATCGAACTCTAGGCTGTCACCGAATAGAAAGTACGATCTCTTGAAGCTCTGCGCCCCCCCAAATACGAACTTCTCATTGTTTATCATCTGCTTTAGGAACGTCCTATCCTGTTCAAGGATAGCAATCATCCGTACCGAAGGCTAGTTTTGGCTGATCTTAGCTTGAACGTTCCTGATCATGGCAGTGACGAGGCTTGAATCCAGAGCATGGCGGGCAGAGCTGAGAGTAATCCCACCAAGACCTTGGACAGCCATGTCAACTGCAAAAATAGAACAAAAACACAGAAAAAAGACTAAGTCCTGGAAAAACATTCTATGCGCCTGAATTCTATGCGCCCATATGGCCTTTGGGCGCA
The DNA here is from genome assembly GCA_029216955.1 of Iris pallida. NCBI lineage: Eukaryota > Viridiplantae > Streptophyta > Magnoliopsida > Asparagales > Iridaceae > Iris > Iris pallida. The sequence continues at coordinate 6,861,511 of JANAVB010022597.1, forward strand.
TAGGAGTTCTTCTTGAACACAGAGCGTTCTGCGTGGGCGCATAACACACAACAAAATGTATGGACACATACTTCTGTGGGCGCATAAGAATGCTCACAGAAGTGTGTTTCTTTGGGCACATATCAATGGTTATGCGCCCAAGCAGAGAGAAGTATGAGCGTCGCAAATTAACGCTCTGGACTTTGTTTTAAGGATATCGCCTCACCCAGAATGGGGTCTTGGACCAGTGAAGACGTTGCCGAATGAGGAGAACCGCTCACTGCAGCCTCTTTATCCTTCGCGGACCTCTTGGGAGTCGAAGCAGCCTTGGGAGACATGATCTCACAAAAAAGAGGAAATAAGAAAACTCTTAGAAATTTCTTAAAAAGAAGAGAATGAATTTTCTTTCTCCTCGGGCCTATTTATAGACAAAATAGGGTACTATGCACCCACATGACCTATGCGTCCACATGATCTATACACCCATACGGTCTATGTGCCCACGCAGAGACTTGGTCTTTTGTACATTATATGCCTGCTACTTGCTGATGTGGACAATACATAGACATTGCACGAAGGATGGACCTCTTCAAATTCTGCTTCGATGAATCTATCAGTTCAAATTTTCGAGGAAGATCTCAAACAGCCATTTTTTGACAGCCTGGCAGCATCTATGCACCCAAAGAGAGAGTTTTGCTATGCACCCACAGAACCATAAGAAGACAGTCTTCTATGCTTCTTTCAAAGTATTTTGAACTCGTTCGAGTATCAAAAACTTTGAAAGGGGTCTTGTAGAAGCATGAAAATACAGGACTATACGCCCATATGAAGATGAGGCTATGCGTCCACATGATAAAAGGGCTATGCGTCCATGTGTGGGCACATAGTTTACTCCCAGCACTATGCGCCCAAGGAATAAACAACCCTACGACCCGGTCAACATCCACAATCAATCACAGGCCAAGACATGCGGCCACGTCAGTCTCCACGAGCAGTCATGCATCAAAGCATGCGGCTACAATCTACCCATGATCATGCAGTCTCTATGCGCCTAGACCCTATGTGTCCGAAGGAAAACTATGAATCCACATGGAAATCAGTGTATTTTCCCCTTGTGTGCACATACTAGTCGTTGCAGTGCAAAATCACTATAAATAGAGGTCACATGCCTCTTCAAAAACACAGAACGGAGAGCATTTCAGAGCAAAATTGCTGTCCTTCTTTCTAGTGAGTCGAGAGTTAGCAATTTTCTTAGGTTTTCTCACACTTTTGTAAATCAGAGTGTCAACGGAGTAAAGGAGAAACTGCCGCTCGATCTCCATCGTCCCATTTTCCAGAATTCTTTTTGTACTCGGAGATTCTCAGTGCAGGATCTCTCAGGTGTACTCGATTTGTGCTGCCTTGCGCCAATAAAAAAAGACGGTGCTTCTTCTTCTTTTTTGGTATGTGTCCACAAAAATGGCAAGTCTGCTAGGGGCTACCTTTTTCTCTGACAAGATGGTGGTGATGCAATCCGATACCGATAAAGTGGGGAGCACTCAGAAGATGTTGATCGTAAAGTTCGATCAACAGGCATTCGAAGAGATGCTCTCGCGGGATGGCTCTACTCCCTCGAAATCAGTGAAGCAAAACAAGTCCCGCAAGACTTGGCTTCCGAAGGCTCGCGTTGCATATCCTTCCAGTGTCGTAGAAGATATGCAACCGAAGAGGAACTCTGTCATGGGGGCGCATAACCTTTCAACAGGAGCTCCTAATGCGAAAAAGGTGCATACCGTTCCGGGCTCTACTAGCCCAACGACTTCCCTCTTGCGCAATCAACAACAGAGTGTTCAAAACTCGAGACTTGGCAAAGAAAACCACTACGATGCCAAGAATCGAAGTGTTCGACGCTCTGGGCAAACTCTGCGAGGCTCATAAACGAAGAAGGCAAAACTGAGAGAAAATAACACTGTTTTCCAAAGCATGCACCCAGAGCTATGTGCCCAAGGTAGTATGTGGACGCATAACTCCGGCCAGAGGCCTTCTATCTTCAATAGGCTGTGCGCCCAGGGCCATACGTCCAGGGCTATGTGCCTAGGCTCTAATGACCCATTCTATGCACCCATATCCAAGAAGACCAGGCATGCTGCCAGGACTTCAGGAAAGCATGCGCCCAAAGGCATGCCCCAGGGTCTATGCGCCCACAGCAAATAGACAGGCCCCAACGCGTATATCACGGGGCTGCCTTCAAGGTCATAATGGAACTTAGGTGTGGGGGTTGCCCCTGCCCATGAACTAAGTTCGGATGTGCCAACTGATGGAACTGGGGATTCCCAGGACCCTTTCTTTGGTGTGCGTATTGATCGATAAAAAGTTAAACAGATCTAATACGTGTTCTAACCCTTTATAGGCGAAAACTAGGATTCACAAATTATACCTGCGACGGAAAGGAGACAAGTAATTCCTGGCAATCTCGAACGGACGAGCCCAAGATCTTCTGCACGTATTCCTTCCTCGAATTGGACGTCGTGTGGGCGACGATCTTCCAACCTTTTCTTCTCCTTGGCAGCCCTCTCTTTCTCTCCTTACGTGAATCACGAATTTAGAAAAAGTTTCAGATTTCTGATCGGTAATATGGCGGCCAGAGAATAGAGGATACATATAGGCTACGACAGGGACCATGAGGAAAAATTAGGGTTAGGCCTCCTAACGGATCTGGATATCCCGTGTTCAGTCCGAACACACAATCCAGGCCCATTAACAATAGCTCGGTCCACTAATGAGCTATTGTTGCACTACCTCCCTAATCCCAAATTATGTTTGTGGGCTCCTTTTATTATATGCTCGTTTGGCTCCCCATGTTAAGATATCGTATGTCCGTCGATCAAATTAAGTTACTGACAACTATATTGATTCGACATCTTTTATCCTTAAATAGTACCGCTCAACTTTATTTGTCATGTCGGATATAATCCACCTGCAAGGTTTACATGACAATCCTTATGAGCTTCTTAAGGAGACATCATCAACCCAATGTATCGGGACATGGATTCCATTTATAATCAACATCTCATCATACATATAATGTTATTACCCATTTCATAGAGGTTGTTGATCCATAATAAATCTCACTCTTTTATGAGTCAAAATAACGCACACTATATATACATGTCCGTTATTATATCTGGGTTAAGAGCACAAGCATCCATAATAACAGAGGTGTTTGTTCTCTTATGTATTCAGTACAAAGAGAACAACCTCAAGTGGTCCTGTTCAATACACACAAAGTATACTAGTGTAAACCAATAGTCAAGATAGACTAATACCAGATTACACTACAACCTTTCCAATAGATTGTCCAAGTCCATCTAGGTTATGAACTATTTATATACTCCATAGGGAACTGATAATATGATCTTCTGTGTGACACCACACACCACATTATCTACAATATAGAATATCAGACATTTGCATTAACACTTACAACAAATACAATATGCAAACATTTGCCCATATGATTCTCATTCAAAATTTAAGGAAATAAGGTTACTAAAAAAGTGATGCTTTTAGTATATAACCCTAACAGTCTCCCACTTATACACAAAGCATTACTTTTCAGTATACTGTTACAAATCTCCCACTTATACTTAAAGCCATACTGCTACACATCTGACTCCCATTCCCTCAACATGACTATCAAAAGCCTTAGCTGGTAAGCTCTTTGTAAAGGGATCAGCTAGGTTGTCGGCTGATGCTATCTTGATCACAGCAACTTTTTTTTCTTTACGAAATCTCGTATCAGGTGGTACTTGCGCTCAATGTGTTTGTCAGTCTTATGGGCTCGTAGTTTCTTAGAGTTTGCAACTGCACCACTATTATCACAATAAAGTGTAATAGACTTAGGCAAACTAAGTACCACATCCAAGTCCAACAGAAAGTTTCTGAGCCAAACCGCTTCTTTGGCTACCTCAGAGGCTGCCACATACTCGACTTCTATGGTGGAATCAGTAATACATTATTACTTTATACTCCTCCACACAATGGCTCCACCTCCCAAAGTAAACACATAACCTGAGGTAGATTTTCTGGAATCCCTATATGACTAAAAATCTGAGTCTGTATACCCCAAGGGAACTAAACTATCTGCCTGGTAAACTAGCATATACTCTTTAGTCCTTTTCAGGTACTTCAAAATATGCTTTACGGCAGTCCAGTGCTCTTGTCCTGGGTTAGACTGATATCTGCTGACCATGCCTACGAGAAAGCAGATGTCTGGTCTCGTACATAGCATTGCATACATTAAGCTTCCTACTGCTGAAGCATAAGGAACTGCCTTCATGTTCTCTATCTCTTTAGGTGTCCTCGGACACTGCTCCTTTGATAGAGCAATTCCATGTCTAAAAGGTAAGAAACATTTCTTAGAATTTTGTATACTAAAACGAGTTAGTACAGTATCGATGCAGGAAGCTTGGGATAAGCCCAACATCCTTTTCTTGCGATCTAGTAGAACTTTGATCCCAAGGATGTGACCTACTTCTCCCAAGTCCTTCATATCAAACTGTTTGGATAACCATACCCTTATATCAGATAACACCTTCACATTGTTTCCAATGAGCAAGATGTCATCCACATAAAGTACTAGAAACACCACCACGTTTCCGTCACACTTTCTGTATACACATGATTCATCCTGACATTGATCAAATCCATAGGATTTTATCACCTGATCAAAACATATGTTCTAAGATCTGGAAGCTTGCTTAAGTCCATAAATGGACTTCTTGAGCTTACAAACAAGATGCTCCTGGCCCTTTTCAATGAACCCGTCTGGTTGCTTCATATAGATGTCTTCCTCAAGACTTCCATTAAGGAAAGCTGTCTTGACATCCATTTGCCAAATCTCATAATCGAGATGAGCTGCAATAGATAAAAGAATCTGGATAGACTTAAGCATGGCTACAGGAGAAAAGGTTTCCACATAATCGATACCCTCTCTTTGAGTAAAACCTTTTACTACAAGCCGAGCTTTAAAGGTTTTAACCTTACCGTCTGATCCTCTTTTTCTCTTATAGACCCACTTGCATCCAATGGCTTTTACACCAACGGGTGGTTCTACAAGCTCCCAGACCTGATTAGAATCCATAGATTCTATTTCAGATATCACTAATTTTTGCCAAGACTCTGCATCTTTATCTTAGAGTGCTTCATTGTAGGTACAGGGATCATAATCTTGTTCCTCAGGGACAAAGTCTGACGACTCTTCCAAGAATATATTTCTATCAGGTTGTATCATAACCCTCCCACTATGACGAGGTACTATCGGTTGTGGTATAACATTTGTGACACGTTGTGCAGTTATTTGTGGTTCATCCTCTTGTACTGTTGGTACTGAAGTACTTGGTGTCTCACGTCTCAGTTCTTCTAGAACAATTCTACTTGTGGGTTTATGGTTCATCACATAGTCTTCCTCTAAGAATCGGGCATTGGTGCTAATAATGACCTTCTGATCCTTAGGACTATAAAATAAACCTCTTTTCGTTCCTCTTGGATAGCCTACAAACAAGCATACTTCTGTACGAGATTCTAACTTATCTGCTTTCCCATTTAGCACATGTGTTGGACTATCCCAAATGCGAACATATTTCAGACTAGGCTTACGCCCAATCCACAGCTCTGTGGGAGTAAGAGGTACTGACTAAAAAGGAACCAAGTTCAAAATATAAGCTGCAGTCTCTAAGGCATATTCCCAAAACGAATCTGGCAAATCCGAATAACTCATCATTGATCTAACAATCTCCATAAGAGTTCTATTCCTTCTTTCGGCTACACCTTTCTGCTGGAGCGTTCCAGGTGCAATCAATTGGGATGCAATCCCAGCCTCTGATAAATAATCCCTAAACTCTCCAAAGAGGTACTCGCCACCACGATCTGATTGTAATGACTTGATACATTTTCCATGACGTTTCTCCGTTTCAGCCTTGTACTCTTTGAATTTCTTAAAGCACTCAGACTTACGGCGCATCAAATAAATATATCCATACCTTTAATAATCGTCAATAAATGTGATAAAATATTCAAAGCCACCTCTAGCTTGGATAGTCATGGGTCCACACAAATCATAATGAACCAATTCCAACACATCTTTGGCCCTATACCCCTTTGCCGTAAAAGGCCTTTTGGTCATTTTACCTTCCAAACAGGATTCACAGACTGGTAGTGCCTCCACTTCTAATGAACTCAAAGGTCCATCTTCAACCAGTCTTTGAATCCTTCTTATGTTAATATGCCCCAATCGCAAGTGTCAAAGATATGTTTGGTTCATACAAGAAGGTTCTTTTCTCTTATTTAAGTTAGATGACATATTATTCATTTCCATAAGTTGCATTATCGGCGAAATAGGATTAATGACATACACATTATCAACCAATGCACCAGAACAGATAAAATGTTTATTCTTTCTAATAACAATATTGTCATTAAAATAAACTGAATATCCATCATTAACTAACATAGAAACAGAAACTAAATTCCTTCTAAGTGAAGGTGCATAAAGATAATCTCTCAATGTCAAAGACTTATTTCTACCAAAAGATAAAGTAACATCTCCTAATGCAACGACCGATACTTTTGTAGCATCACCCATGAACAAGCATATCTCTTCATCACTGAGCCGTCTAGTTTCCTGGAACCCCTGTAATGTATTGCAGACATGATTAGTGGCTCCTGTATCTACACACCAGGTACCGGTAGATAACACCGCTAAACATGTTTCAACTACTAGTAAATGAGATATACCTTCTTTGTTCCCTTGTTTGAGAAGTGGACAATCAGTCTTCCAATGTCCTGACCCTTTGTACTTGAAACATTTGCCTTTCGGCTTTTTCACCGCGCCTTGAGGTCCCATGCCCTTCTTTACTAGGTTTTCCTATTTCTGAATGTTATTCTTCTTCGTACCGCGTGTTGGCTTAGAAGTAGAAGCCTTTTCAGAAACAAAAATATGACCACTCTGCCTAAAGAAAGATTCAGCATCCTGTAGCTCTTTTGCATGTTCTGCCAAACTATACAACCTTTTGTTCATGTTGTAATTAAGGCAGAAATTATCAAAAAATTTAGGCAGAGTCCCGAGAATGATATCGACCTGGGATTCCCCATCGATTTCAGCTTCAAGGATCTCCATCTCATTCAGATGACCCATCATCTTGAGAACATGATCCCTTACTGGTGTACCCTCAGCCATTTTTGTATTCATCAAACATTTCATAGCAAACTGCCTAGTTGCTCTACTCTGATGTCCGAAGAATTCCTTGAGGTTATACATCATGTCATAAGCAGTGGCCATGGCCTGATGCTGATGTTGCAGTACATTTGACATAGATGCCAGAATGTAACATCGTGCCATCTTATCTGCCTTTTTTCACTTCTTATAAGCCTCTTTGACCTCTTCATCAGAGTTAGCATCAGGCTTAGGTGGGCATTCCTCAACAAGTTCATATTTTTACTCCTCAGCAGTCAGAATAATATCCAAATTATGTTTCCAGTCAATATAATTAGGTCCAGTAAGTTTGTTTTCATTAAGAATCACATTAAGTGGACTGAAAGAACCCATTTTTGAAATCCTGAGAATCACATAAATAAAATTATGTAGGACAAAAAAACTTTTTGAATTAACTAAATATTGATTCCCTCAAAACAATAATAAGAAATTCACCAACACCTTGAACACCATGAATTTAGCATGCCACGATAGTGTGGACGTATACAAATTCAACTTTGTTCAAGTAGGTTTTTCTTATTACTTTTACTATCATGTCAACATAACTTTATGACAAATTAAATTAATATGTTGGTCTTGCTCTGGTCATACAAAAAATAGCAGTGACTCCGATGGGGAGGATACCATTATTTGTATCTAAGTGTATACCATTACTTAATACTAAGTCTATTACCTTGTAATGCGTTCCTTCAGATGGAGAAGTGAACACATACTAGGTAACTTTCGACAATTATTCCTAAGGAAGTTTGTACTGGTGATCCATAATTATACTCATCCGATATGGAGGAAAGTACTATATCCAATACGCAAGTATAATTACATCACCTACAACCAGTAATAGAGACTATAGGATTTAAACTAAATAAATATCCTCTCCCACTTAGTTATTTAATAATGAGGGTTTTTCTACTAGTTGATATTATGTCCATGTTGTCCATTATTAATGTAGGCTTGGTTTTTTTAAAAAAAACCACACAATAATAAACATGCATAATCAGAAAAAGTAAAATAACAAAAATAAGAGAAAATATCCAACTATTATGGTCATCTTTGCTGCTCCGTCCTCAACTATCTGAATCCAAAATCTGGTGCTGCACAGATCTATTCGGTTAGGTCGCGGGGTTTGTGGCGGCGCCCCATTTTTTTTTAAGGTTTTGGCTGTCGATTCCTTCATCGAAAATCATTTGTCTGCCTCTGGACTGCTTAAAACCAGCATCTCGTCCGACGTCAGAAACAGCCACCACCGCCATCACGATTGATCAAAAATAATTAAAATTACATCAATCCTATGCCTCCCGAAGGAGTTCACACATAATCTAGATTACAAAATTAAAATAATAAGCACGATCAACCCTCATAATTTTAATTACATCCACAGCAACAACAACATCCATGAAATGTCCGTGGTTTAAACAACACAATCAAAAATATGCATTGGACCATAATAGCTAGATCTAAGATTCCTACAAAACCGAGTTAGAACAGATCTACATCTATCGACTATTACACAGCGTAGGTTTTATTGGACAACATGGACGTATCAATCAATACGTAGATCCAAAGTGGCTCTAATACCAATTGATGGAACTAGGGATTCCCAGGACCCTTCCTTTGGTGTGCGTATTGATCGATAGAAAGTTAAACAGATCTAATACGTGTTCTAACCCTTCATAGGCGGAAACTAGGGTTCACGAATTATACCTGCATCTGAAAGGAGATAAGTAATTCCTGGCAATCTCGAGCGGACGACCCCAAGATCTTCTGCACATATTCCTTCCTCGAGTTGGACGTCATGTGGGCAACGATCTCCCAACCTTTTCTTCTTGACAGCCCTCTCTTTCTCTCCTTACGTGAATCACGAATTTAGAAAAAGTTTCAGATTTTTGATCGGTAATATGGCGGCTAAAGAATAGAGGATATATAGGCTACGGCAGGGACCATGAGGAGAAATTAAGGTTAGGCCTCCTAACGGATCTGGATATCCCGTGTTCAGCCCGAACACACAATCCAGGCCCATTAACAATAGCTCGGTCCACTAACGAGCTATTGTTGCACTATCTCCCTAATCCTAAATTATGTTTGTGGGCTCCTTTTATTATATGCTCGTTTGGCTTCCCATGTTAAGATATCGTATGTCCTTCGATCAAATTAAGTTACTGACAACTATATTGATTCGACATCTTTTATCCTTAAGTAGTACCGCTCAACTTTATTTGTTATATCGTATATAATCCACCTGCAGGGTTTACATGACAATCCTTATGAGCTCCTTAAGGAGACATCATCAACCCGATGTATCGGGACATGGATTCTATTTATAATCAACAGCTCATCATACATACAATGTTATTACCCAATTCATAGAGGTTGTTGATCCATAATGAATCTCACTATTTTATGAGTCAAAATAATGCACACTACATATACATGTCCGTTATTATATCTGGATTAAGAGCACAAGCATCCACAATAACAGAGGTATTTGTTCTCTTATGTAGTTAGTACAAAGAGAACAACCTCAAGTGGTCCTGTTCAATACACACAAAGTGTACTAGTGTAAACCTATAGTCAAGATAGACTAATACCAGATTACACTACAACCTTTCCAATAGATTGTCCAAGTCCATCTAGGTTGTAAACTATTTATATACTCCATAGGGAACTGATAATATGATCTTCTGTGTGACACCACACACCATATTATCTACAATATAGAATATCAGACATTTGTATTAACACTTGCAACAAATACAATATGCAAACATTTGTCCATATGATTCTCATTAAAAATTTAAGGAAATAAGGTTACTAAAAAAGTGATGCTTTTAGTATATAACCCTAACACCAACTTTCCTTACAAACCCATATACAAAGATCGACGATGCATGTGACATGGGTTTTAAGGCAAAACTCCCTTCTGTCGATTTATGCGACATGATAAATCATAAGCGTAAAGCGAGGGAGGATACTGCAACTCACGAGGTACATTCGTACACTAGTATTGTCATCAACTGTTGCTGCTCCAAAGCAAATAAGGTGCTTCCAAGGCAGTCCGTATTTCGACGACTATATTGCTCTGATGATGAAAAGCCGCTATGTGTTTCATCCAACATGGCTTCATGGGGTCCTCCTTACGGGGGCCCAAACCAAAGAAGGTGGACCACCAACCCAACATTTTCTCTTAGTTCTACAAACAGGAGAAGAAAAAGTCTGCCAATAAACAGCCAGCGAGCTGTTTCACTTGAAGGAGTCAATATGGGTACTCGGTCAAGTACGAGATCGCTTATAGACGGCGAAGACTTTCAAGCTGGGGGTAGTTTTCCCTCAGAATCTCAAGCTGGGGGTAGTATTCCCTCAGAATCTGAAGCATACGACCTTCACACCGGGGGTAGCCTTCCAGATGAGGATGATCTCTTCGAGTTAAACGGTGACTATCTACCTCCCTTGCCTAAAGACGACGGTCTTTTCAATTCAGAGACAGACAGTATCAGCACCAATTATACTGTGTCCTCTATTCATCGTCGTATGCTATCTGCGAACATAGCAGAAGGAGAGAGACCTGAAGTAGCTAGTGATCAGACCAACAAGCGGCTAGAGAGTCTTGAAATGGCATTTGCCAAGATCATTGATATGCTTACCAACATCATAGCGGTCTAAACTGTTGGGACTGTTCCTCCACCTCAACCGAACGTCTCAGCGCACGCTAGTCCGGCTCATTACAATAACCCTCCTTCACTACAAAAGGAGTATCATTCTGTTGTGCCTCCTCCAAATTCCGTAAATATTGGGGGTTGTCCTTCACCAATGACACTTGACAACTGTACTACAGCCGTTTCTAAACATCTTCTCAATCAGTAGGATGTAATTGATTCTTTTGTTCCCCGTCTCGATACCATCTCACACAAAGACAAGCTTCAGAAGATGGGGATATCTAAACCTTATCCCCGGTATGGAGGTCGTCTCCTTCAGATTATGAGGAAATACTACCCCTAGCTAAGGGAATATCATTCCCAGCTTGAGAGTCCTCGCCATCTATAAGGAATATCATCCTTGACTGAGTACCCATATAGACTCCTTCAATTGAAGTAGCTCCCTGGCTGTTTGCTGACAGACTTCTTCTTTTCCTGTTTGTAGAACTAAGAGAAAAGGTTGGGTTAGTGGTCCACCTTTTTTCTTGATAAATATCTGGCACTCAAAGCCCTCCTATAAGCAGGCACCCTGGTGACGGCCCAATCTGCATCATTAAATGTTCAAAGAAAGGCATCTCCTGCCAAAGAGTCTGCCATCAACCTGGCATTCATTAACCTGGGGCAGTACAGCACCAGCTATCCCATTAATTAATAAAAGGGAAGTTCAGACCTGGCAAAGTCCTTTCTACCATTAGGCATCACCAGTTGGCAGTAAAGTCCCACAAACCTCGTTGGATGGCGCATACCATTGCAGAAAGCAGGATGAGCCGGTATCCGAACACCAGTCTTACAACCGGAAGAATCATACCCCGACTCATCCTCTCGATAGACCCTGAACTACCAGGGATTACATAGTTGCAGAGCCACGTCATCAGAAAGGCGGCCAGCACAACCTTCTCTGACAACTTGAACTCAGCTTGCCGGAAGAAGTGATAAATCAGGGATTGTCCCTCGGGATCGTTGCTGTCGTCGGTGTCTACTGTCGCGTAATCTGTCATTAGTTGCTCTATATCAGATTTTATTGAGGGCTTGCGAGTTAAGAAGATGATCGAGCCATCTTCTTTCTCTTTCTTAATGAAGACATAGTTAGTCCAAGACCTCGTATGGGGAATGGCCCCCTCGGTCTTGCCCTTCTTCGTGATCCTGTGACAGATAAAAAAGTGACAGAGTAACTCTTTGTACACTCCCACCATCTTGGGGTTTCCCTTCTCCAGGTCTAAAAGCTCTTCATCACAAGGAACATATTCCTCGTACGGCTCCGTTCCCCAGGACAGCTTTGATATTGCCTGTATCTCATGTTGAGCCAAATCCATCTCCCTACCCGGAGTATAAAAAGTACATTGTACAACTCCACAATGCGATAAACGTAGGCCAATTCACTTTTATGCCATATTAGGTGGCTCTAACGGCATAAAACAGGACGACAGCTTTTAGGGTGGCTTCATAGGTCGAGAGTACCCATTCAGTAAGTTCACTCCAGAATGGGACGGAGTACCTCCAACCTTCCATCTGCAACTTCCCTTTCGAATACTACTCCTTCTTTGACATCATCAGATTAGAGAGGGTCTCGACAACATAAGGATGAAGATCAGTTGGAACGTCGTTTATTATGGCCCCAGGATGCAGCCCCCTCGTGGAATAGGATATGGAGCCTTTGACACACTTGAAGGTATCTTTCTCCCAGTCACCAGAGTTAAATTGGATCTTGCCAAAGACGACTCCATAAAGTTCAGGGGTCAGATCCTATTTCATTTGTCTTCGGACAGCTAAATCGGTAAACGCCGACAGAGGGTATTGGTGTTCCATAGTCGGTAACCATATCCTCAGGTCGTTCAATCTGACCACCAGAGGGTTCCTTAGACATTTTGGCCCGTCACCCTCAAACACCAGGCTGTCACCGAATAGAAAGTACGGTCTCTTAAATCTCTGTCCTCCTCCAAGCACGAACTTCTCATTGTTCATCATCTACTTTAGGAACGTCTTGTCCTGTTAAAGGATAGTGATCTTTCGCACCGAAGGTTGGTTTTGGCTGATCTTAGCTTGAACGTTCCTGATCATGGCAGTGACGAGGCTTGAATCCAGAGCATGGTGGACAGAGCTGAGAGGAATTCTACCAAAAGCTGGGACAACCATGTCAACTGCAAAAACAGAACAAAAAGTCAGAAAAAAGACTAAGTCCTGGAAAAACATTCTATGAGCCTGAATTCTATGTGCCCACATGGCCTTTGGGCGGATAGGAGTTCTTCTTGAATACAGAGCGTTCTGTGTGGGCGCATAACACACAACAAAGTGTGTGGGCACATACTTCTGTGGGCGCATAAGAATGCTCACAAAAGTGTGTTGCTTTGGGCACATATCAATGGTTATGCGCCCAAGCAGAGAAAAGTCTGAGCGTCATAAATTAACACTCTGGACTTTATTTTAAGGATATCGCTCACCCAGAATGGGATCTTGGACCAGTGAAGACGTTGCCGAAGGAGAAGAACCGCTCGCTGCAGCCTCTTTACCCTTCACAGACTTCTTGGGAGTCGAAGCAGCCTTGGAAGACATGATATCACGAAAAAGAGGAAACGAGGAAACTCTTGGAAATTTTTAAAAAAGAAGATAATAAATTTTCTATTTCCTCGGGCCTATTTATAGGCAAATCAGGGTACTACGTGCCCACATGACCTATGCACCGACATGAACTATGCACCCATATGGTCTATGCGCTCATGCAGAGACTTGGTCTTTTGCACAATATGCGCCTGCTACTTGCAGATATGGACAATGCATAGACATTGTACGAAGGATAGACCACTCCAAATTTTGCTCCGATGAATCTGTCAGTTCTAATTTTCTAGGAAGATCTCAAACAGCCATCTTTTGACAGCCTGGCAGTATCTATGCGTCCAAAGAGAGAGTTTTGCTATGCGCCCATGGAGCCATAAAAAGACAGTCTCCCATGCTTCTTTTAAAGTATTTTGAACTCGTTCGAGTATCAAAAAACTTTAAAGGGGTCTTGTAGAAGCATGAAAATATAGGACTATGTGCCCACATGAAGATGAGGTTATGTGCCTACATGATAAAGGGGCTATGTGCCCACATGGCCAGAGGGACTATGCGCCCACAGCATTTTCTCCATGCAGTAAAAACGTGCGCCCAAGTGTGGGCGCATAGTTTGCTCCCAGCATTATCCGCCCAAGGCAGAAATAACCCTACGACCCGATTAACATCCATGATCAATCATGGGCCGAGGCATGCGGCCACGTCAGTCTCCATGAGAAGTCGTGCATCAAAGCATGAGGCCACGATCTACCCACTATCTACCCACGATTATGCAGTCTCTATGCGCCTACACCCTATGCGCCCAAAGGAAAACTATGCACCCACAGGGAAATCATTGTATTTTTCCTCTGTGTGCGTATACTAGTCATTTCAGTACAAAATGACTATAAATAGAGGTCACATGCCTTTTCAAAAACCCAGAACGGAGATCATTTCAGAGCCAAATTGCTGTCCTTCTTGCCAGTGAGCCGAGAGATAGCAATTTTCTTAGGTTTTCTCCAACTTTTGTAAATCAGAGTGTCAACGAAGTGAAGGAGCAACTTCCGCTTGATCTTCATCATCCTATTTCTCATAATTCTTTTTGTACAAAGGGATTCTCAGTGCAAGATCTCTCAGGTGTACTCGATTTGTGGTGCCTTGCGCCAATAAGAAAAGACGGTACTTTTTTGTGTCCACAGTAGTAGGACGGCACAAGGCTGAGCCGACGGTGGTAAGGGATGGCCGGAGTGGTGCGGTAAAGAAGTGGGATAGTTGACTAGGGTATTGTCTGTTAGAGTAGGGCAGCCAGACGTGGTGTCGGTGGTGGTATGTTGCTGATCGATAGTAGTATTGTAGTTTAGATCGGGGCGATGTGGTGATCTCGACAGGAAGGATAGGGTTATTCTGGCGGTTAGGTGGCCGAAGATGGGTGTGGCCAAATCTTATATGAGTAGGAGGAGCAGGGGTCAGGGATAAGGCCCAGGGAAGGAAGTCGTGGCAGGTAATGGCGATGGCCGAGATTGACAGAGAAGAGAAAGAGAGGAGGTGGATGGAGGCAAAGCTCACCAGAGCTCGGCCAGCTGCGGTGGTCCGGCGAACTGACGAGATTGAGCTTAGTGAACATTGGAAAAATTTTGCGTAGAAAATTTGTTGTATTAAAATATTGGAGAGTCCCCAATTTCTAAATAGAGAAAATGGAGTCCTCTCTAAGGCTTAGTGGCACCAATGTAAAATATAATAGATCTAGGGGTGATTAGTGAAAAGCTAACTAATCACTAACTAACTAACTTTTTTTCCAATAACTGGTAACTAATCAATTAATTTGGACTAAACAATAATTAGTCATTATAAATGCTCACAATCCAAGTCCAAGGCTTGGTTGGCTCACAAGGAATAAAATAAATCTGAAAATAAAATTAACTAATTAAATAATAATAAACAAAATTAGATTTAAATTCACAATAATTTAGAAAATGATTTTTATAAATTCCCAAAAATTATAACACTAATTTCCAAAAATAGAATTTCAAATTCAAGTAAAGAATTTTATAACAAAAAAAATTAGCTCTAAATTTCAAAAAATAGAAATTCGAAATCTAGGTAGGTATAGGGAGGAGGGTGGAAGCTAGGAGAAACTCCTAGAGTTTCCTAGTCAAGTCTAACTAACCACATATTTTAGCCATGACTAATTAATTACAAACTAACCCTAACTATTTAGTTATAGCTAATCACAATTAATTAAAGAAACTATTTATTTAAGCTATTCATTTCTTTTCTCTAGTAACTTTAGTAATTCAAATTAATTTGTAAATAACTATAAAAAATTCATATTTAATTATTTTATTGAATTTTTTTGGATTTTTCTAAATTTTGGAAAAAATACAAAAATACGATTTAAGGAGTTAAAAATCTAACCTCAAAGCAATTTTTTCATCAAAATTTGGAATGACACATTTGGCATGATTAAGGATAACCAAATATCTAAGCATAATTAAGAACCAAATCAAAATCATATGGTTATGATCAAAATTATTTAGACATGATCAAGATTAAAATCCAAATCATTTAGGCACGATCTAGTTAGGACTAATAGAATCAAAATTGTCTAGACATGATCAAAGTTACTTACTTATGATCAATTCACGATAGAATCAAAATCTAAGCATAAAATGGTCGTCAATAGTATTTAGACACAATCAAAATTAGAATCAGTCATATAGGCACAATTGAAGATCAAAACTTAGGCACGATTAGAAATAGAATAAAAATTATAATCATGATTGAAATCATTTAGGCATGATAAATAATTGAATCAAAGAAATTTAGCAATTTCGTCAAAATGAGAATCTGAATCTAGTTAAAATCAGAAGTAGAATCAAAAGCTAGCAATGTTTTCCAAAAATCCATATTTAGATTTATAACACCCAGTTTCTAAAATGAGGGTAATTTTGAAATTTTGTATTTTAATTTATTTAATTATGATATTTAAATGATAATATGATTTTTGGTAATTTTTAATTATTTTAAAACTGTTTTAAATTATGACTTATGATTTTGGTGTTTGACTAGTGTAACCTTAGAGCCTAGCCATGTGATTAGGATGTTTGACTAGTACATCATAGCCTAGAGGGTATTTTGGTCATTTTAGGATTTATTTAAATTTATTATGATTTATGGGAATTTGTGTGATTTTGATATTAATTAAATATTGCTATGTGTTGTGTTAGTCATGACTAGTTGAGACTTGTAGACTAACCTAGAACTAATCCTAGTTGGTGACCCTAGTCTAACTCTAGTCAACCTACTTTTAGTCATTAGAGATTGGTCTTAAGGTAGGAAGGATTACTTAAGTAAAATTAGTTCATGACTTATAGCTTAAGTCAATGACTTATGATTTATCAATTTTAATGCCTAGTGTTTAAGCCATAGGCCCATGACTTAGGCCCAAAACCCAATTAAACCCACCCATGGCAGCCAACCTAGGGATTCCCACCCCTATTTAATGCCTCTTTCATTTAGGGTTAGCCCCTCTTGGAAATAGATCTCAAGTTTAGGAAGAGGTAAATCCCCAACCTTAGAAATTATTAATTAATTCATTTTAGCTCCTTTTTAATCCTAGTCTCTTGCAATAGGATCTAATTTATGTTTATATACTGATTTTGGAGGAGCACCTCAGTTTGCATGCAATTTGGAGATTTGGAGTTGCCATTTGGAATCCCCTCTTTGAAGCTTTTCTTGAGTTTTGATACTCAATAGGTAAATCATCTTAACTCATAGTTTTTCCTGATTTCTTTGCATATAAGGTTAGGTTTCAGGGTTTCCAAGCTGTCCCCAAAATTTGGGCACAATTTGTGTCCATTTCGTGTCCGTATCGGACACGTATCATGATAGGCATATTAGGTGTTTGTAGAAATGCCACAAAGGATATTTATATGTTGTTTTTGAAAACTATTTGAATGGAAATATTGTTTTATGTGTGGTTATTGATTTAGTGTCCTACTGAGCACATTTCTGGACACGTTTCGTGTCCAAATCGGACATGCACTGCCGTACGACACAGCGCACTGGCACCGTGTGCTCCCCTGCTGCTCGGGGTCGACACAGGACACGACACGGGCTCTCGTAAGCTAATTTTTTGTGGAAACGTGGGGGCATTGTCTTCCATCACCCACACAAAATTTCACGAGCTTTTGTGCACTGTGCGCGAAGAAATTGCGCTCGCACGGCTCACGCACTGCACTGCACGAACACGTTTTTCCTCACTGGCACACCCATCGTGTCGACTCTGGACACGTTGTGGACACCTCGTGTTGACACAAGTGTGTAGCCCAACACGTGGGCTACACGTGGACATGACCACGAGGCCCCACGTGGCTCGTGTCGTGTCCACAAGCCACTCGACTCACTGCACGACGCTGCGTATAGCAGTGTACATCAATCGAGTTTTCTCGACTGATACGCGCTTCGTACGTGGACATGGCGATACGTGGGCTCATGTCAGGGTCCTAGGTGTATAGCCTGACCCTAGACGAACCTACACACGTGTGCACGAGACTCTAGGACACTTGTGTCGTGTCCTACATACGTTTGAACACGTGCACGAGGATTGTTCAGTCTGTGCACTGTTTTGTGATTTGATTCGAATGGACACGTTTGTGTCCACTTAGGTGGACACAAACTAGCTGTGGGACACGTACACAATGTGTATCAACATTACCAACCAATAGATTTGCATGTTGGTTCGTTTTTAATCATCAATTTCTCATTTCCCTGTTTTTCCTGAGACAGTGTTCTTCACTAATTTTTTCAGTTTTTCAAATTGATTTTGGGCTGTCATTTTAGTTAGTTTAATGCAGTTAAGTACCTGTTTAGACCCCTATTAAGGTTCTCCTATAAGTTATTTACCTATGTGTGAGTTTTTGGGTTGAAATATGTGGGTTTGGCTTCTAAATTTCTGAATTGAACCAATGAATAAAAACTGAGATTTCGAATTTAGTTTTGCAGGTGCATTCATTGGTTGTGTTCAGAAACCTTAGTTTTATTTGAAATAAAACCTGAAATGGTTTTAGGATTTGAAAACTGATATTGTCTAATTCAAAACTGAGATTTTGGTTCATGTTTTGAATTCAAATTTGGTTTTTGTTGATTTGTGATTTTTACTTGGAATTTGATTTAAGTTGTATAGGAATGTTTTAACTGAGTTCCATTGGGATATGGAATTTCGACTGGTACTCAATGTTGAATTATCTGAACTTTAACTAAGTTTGAAATTAGATTGGTTGAGTTCTAACTAAATGTTGGGTTTCTACTTCCTGGGAACTATATGGAACCTAAAACCTGAGAACATATGTAGGAAACCTGAGTCCTCTTGTTGAATAACTGAGAATTCAATGGTAGACTGAAAACTGGAAATAAAGGACTGTTAAACTGATTTTTTTGGGTACTTTGTGAACTGATACTTGTGTTCTTTTATATGTATTAACCTGGGAGTAAATGGGTGTGGACTGAACTGATGTGTAGTGGCTCTCTAGTTCACTGTTTTGCCTAATTTTGTTCACTGTTTACATGTATCACACCAATTCACTCTCACTCACTGTTTTGGCCTGTCACTCTATCACACATGCTCACTCACACATTGGCACACTTTCTAATTCCTGTCACACATTATGTCACCTACACCAGTCCCCTCACCCACTCTCACTTTCACACAGTCACACACATACACACACATTTGATCCCTTTTTACTGTTATACTGTTTTCTCTTCATCACACACTCACTCATGTCCACACACATTCCTATCTAACACACTCACACACACATGCCTATACAAGCCTAAACACAATCAACACCCTATCACATCTCCTACACACACACACAATCTCATGTAAACTAAAATACAATAGCCTATACCCCTTGTACCATGCCACACCCTCACAACACTACACATATACACACACTCTTATGCATACACCCACATGGGTTCCCTTTAGGCACACACCCACCTCATATGTTGCCCTCTCTATGTATATATGATACATATATATGTGTGTGTGTGTATGTATGTCTATAAGTACGTGCTAATGTCTAACCTAATGAGGATATTTAGGTGATAGTGTAAATGTAAAGGGATTTTCTATGTGTAATAGCTAATGTGATTAGGTAATGTGTAGTGAATATGGCATTTGCCTATATAGATAGATATATAGCCTATGTAAATGTGTAGTGGGTTATTAAGTGGGGATTTCATTGGCCTATATGTGATTTGGCTCATGGACTAGATAGGATAGTCTATGGCATGTGGTAGGGATGCACTTGTGTATCACCAGTCTAGTGTGACTTGTGTGATATATAGCTAGTTGACCTAGAATTGACTGGTTAAGCCAGGTTTGACCAACCTAGACTAGTTTGACTTATTTAGACTAGAACTGACCTAGTTTGACTGTTAGGGTTGACTAGAGTTGACCAAAGGTTGACTTTAGCCTACTTTGACCTAAACTTCATGTAGATGCATTGTAGCAGTCTATTTCCTTATTTTAGACTCGTTGTGACTTGTACTATTCTATATGAGACAGACACCACTCTTCGGACAGTATATTCTCTTCGAACGTTCAGGATACCAGGCGAGTACATTCTCTGATCATTTCATATCCTGCTTAGAATTATTTTCCTGCTTTAAATTACTTTACTTGATACTGTCACGTTGGTCACGCGGATTGGTACTATATGGATCTTTTCAGGAGATATTATCCCCCTCGAGAGCATCGGATACTGCATGTTTTGTGCGTTTCACGAATCATCACGTATCTCTATGCTTCCTCTGATTCACGAAACGCTTGTGACACATGTACTCATGTTCACAGAGCCATCATGGATCACCTTCACGTATCACTCATTTATGAGCCATGTGAAGTTTCATGAATCTTAACATAACTTGAACAGATCTTTGTGTATCGATTGGGGATGGGGGAGTAGAAATAGACATGTGAATATTATCCCAGTAGCAGTAGTCATGAATCACTCTCTTAGCTGTAGTCATGAATCTCCTATGCCATTCACATGTTTATATTTTACTCTGACTCACTAGTCACTATTAGCTCTCTATGTATAGTAGATATTTCTATTACAGTTCTCTCTCTGTTTACATACTATTTTTCTTCAGTTCATGTATCTTACTTTACTGCATGATTATATTTTCTAACCTGCTATGATCTGTTGAGATGTACTGTACTCGCTCCTATCCTGACTGGACCTGTTGAAAATATTACAGAGGATGAGGAGGAGGCCCTATGTACCACCTATTACGGATCAGGCTTAGACGACACCTGCGACCTGGTTCCTCTAGAGGATCCAGCTGCAGTGCAGGATGCTACTCCCAGAGTCTAGGCTAGATAGCTAGGCTTTAGCTTTCTTTCAGCTTGTTATTTGATTTTCAGTTGTTCTTCTGAGATGTTGTTATATTTAGAGACTTGTATTGAGCTGGATGTTTTTGAGTTGTTATCTTAGACACTTAGATTTTTTCTCTCTTATTTGTATTACATTATGCTTTTGATCTCTCTATCTACCCTTACTATTTTGTATCTGCCTTAGATGTGATTGAGACTGTTCTGTTATGTCACCTCCATTCGGAGTGTATATACTGTATATGTACCTTTATATGGTTAGATGATTGACCTAGGATAGCGTTCTACCGCCGACACTGTGGCGTAGGCTGGGCGTTGTTACGTTCTCGTACCCTCACAGTGGGTGCGGGTCGTGACACATTTTTAGTGGTGGCCCACGCAGGTCGAGTTTATGTAGTGGTATTCGAACTAAAGTATCACTACAGCCTGCAGTAGGATTAGGAAATTTTTGGAGGTACTCAATCACATTAGGAAAAACTCTTATTCAGATTTCGTATATCTACATTTTGTCGCTTATTGCCTTCCTTGAATTTAAACTGTCCTTCTTTGATATTTCGACTCATTCTCAGCAATTGTTTCCTTTTGATCTGTGTCTCCAGGATGGTTGAGACGCGATCCCATCGCCAGGGCTAGGGGGCGCCGATGAGAGGTCTGCCACCTCTCACACTCAGCAGCCACCCACTGGTACCGCAGCCCCAGTCATGCCAGCTGGGGTAGGCGTTTCAGCAGCTTTTGGAGGAGCCCCACTAGCAGTGAGGCATGAGCCGAGTTCGGAGATTCCGGATGTACTTCTTCAGCAGCAGCAGCCGCCTGCAGGGACAATTGACGCCGTTCCGCTGTTAGCCTTTTTCCGGCAGTACATGGAGGGTCAGCAGACCCAGCAGCATAGGCACACAGCAGAGCTCACACGAGGCATTGAGCTGGCAATGACTGCGGTAGAGAGAGTCGTAGCTCAGCCAGCGGCAGCCCCGCAGCCGTACCAGCCACAGGAGAAGGGCATCCAAGATTTCCAGAAGATGCACCCGAGAGACTTCCGAGGGACAGAGGGGATCTTGTATGTCGATGAGTGGATCGAGCATATGGAGGAGATTTTTAGGTTGGCCGAGATCCCGACGAGGCTCCAGATAGAGGCAGCGGCCAGCATGATGCAGGATCTGGCCCGTACATGGTACCGGACCGGCCCGAGGGTCGGTACAGCAGGACAGACTTGGGCAGCATTCAAGAAGCTGTTCAAGGAGAAGTTCTTTCCAGACGCAGCGCTGGGATCCCTCGAGACCCAGTTCGAGGCCCTAGTCCAGGGGAACCAGTTAGTAGAGGAGTACGCAGGAGAATTCTGCCGCCTGAGCAGATTTATAGAGGACTTATCAGAGACGACAAAGGCCCGGAGGTTCCGAAAGGGCTTGATAAAGGAGGTCAAGTCCTACACCAAGAATGCCTGCAGCGCTACATTTGAGGAGATCCTGGTGGACGCTTTAGCTGCAGAGGATGATCTTGAGCTTAGGCTCAAGAGGGGGCGAGACTTCTACGGAGGCAGCAGTAGCGGAGGACCGACCAAGAGACCGCACATTCAGCATTAGTTTCAGCAGCAGTTCCAGGATCACGGCCATCAGCAGGAACAACAGCAGCCCAGACAGCATCAGGCACCCAGACAGCAGACAGTCAGTTGCCCCTACTGCAAGAAGCCAGGGCATGGATGGGGTGAGTGCAGGAGGAGGCTGGGCAGGTGCCTACTATGTGGAGCAGCGGACCACCAGCTGAGGGAGTGTTCCCAGTACATAGGTACAGCACCAGGAGGAGGAGCCAAGGCTCCGGTAGGTCAGCAGCGGGGACCGTTTCCGATGCAGCAGCAAAGATTTGTGCAGTATCGGCATCAGGCTGGAGGAGGCCAGCAGGGGCGAGCTTACGCCATGACAGTCGAGGATGCTCAGGCAGTGGGAGAGGTGCTTGCAGGTTCTGTTCTTTTCGATTCCATTCCTACCTTGCCTCATTATATCTATCTTGAAATTTAATTCCATCTGTTCTTATCTGCTTCCTTATCTGTTGATAAGTTTTGATCTGGCATTTCTTTTCGATTTGGTTTTCTTCCGAGATGAGTCGTATGGGCTAGGTCGCCTAAGTTATGGAATCTAGAGTCTTCTATAGTCATGATAGCTGGCATTGTGAGGACATATAGTCAGATTTTGGATGTATTTCTCGGGTGTGGAAATTTAAGATTTTCGCTGCCAAGCATGCGGCAATGCGAAAATTTTAAATACCATAATTTTAGAGGTATGTACCTTAGTTAAGGACTCTGTGATTATCGTAGCCTTGCTCACTAGCATGACGAAGATTCTGGGTATCATGATTTTGGACAGACGCATATGATTATCTGACGGTATGTTTGAGACTTTGATTGTGGGGTGTTTGACCTAGAAGACTACTACCATTTTAATTTCGAGGACAAAATTTTTCTAAGGTGGGTAGACTTGTAACACCCAGTTTCTAAAATGAGGATAATTTTGAAATTTTGTATTTTAATTTATTTAATTATGATATTTAAATGATAATATAATTTTTGGTAATTTTTAATCATTTTAAAACTGTTTTAAATTATGACTTATGATTTTGGTGTTTGACTAGTTTAACCTTAGAGCCTAGCCATGTGATTAGGATGTTTGACTAGTACATCATAGCCTAGAGGGTATTTTGGTTATTTTAGGATTTATTTAAATTTATTATGATTTATGGGAATTTGTGTGATTTTGATATTAATTAAATATTGCTATGTGTTGTGTTAGTCATGACTAGTTGAGACTTGTAGACTAACCTAGAACTAACCCTAGTTGGTGACCCTAGTCTAACTCTAGTCAACCTACTTTTAGTCATTAGAGATTGGTCTTAAGGTAGGAAGGATTACTTAAGTAAAATTAGTTCATGACTTATGGCTTAAGTCAATGACTTATGATTTATCAATTTTAAAGCATAGTGTTTAAGCCATAGGCCCAAAACCCAATTAAACCCACCCATGGCAGCCAACCTAGGGATTCCCACCCCTATTTAATGTCTCTTTTATTTAGGGTTAGCCCCTCTTGGAAATAGATCTCAAGTTTAGGAAGAGGTAAATCCCCAACCTTAGAAATTCTTAATTAATTCATTTTAGCTCCTTTTTAGTCCTAGTCTTTTGCAATAGGATCTAATTTATGTTTATATACTAATTTTGGAGGAGCACCTCAGTTTGCATGCAATTTGGAGATTTGGAGTTGCCAATTGGAATCCCCTCTTTGAAGCTTTTCTTGAGTTTTGATACTCAATAGGTAAATCATCTAAACTCATAGTTTTTCCTGATTTCTTTGCATATAAGGTTAGGTTTTAGGGTTTCCTAGCTGTCCCCAAAATTTGGGCACAATTTATGTCCATTTCGTGTCCGTATCGGACACGTATCATGATAGGCATATTAGGTGTTTGTAGAAATGCCACAAAGGATATTTATATGTTGTTTTTGTAAACTATTTGAATGGAAATATTGTTTTATGTGTGGTTATTGATTTAGTGTCCTACTGAGCACATTTCTGGACACGTTTTGTGTCCAAATCGGACATGTACCGCCGCACGACACAGCGCACTGGCACCGTGCGCTCCCCTGCTGCTCGGGTCGACACAGGACACGACACGGGCTCTCGTGAGCTAATTTTTTGTGGACACGTAGGGGCATTGTCTGCCATCACCCACACAAAATTTTACGAGCTTTCGTGCCCTATGCGCAAAGAAATTGCGCTCGCACGGGTCACGCACTGCACTGCACGAACACGTTTTTCCTTACTGGCACACGCGTCGTGTCGACTCTTAACACGTTGTGGACACCTCGTGTTGACACGAGTGTGTAGCCCAACACGTGGGCTACACGTGAACATGACCACGAGGCCCCATGTGGCTCGTGTCGTCTCCACGAGCCACTCGACTCACTGCACGACGCTGCGTGTAGCAGTGTGCATCAATCGAGTTTTCTCGACTGATACGCGCTTCGCACGTGGACATGGCGACACATGGGCTCGTGTCAGGGTCCTAGGTGTATAGCCTGATCCTAGACGAACCTACACACGTGTGCACGAGACTCTAGGACACTTGTGTCGTGTCCTACATACGTTTGAACACGTGCACGAGGATTGTTCAGTCTGTGCACTGTTTTGTGATTTGATTCGAATGAACACGTTTGTGTCCACTTGGGTGGACACAAACTAGCTGTGGGACACGTACACAATGTGTATCAACATTACCAACCAATATATTTGCATGTTGGTTCGTTTTTAATCATCAATTTCTCATTTCCCTGTTTTTTCTGAGACAGTGTTCTTCACTGATTTTTTCAGTTTTTCAAATTGATTTTGGGCAGTCATTTTAGTTAGTTTAATACAGTTAAGTACCTGTTTAGACCCCTATTAAGGTTCTCCTATAAGTTATTTACCTATGTGTGAGTTTTTGGGTTGAAATATGTGGGTTTGGCTTCTAAATTTCTGAATTGAACCAGTGAATAAAAACTGAGATTTCGAATTTAGTTTTGCAGGTGCATTCATTGGTTGTGTTCAGAAACCTGAGTTTTATTTGAAATGAAACCTGAAATGGTTTTAGGATTTGAAAACTGATATTGTCTAATTCAAAACTGAGATTTGGGTTCATGTTTTGAATTCAAATTTGGTTTTAGTTGATTTGTGATTTTTACTTGGAATTTCATTTAAGTTGTATAGGAATGTTTTAACTGAGTTCCATTGGGATATGGAATTTCGACTGGTACTCAATGCTGAATTATCTGAACTTTTACTAAGTTCGAAATTAGATTGGTTGAGTTCTAACTAAATGTTGGGTTTCTACTTCCTGGGAACTATATGGAACCTAAAACCTGAGAACATATGTAGGAAACCTGAGTCCTCTTGTTGAATAACTGAGAATTCAATGATAGACTGAAAACTGGAAATAAGGGACTGTTAAACTGATTTTTTTGAGTACTTTGTGAACTGATACTTGTGTTCTTTTATATGTATTAACCTGGGAGTAAATGGGTGTGGACTGAACTGATGTGTAGTGGCTCTCTAGTTCACTGTTTTGCCTAATTTTGTTCACTGTTTACATGTATCACACCAATTCACTCTCACTCACTGTTTTGGCCTGTCACTCTATCACACATGCTCACTCACACATTGGCACACTTTCTAATTACTGTCACACATTATGTCACCTACACCAGTCCCCTCACCCACTCTCACTTTCACACAATCACACACATACACACACATTTGATCCCTTTTTACTGTCATACTATTTTCTCTTCATCACACACTCACTCATGTCCACACACATTCATATCTAACAAACTCACACACACATGCCTACACAAGCCTAAACACAATCAACACCCTATCACATCTCCTACACACACACACAATCTCATGTAAACTAAAATACAATAGCCTATAACCCTTGTACCATGCCACACCCTCACAACACTACACATATACACACACTCTTATGCATACACCCACATGGGTTCCCTTTAGGCACACACCCACCTCATATGTTGCCCTCTCTTTGTATATATGATACATATATATGTGTGTATGTATGTCTATAAGTACATGCTAATGTCTAACCTAATGAGGATATTTAGGTGATAGTGTAAATGTAAAGGGATTTTCTATGTGTAATAGCTAATGTGATTAGGTAATATGTAGTGAATATGGCATTTGCCTATATAGATAGATATATAGCCTATGTAAATGTGTAGTGGGTTATGAAGTGGGGGTTTCATTGGCCTATATGTGATTTGGCTCATGGACTAGATAGGATAGCCTATGGCATGTGGTAGGGATGCACTTGTGTATCACCAGTCTAGTATGACTTGTGTGATATTTAGCTAGTTGACCTAGAATTGACTGGTTAAGCCAGGTTTGACCAACCTAGACTAGTTTGACTTATTTAGACTAGAATTGACCTAGTTTGACTGTTATGGTTGACTAGAGTTGATCAAAGGTTCACTTTAGCCTAGTTTGACCTAAACTTCATGTAGATGCATTGTAGCAGTCTATTTCCTTATTTTAGACTCGTTGTCACTTGTACTGTTCTATAGGAGACAGACACCACTCCTTGGACAGTATATTCTCTTCGGACATTCAGGATACCAGGCGAGTACATTCTCTGATCATTTCATATCCTGCTTAGAATTATTTTCCTGCTTTAAATTACTTTACTTGATACTGTCACGTTGGTCACACGGATTCGTACTATATGGATCTTTTCATGAGATGTTATCCCCCTCGGGAGCATCGGATACTGCATATTTTGTGCGTTTCACGAATCATCATGTATCTCTATGCTTCCTCTGATTTACGACTCGCTTGTGACACATGTACTCTCATGTTCACAGAGCCATCATGGATCACCTTCACGTATCACTCATTTATGAGCCATGTGAAGTTTTACGAATCTTAACATAACTTGAACAGATCTTTGTGTATCGATTGGGGATAGGGGAGTAGAAATAGACATGTGAATATTATCCCAGTAGCTGTAGTCATGAATCACTCTCTTAGCTGTAGTCATGAATCTCATATGCCATTCACATGTTTATATTTTACTCTGACTCACTAGTCACTATTAGCTCTCTATGTATAGTAGATATTTTTATTACAGTTCTCTCTCTGTTTACATACTTTTTTCTTCAGTTCATGTATCTTACTTTACTGCATGATTATATTTTCTAACCTGCTATGATCTGTTGAGATGTACTGTACTCGCTCCTGTCCTGACTGGACCTGTTGAAAATATTACAGAGGATGAGGAGGAGGCCCTATGTACCACCTATTACGGAGCAGGCTTAGACGACACCTGCGACCTTGTTCCTCTCGAGGATCCAGCTGCAGTACAGGATGCTACTCCCAGAGTCTTGGCTAGATAGCTAGGCTTTAGCTTTCTTTCAGCTTGTTATTTGATTTTTAGTTGTTCTTCTGAGATGTTGTTATATTTAGAGACTTGTATTGAGCTGGATGTTCTTGAGTTGTTATCTTAGACACTTAGATTTTCTCCCTCTTATTTGTATTACATTGTGCTTTTGATCTCTCTATCTACCCTTACTATTCTGTATCTACCTTAAATGTGATTGAGACTGTTCTGTTATGTCACCTCCATTCGGAGTGTATATACTGTACAGGTACCTTTATATGTTTAGATGATTGACCTAGGACAGCGTTCTACCGCCAACACTGTGGCGTAGGCTGGGCGTTGTTACGTTCTCGTACCCTCACAGTGGGTGAGGGTCGTGACAAGATCAGAGAGGAATCAAAATCGACTAGTATGATTTCATTGAAAATTGAATGATTACAAGGATAGAAAAATCAAATGACGATTACAAGATGGTTATACAAAAATAAAATTACAAGGTAATCATCTCACACTACTACAACTATTACAAAGTCTAACTGACCATTATTCCTTAATCATACTTCTATCCAGTAATGCCACCAATAGAATCATGAATCCAACACCTATAAAAAAAACTATTCTGCCACAAGATGAACTAGACTCTAGAATCTTCTGTGTAGACAGTCCCCGACTTTATGATTACCTGGTCCACAATGGGACATTGTCCCAATCTCATCCTGCTTTTCTTTCACTTGTGTCCCGGTTTGTTGCAGCAATTATAAGTAACCTCATGCGGCTTCTGTTCATACTGGACATAATCTGGCTCCTGAAACATCTATAGTTGTTGAATTGGGACATGATCCTGAAAAGTCTTCTACTGACCATGGTGGCGCTTCTACGGTTCACGATTAGGATCCCTGCCATTATCACGATCTATCTTGGTTTTCAGATCCAAATCAACCTCTACTCTTGAGCTATAGATAAGATGTCGGCATAGGTCTTGACACTGTTGACAACAACTTGTATTTTGATTTTCTTAGCTAAACCTTGACGAAATCTACGAGCTCGATCTCTTGGTTCTTTAACCATATATTCAACAAAACGACTAAGTTTGCTAAATTCAGGGACGTACTCGTCAACAATATGGTTTCCTTGCTCAAGGCTATGGAATTGATTCTCCAAAATCTCTCTAGCAACATATGGGAAAAATTTTCTTTTAAATTGCTCTTTGAAACCATCCTAAGTAAAATTGGGTTCTGCTAGCTTTGGTTCATTTCTGAACCATGTCCAGCCTATGTCAAAAAGTTGGAGTCCAGTAGATTCGACTCTATGTCTCTCCGGAAGTTGGAAAACTCTCATAATTCTTTCTATGTCTTCTAGCCATTCATCAGTATATCGTATGCCTTTAGTGCCCTTGAATATTTGAGGATCCATCTTTTGATATCTAAGATATTCCCTTCCTTAGGTTTAGAAATCTCCTGGTTGCTACTTTATATATTGTCGATAAAGCCACTAGCTGAATATTCTTCATTCGTTTTTTTATTATAGCTATCTGTTCATGTCGTGCTTCAGCCTAAATCTTCTATGCCTCCATCATTCCTCTAAAAATCTCAAATAACGGCACTCCACTCATAGACAACTCCCTAGGAATAGGAATAGTCAGGATAAGTCCTTGGGTTGGAAAAGGTGAAGGTGGAAGAGTCTCGGTCCTTTGGAAGTCACATGATGAGAGGAAGACGAACCTCCGTAATTAGCAATATCCGAATTACGAATTCGAGTCACTCTCTTTCCCTTAGATGGAAAGACAAGAAAGGATAGTGAGATTCCAAGAAGAATGACTTAGAAATATTATGGAATATATCAAGGAATATATCCAGAAATCTAATATGTGATTGAGCATTCCTAGATTTTAATCCTAATAACACTCTAGTCCTAATTACTATTGGATAAAGGCAGATGATAGGATTTCAAAAATTTTTAAGAAGCGACAAATATTTAGAATCAAAATTTTTCTAATTGTGATTGAGCATTCCTATCCCGCAGGCTCGCAATAGTATGACTATGCCTAGGTACTACCACGATATTACACTAATTGTGAAGACGAGACCTGCATGGGCCACCATAAAAATATGTCATGTCATGCACCCGTATGATCGGGCCCGAGTGCGTGAATGCACGCCTAGCCTATGTTGAAGTATCAGCGGTAGTGCGTTGTCCATACCTCAATATCACAAGTTTAACAATAAACTCATTCACAATAGCTAAAAATGGATCACACGAAAAGATATAATCAAATTCATTAAAACAAATATTATATGTAACATAAATTAAGAGTTGATCACAATTTGTTACAAAAATAGTAAGAGTTTTCTGGAGACAAATCTCGGTAACAAATGATGTAAAGCATCTAGGAGATGAAAAATGAAAATAAAATCCTAAACAAATCCCTCCAGGGATAGACTTCATCCTGCCTTATCAGAAGAATAGGTCATAAGTCCACATTATACCTAAATTGTCAACAAATCCAGTCTGGATAACAGCAAAGTACATCTAAACAAATATCGCATGATACAAAAATAAAACAATAAAATATATATAGTAAATGAACAAAAAATGTGACACTGAATGATATCATGCGATGCAACTTGCAAAAAAAACAACTAAAAGAATAACCGTGACCAAGAATAAACACGACTAGGAACTATGTGAAATATCGTATTCATTATATGGTCAGCATCCTACATGAAAAGATGGCCATTAACGAAGGGATCCGGCACGACATACATGAGATGTATGTTTGCTATTAATGATAAATAAAAACAATATGAGTGTGACCATATACCTACTTGGCATTTCTCCTCCCATGAGACAAGAAACAATATCAATCACGTTATGAAACACGAAACATGATCAATATGAATCATGATAAAAAATATGAGTTACAATCAATAAACCCAATCATGATCAATAAACACGAATGATCACTTGTCAAGACTGCGTCGCAATATGAAACATGACAAGACTAGACGAGAAATAATATGGTTTCTGGGTTTGAGCCCATAGAACATCCCCTTACCTTTCATTAATCCACCATCCCCTTAGTCACAACCTAATCTCTATTCACAAATGAAACCCTAATCAAAGCCCAAAGCTAATTCTAACTCTAGGCCCAACCTACTAGCCCAATATCTAAATAGAGTCCAACTCATCAAACCTATTCTCCATCAAAAGAAAGAGAAAGTCATTTCACAACTGTTCTCTCCAAAACAAAAAATAAAAAAAGGATGAGGGATGAGAAAAGCTCACCGATAAATCACCTGATCTGGGCAGCTTGTCGGAAAGGATTGGCCACTGGAGGCGAGCGGTTTCCAGCATCAGTCATGGTGTAACAAAAGAAAGTCGGTATTGATCAGATTTGGACTGGAAGCATCTTGCTGGCAGGGATGAAGTGAAGCTTGGGTCGCTAGGGCTCCGGTCCAGGTGGTAGTAGCTCCTCATGGCAGTAGAGAGGACGTGGTATATTTGGTGTTGTATTGTATTATTGTCGATGGTAGAGACTCTCGAGGATTTGGGGCTGGTAGAGGAGTGACTCTGTCATGGTGATGAGGTGAGGAAGGCCGGCCACTACAAGGAGCAGAAGGAAGTAGTAGTACGCAGATCTGGTGATGACTGTGGTCAGTCAGGGATCAGATCGATGAGGCTATGGTTGAGTAACGTTCTTAATGTGAGGATGTGTTGGAGAAGACACGACGTTGAAGAGGTCGGTCCACGATGGAGGTGGTGTGGATCTCGGAAGGGGTGGCAAGGTTAGTCAATAGCATGACCAGGCACTGGGATCTGGTTTGTTGTAGGTTTGTAGAGGAGCAGTAGGGCAGTGAGCTCGGGCATGGTGGTTGTAACCCTACTGTTTCCAAATAAATAAGATTTAGAATTTTTCCTAATATTTTATTATTTTTCCAACAATTTTTAAAATGTTTGTTCAAATTTATTTAATAATTTTAATTAATTATTATTCTCCATTGGAATATTTTATTTGGATTAATTAATTATAATTTTCTACTTTAGGAATGACGAGCTTGTAATTATTACCAAGTAGATTGGTTATTTAGGAAAGTGATTGTGGAATGCTTAGCCACATGACTTGGTAGAAATATTCTAGAATATCAATTAACTAATAAGGATTAATGTTAATTAATCAGGATTAGTGTTAATCCTAGGGAATATTCCTTGAAATTTGGAATATCCTAAGGATATTCTATAAAATATTCCAGGAATATTCTTCCTAGCCCATGTGCCTAGAGATTCTAGGTCTTTCCTAATCATGGCTATAAATAGACTCATTAATTGCTGATTAATTATTTCTAAATCATTCCTAATGGTACTAATGACCGTGTCTATGTCCATTCCACTAAAAGTATATTTTATGTTACAATTCCTATCCCGACACGGATACACCCGTGCCAACACCCACAACTCTGTGTCCACACACATCCTACATCCATTCCACCCCTTTGTCTTATGTCCGCCCAACAAGGACACGTACACATCCAAACCCTAATTTCTAATACCAAACTCTAACCCTAATTCTTCTAGAGATCGTCGTCACTGTATCCGGCCAACTATTCGTTGGAGCAGAGCGTTCGTTGTTGCCAAGACTGCGTCACCCTACCCTGTACAGACAGGATACAGAACAGCCACTACGAAGCCACCACTAGCGAGAACCCATCTACCGAAGCTCCATTACTCGACTCTGGAGTCGCCGACGAATGCCATTGCCGGAGCTCACGCCTCAGCTATGGATATCGCCGCCAGGACCATCACCACGACGACATTGGAGCTGTCTGACATTGTCTGGACCGTAGTGTCCAGATTTGGACTCGACGACCACCATTCGAGTCGCCAGCTACTGGATCTGAGCCGAAACGAAGTCAATAGCCACCGGATACCGATGAGATTCTTCTCTGCTGTCATCCCCTGAGACTCGATGAGCCACCATGGTCATTCGGACATTGTGAGTCACCTCATCTGAGCCATCGCAACCTCGTTGATCTCTCTAACGTGAGTCGCTTGGAGCGCCGCCGTGTCTCAGTACAGTTGTGATGCCCCAGTCCCAAAATACATAAGGTCTAGAACACGTGTCATGCCAGCAGACACACTCCATCGGTATACCCAATTTAATGGACCTATTGGAAAGTATCTTAAGCTTTAAAATATCATCATAATCATGGCAGCCATAGTCTTCTATACTTATCCACATAAGAATATGAAATAACAAGAAATATGACCTCATTGTGCTGAATAAAGGAAACTGAAATTATGTCAAATAGAAATAAAATAATCACATGGGGAAAAAGCCATGGATATAAGTCTCAGCAAAATAAAATGAACAATTCAAGTCTCAAATAAAATGTAAAATAAATTACTACAAGTCCACATCAGTGACAAGATATAAAATAGAAATAGTAATAAATGAAGAAATACTCCGGTTCAACCTTTTCTTCCTCAATTGATGCAAAATACGAATATACTCCTGGCTCGGACTCTTCACAAAAGATTTTATCACCTATATATGGAAATTAACCAGGTCCTCAAGGTACATAGCAAGGCATATAATATATAAGCTAAAGAGAAGTAAATAAAATATCACGGGGTAACTAATCCAAACTGATATGACGCTTTGAGCATAACATTCATAAGTACAAACATCTCTAAAGTAAATAAAACAGGACATGAATATACATATAGCCATAACGCTGTGTCGGAGTCTCAACGGTAACTAAGAGAGAAACATGGATCACAGGAAACAAGTAATCACTCCAAATAAATATATGAACATAATAAAAATATGTAGGGCACAATATGGACCACGCAAGTAGTAATTGTTCTCAACTCTCAGAAATCAATAAGTTGCATCCACAACTTACCGTTCTGACCCCTATCTAGATGGCAAATCGCTTGCTACAACTACGAGAAAATAAAATGACAATACCAACCCGGTCCTACAGTCATCAGGAAATTAGTATCTCAAGTAATCAAGCTCAGTATCAGGTATCATACATCTATCAATCACGTGTCTTATCCTACAGAGCTCAATGAAAATAAAATCCAAAGATATCAAGAAGTCTCCAAATATGATTACTAGACAACTTAATAGTCGAATGCACCCGAATATAATCTGGAAGCACATATTGATATGTCCACCACTAAGGTCCGAGACAATAACATAAATATAAGGAATAAAATATAAATAATAAAACATGAACTGAATGATAGCAAGGTGCACTTGCCTGATTCCGCAATATGAAGATGAAATGTCGCTCCCGTGTCAACGCCTCCATAATCCAATGCTCCTAAAGAATTAATTAACTACTTATGTATTTAACCAAAAAACTTATAATATGACTAAATTATTTTTACTAACCATAAATAACCGTCCAAAATGCCTCATGGAATCATAAAATTTATACACAACAATACACATATTTCTATGAGATATCGGGACCTAGTTTTATGGTTTTCGACTTCCAAAATTCACGTTTAAGTCCCTACTTCAAGGGCATGCATATAAATCATCTAAAATCATAAAAATAGTAACTTAAATATAATTTATATGGAATTAATCTCTGAATTCTAGATTTGGAATTCTAAGAAAAATTCTTTCCTAGTTGACCTCTATGTCAGCTAGTCTACCGGAACTTGCCCGAAACATCATCAAACTTCTAATATGACTTAAATCCATGAAGTAATATTTTAAAAAATAATTAATACTAATTACTTCATAAAAAATAAAGTTGTATTCAATGCCCAATTAACCACCAAGTTTTGTCTATTCTATGTCAGCAACTTACCCAAAAAGCTAGTATTTTGACCCCTATTTTTTTCGGTCAGATCTTAGATGATGAAATCATAAAAATATATTTCAAAATTAGTTCTTATAGAAATAAACCTACATTAGATTTAGTTTTAAAAATTCTAACAACTTCCTAAAGTTTTGCATCAATGGTGCTCAAAACTTGCTCTACCGTAACCCAATTTTTCAACAATCCATCATGCGACTTCTAGAGATAAAATTATAAGATAGAAGAGATCAAAATATACTTTATATGATATTAAAATCATATTTTCTACAGAATTAATAATATGAGGTTTGATATAGAAAAAGATGAAAACTTTACCGAAATACTTTACGAGAAGGGTTGTTGTTGCTTCTACTTATCCAAGATCCCAACTTTTCTATTTTGCTTGCTTGATAACCCATTCTTGATGGGTTTGAAGGTGTTGGCAATGATTCTTGAAGGATGGATGGTGAAGATGGTGCTCCTAGAGTTTGTTTGGTAGAGTTTGGATGGAAGGATGATGAAAAGAATGAGTTTTGTGATGGAGGAGGAGGTGTTTGATGAAGGAGATGAAGATGAAAGGCTATGATGTCACGCCCAATTTCGAAGAATCGATAATCGTCCCCTGGGTATGATGTCGTACGAACCTATGTTGCGGTCGCACAAGGCATAGTCATAACGTTATCTGAAATACAACATTTAGTAGAATATACAGAGAAATTGAACATCAAATTTGAAGCAGAAGGAAACTTTTCTTTTCTTTTTTGAAAATAAACATCATTTACAAGACTCTATTATAATAGTTTCCATACAGGCTTACAACTTGACTAGATTACAAACTGAACATTGATGAGATAGTCATTTCGTACATTATATCCCCCTTTTACAACAAAATATTCAAACCACCTGGTATCGAGGGAAGTCAAGCTATATTTTTTGGAATGATGTAGTAGAGTCTTCAAAGAGCAGCTTCAAGCCTTTGAGCATACGAGTAGGGCTTGAAAACACTCGACAGTCTCCGTGCTAGGTGCCACGCTCCTCCAGATTTATCATACCTGTGGAGAGCGAGGATCAGTACATTATTATGTAATGGTGGGTGGCTAATTAAATTCTAAGCTCTCATTTGTTCAAGAAAATTAAGTAAAGCATGCAGTATATTTCGTGATCTTTTTAGCCATCCTGGTAAATTACATGCAACATTCGACATGCATATTAACATACTCTACGTTACAACTTACCCGCTATAAAGTCAACCTCCTTTGAATAAACTTACCATGTTCTTACATGTTCAAAAGATATCAATAACTCAAAACAGTGTGTATATACGTATGACGGTCACTAGCAATGTCAAGCCATCTTGGACTATAGCTGGGTTAGATGGTGATCTTTTCAAGGCGGGTAGCGAGCCCTATTTGAATGTTCCCGAATCACCCGTACCGGTTAAGCCCGAACTGCTATCCCCGTTCCTCCTAGGGCGAATCGGTTCCTTGGCCTAGACAACCATTCGAGGAACTAACTCCCTTGTGCACAAGTTGTCTAATGACCATGCAAAAATTGAACTAAAATAGTTATTCATGCATGGTCCACAAGTTTGTAAGAAATTTAGCCATTTAAATTGTGTCCCGCTTTATCGTGGCAACATTCATTCATTGATTGATTTATTCATTAGCACAATTCTAAATCAGGCATAACAACTTGTTAGGGTTATATACTAAAAGCATCACTTTTGTAGTAACCTTATTTCCTTAAATTTTGAATGAGAATTATATGGACAAATGTTTGCATATTGTATTTGTTGCAAGTGTTAATGCAAATGTCTGATATTCTATATTGTAGATAATATGGTGTGTGGTGTCACACAGAAGATCATATTATCAGTTTCCTATGGAGTATATAAATAGTTTACAACCTAGATGGACTTGGACAATCTATTGGAAAGGTTGTAGTGTAATCTGGTATTAGTCTATCTTGACTATAGGTTTACACTAGTACACTTTGCGTGTATTGAACAGGACCACTTGAGGTTGTTCTCTTTGTACTGACTACATAAGAGAACAAACACCTCTGTTATTATGGATGCTTGTGCTCTTAATCTGGATATAATAACGGACATGTATATGCAGTGTGCATTACTTTGACTCATAAAAGAGTGAGATTCATTATGGATAAACAACCTTTATGAATTGGGTAATAATATTGTATGTATGATGGACTGTTGATTATAAATAGAATCCATGTCCCGATACATCGGGTTGATGATGTCCTCTTAAGGAGCTCATAAGGATTGTCATGTAAACCCTGCAGGTGGAATATATCCGACATGACAAATAAAGTTGAGCGGTACTACTTAAGGATAAAAGATGTCGAATCAATATAGTTGTCAGTAACTTGATTTGATCGACGGACATACGATATCTTAACATAGGGAGCCAAACGAGCATATAATAAAAGGAGCCCACAAACATAATTTGGGATTAGGAAGGTAGTGCAATAATAAGCTCATTAGTGGACCGAGCTATTGTTAATGGGCCTGGATTTTGTGTTCGGGCTGAACACGGGATATCCAGATCCGTTAGGAGGCCTAACAATAATTTCTCCTCATGGTCCCTACCGTAGCCTATATATATCCTCTATTCTCTGGCCGCCAGATTACTGATTAGAAATCTGAAATTTTCTCTAAATTTGTGATTCACGTAAGGAGAGAAAGAGAGGGCTGCCGAGGAGAAGAAAAGGTTAGGAGATCGTCGCCCACACGCGTCCAACTCAAGGAAGGAATACGTACAGAAGATCTTGGGGTCGTCCGCTCGAGATTGTCAGGAATTACTTGTCTCCTTTTCACCGCAGGTATAATTCGTGAACCCTAGTTTCCACCTATGAAGGGTTAGAACACGTATTAGATCTGTTTAACTTTCTATCGATCAATACGCACACCAAAGGAAGGGTCCTGGGAATCCCCAGTTCCATCAATTGGTATCAGAGCCACTTTGGATCGACGTATTGATTGATACATCCATGTTGTCCAATAAAACCTGCCTATGTAATAGTCGGTAGATGTAGATCTGTTCTAACTCGGTTTTGCAGGCATCTTAGATCCAACTATTATGGTCCAATACATTTTTTTGATTGTGTTGTTTAAACCACGGACATATCGTGGATGTTGTTGTTGCTGTGGTTGTAATTAAAATCACGAAGGTTGATCGTGCTTATTATTTTAATTTTTCAATCTAGATTATGTGTGAACTCCTTCGGGAGGCATAGGATTGATGTAATTTTAATTATTTTTGATCAATCGTAATGGCAGTGGTGGCTGTTTCTGACGTCGGACGAGATGCTAGTTTTAAGCAGTCCAGAGGCAGACAGATGATTTTCGATGAAGGAATCGACATCCAAAACCTAAAAAAAACCAAGCCTACATTAATAATGGACAACATGGACGGAGCAGCAAAAATGACCATAATAGTTGGATATTTTCTCTTATTTTTGTCATTTTGCTTTTTCTGATTATGTATATTTATTATTGTGTGGTTGTTTTTTTGAAAAACCTAGCCTACATTAATAATGGACAACATAGACATAATATCAACTAGTAGAAAAACCCTCATTGTTAAATAACTAAGTGGGAGAGGATTTTTATTTAGTATAAATCCTATGGTCTCCATTACTGGTTTTTAGGTGATGTAATTATACTTGCGTGTTGGCTTTAGTGCTTTCCTCCATATCGGATGAAATTATGGATCACCAGTACAAACTTCCTTAGGGATAATTGTAGAAAGTTACCTAGTATGTGTTCACTTCTCCATCTGAAGGAACTCATTACAAGGTAATGGACTTAGTATTAAGTAATGGTATACACTTATATACAAATAATGGTATCCTCCCCATCGGAGTCACTGCTATTATTTGTATGACCAGAGCAAGACCAGCATATTAATTTTATTTGTCAG
The DNA here is from genome assembly GCA_029216955.1 of Iris pallida. NCBI lineage: Eukaryota > Viridiplantae > Streptophyta > Magnoliopsida > Asparagales > Iridaceae > Iris > Iris pallida. The sequence goes on from JANAVB010022597.1 coordinate 6,900,027, forward strand.
AAAGTTATATTGACATGATAGTAAAACTAATAAGAAAAATCTACTTGAACAAAGTTGAATTTGTATACGTCCACACTATCGTGGCTTGCTAAATTCATGTGTTCAAGGTGTTGGTGAATTTCTTATTATTGTTTTGAGGGAATCAATATTTAGTTAATTCAAAAAGTTTTTTTTTGCCCTACATAATTTTATTTATGTGATTCTCAGGATTTCAAAAATGGGTTCTTTCAGTCCACTTATGGTGATTCTTAAAGAAAATAAACTTACTGGACCAAATTATATTGACTGGAAACGTAATTTGGACATTGTTCTGACTGCTGAGGAGTACAAATATGTACTTGTTGAGGAATGCCCACCTAAGCCTGATGCTAACTCTGATGAAGAGGTCAAAGAGGCTTATAAGAAGTGGAAAAAGGCAGATGAGATGGCGCGGTGTTACATTCTGGCATCTATGTTAAATGTACTGCAACATCAGCATCAGGCCATGGCCACAGCTTATGACATGATGTATAACCTCAAGGAACTCTTTGAACATCAGAGTAGAGCAGCTAGGCAGTTTGCTATGAAATGTTTGATGAATACAAAAATAGCTGAGGGTACACCAGTAAGGGATCATGTTCTCAAGATGATGGGTCATCTAAATGAGATGGAGATCCTTGGAGCTGAAATCGATGGGAAAACCCAGGTCGATATCATTCTCGGGACTCAGTCTAAAAGTTTTGACAATTTATGCCTTAATTACAACATGAACAAAAGGTTGTATAGTTTGGCAGAACTTACAAAAGAGCTACAGGATGCTGAATCTCTCTTTAGGCAGAGTGGTTGTAGCTTCCCTTCCCGAAATTTTTTTAAAAATATTTTTTATTATTTATTTGATTTAAATGGTGACTTGTAGATTTTATAAATAATTATTTAGTTAATTATTATGGTGGATGACTTTAGCCATGATGGAGTTTTGAAGTATCAGACGACTAGGAATCATGGCACGGATAGTGCAGTGACGTGCCTTGACTAGTGTATTAGTCATGCCAAGGAAGACCGAGCCATAGAGATGTCCTAATTAGGAAAACCAGGCTAAGTTATAACATGGCCATTATAAATAGTTTAATTATCTTATTATTAAATTTATTGACTTCGTAGCGACCCGGTTGTACCGAACCAGCCCGGACTGGACCCGTACCAAGCCCAAGCACATGTAGTCATGCGGGGCGTCCAATGACATTCGTGTCGATGTATTTTGGCATGATGGTGTCGTATTCTGTTTTAATGATACAATAAATATTTTCTAAGTATTCTTAATTAAATATTATAAATATTATTATTAGTTTATATTCAATGATATTTGTATAAAATAGGTCCTTGTACGTTTTTGGGATATTTAGACGGTGCATGATGGTATCCATTATTAGTTTATTAAATTTTGTTATTATTATTCTTATTCTTATTCTTATTATTATTTTATTGTGGTTATTAAATATAAATTATTTGTTATTAGTTATTATCATCAAGATATATGGGTATATATAAATATATGATAAATATTGTATATGTGTAAATGTGAAGGTATGAATAAATAAATATTATATACATGCGTATTTGTATGTATATATATATATATATATATATATATATATATATATATATATATATATATATATATATATATATATATATTATATAGGTGCATTCGTATGTATATATAAATACATTGTATAAATATATGTGAGTATGAATAAATATATATATTAGATAAATGTGTGCGTATATATATAAAAATATATATGTGTGTGTTTGTGAATACATATAAATAAATATTATATATTATATATGTGTATAAATATATAATATATAATAGTTATATATATATATATATATATATATATATATATATATATATATATATATATATATATATATATATATATATATATATATATATTTATATATTTATTCATACTCACATATATTTATATATATATATATATATATATATATATATATATATATATATATATATATATCTATATATATATATATATATATATATATATAAATATATGTATATAAATGTATATATATACGTATATAAATATATATGTGAATATATATATATATATTTTTATTATATACGTACGTGTGTGTGTATGTATACATATATATCTATATATATATATATATATATATATATATATATATATATATAATATATATAGATATATATATATATATATTATAAAATAAAAAAAAAATAAAAAAATAAATATATATATATATATATATATATAATATATATATAATATATATATATAATATAAATATATATATATATATACATATATAATATATATATATATATATATATATATATATATATATATATATATATATATATGATAATAAAAAGAAAATAGAAAAAGAAAGAGAAAACAAAAACAATTATTAACCTAAGAAACATTAACAGTAGCAATGCAAAGCCCACAACAGTGAGCTCAGGTTCACAAGCTGTGCAACCCGAGCAACATCCCAGCCCCTGACCCGCTGAGCCCGACCCCTACACACGCACGCGTATAAAGGGATTGAGAAATCGAGAGGTAGTAGTAAACGAAAACCGAAACACAAACCCTAACTCGAACCAGAGCCGCATCCTTCCTCCCTGCCGTGGGCGACCCCAACCCACAGCCGCGGATGACCGCCGACCGCCGTCGAGGTTGCGACAGGGTCGTGCGCGCACAGGCGCGTGCTAGAAAGGAACCACAGCAGCAGCGTGCTGTCTCGAACCGACTTTGCAACGACTTCTCGTCGCGCACCATGGATCGTTTTGCCTCCCGTCTTCTCTGGTGTACTCACAACCTATACACCCTCTAATGTCTTCAAATACTTTTCTTTAGATTGCTTTAATCTGTCCGTAAAATCCTCGTAAATATCGATGAAATTCTGTTCAAAACAGAGCAGTTTCAAAAGCGAAACCACCGTTTTGGAAGGCAAAAATTAGCCAATCCAGTTAGGTTTTCAAAATATAATTGAACACATATATTGAAAACATATACGAGATGGAAACCCTACTGATAGATTTATTTTTCATCAATTATATTGTTGTTAAATTATCTTCAAAGTTCGGGAAAAACCTGTTTTCGAAATTATGAAATTTCAATAAAACCCTCCGGTACGGCGTGTGTTCCGCCATTCTGGGCGACGTGGTCGCGCACCGTAAGCATCAAAAGGTGCGTAATAGCTTCGTGGTCGTGTCGGCTTTGGCGGAATTCAAATTGGTCGCGTGTGCGCGACGAATTTGATGCGTATCTGTCAAAATTCACCGTATCGTGCACTTTGAAAATTTCTTAATTTTTTTGTGCATGCTCGTCAGATCGAGATGAAACTTCTACCAACAGGACCGTATCATTTTTTTGGTCCTGTATGCCAAGTTTGGTCCGATTCTGAGATAGTTGATAAAATTACCGTTTTGCGGGCCCTACGGTTCCACTCAACGGGCGATTTTATGCACGGCCTGCCGGAATCCAACTTTGGACATACGGTTGGGTTCGTATCAGAAAATCAGATCCGTAGACATGTAGATTGACGACTTTAGAGACCATTGACTCTGGTACGCTTTTCGGTGCAAAGCGGGTCCAACGGCGGACATCGTTTTTGTCCGAAATTACCATTTGCCCCTGTATCCAGAATTGGACTTAAGGACAGGCAATCCTAGCTAATTTGACTATTCTGAGAATGTTGGTAACATTTGTTTCAGCTTTCGGAGACATCTGTGGATTTTGGACGTTATGGCTTAACAGTTGACTGTATTTTGATGGATCTGCGTGCAACCTCCAGGCAAGTATACCTTGCCAACTTGTACAGTATAATTTATGTGCATGTTCACTATCTCGCTGCTATTCTTTTCCTTACCTTCGTGATTACTTTATTCCATGTCTTGTACGCTCATCATGTTATGGTTTACTTTACGTGTTTCTAGTTTCTTGTTTCTTTTCTGTTATGATATTTTTCTACCTGTTATACTGTGATAGTCTCATACGTACTGCTTGATAGAGTCGTCTAGTCCTACACCACGACTTTCTCGACTTGATTGTAACTTAACTTGACTTGACATGACTTGAGTAGGACTTGACTTTGACATTCTATAAATTGGGAGTACTTACCTTGACTACGGTCTATAGGATTTTATACTAGGATTGGCTACCGTCTTGGTCGTGAGTACTTGCCTTGACTGCGATTGAGACACTATATGTCAACCCCTCGACCAATTTTTCGAATTTGTGAAATTTAAAATCATTTTCATTGTCTCATATACTTGTTATTGTCTTACACATATACATTAATATGATTTGTGAATTGCTACACTTTATATGCATGGAAGTACCAAAAAGATAATACCATAAAAGGGCAGGGACCCTTATGCGAATATTTTTAAATTCAAATCAACCCTGCCAAACCGCAGCTTTAAATCTCAGATACGAATTCAATTTGAATTCAAACACCAGAAAAACTCGAATCCTCACAAACCTATTTGAGTTCAGCTTTAAAAGGGCATTCATGCATTCACTCTCCTTTATAATTTCATTTTCTAACTAAGGTTTAGTAACTTGTACTATGATTCATGAAAAGGTGACTGGATTGATTCTATCAGCTTAGTGGGAAGGTTAACATCACTATTTTATCTTTTACAAGAGGGTAATGTACCTACCAAAGGGAAATATTGCTTTTACATTTGAAAAGGAAGGGTTTTCCTCCACCTTTTCGACCTGTAGTATACTGCAGAGTTAATATCTTAAACCTTGATGGTTGACTGATACCAGATGTATCACATAGTAGTAGGCACCCAATATAGAGTAGTACAGTTGAAGGGCAGTAGGTAACAATGGACATTGGCTAGCTTAGGATGTCCATGCTCTGCACCTAAGCAGGACAAGGCTTATCCTACAGATGGCAATGGTTTGATTTCAATGAAGAAATAGGACTATGACCTGCAAATCCCACAGGAGACTACATTTGTTTAGTTACATGTTCCTTTGAATGCCAGCCATGGGAGAACCTGAGTGGTGACGGTATGCAAAGAATCAGTCCATTCCTGAATCACCCTTGACATCCCTAATGTTGCATCACCCTTTCTCTTCACAAGTAATGGGTAGGATCAGTCCCATTGCCTTTCCTTCACTACTATTCTGTACCTTAATTCTAAGTTCATATATTTCTTTAGATGTCAGTTCATACTAGAACATCCTGGAAAATCCCAATATTCATCCTTAGGTGTTCTATCCTACCATTTAGTACATAGGCCAAACTTGGCAATGTATACACCCTTGTCTTGTGTCTTATTTTTCAGTTATAAGATTTTACTCTGTGTAACTATTTTCCAGGAAGCCACAATGAGACTGGACAGGTAACTCAGGCCTCAAAGTCCCTCAGGACAGTAGAGGGGATTTCTTGATACTCTAGATGTCCTGCCCTATTTGGATACATTGTTCTATGGGTTGATGTTCAATTATGGACTAAATATTCATTCTTAGATAACGTAGGGTCCAATGGGGAGTACCAGTGGTATGGAAAATAGTCTCAAGCCTAGGCTTTGTTGGAAACAGATTTCAAATTGTTAGATTGTCTATTTGGGTTATTCACATAACAGTGATACAACAATACATTTAGAGTTTAAGTACCCAATATACATCCCATCACTTCTTCCTGTGACTGAAAGTAGGTATGTGAGAGAACCTTGGGCTAGTTGGCATTAGAGTTTAAGGATTTATTGTGTTTTAGCATGCTGTCACATATGTCATATAGGATGTGATAGACTATCCTATACCACCATGATGGCATGTTCCCTGCCATGACCAGTAAAGTTAAGATCAGTGCCTTGAACCAAGAGGCTTGAGGCCACTATCATATGCCATATGGGTTTTAGGCTAGGCATGTTAGTGAATAGGGTTCCATGAACCTAGAAACTATTAAGATGTAAATAAGTTTACCTTCCAATTATATTATTAATTTAAGTTAATTTATAAACAGGTTACCTGGGCATCGATACTGATCATAACCATACCAGCAGCTCGGGACCTAAGGCAAGTATACCTTGCCTTTCTACACAGCTTTATTTACATGCACTGTCTTTATTTATTATTCAGTTTTTTTTCATATTATTGATTGTATTCTTTCATGTCATGTTCGTATACTGGTATTATTGATTTGTAAACCGTGTTCCCAGTTAGCCTTGTGTCTTATCGATCGTGCCTTGATTGAGTCGTGCCTCCGTGTCTTGAACCTTGAGGCTAACCTGCGAGTCCACGATAGGGACGAGGGTTAGTAGTTATTGGTCCACACCTGCGAGTCCATACTAGGGACGAGGGTGATGCTAGCCTGCGAGTCCACACTAGGGGCGAGGGTTAGTAGTAGATGCAAACCTGCGAGTCCACGCTAGGGACGAGGGTTAGCAGTATAGGGTTACGCCTGCGAGTCCACGCTAGGGGCGAGGGTGATGCTAATCTGCGAGTCCACACTAGGGACGAGGATTAGTAGTTCAAACCTGCGAGTCCACGCTAGGGACGAGGGTTTGAGTTTCGTTTCGGTTATCCGTTGACATCTTGACATGAGTTCTCTAGTCCTTGTTCAGTAGTTCATTTTCGTGTAGACAGTGTATAGATTCATGCTTTATTCATTGCTCAGTTTACTTGTTTATCCTATATTTTCTCCATGCATAATAAACTGTTAGAAAGGCTCGTTTTTATGTATCTTGCTAGTCCTCTGAGGACCTGATGATCTCTTCAGGTTAGCCGAGTTTGAGTTAGGAGCAGACCAAAGGGTTGAGCCAGCATCAGATCGCATCGCTTGCACTTGAGGTGGTCTAGATTAGAAGTTTTATTCAGTTAGTTACTCCATGTATTCTATTATTTTCTTCCGTCTATTGGTAGTGGATTTGTGTCCACCGGACGTGACAGTGATTCTTGATATTCAGTTTATTCATTATTATTCAGTTCATGTCTTTTCCTTGATCTTGACTATGACATGATTATTGCTGTGGATGAGATATAGTTTTCCTGTGATTCTAGATTGTCGTGACTTGAGTATAGACAGCGTACTACCGCCGACACTGCGGCGTAGGCTGGGCTTGGACACGTTTCGTATCCAAAAAGCGGATGCGGGTTGTGACAAGTTTTTTTTGGTGGCCCATGCAGGTCGAACGTTAATCACTTCGGTTACGTCACTGTACCGTCGTGAGCCTGCGAATAGGATTAGACACTTAGAATCTCATCCACATGTCTTGACTCCTTGTTAATCCTTAATTCTTGATTTCATTGAATCCTTGATTTGCATCCTGCTTGAAATTCTTTTCACCAACTAAAGTGTTTGCTCTTGTTACAGCTAAGATAAACTCTCAAGACAGGAACAATGCTGCACTGAATACCCCATCGACTACAGGAGGCTCTTTCACGTACATGACTCCACCGACACAAGAAGGCCAGCTCACTCATGCGAGTAATCAACCGCAATTCTCGAGATTCTGCAGAGGCGATATTCCACCGCCTCCACAGTTTCCTCCGCAGACTCCACCACCAGCACCCGGTCTGCCACCAGCATCTATTCCACCGCCAAGGGTTCCACATCCAGTACCAGCCATGCATCTCGCACCAGTGATGTATCCAGCTTTTCCCATGCACCCACCTCCGACGATGTATCCAGCTTCGACGATGTATCCAGCACATGTTCTGCCTCCGCCACCAGCACTGGACAACGTCACACTCCTCGGGATCATCCAGCAGCAGGCCAACATGTTTCGCAACACTTTGAGAGAGATTCTTCAGATTCGAGATGCTCCGCGATAACGTCCGGGGAATCCCAAGCACTTGTCACGACCCGCACCCGCTTTTCGGATACGAGACGTGTCCAAGCCAGCCTACGCCACAGAGTCGGCGGTAGAACGCTGTCAAGCCCGCAAGAAATAAATGCTCAAGAAATACAACATTTGCTGCTCATTCACATTTCTAAATTATTACAACAGTTACAACATTTAAAATTAAAGCAAATATAAGGCTTTACAATTAATGAAAATGATACAACTGTTTTCTATTTCTAGGTCGTCTTCAGCATACTCAAGTTCTCCCAGTGCTATGAATGATCGCGGCTAAACCTGAAAAATGTTGGTTATCCAGTCAGGATTGGAACAAGTACACAAACCGACGGCAATGCAAAACATAACAGAATTAACAAGACATGAAAATAGCATATGGAATATGAAAGCTGATAAGAAACTGATGACATAGCACGATAGAGAAGTAAACAAGGAAAAGCTAATAAAAGACATCTATCTAGGTGGTGTGAAATATCCGTTTTAACATGTGGACGGCTAGGGGGTAAATAAGGCACACTGTACGTGTCGTGCACAGCGGCTAGCATTCACGAAAAGACAATGGGATAGTTCTGGGTAGTCCACATGTCTACTAAGATATTTTCCCTCCCGACAACTCCGTGTGACGAGCGTGTCAACAAGCAGCAAGATATATGTAAAGACATGAAATGAAAAGACTACTATGAATCGAAAAGCAATCAGAAAGTGCACTTGCCTGAGGTCCTTAGCTGGTGAAACCAAAAATACCATACCACTCAATGAGCCACAATCAGTCAACACACACAGAAGTCACCAGATGCTGAAATAAACATTACCAATGTTTTCAGAATAGTCAAATTAGCTAGGATTGCCTGTCCTTAAGTCAAATTTCGAACACAGGGACAAAACGGTAATTTTCGGATCAAAACGGTGTCCGCCGTTGGACCCGCCTTGTACCGAAAAGCGTGCCAAAGTCTATGGTCTCTAAGGTCATCAAACTATATGTCAACATGATCGATTAGCCTAGGGTTGACAAATAGGATTCCGAATTCGCAAGAAAATAGGAAATTCGATTAGTTACGATTAATGATTTATAATCGAAATAAGTTCCTAATATATATCTATAACTACTTTGGAAAATACTTATGGAAGCTATATTTTTAAAGAGTAAGGATCAAATTTTTACTCTATTATCAAGTAGGTTAACATGTTTCGCGACACTTTGAGAGAGGTTCTTCAGATTCGAGATGCTCCGCGACAACGTCCGGGAAATCACAAGCACTTCATGGACTTTAGGCCCATGCCGTTCCATGGGACAGAGGGGATCGTCTACACTGATGAATGGCTAGAGAACGTGGAGAGGTATCTAAAGATGGCTCGAGTTCCAGAAGATATGAAGATTGAGTTAGCCAGTGGACAGCTTTTCGATATCGCGCGGACGTGGTACCAAGGCGAACCCCGATTTTCTGCTCCAGACGTGACTTGGGAGGAGTTCAAGCGACTGTTCAAGAGGAAATTCTATCCATATGTAGCACGAGAAGCGTTAGTGAGTCAGTTCGAGCACTTAGAGCAGAGCAACCACACCGTCGACGAGTACACATCGGAGTTTTCTCGTCTCAGCCGCTTCGCGGAGAACTTGGTCAGCACCCCTGAAGACAAGGTACGACGTTTCAGAAAAGGACTATCTTACGAGATTCGTCTAGCCATCGCCACCAGTCGAGCCACTACTTACGAGGAGATTCTAGAAGTCGCCCAAGCTGTAGAAGAAGAACTGAGTCGCAAGCCGAAGAGGAATCGAGACGCACTCGGAGGAGGCAGCGACCAAGCAACACCGGTAAAACGTCCTAATATTTCAGGGAAGACACCAGCGCAGCAGCATCAGCAGCAACCACAAGCAGCCCCACGCCAAGTCTAAGATATTCCCACCTGTCAGCATTGCTCGAAGAAAGGCCACACACAAGAAAATTGTCACAGCAGATTAGGCTTGTGTTGGACTTGTGGATCCAACCAATACTTGTCTCGCAATTGTCCGAAGAAGAACGCAAGTGCCCCACCACTACCAACCGCAGGAGGAGGGCGAGCCTTTTCCATGAACGCGGAAGATACGACGACACCACACGGAGCGAATGACAGAAATTTTCAGTAGAGATTGGCAGTGGTAGCATAGATAGACCTATATTTTTATTGAACTGTTTAAAATGAAATTCCTTTATAGCAACTGCTTTATATTATTCGTTCTTGCGCACCTCAGCTCCTTAAAAATTCGAGGACAAAATTGATTTAAGGGGGGTAGAGTTGTCAACCCCTCGACCAATTTTTCGAATTTGTGAAATTTAAAATCATTTTCATTGTCTCATATACTTGTTATTGTCTTACACATATACATTAATATGATTTGTGAATTGCTACACTTTATATGCATAGAAGGACCAAAAAGATAATACCATAAAAGGGCAGGGACCCTTATGCAAATATTTTTAAATTCAAATCAACCCTGCCAAACCACAGCTTTAAATCTCAGATACGAATTCAATTTGAATTCAAACACCAGATAAACTCGAATCCTCACAAACCTATTTGAGTTCAGTTTGAAATAGATTACCACAGATAAGATCAAATCTTTGATTCTCTTTCATCCCCACAAGATTTGATCAATCATTTATGTATATATATAAGAGAGGTTGTAGCCTATCCCCCAAAACCCATATACGAACCCTAGGAGAATTCGCTACTTCCCTGCCGCACGAGGAAAAGCAAAGAGAAAATCGAGGAGGATCGAAGAATCGTTCGAGCACAGGCAACCCACCTTGTAAGTATAACTTGACAATAATTCTCTGTTCATGTTACGCACATTAGGTACTCGAATTTATGCCTAGAAAAGGTTATCAGAGAAAGGAATCCTTATTATACTGTTCTTGTATATATTAGATATTCATACTTAAACACAACACTGGGTTCAGTCTAGAACTCAGGGAAGGATCTGTCAGTAGCATTAACCTCTAGTAACAACATACAAACAGGGCAAAACCAGGTTCAGAGGGTTAGTTCATGTGGTTTTGCAATATATGCAGTAGTAAGTGGAGTCTCCTAATATTAGGGAAGTTGAGTTATTTTGTATCAGTCAAGGTAGAGCATCATATGGGACCTTGTCCATCCTAATTTGAGTATCAGGATTAGCCAGGTATCTCTTAGTCATATCCATTTGACACATGAGTTAGCTTCAGGTGTAGCTATCAGGATGTACAAGTTTTGGCAGTCTTCTTTAGCATGACAAATCAATTTGAAGGGCATTCATGCATTCACTCTCCTTTATAATTTTATTTTCTAACTAAGGTTTAGAAACTTGTACTATGATTCATGAAAAGGTGACTGGATTGATTCTATCAGCTTAGTGGGAAGGTTAACATCACTATTTTATCTTTTACAAGAGGGTAATGTACCTACCAAAGGGAAATATTGCTTTTACATTTGAAAAGGAAGGGTTTTCCTCCACCTTTTCGACCTGTAGTATACTGCAGAGTTAATATCTTAAACCCTGATGGTTGACTGATACCAGATGTATCACATAGTAGTAGGCACCCTATATAGAGTAGTACAGTTGAAGGGCAGTAGGTAACAATAGACATTGGCTAGCTTAGGATGTCCATGCTCTGCACCTAAGCAGGACAAGGCTTATCCTATAGATGGCAATGGTTTGATTTCAATGAAGAAATAGGACTATGACCTACAAATCCCACAGGAGACTACATTTGTTTAGTTACATGTTCTTTTGAATGCCAGCCATGGGAGAACCTGAGTGGTGACGGTATGCAAAGAATCAGTCCATTCCTGAATCACCCTTGACATTCCTAATGTTGCATCACCCTTTCTCTTCACAAGTAATGGGTAAGATCAGTCCCATTGCCTTTCCTTCACTACTATTCTGTACCTTAATTCTAAGTTCATATATTTCTTTAGATGTCAGTTCATACTAGAACATCCTGGAAATCCCAACATTCATCCTTAGGTGTTCTATCCTACCATTTAGTACATAGGCCAAACTTGGCAATGTATACACCCTTGTCGTGTGTCTTATTTTTCAGTTATAAGATTTTACTCTGTGTAACTATTTTCCATGAAGCCACAATGAGACTGGACAGGGAACTCAGGCCTCAAAGTCCCTCAGGACAGTAGAGGGGATTTCTTGATACTCTAGATGTCCTGCCCTATTTGGATACATTGTTCTATGGGTTGATGTTCAATTATGGACTGAATATTCATTCTTAGATAACGTAGGGTCCAATGGGGAGTACCAGTGGTATGGAAAATAGTCTCAAGCCTAGGCTTTGTTGGAAACAGATTTCAAATTGTTAGATTGTCTATTTGGGTTATTCACATAACAGTGATACAACAATACATTTAGAGTTTAAGTACCCAATATACATCCCATCACTTCTTCCTGTGACTGAAAGTAGGTATATGAGAGAACCTTGGGCTAGTTGGCATTAGAGTTTAAGGATTTATTATGTTTTAGCATGCTGTCACATATGTCATATAGGATGTGATAGACTATCCTATACCACCATGATGGCATGTTCCCTGCCATGACCAGTAAAGTTAAGATCAGTGCCTTGAACCAAGAGGCTTGAGGCCACTATCATATGCCATATAGGTTTTAGGCTAGGCATGTTAGTGAATAGGGTTCCATGAACGTAGAAACTATTAAGATGTAAATAAGTTTACCTTCCAATCATATTATTAATTTAAGTTAATTTATAAACAGGTTACCTGGGCATCGATACTGATCATAACCATACCAGCAGCTCGGGACCTAAGGCAAGTATACCTTGCCTTTCTACACAGCTTTATTTACATGCACTGTCTTTATTTATTATTCAGTTTTTTTTATATTATTGATTGTATTCTTTCATGTCATGTTCGTATACTGGTATTATTGATTTGTAGACCGTGTTCCCAGTTAGCCTTGTGTCTTATCGATCGTGCCTTGATTGAGTCGTGCCTCCGTGTCTTGAACCTTGAGGCTAACCTGCGAGTCCACGATAGGGACGAGGGTTAGTAGTTATTGGTCCACACCTGTGAGTCCACACTAGGGACGAGGGTGATGCTAGCCTGCGAGTCCACACTAGGGGCGAGGGTTAGTAGTAGATGCAAACCTGCGAGTCCACGCTAGGGACGAGGGTTAGCAGTATAGGGTTACGCCTGCGAGTCCACGCTAGGGGCGAGGGTGATGCTAATCTGCGAGTCCACACTAGGGACGAGGATTAGTAGTTCAAACCTGCGAGTCCACGCTAGGGACGAGGGTTTGAGTTTCGTTTCGGTTATCCGTTAACATCTTGACATGAGTTCTCTAGTCCTTGTTCAGTAGTTCATTTTCGTGTAGACCGTGTATAGATTCATGCTTTATTCATTGCTCAGTTTACTTGTTTATCCTATATTTTCTCCATGCATAATAAACTGTTAGAAAGGCTCGTTTTATGTATCTTGCTAGTCCTCTGAGGACCTGATGATCTCTTCAGGTTAGCCGAGTTTGAGTTAGGAGCAGACCAAAGGGTTGAGCCAGCATCAGATCGCATCGCTTGCACTTGAGGTGGTCTAGATTAGGAGTTTTATTCAGTTAGTTACTCCATGTATTCTTTTATTTTCTTCCGTCTATTGGTAGTGGATTTGTGTCCACCGGACGTGACAGTGATTCTTGATATTCAGTTTATTCATTATTATTCAGTTCATGTCTTTTTCTTGATCTTGACTATGACATGATTATTGCTGTGGATGAGATATAGTTTTCCTGTGATTCTAGATTGTCGTGACTTGAGTATAGACAGCGTACTACCGCCGACACTACGGCGTAGGCTGGGCTTGGACACGTTTCGTATCCGAAAAGCGGATGCGGGTCGTGACACTATAGATTGTGAGTACTTGCCTTGACTGCAGTCTATAGATTTGACCTATTAGCCATTTCTAGTATGGCATGCCAGTGTCTTAGGATCCTTGTGTTTAGATCTTGAGTCTTGGTTCATTTAGTCTCGTTGGATACCCTTGATTGTCCCTTACTTCTTCGTATATTTGTACTGTTACATGTTGGCTTGTATATTATGTATCTTGTTAGTCATCTGAGTACTTGATGATCTCTTCAGGTTTAGTGATTGTATGGAGTTAGTTAGCAGAGCGGGATGGTAGAGGATTGCGATGCATGATACAGGTATTTGTTTGTGTTATTTCTTTATTATCTTTCGTGCTTTACATTCAGTACCATGATATACTCTGCTTATTTATAGACTCATATCATTCTTGTAGTCTAATCGAACAATATGCTAATGGGCTGCAGACTATGACCTATACTTGTTCATTCTTGTTTATATGATTCTTGTGGATTGAGATATAGTTTAGATTTGACATGATACCCATGACCTTGACAGCTTATACATACTCGAGTCGGGCTGGAGTCCGTTCGATACGTAGCTGGCTTGCTCACGAGCTCGCGTCCGAAAAGCGGGTGCGGATCGTGACAAGTTTTTATGGTAGCCCATGCAGGTCAGAGCATATCGTACCGGTTACGTAACTGTACTGGTACGAGCCTGCGACAATGACTAAACCCTTAGAAATCTTAATCCACTCTGCCTTGAGAATTCTCCTAGAAATTCTCTACGTCCTTGAAAACTCCATATTTGCTCTCGAATATACTTCCTTGCTTTCCGTACCCTTGACTCTCGTCCCTTCCTATTTCAGGGTGACGAATGATCGTGCTGTCTAGAATTCATCAGAGATTCTTAAGTTATATTAGAATATTTCTTGATTTTGAATATTTGGTTGTTTGATATATATGGGGGATTAAAGAAAACATATGTCCTAGATATCCCTGGTAGAATTATTAGTCAATGGTTAGGAGATTATAAGACTTTAGTGACCGATGTTCCAAGGGAGTAGTGTGACCTAAGGTGGGTAGAAGTCCTCGAGATTTCGTAAATACCAAATGACTAGAGAAGACCACAAAATATTTTGAGGAATTAAAATTGAGGAGATTAAGGTAATAGTAGACTTTGATTTTTTTTTTAAGGAATAGTTATGAATTAGAATTTCGAGAACGAAATTAATTTTAAGCTGGGTAGATTTGTAGCTTCCCTTCCCGAATTTTTTTAAATATTTTTTATTATTTATTTGATTTAAATGGTGATTTGTAGATTTTATAAAAAATTATTTAGTTAATTATTATGGTGGATGACTTTAGCCATGATGGAGTTTTGAAGGACCAGACGACTAGAAATCATGGCACGGATAGTGCAGTGACGTGTCTTGACTAGTGTATTAGTCTTGCCAAGGAAGACCGAGCCATAGAGATATCCTAATTAGGAAAACCAGGCCAAGTTATAGCATGACCATTATAAATAGTTTAATTATTTTATTATTAAATTTATTGACTTCGTAGCGACTCGGTTGTACCGAACCAGCCCGGACTGGACCCGTACCAAGCCCAAGCCCATGTAGTCATGCGGGACGTCCAATGACATTCGTGTCGATGTATTTTGGCATGATGATGTCGTACTCTGTTTTAATGATACAATAAATATTTTTTAAGTATTCTTAATTAAATATTATAAATATTATTATTAGTTTATATTCAATGATATTTGTATAAAATAGGTCCTTATACGTTTTTGGGATATTTAGACGGTGCATGATGGTATCCATTATTAGTTTATTAAATTTTGTTATTATTATTCTTATTCTTGTGATTATTATTATTTTATTGTGGTTATAAATATAAATTATTTATTATTAGTTATTATCAACAAGATATATGGGTATATATAAATATATGATAAATATTGTATATGTGTGAATGTGAAGGTATGAATAAATAAATATTATATACATGCGTATTTGTATGTATATATATATATATAAATATATCATATAGGTGCTTTCGTATGTATATATAAATATATTGTATAAAAAAAATATATATAAATATATTGTATAAATATATGTGAGTATGAATAAATATATATTAGATAAATGTGTGCGTATATATATAAAAATATATATGTGTGTGTTTGTGAATACATATAAATAAATATTATATATTATATATGTGTATAAATATATAAATATATAATGGTACATGTGTGTATATATATATATAAATATATGTATATAAATGTATATATATACGTATATAAATATATATGTGAATATATATACGTACGTGTGTGTGTGTGTGTGTGTATATATATATATATATATATATATATATATATATATATATATATATATATATATATATATATATATATTGTAGAAGCATGGAAAATATCAGAACGATGATCTATGTGGCTCAGAACAGGAGAACCCCATGCGGCTCATACATGATCAATCCCATGCTGTTCAGAGAGACTCTTAGTCTCGTGCGGCTCGGACAGGAGAGTCCATGCGGCTTACATAGGGACAGTCTTGTGGATCAAAGAGTCCCCCAGCCGCATGCGGTTCAAAGGTACATGCGGCTCACAGAGATATGCGGCTCAACGCCACGTATACCCACGAGACCCCTTCACACAGCTGGCCGTTGAGCAGTGTGCCTATTTAATGCTCTGTCATGATTTGACAGCTGACGGCTCTGACATGAAGTATCATAATGGCCCCGTCATAATGACAGACTCTTGGAAAATAGGAGAAAATCTCTGACACGATCCGAGATTGACACGTGGCTACCCCATGCGGCTCCAGTGAAGAACAGCTTCATGCGGCTGGCAAGAGTCGTCTTCCTGCGGCTCACCAAGAAGCCATCCCATGCGGCTCGCAATTACTACACTTATGCGGTTCACCAAGAAGCCATCCCATGCGGCTCGCGATTACTACACTTATGCGGTTCACCAAGAAGCCATTTCCATGCGGCTCGCGATTACTACACTTATGCGGCTCACCAAGCGGCTCACAAATACTATACCTATGCGGTTCGCCGAGACGCTGTCTCATGCGGTTCGTGGATGTCATGTGGCTTTGGCAGAGTCCATCATTAAGACACGTGGCAGAGATTCAATGACAGCTGGCAGCAAAGATGATTATGAGATGCAAAGATTTACCAGATCCCAATGACCATATTTAACGTTATCCCCATAATTAATGAGATCAGGTCATATCATTCATAATCAAGCCAATGGGACACGTGGTGGAAGATCCAAGCTACACAATCAATCATGAAGATTTAAAGCAATCAGCATTAATTATTCGCAAGATTCAGTGCTATCCCCATTTATGGCCCAGATCCTTCACGCTTGAGACTAATGGTCCAGATTGATTGAACATTCGGCCGTCGCCACTTTGAGAATGAGCAATCATCCAAACCCTAATGATGCTTCCCACTATTATAAATAGCAGGGTACCATTCCCCTTGAAAAAAGAAGAAGATAGACTATCAGAGAGAGATACGCACATACAGAAAGACACTTCCCCCCCGATAGTCCGAGAGAAGAATCCACAGAGATCAATCTAGAGAGAGAAGCCAGGAGAGCAATACGAGGAGAGCAAGAAGAGTATTTCTTCATCAACGCCAACCATCTTCTCATAGGAGCCAAGGCTGCATACTGATCGTCCAAGGAGTAAGGCAGGGCTGCCGTCGCCTTCCCGAGCCTCTATCGTCACCCCCAGAATCTAAAATAAACAATTGTACTTAGATTGCTGTACCTAGGTTTTCGTCCCGAGGCTTTCTTTGTACAAGCGAGTTTGTAATGTGAAGTAAAAGTCCGGTCCTCCGATAATTGTTCTGTTCTTTTATATTTCATGGCAAACACGATGGCGACTCTGCTGGGGACGAACTTCTCCACGGCTGAGGAGTTGGTGACGCAATCAGATGCAGCCAAGCTTGGCTCCACGCAACAAAAGATGGTCGTCCACTTCGACCAACATGCGTTTGAAGAGATGCTCTCCGAGAGAAGCGCTGGCCCGGTCCAGAAGCGCACCCGTACGACAAAGGCTCGCAGAGAGTGGAGGCCAAAATCATTTGCTCCTTCCCAAGCCCTCGACGAGATACCCTCTGTTGCTCAAGACGGTGAGAAGGACTCTTCTGCGGCCCCACTTCAGACCATAGACAACTCTGCTGTCCCCAAGTCCGGCAGAAGAAAATACTATGATGCTGGACTTGCAGGGGCAAAGAGGAACTCTATGCGATCAGAGCCGCATAAGGATGTTAGCCGCAGGGAGAAAACTCATACGGCTACATCAGCCAGCCGCATGAAGAAAACTCATGCGGCCACAACTGTCAGCCGCATAACTTATGCGGCTATAGCTGCCAATCACATGGATGAAACCCATGCGGCCAGGAAAGTCAATCGCTTGCAGAAAACCCATGCGGCCACAGTTACCAATCGTATGCGGCCAGCCTGCACGGTCGTGGCTCCTAGCCGCACAAAAACAATTCATCCGACGGCAGAGGACAACCGCATGCAGACAGCCTGCACGGCACCCAACTCTAGCTGCATAGCGTCCGTTCCACAGTTCTCTCGATCAGTCTTCGACCGTCTCTCATGCGGTCCTGACCCTGATGGTTCTCTGGATGATAAGCCAGACTCTGTAGCATTCAACTTGGACTCCTCCTATTACGCACCCGCAAGTGCTAAAAGGAGGAAGTCTAGGGCTGCACGGGCTCATCAGGCCCAGTCAGCTGTCCCAACCTCTGACTATCGGGGCGTCCCGTTGATTATCACACGGGCCTCAGATGGGAAGTTGTATACAACCGCTCGAGTCCAGCCCCCGGCGGCAAACAGACAGAGTGGTTCTTCTGACCTGCGGGAGGCGATCCTCCACAAACGTAAGGAAAGAGAAGGAGTGTCGACGTGCAAGTAGTCCTCTCTTGGATATAGCTGCACCAAAATCATCGTTAACTGCTGTTGCAACAACGCGGTAGTGACAGAAGATCGGCCATCCGTCTTCCAAAGACTACAGCATCCGAGCTCAGAAGATGAGACACCTCCTCTTGTCTCCTGCAATTCCGCTCAGAAGGTCTCTGCCGAAAGGAGGGGGAAAAAGACAAGCATCTCTAGTCCTAAGATATCAACCACTACAGCTAAAAAACTGTCGTCTAAACGGTTGTCATCCACCGGAGTATTCCAACACACCCGTTCAAAGACAAAATCTGCTGCAGTGGGAAATTCATCATCCACATCGCTGGGGGTTGGGGGTAGAACTCCTTCGAACATCCGTAACAATCCGATGTTTCAAGGAGCCGAGCCAGGGGAAACGACTCTTCCATCAGGTACGACAGGCACCGATGTCCCCAAGGACATCCATGACTCTCAAGATGAAGTAAATTCTGAGGCTGGGGGTAGTATTCCCTCCGAGTCCGAACCAGAAGACAATATTCCCACATATCCCGATGACTTCTCGGTACATGGGTATGACTCCGAGGGCACATCCTCCACCGTTCCTTCCATCACTCCTCATGTAAGGACGGTGTTCATGACGGACAGCAATCAAGGTGGTTCCAGTGATCGCCAGCGCATCGACAATCTCGGAGCCATATTACTTGCTTTGGTCAAGTCTGTAGACGAGATTAAAGCAGCCCTTCCAACTCCGCAAGGAGGGACTCCTGGCCAAACAAGCGCGGGTCCCGCAGTCAATGCGGACTCGAATTCGGCGGAACCAAACCCGAGCAACAATTCTCCCGAAATAATAGCCCCAACCGCGACGGATGAGGCCCGAGAAGTAAGAAGAGAGGTTCAGGAGCTCCGAGCCATGTTCCATGCCCGAGAAAGCACTCAAGACCTAAGAATTCGGCAACCATACCCTGCTGAATGGAGGGATGTTCCATTCCTACCAAAATATAAGTCGTTCAATATCAACCCATATGATGGCAAGACCTCAGCAAGTCGGTACATCACTTACTTCGAGGTCACCACTGACCATCTGCCCCATGATGATGCTATCCTCACTCGATTATTCATTGGGGCATTGGAAGGAGTCGCCTTCGACTGGTATCGCAATCTGCCGGACAACTACATCCACTCCTTCGCCGGCTTCAAGCGCCTGTTCTTGGAGAGGTTCTACGAAGTAGGGCAGGACGTCACCATGTCCACCCTCATGGACGTCGTCCAAGGGGAGAAGGAGTTGACAAGGAACTATATTGAGCTGTTCCGCCAAACCGCCATGAAGCTGCCCTCCGAAAATCTGGATTCCTCTTTGATTGAGATCTGCCAAAAGAGACTGCTTCCAACAATCAGTCTCTGGATGGAAGAAAGTCAATTCAAAGATTGGAAGGCCTTCATCATCAGTGCCACAAGCACCGAAGAACGATTGAAGAAGGCTCGCCAACTGCGATTGCACATCTCGGAAGGAGAAAGCAAGGGCAAGCGTCCCAACAACGATAATGGGGATAACCCCTCCAACAATCGGGACAGCAAGGGGAAGCAGGCTATGGTGGCCGATACAACACAAAAACCTGAGCCGAAGCCCGCAGACAAACAATGGCCGCAAATTGATTACTCCTTCGAAGACAGTCACGTCAAGCCCATCTTGGACATGCTCATACAAGGGGACAGGATTCAGCTTCCTCCACCAAGACGGGAACCGCGACCAGCAGAGATGGTGAATCCAAAATACTGCCATTATCATCGCTATGTTCATCATGCTACACACGATTGCTACCAGCTGAAATGATACATCCAGAACCTCATCGATTCGAACGCCCTGGCCATCGATTTCGAAGAGGTAACCGTGGTGGCCAATATGGTGTCCGTACAATTCGGCAGCTTCCCTCCGACGGAGACTCAAGACGGGGTGATCCCCGTCCCTCTGGCGACAGTGGAGATGACCAATCTTCCACCTCCCCGAGATCAGGCTGCCGGTCTAGTACCCCTCACCATATCACGAGGGGAGGTCATGTGGATCCATCCAGACTTGGTGTCAGAAGTGACTCGGCCCATACCATCTTCCACTGACAAGAAGAAAATTGGAAAAGTCAGGACCTGCCACACAATCTCGGCAGACAACGAGGAAGCTACAGCCGTTGTCACACGGTCTGGAGCGCAATCCCAACCTGTGGTTGACAATCCAGCTGAAAACCATCAACCCACTATAACTGATGCTCCGGGACCGGCTCAGCCTTCAACGACCGACAAGCCTAGGCCGAAGGAGACTCTCTTCGACAAATCTCTCCGAAAAGAGGCAGCCCAAGGGCAAGAGAGGCCCTACAACTTTGACATCTTAGCACAATTGGCTAACACTCCGGCCAAATTGTCACTGTACGAGCTCCTAAGGCTCTCCAAGGACGTTTGTATTGCATTGAGCGAAGCACTCCAAAATGTCGATGCCTATCTGGCTCAATCTAACCTCACCGAGGAGGACTCACCCGTGGATCTCTAAGACAGCGCCTGCACGGGAGCAATGCCCAACATCGTCTTCACTCCGCAGCACATGCTCATCAAAACCAACCTACATGATCGCCCGCTATACTACACGGGATACATCGACGACGTGAAGGTGGATCGGATGCACATTGATCCTGGCTCTTCCATAAGCATCATCCCGAAGGGTCTGCTACATCATCTCCGCATCCCAATGCATCGCCTGACACCTACAAGCACCGCCATCAGCGGTTTCAATTCGGACAGGAGCTACCCTATTGGAAAGATTCATCTGAAGTGTCAGATTGGCGATCTCCAATCCGAAGTCACCTGCTACGTCATAGATGCAGACACTTCTTACAACATCCTCTTGGGGCGCCCATGGATACATGATTATATGATCGTGCCTTCCACGCTACACCAGTGCTTCAAATATGTTGACAAACACGGCTTCGTAAAGACAGAATTTGCTGATATCGATCCCTTCAAAGGGGTCGAATCCTACTACTCAGACTCATGCCTATACGAAAAGTCAAAGAGGCACCTTGATGAAGGAGACATGCAAGCTCATACCGAGACAGCCACGGGATCAGAAGGACCCCTGACGATCCACCTCCAAGCTCGCAAACCAGGCAGGTCCGTACCCCTTACTGCCACTCTGCGAAAGGATGCGATCAGCCTCTCGGCGCAGGAGAAACAGATGATAATCCGGCTGCCAAGGTCCGGCCAAGTGCCGAGACCCACAACGGGGCCACTGACAATCAGACTGCCGAGAGTCGGTCAATCCCAAACGGAGAAGCTCAATCCCTCCGATAGGCCACTGACGATACGCCTTCCCAAGAAGGGTCGTCGCCCCGACGCAAGGTCTGACACTTCTAGCGAACCGGCCACTCCTCGCTCTACCTCGAGTGCCAAACTGGGGGTCGCTAGTCTGCCAACAACTCCACGCTCAACTCCATCAACTGAACCACTAACAATCAAGCTTCCCAGGTCGTCCTCTCAATCTTTATTCACACAGGGGGTAGCCGAAGAGAAACCAGAGTTAGCCAAGTATGTGGCTGCCCACACTGATGTTCCCTCCGCTGATGATGTAATCCCCCTAGAAAAGATACCTTACTTCATCAATAAAGGGTTATCTTTGAACTACACCGAGCTCAATAAGCTATGTACAAGGTATGCTATGGAACACGGTATAGGAGCTCACCTGCACACACAAGTGACAAATGTGTACACCGCGATCCAGCTTACTCCAGTAGAAGACGCTTACCGAATAATCGAGGGAGGAGACCATCCAATCATGTTCGGCCGAGCAAACAACCCGCATCCCTCCACCACAAAGGAAACCGACCTCGGGTCAGATGCCGGGAGACTGCCTCTGTATATATATAGCCCTCAATCCAAATATCTCATACAGAAACAGGGGTATGATCTGGAGACGACGCCAGGATTAAACTACGGTACTGGGCGACGATTACCTTTGAAGCCGCCAGTCCCGGTGGGTAAACCACGGGATTATTATAACAAAACTCGATGTGGGCTAGGGTATGTAACGCCCACTACGACCCCCGAAAGTTCAGATGAAGAATGCGATTGGCAGTCACATTCAACCGGGTCACCAACTTCTGATTCGGATACCAGTATCGGAGATATGTTCAGACAAATCATGTCAGTCAACATGACATTCGCAGACGCTTACGAAGAAGATGAAGACATCCCCGAAATCCTCGAGCTAGAACCGTGGGCCCAGCAGTTGGACGCACAATAGGAAAAGCGGTTCGAACTGAGAGAACCTCCTACTGAAGATAAAGTTATACAAGTTGACCTTGGCAGCGAATCTTCTCCAAAACCAATCTTCGTCAGTAAAAGCCTAGCAGACGAAGAACGGGAGTCGCTACTAGAACTTGTTAGAGAATACATTGATGTGTTCGCCTGGAGCTATGAAGACATGCCAGGGTTAAATCCCGACATTGCTCTTCACAAACTCAACATTCGGCCAGATGCGAAGCCAGTCAAGCAACAATAGCGACGCTTCCGCCCAGGCATCATGGACGCGATCGAAGCTGAAGTCAACAAACTGATAGCCAGCGGCTTCATTCGTGAGGAGCAACATCCCGATTGGGTCGCCAATATAGTACCCATCCTCAAGAAGAATGGGAAGATTTGAATCTGCATCGACTTCTGCAATCTGAACGAGGCATGCCCCAAAGATGAATTCCCCCTTCCTATCACAGACATCATGATTGACAATACCTGCGGTTTCGAACGTATGTCATTCATGGATGGCTTCTCGGGGTATAACCAAATCAAAATGTCTCCTGATGATGAAAAGCATATATCATTTCGAACACCAATTGGCACGTACTGCTACACAGTCATGCCTTTCGGTTTGAAGAATGCCGGTGCCACCTATCAAAGAGCGATGAGCATCATCTTCAGAGACCACTTACACAAGACAGTGGAGTGCAATGTTGACGATATAGCCGTTAAAAGCCGCTTGAAAGGAGACTATCTGCAGAATCTAAGGACGGTATTCGACCTAATGCGAGCACATAATTTGAAAATGAACCCTACGAAGTCCTTTCTGGGCGTATCCAGCGGGAAGTTCTTGTGCTTCATCATCACTACAAAGGGTATCCATGTAGACCCTGAAAAGACAAAAGCAATCATGGAGATGGGTCCCCCGAGAAATCTTCGCGAACTCAGAGGCCTCCAAGGAAGGCTAGCTTACATCAGGAGGTTCATTTCTAACCTCTCCGGGCGATGCCGACCGTTCACGTACCTCATGAAGAAAGGAGTCTCATTCGTATGGGACGAGGAATGCCAGCGTGCTTTCGACAGCATCAAGGAATATTTATCAAATCCTCCAGTTTTGGTAGCCCCGGTCCCTGGAAAACTATTCCTGCTCTATGTACGAGCAATGGAACACTCCCTCGGGGCTTTGCTGGCACCAAACAACGACGCAGGCCACGAGCAGGCCATATATTACCTCAGTCGAACGATGATTGGGCTAGAGCACCGATACACCGCGGTGGAGAAGGAATGTCTCGCCCTAGTATTCGCCATTCAGAAAATGTGACATTATGTCACCGGACAAACGATACATGTGATCTCACGAGTCAACCCTCTCAGGGTCCTCATGACTAAACCAGGGGCACTCAGCTCTCGCCTCGCTACATGGGCAATATTGCTGTCCCCTTATCATGTGATCTTTGTCCCACAAAAGGCAGTCAAAGGTCAAGCCCTGGCGGACTTTTTAGCATCCCACCCAGGCTTGGAGTCCTCCAAAATATATGAAGAGATCCCAGACGAGGTCGCCGACTCGCATGCAACCTCTCACGAGGCTATATGGCGAATGTTCTTCGACGGTGCTTCGAGGACAGGACCTAAAGGCAATATAGTCGTCGGAGTCGGGGTAGTGCTAATCTCTCCTTCCGGATTGGTG
This sequence comes from Iris pallida, assembly GCA_029216955.1. Taxonomy (NCBI): domain Eukaryota; kingdom Viridiplantae; phylum Streptophyta; class Magnoliopsida; order Asparagales; family Iridaceae; genus Iris; species Iris pallida. Next base: position 6,924,631 of record JANAVB010022597.1, read on the forward strand.
ATTAACCGCGCTTATTCTCTCACCGAGCCCTACTCTAACAATATGGCCAAGTACAACGCTCTGGTCATTGGCCTCCAACTTGTAAGAGAGCTGGGGGTAGAATACCATGAAGCATACGGTGATTCCCAGCTAATCGTCAATCAGATTCGGGGCTCATACGAAGTCCGCCACGAAGACATGATCCCTTATCACCAAATAGCGATTGACATCATCTCGTCGTTCAAGGGCTTCTTCATCGAACATGTCCCCAGACTCCGAAATATCGAAGCAGATGCCTTAGCCGGTCTTGCCGCTTCCCTAGCAGTTCCGAATTATGATCGCCAACCAGTGGATGTGATAGGCCACGAACTGGTCTGTCCTAAGAACAACATACAATTCGTGGCGAGTTATTCCGCCTAGACGATCGATGATGCCCCAGATTGGAGACAACCATTCATCGACTTCGTCGTCTACGACATCCTGCCCGAGAACCCAAAGGAAGCCACTTCCATCAGACGGCGTTCTCTCAGATTCTTCTACGATACAGAGATGAAAATGCTGTATCGCCTTTCTTACGACGGATTATTGCTTCGGTGTCTGTCAAATACAGAAGCCAAAGAAGCCGTACGAGAAGCTCACGACGGTATCTGTAGGGCCCACCAGCCTGGCCCTAAATTGCAAGACCGCCTCCGACGAATGGGCTACTATTGGCCCACGATGGTGGAAGATGCGATAGATTATGCTAGAAAATACAAAGCCTGCCAAGTCCAAGCGAACTTCATTCACCAACCGTCCGAGTTTCTACATCCGAAAGTAGCGTCCTGGCCATTCGAAGCATGGAGAATGGATATCATCGGTCCAATCACCCCACCTTCCTCCCGAGGACATCGTTTCATACTTGCGATCACTGATTACTTCTCCAAATGGATGGAAGCCGTCCCGCTCGCAGAAGTTAAGACTTCAAACGTGATCAGCTTCCTTAAGCATCACGTCATCTACCGCTTCGGACTGCCATAAAGGATCATCCATGATAATGGTCCACAGTTTGCAAGCCACGCATTCTACCGGTTTTGCGTTAAGCACCGTATTCAGAATGTCGCTTCGACACCATACAACCCGGCAGCGAACGGGTTGGCAGAGGCATTCAACAAAACAATCATCAAACTCCTCAAGAAATTTGTCTCCTCCAATAAACGCGACTGGAACGAGAAGCTCGGCGAATGCTTATGGGCTTTTCGCACCACAGTTCGAACAGCCACCGGGAATACACCATTCTCCCAGGTGTACGGGAGTGAGGCATTCCTCCCATTGGAGACCCAGATCCCTTCACTACGTGTCGCCCTCACGAATCAATTGACAACAGACGACAACCACCATCGTCGCCTACAGGAATTGGAGGCACTAGATGAAAAGCGCCTCTTAGCTCAGCAACGGATTGAGCTATACCGAGCACGCATCTCTGGAGCCTTCAACAAGAAGGTCAAAATCAGAACATTCCAGGTGGGCGATCTCGTCTTGGCAGTCCGAAGGCCGATGGTCATGACTCATAAGACCGCGGGCAAATTTCAGCCAAAGTGGGAAGGCCCATTTATCATTGAGACAGTATTCTCCAACGGTGCTTACCGCCTCGTAAAACAAAACGGAGACTTGCTTATGTTACCCGTCAACGGCAAGTTCCTTAAGAAATACTATGTCTAAACGTCATTCTCTCCAAGATCTTCGAGTCATGTACCCGCTGGTACCACTGAACTCACACCCCCAATATTTCAGATTATCGAGTCATGTACCGGCTGGTGCCGCTAAACTCACCTCCACATCCCCTTCAGATTATCGAGTCATGTACCGCTGGTGCCGCTGAACTCACACTTTCTCAATATTCTAAATTACCGAGTTATGTACCCGCTGGTGCCTCTGAACTCACATTTTGGTCACTCTTTCAGATAGTAAGTCACGTATTATTATACCTCTGAACTTTCTTCCTGGAAGAGATCCTCCCTCATGATCCACTACCCGCACTCCCAGTGCACAAAAAGGGTAACTGATCCACAAATTTCCGAAACGGCCATGCCTCATTACCTCTGAGTCGTTTTCACTTCCACCAAAAACAAACTGCCCCCTCGCATAGAACTTCCACGTTCTCCTACCTCTGAGTCGTTCTATGTACCCATTCTTCATTGAGCCCACTCCTGCCATGTCCTCATTACCTCTGAGTGGGAAGGCTCCGTCGAAGAAACCTTCATGCTTGCCATGTCCATATTACCTCCGAACAAATATGTCGGTTCCCTTTCAACCTATTATCTGTACCCACAACCGGAGTACGACAAGGATAATAGATCCACAAATGTCCTCTGTTGACCACAAATGTCCTCTGTTGAGCACAAATGTCCGCTGTTGACCACGAATATCTTTCGTGAAGTCTCCCCTGCCATGTCCTCTTTACCTCTGAGCAGGAAGATTCCACGGTAAAACCCTCATGCTTGTCATGTCCTCATAACCTCTGAGCAAATATGTTAGTTTTCCTTTCACCCTATTATCCGTATCCTGAACCAGGATATGCCAAGGATAATAGGTCCACAAATATCCCTTGCTAAGCTTCTTAGCATAAATCCATCATCTCACCATGCCCTGGGAGCCCAGCTGCTCTACGGCATTCTTTTTCCCAATACCGAGAGCATCCGTGACCACTTTACAATAGCTGTTCCGGACATCCTGACCAAACTTGTTATCCGTACCTAAAACTAAGGTACGCCTAGGGTAACAGGTCCACAAATAATCCCCCAGCAAGTCCAATTCCGCAAACGCCACGAGTACAAAAAAGAGAAGATGAGTTGAAACATGCTCATTTATTCGAAATTCTAAATGCTACATCATTTGGGATCACATCCCTTACAAAAAAAAGAAAAAAAAAGGAAAAAAAAAGAGAAGCAAAAGAAAACAGAAAGCTGATCACTGCTCCGAGGCACATAACGCCCTGAGACGGTCCGTCAGCAAGGCAACCGACCGCTCAAACCTCTGGGAAGCTCGACGCTCCGCCTCGTGGGTCAGCACCGCCTCGTCCTCCACATGAGCGTGAGCTTGCCAGTTGTCCTCAAATTTCTTAAAGGTCCGCTCCAGGTTAGCAGAAGATCGGGAAACCTTATCGGCCTCCCGAACGATTGACTCCTGTTTCGCCTGAGCAGCCTCCAGCTCTGACTCTAATCAGGCCAATTCCCTCTGGAGTGTGAGGATTCGCTCCTGCGTATCAATGATTCCACGAGAAGTAGACTCTTCCCGAGCATAACAAGCCTAACTCCGACGACCCAGCCTGTCATACGAAGCAGAAAACTTGTCAAGGTCTCCCCGTACAACCGGCCCAGCAGTATCTCGAGCAAGCTTGATCCTATCCCGAGCAGCAATGAGGAAGCTCCGCTCCCGCTCAATCACAGCAGGCAAGCCCGCCTGTCGTATCGCCAGTAGTTGGGTCACAAGCTGATCAGCCTCTGTCAGCTTAGGCTCCAGCAGTGCAGCCAACCCCACCCCGCGAGGAAGGGACTTCAAAGTTGCAACCTGACCCCGAGCGCACCGGAGATATAGAGAAAAAGGGGTCCCCCGTTCCACAGCAGCGTCTACGCCCCTTTTTAAATGGCGATAGAAGCTGTCGACCATGTCCTGCGTCACCTCGTCCAGAGTCTCCGAGGAAGCCGGTGTCAGCGGGAGTGTGGCTGGCAACACTGAAGAAGACGCAACAGAATCTGTCGCCCCTGCCACAAGAGAAGCAAACTCCGCACGAAAGGACGCATGAACAGCGGCCAATTCCTCTTCAGCGGCCCGCAGAACTTGAATGCTCGGCAGGGCTGAGAGGTCAATCTTCGAAGCCGTATGATCAGCAGACGATGAGGTCGAGACCATCGCCAGTTCCATTTCCATCTGCCCGGGGCTGGCAGGAGGCCCTTCAATATGAGATGGCAAAGAAGAGGGAACGCTCCTTTCTCCCAGATCACGGCAGGCCGAGCCTTCCCCAAGAACATTCGCGACGGGAAGTAAAGGGTCAGGACCTGCAGGGCCAAGGCAACCATGAATCGATTTAACCCGGAGGATATATTGATAGAGCAAATAAGCCCCCTCACTAGTTAATATCTGGCCTATCTTACCAGTGGAGGAGGGTGTAGGCCGAGGTTTGCCTGCAGCTACCGCAGCCTCTTCACCAACAGCCACCGAGTCAGGTATAATAGACTCCTCCGCCCTTGCATCCTCGGGAGGAGATGCACCGAGATCGGCGTCGCCTTGCTGAAGTTCAGCGGTCTCGAAGACAGGCCCAAAGAAACACTCATCACCCTGGGCCGAGGCTTCAGCAACCTGGAAGCTTCCAGCCATCGCTGAGAGAGCCTCCGCAGAAAGGACCGCGGCACACACGCCGCTAATCAAAGCAGCAAGGGACGAATCAACTCCAAGGGCAGTAGACAGTTCAGGAAAGTCCGGTTCATCAGACGGCTACAAAGAAAAGTGATTAAGTCATATCCCCGAGAGAAAAGAAAACTACAATAAAGAGATGGCTCCGACTTGGTCTTACCTCCGGAATAGCATCTGTACCTTCACCCCTCTCGGTAATAAGTAATCCACGAGACCTAACGGTAGCTCTCTTCACGGAAAATGTTGCTCTACTGTCAAAAGACTCGTGTCTGACTCGTTTATGCGAGGAACCAGACACAGCTGAAGACTGTTCTTCTCTCACCACTGTCTCTTGTGTAGTAGGCAACGGATCTTCCGCCGGTTCATCGGGTGTGGGAAGCGGTTGATCCGTTACTTCTTCACCTCCACCAGAAAGGGAGTCTTCGCTATCATGATCATCCTCCTCCTCAGTCGACTCGGAAGGTTCTGATTCAGGGAGGGGAGTCTGGAGCGCTAGTTGCTTTCTAGCCTTAGCCCCCTTGGGCTTCTCCTCTAGACCGGTACCCACGATGAAACTGGTACTCGGATCAAAATTAACAGGAGGCTTGTTCGCCATAACATGATATAAAGCAGCCATGTATAAAATTTCCCTCGGCGCCTTAGCATCGGGAACCGAGAAGCTGGCCCGAGTATGATAAGCGTCATAATAATTCCACGCCCTGACACCATCAACAACGCTACCTTCAAAGCCCAAACAAGGGTTGGGACAATCAAGAAATAACTGACTATAACCAAATTGGCGGAAAAACCTACTAGGTAGATAAGGCTCCAAGTACACATTATCGCGATTGCGATAAACCAGATGCGCGGGGCAAATATTGCGCAACCAGGTGATCATATCCGGAGACAAAAAATGAGAAGGCCCGGTACCATCGAGATGTACCTTCCTTACTTCCTCATCAGAAAAGGGAGGAACAGACACAAAAAAGTCACACCCATCCACCCTCGCCAGCGCCTTCCGACAAGATAGCATAGTGTTGTATTCCCAAGACCCGCGATGGCATTTAAAAAGGAAAGTGTCTTCATCTGTAGCATCTTCCGCTATTCCAGGTCCCATCAAAGACTTGTAGTGCATTGCCAACCACCCCATCAAATAGTGGAAAGGCAGTTCTACGTGCTCAAAATCCAACGTCTTCTTGTGCACAATAACTTTGGACGAAAAGGTTCGAAGACCATGGTGTATGCTACACACCATAGCAGGAAGAAGGGCCAGTCTAACTCCAAATACCAGTTTAACGGCAGGGAGAATGAAATGACGACCGATCCTCTCGATAGAACCCGCTCCTCCCGAGACTACGCAATTTCGTAGCCATATCATTAAAAATCTAGCCAAGAGCGCCTTCTCTGACATCTGTGTGGTCCTGTAGTAAAAATAGCTAAGAGAGTCAGTTTGACTCCCGAATATGTCGCTCTTGGATCGCGACTTCTTGACGCTTGACATTAGATCCCTTATCTCTCCATGCGTTCGAGGGGTTCGGGGAGTAACTTCGCCAGAAGGGTCAACTTTAAAAAGATAATTAATCCAGGATGTGGTGTGGGGAGCGGTCCCCTCAGAGCTATCCACCGTCTTTATAGCCATCCGATGACAAGCACTTTGGTGGCACAGCAACTCCCGATACACCGTAATAGAACTCGGGAGTCATCGGTTCAAGTCCTCAAACTCCTCATTCGACGGGGTACACACCTCGAAAGGCGCATTCCCCCACGGAAGTTTGGAGACAGTATACATCTCATGGAGAGCAAGCCCCAACTCCCCTCCGGGTGCAAAGAACGTCCCCGTTCGCTGGCTATACATCTCCAAGAGCGCCACGAACAGTGGCTTATTGATAGAGAGCCCGTGACAAGTGCCCCAAATGGCATGGTAAAGTCCCACCTCCCGTAAGAATGTTCCGTAGGTCTGCAGAACCCAAGTGGTCAACTGGACCCACGTAGAAGTGGGGTTTATCCAGTTCGGCAATGCCAGCCTGCCAACGGGATAAGATTTCTTGCGAACAAGCCAATTCAGGAAGGTATCAGCTTGAGTGAGTGTGAAGTTGGGACCGTATACATTCATGAAAGAGCCCGGGGCCAGACCCATCATGTATCGGAGGACGGAATCCTTACCCGTATACGCTGACCGCATATTCGGGTTATAATGGATGTTGCCCATCAACATCCCTGATTGAGTAGGAGTTAAGTTACACACCATCTTCCTATCCAGCAACACCATATTGAACCACGACAGAGGATAATGACGTTCCATGAGAGGAATATGGATTGCCACCCCATCCAAAAAAAAATCCCAGTTCTCAGAAATCTCTAAAACTCAGGGATTCTTTATGATTAAAGCATCTCCAAAGAGAAACAAAGGCTTCAGGTATTTTTCATCCAGCTTCCCAATATTCATCATGGAACGGAGGTAATGGAGGGTCTGATTCTCGATGGCGTTCAACCTCTCCGAAGGCTCATCAGCAGGGAATTGATTCAACACATGCTTAATTAAGTCGTCAAGACGCACGCCCAAGGTGAATTGATTTGAACCCACTATAAGTTCCCCTGCAAGATTTACTGGCAGATTCACTGAAGAAAAAAGCAAAAGAAACAAGTCAAAAAGATAGCTGAAACACAAAACTACGTGATGCTTATGCGGCTTAGCTCAGTAGAGCCTCATGCGGCTCAGTTTAAAAGAGTTCATATAGGTCTGTCCGAATGAACTAATGTCTTCAAATACTTTTCTTTAGATTGCTTTAATCTGTCCGTAAAATCCTCATAAATATCGATGAAATTCTGTTCAAAACAGAGCAGTTTCAAAAGCGAAACCACCGTTTTGGAAGGCCAAAATTGGCCAATCCAGTTAGGGTTTTCAAAATCTAATTGAACACATATATTGACAACATATACGAGATGGAAACCCTACTGATAGATTTATTTTTCATCAATTATATTGTTGTTAAATTATCTTCAAAGTTCGGGAAAAACCTGTTTTCAAAATTATGAAATTTTAATAAAACCCTCCGGTACGACGTGCGTTCTGCCATTCCGGGTGACTTGGTCGTGCACCGTAAGCATCGAAAGGTACGTAATAGCTTCGTGGTCGTGTGGGCTTTGGCGGAATTCAAATTGGTCGCGTGTGTGCGACGAATTTGATGCGTATCTGTCAAAATTCACCGTATCGTGCACTTTGCAAATTACTTAATTTTTTTGTGCACGCTCGTCAGATCGAGGCTAAACTTGTGCCAATAGGACCGTATTATTTTTTTGGTCCTGTATGCCAAGTTTGGTCCGATTCTGAGATAGTTGATAAAATCACCGTTTTGCGGGCCCTACGGTTCTACTCAACGGGCGTTTTGTACACGGCCTGTCGGAATCCAACTTTGGACATACGATTGGGTTCGTATCGAAAAACTAGATCCGTAGACATGTAGTTTGACAACTTTAGAGACCATTGACTCTGGTACGCTTTTCGGTACAAAGCGGGTCCAACGGCGGACATCGTTTTTGTCCGAAAATACTGTTTTGCTTCTGTATCCAGAATTGGACTTAAGGACAGGCAATCCTAGCTAATTTGACTATTCTGAGAATGTTGGTAACATTTGTTTCAGCTTTCGGAGACATTTGTGGATTTTGGACGTTGTGGCTTAACAGTTGACTGTATTTTGATGGATCTGCGTGTAACCTCCAGGCAAGTATACCTTGCCAACTTGTACAGTATAATTTATATGCATGTTCACTATCTCGCTGCTATTCTTTTCTTTACCTTTGTGATTACTTTATTTCATGTCTTGTACGCTCATCATGTTATGGTTTACTTTACGTGTTTCTAGTTTTTTGTTCCTTTTCTGTTATGATATTTTTCTACCTGTTATACTGTGATAGTCTGATACGTACTGCTTGATAGAGTCGTCTAGTCCTACACCATGACTTTCTCGACTTGATTGTAACTTGACTTGACATGACTTGAGTAGGACTTGACTTTGACATTCTATAGATTGGGAGTACTTACCTTGACTATGGTCTATAGGATTTTATACTAGGATTGGCTACCGTCTTGGTCGTGAGTACTTGCCTTGACTGCAATTGAGACACTATAGATTGTGAGTACTTGCCTTGACTGCAGTCTATAGATTTGACCTATTAGCCATTTCTAGTATGGCATGCCAGTGTCTTAGGATCCTTGTGTTTAGATCTTGAGTCTTGGTTCATTTAGTCTCGTTGGATACCCTTGATTGTCCCTTACTTCTTCGTATATTTGTACTGTTACATGTTGGCTTGTATATTATGTATCTTGCTAGTCCTCTGAGTACCTGATGATCTCTTCAGGTTTAGCGATTGTATGGAGTTAGTTAGCAGAGCGGGATGGTAGAGGATTACGATGCATGATACAGGTATTTGTTTGTGTTATTTCTTTATTATCTTTCGTGCTTTACATTCAGTACCATGATATACTCTGCTTATTTATAGGCTCATATCATTTTTGTAGTCTAATCGAACAATATGCTAATGGGCTGCAGACTATGACCTATACTTGTTCATTCTTGTTTATATGATTCTTGTGGATTGAGATATAGTTTAGATTTGACATGATACCTATGACCTTGACAGCTTATACATACTCAAGTCGGGCTGGAGTCCGTTCGATACGTAGCTGGCTTGCTCACGAGCTCGCGTCCGAAAAGCGGGTATGGATCGTGACAAGTTTTTGTGGTGGCCCATGCAGGTCAGAGCATATCGTACCGGTTACGTAACTGTACTGGTACGAGCCTGCGACAATGACTAAACCCTTAGAAATCTCAATCCACTCTGCCTTGAGAATTCTCCTAGAAATTCTCTACGTCCTTGAAAACTCCATATTTGCTCTCGAATATATTTCCTTGCTTTCCGTACCCTTGACTCTCGTCCCTTCCTATTTCGGGGTGACGAATGATCGTGTTGTCTAGAATTCATCAGAGATTCTTAAGTTATATTAGAATATTGCTTGATTTTGAATATTTGGTTGTTTGATATATATGGGGGATTAAAGATACCATATGTCCTAGATATCCCTGGTAGAATTATTAGTCAATGGTTAGGAGATTATAAGACTTTAGTGACCGATGTTCCAAGGGAGTAGTGTGACCTATGGTGGGTAGAAGTCCTCGAGATTTCGTAAATACCAAATGACTAGAGAAGACCACAAAATATTTTGAGGAATTAAAATTGAGGAGATTAAGGTAATAGTAGACTTTGATTTTTTTTAAGGAATAGTTATGAATTAGAATTTCGAGGACGAAATTAATTTTAAGCTGGGTAGATTTGTAGCTTCCCTTTCCGAATTTTTTTAAATATTTTTTATTATTTATTTGATTTAAATGGTGATTTGTAGATTTTATAAAAAATTATTTAGTTAATTATTACGGTGGATGACTTTAGCCATGATGGAGTTTTGAAGTACCAGACGACTAGAAATCATGGCACGGATAGTGCAGTGACGTGCCTTGACTAGTGTATTAGTCATGCCAAGGAAGACCGAGCCATAGAGATATCCTAATTAGGAAAACTAGGCCAAGTTATAGCATGGCCATTATAAATAGTTTAATTATTTTATTATTAAATTTATTGACTTCGTAGCGACCCGGTTGTGCCGAACCAGCCCGGACTGGACCCGTACCAAGCCCAAGCCCATGTAGTCATGCGGGACGTCCAATGAGATTCGTATCGATGTATTTTGGCATGATGGTGTCGTACTCTGTTTTAATGATACAATAAATATTTTCTAAGTATTCTTAATTAAATATTATAAATATTATTATTAGTTTATATTCAATGATATTTGTATAAAATAGGTCCTTATACGTTTTTGGGATATTTAGACGGTGCGTGATGGTATCCATTATTAGTTTATTAAATTTTGTTATTATTATTCTTATTCTTGTTATTATTATTATTTTATTGTGGTTATAAATATAAATTATTTATTATTAGTTATTATCATCAAGATATATGGGTATATATAAATATATGATAAATATTGTATATGTGTGAATGTGAAGGTATGAATAAATAAATATTATATACATGCGTATTTGTATGTATATATATATAAATATATATCATATAGGTGCTTTCGTATGTATATATAAATATATTGTCTAAATATATGTGAGTATGAATAAATATATATTAGATAAATGTGTGCGTATATATATAAAAATATATATGTGTGTGTTTGTGAATACATATAAATAAATATTATATATTATATATGTGTATAAATATATAAATATATAATGGTACACGTGTGTGTGTATATATATATATATATATATATATATATATATATATATATATATATATATATATATATATATATATATATATATATATATATATGTATATATATAAATATATGTATATAAATGTATATATATATACGTATATAAATATATATGTGAATATATATATATATATACGTACGTGTGTGTGTGTGTATATATATATATATATATATATATATATATATATATATATATATATATATATATATATATATATATATATATATAGAAGCATGGAAAATACCAGAACGATGATCTATACGGCTCTGAACAGGAGAACCCCATGCGGCTCATACAGGATCAGTCCCATGCGGTTCAGAGAGACTCTTAGTCTCATGCGGGTCGGACAGGAGAGTCCATGCGGCTTACATAGGGACAGTCTTGTGGATCAAAGAGTCCTTCAGCCGCATGCGGTTCAAAAGTACATGCGGCTCACAGAGATATGCGGCTCAACGCCACGTATAACCACGAGACCCCTTCACACAGCTGGCCGTTGAGCAGTGTGCCTATTTAATGCTCTGTCATGATTTGACAGCTGACGGCTCTGACATGAAGTATCATAATAGCCCCGTCATAATGACAGACTCTTGGGAAATAGGAGAAAATCTCTGACACGATCCGAGATTGACACGTTGCTACCGCATGCGGCTCCAGTGAAGAACAGCTTCATGCGGCTGGCAAGAGTCGTCTTCCTGCGGCTCACTAAGAAGCCATCCCATGCGGCTCGCAATTACTACACTTATGCGGTTCACCAAGAAGCCATCCCATGCTGCTCGCGATTACTACACTTATGCGGTTCACCAAGAAGCCATTTCCATGCGGCTCGCGATTACTACACTTATGCGGCTCACCAAGCGGCTCGCAAATACTATACCTATACGGTTCGCCGAGACGCTGTCTCATACGGTTCGTGGATGTCATGTGGCTTTGGCAGAGTCCATCATTAAGACACGTGGCAGAGATTCAATGACAGCTGGCAGCAAAGATGATTATGAGATACAAAGATTTACCAGATCCCAATGACCATATTTAACGTTATCCCCATAATTAATGAGATCAGGTCATATCATTCATAATCAAGCCAATGGGACACGTTGTGGGAGATCCAAGCTACACAATCAATCATGAAGATTTAAAGCAATCAGCATTAATTATTCGCAAGATTCAGTGTTATCCCCATTTATGGCCCAGATCCTTCACGCTTGAGACGAATGGTCCAGATTGATTGAACATTAGGCCGCCGCCACTTTGAGAATGAGCAATCATCCAAACCCTAATGATGCTCCCCACTATTATAAATAGCAAGGTACTATTCCCCTTGAAAAAAGAAGAAGATAGACTATCAGAGAGAGATACGCACATACAGAGAGACACTTCCCCTCCGATAGTCCGAGAGAAGAATCCACAGAGATCAATCTAGAGAGAGAAGCCAGGAGAGCAAGAAGAGTATTTCTTCATCAACGCCAACCATCTTCTCACAGGAGCCAAGGCTGCATACTGATCGTCCAAGGAGTAAGGTAGGGCTGCCGTCGCCTTCCCGAGCCTCTATCGTCACCCCCCAGAATCTAAAATAAACAATTGTACTTAGATTGCTGTACCTAGGTTTTCGTCCCTAGGCTTTCTTTGTACAAGCGAGTTTGTAACGTGAAGTAAAAGTTCGGTCCTCCGATAATTGTTCTGTTCATTTATATTTCATGGCAAACATATATATATATATATATATATATATATGATAATAATAAAAGAAAATAGAAAAAGAAAGAGAAAACAAAAACAATTATTAACCTAAGAAACATTAGCAGTAGCAATGCAAAGCCCACAGCAGTGAGCTCAGGCTCACAAGCTGTGCAACCCGAGCAACATCCCAGCCCCTAACCCGCTGAGCCCGACCACTACACACGCACGCGTATAAAGGGATTGAGAAATCGAGAGGTAGCAGTAAACGAAAAACCGAAACACAAACCCTAACTCGAACCAGAGCCACAGCCTTCCTCCCAGCCGTGGGCGACCCCAACCCACAGCCGCGGACGGCCACCGACCGCCGGCGAGGTCGCGACAGGGTCGTGCGCGCACAGGCGCGTGCTAGAAAGGAACAACAGCAGCAGCGTGCTGTCTCGAACCGACTTCGCAGCGACTTCTCATCGCGCACTATGGATCGTTTCGCCTCCCGTCTTCTCTGGTATACTCACAACCTATACGCCCTCTAATGTCTTCAAATACTTTTCTTTAGATTGCTTTAATCTGTCCGTAAAATCCTCGTAAATATCGATGAAATTCTGTTCAAAATAGAGCAGTTTCAAAAGCGAAACCACCGTTTTGGAAGGCCAAAATTGGCCAATCCAGTTAGGGTTTTCAAAATCTAATTGAACACATATATTGATTACATATACGAGATGGAATCCCTACTTATAGATTTCTTTTTTATCAATTATATTGCTGTTAAATTATCTTCAAAGTTCGGGAAAAACCTGTTTTCAAAATTATGAAATTTCAATAAAATCCTCCGGTACGACGTGCGTCCCGCCATTCCGGGCGACGTGGTCGCACACCGTAAGCATCAAAAGGTGCGTAATAGCTTCGTAGACATGTAGGCTTTAGCGGAATTCAAATTGGTCGCATGTGCGCGACGAATTTGATGCGTATCCGTCAAAATTTACCGTATCGTGTACTTTGTAAATTTCTCAATTACTTTGTGCACGCTCGTCAGATCGAGACAAAACTTACGCTAACAGGACCGTATCGTCTTTCTGGTCCTGTACGCCAAGTTTGGCCCGATTCTGAGACAGTTGATAAAATCATCGTTTTGCGGGCCCCACGGTTCCACTCAACGGGCGATTTTGTGCACGGCTCGCCGGAATCCAACTTTGGAAATACGGTTGGGTTCGTATCAAAAAACCGAATCCGTAGACATGTGGTTTGACGACTTTAGAGATCATTGAGTCTGGCACGCTTTTCGGTGCAAAACGGATCCAACGGTGGACATCGTTTTTGTTCGAAATTACCGTTTTGCCCCTGTGTCCAGAATTGGACTTAAGGACAGGCAATTCTAGCTAATTTGACTATTCTGAGAACGTTGGTAACGTTTGTTTCAGCTTTCGGAGACATCTGTGGATTTTGGACGTTATGGCTTGACAGTTGACTGTATTTTGATGGATCTGCGTGCAACCTCCAGGCAAGTATACCTTGCCAACTTGTACAGTATAATATATATGCATGTTCACTATATCGCTGCTATTCTTTTCCTTACCTTCGTGATTGCTTTATTCCATGTCTTGTACGCTCATCCTGTTATGGTTTACTTTACGTGTTCTAGTTTCTTGTTCCTTTTCTGTTATGATATTTTTCTACCTGTTACACTGAGATAGTCTCATATGTACTGCTTGATAGAGTCGTCTAGTCCTACACCATGACTTTCTCGACTTGATTGTAACTTGACTTGTTTTGACATGACTTGAGTAGGACTTGACTTTGACATTCTATAGATTGGGAGTACTTACCTTGACTACGGTCTATAGGATTTTATACTAGGATTGGCTACCGTCTTGGTCGTATGTACATGCCTTGACTGCGATTGAGACACTATAGATTGTGAGTACTTGCCTTGACTGCAGTCTATAGATTTGACCTATTAGCCATTTCTAGTATGGCATGCCAGTGTCTTAGGATCCTTGTGTTTAGATCTTGAGTCTTGGTTCATTTAGTCTCGTTGGATACCCTTGATTGTCCCTTACTTCTTCGTATATTTGTACTGTTACATGTTGGCTTGTATATTATGTATCTTGCTAGTCCTCTGAGGACCTAATGATCTCTTCAGGTTTACCGATTATATGGAGTTAGTTAGCAGAGCGGGATGATAGAGGATTGCGATACATGATACAGGTATTTGTTTGTGTTATTTCTTTATTATCTTTCGTGCTTTATATTCAGTACCATGATATACTCTGCTTATTTATAGACTCATATCATTCTTGTAGTCTACTCGAACAATATGCTAATGGGCTGTAGACTATGACCCATACTTGTTCATTCTTGTTTATATGATTCTTGTGGATTGAGATATAGTTTAGATTAGACATGATACCCATGACCTTGACAGCTTATACGTACTCGAGTCAGGCTGGAGTCCGTTCGATACGTAGCTGGCTTGCTCATGAGCTCGCATCCGAAAAGCGGGTGCGGGTCGTGACAGTGGTCATGTTTTTATTTCTGAAAAGGCTTCTACTTCTAAGCCAAAAGGCGGTAAGAAGAAGAATAACATTCAGAAAGAGGCAAACTCAGCAAAGAAGGGCATGGGACCTCAAGGCGCGGTGAAAAAGCCGAAAGGCAAATGTTTCAAGTGCAAAGGGTCAGGACATTGGAAGACTGATTGTCCACTTCTCAAACAAGGGAATAAAGAAGGTATATCTCATTTACTAGTAGTTAAAACATATTTAGCGGTATTATCTACCGGTACCTGGTGTGTAGATACAGGAGCCACTAATCATGTCTGTAATACATTACAGGGGTTCCAGGAAACCAGACGGCTCAGTGATGGAGAGATATGCTTGTTCATGGGTGATACTACAAAAGTATCGGTCGTTGCATTAGGAGATGTTACTTTATCTTTTGGTAGAAATAAGTCTTTGACATTGAGAGATTGTCTTTATGCACCTTCACTTAAAAGAAATTTAGTTTATGTTTCTATGTTAGTTAAGTATGGATATTCAGTTTATTTTAATGAAAATATTGTTATTAGAAAGAATAAACATTTTATCTGTTCTGGTGCATTGGTTGATAATTTGTATGTCATTAATCCTATTTCTCCCACAATGCAACTTATGGAAATGAATAATATGTCATCTAACTTAAATAAGAGAAAAGAACCTTCTTGTATGAACCAAACATATCTTTGGCACTTACGATTGTGGCATATTAACCTAAGAAGGATTCAGAGACTGGTTGAAGATGGACCTTTGAGTTCATTGGAAGTGGAGGCACTACCAGTCTGTGAATCCTGCTTGGAAGATAAAATGACCAAGAGGCCTTTTACGACAAAGGGGTATAGGGCCAAAGATGTGTTGGAATTGGTTCATTCTGATTTATGTGGACCCATGACTATCCAAGCTAGAGGTGGCTTTGAATATTTTGTCACATTTATTGACGATTATTCAAGGTATGGATACATTTATTTGATACGCCGTAAGTCTGAGTGCTTTGAAAAATTTAAAGAGTACAAGGCTGAAACGGAGAAACGTCATGGAAAATGTATCAAGTCATTACGATCAGATCGTGGTGGCGAGTACCTCTTTGGAGAGTTTAGGGATTATTTATCAAAGGTTGGGATTGCATCCCAATTGACTGCACCTGGAATGCCCCAACAGAATGGTGTAGCCGAAAGAAGGAATAGAACTCTTATAGAGATGGTTAGATCAATTATGAGTTATTCGGATTTGCCAGATTCAATTTGGGGATATGCCTTAGAGACTGCAGCTTATATTTTAAACTTGGTTCCTTCTAAGTCAGTACCTCTTACTCCCACAGAGCTGTAGATTGGGCGTAAGCCTAGTCTGAAACATATTCGCATTTGGGGTAGTCCAGCACATGTGCTGAATGGAAAAGCAGATAAGTTGGAATCTTGTACAGAAGTACGCTTGTTTGTAGGCTATCCAAGAGGAACAAAAGAAGGTTTATTTTATAGTCCTAAGGATCAGAAGGTCATTGTAAGCACCAATGCCCGATTCTTAGAGGAAGACTATGTGATGAACCCTAAAACCACAAGTAGAGTTGTTCTAGAAGAACTGAGACGTGAGACACCAAGTACTTGAGTACCAACAGTACAAGAGGATGAACCACAAATAACTGCACAACGTGTCACAAATGTTACACCACAACCGATAGTGCCTCGTCGTAGAGGGAGGGTTGCGATACAACCTGATAGATATATGTTCTTGGGAGAGTCGTCAGACTTCGTCCCTGAGGAACAAAATTATGATCCCTGTACCTACAATGAAGCACTCCAAGATAAAGATCCAGAGTCTTGGCAAAAATCAATGATATCTGAAATAGAATCTATGGATTCTAATCAGGTCTGGGAGCTTATAGAACCACCGTTGGTGTAAAAGCCATTAGATACAAGTGGGTCTATAAGAGAAAAAGAGGATCAGACGGTAAGGTTGAAACCTTTAAAGCTCGGCTTGTATCTAAAGGTTTTACTCAAAGAGAGGGTATCGATTATGAGGAAACCTTTTCTCCTGTAGCCATGCTTAAGTCTATTCGGATTCTTTTATCTATTGCAGCTCATCTCGATTATGAGATTTGGCAAATGGATGTCAAGACAGCTTTTCTTAATGGAAGTCTTGAGGAAGACATCTATATGAAGCAACCAGACGGGTTCATTGAAAAGGGCCAGGAGCATCTTGTTTGTAAGCTCAAGAAGTCCATTTATGGACTTAAGCAAGCTTCCAGATCTTGGAACATATGTTTTGATCAGGTGATAAAATCCTATGGATTTGATCAATGTCAGGATGAATCATGTGTATACAGAAAGTTTGACGGAAACGTGGTGGTGTTCCTAGTACTTTATGTGGATGACATCTTGCTCATTGGAAACAATGTGAAGGTATTATCTGATGTAAGGGTATGGTTATCCAAACAGTTTGATATGAAGGACTTGGAGGAAGTAGGTCACATCCTTGGGATCAAAGTTCTATGAGATCGCAAGAAAAGGATGTTGGGCTTATCCTAAGCTTCCTATATCGATACTATACTAACTCGTTTTAGTATGCAAAATTCTAAGAAAGGTTTCTTACCTTTTAGACATGGAATTGCTCTATCAAAGGAGCAGTATCCGAGGACACCTAAGGAGATAGAGAACATGAAGGCAGTTCCTTATGCTTCAGCAGTAGGAAGCTTATTGTATGCAATGCTATGTACGACACCAGACATCTGCTTTGTCGTAGGCATGGTCAGTAGATATCAGTCTAACCCAGGACAAGAGCACTGGACTGCCGTAAAGCATATTTTGAAGTACCTGAAAAGGACTAAAGAATATATGCTAGTTTACCAGGCAGATAGTTTAATTCCCTTGGGGTATACAGACTCAGATTTTTAGTTAGATAGGGATTCCAGGAAATCTACCTCAGGTTATGTGTTTACTTTGGAAGGTGGAGCCATTATGTGGAGGAGTATCAAGCAAAAATGTATTGCTAATTCCACCATGGAAGCCGAGTATGTGGCAGCCTCTCAGGTAGCCAAAGAAGCGGTTTGGCTCAGAAACTTTCTGTTGGACTTGGATGTGGTACCTAGTTTGTCTAAGTCTATTACACTTTATTGTGATAATAGTGGTGCAGTTGTAAACTCGAAGGAACCACGAGGCCATAAGACAGGAAAACACATTGAGCGCAAGTACCACCTGATACAAGATTTCGTAAAGAAAGAAAAAGTTGCTGTGATCAAGATAGCATCAGCCGACAACCTAACTGATCCCTTTACACAGAGCTTACCAGCTAAGGCTTTTGACAGTCATGTTGAGGGAATGGAAGTCAGATGTGTAGCAGCATGGCTTTAAGTATAAGTGGGAGATTTGTAACAGTATACTGAAAAGCAATGCTTTGAGTATAAGTGGGAGATTGTTAGGGTTATATACTAAAAGCATCACTTTTGTAGTAACCTTATTTCCTTAAATTTTGAATGAGAATCATATGGGCAAATGTTTGCATAATATATTTGTTGCAAGTCTTAATACAAATGTCTGATATTCTATATTGTAGGTAATATGGTGTGTGGTGTCACCCAGAAGATCATATTATCAGTTTCCTATGGAGTATATAAATAGTTCACAACCTAGATGGACTTGGACAATCTATTGGAAAGGTTGTAGTGTAATCTGGTATTAGTCTATCTTGACTATAGGTTAACACTAGTACACTTTATGTGTATTGAAAAGGACCACTTGAGGTTGTTCTCTTTGTACTGACTACATAAGAAAACAAACACCTCTGTTATTATGGATGCTTGTGCTCTTAATTCGGATATAATAACGGACATGTATATGCAGTGTGTATTACTTTGACTCATAAAAGAGTGAGATTCATTATGGATCAACAACCTCTATGAATTGGGAAATAACATTGTATGTATGATGGGCTGTTGATTATAAATGGAATCCATGTCCCGATACATCGGGTTGATGATGTCCTCTTAAGGAGCTCATAAGGATTGTCATGTAAACCCTGCAGGTGAAATATATCCGACATGATAAATAAAGTTGAGCGGTACTACTTAAAGATAAAAGATGTCGAATCAATATAGTTGTCAGTAACTTGATTTGATCGACGGACATACGATATCTTAACATGGGGAGCCAAACGAGCATATAATAAAAGGAGCCTACAAACATAATTTGGGATTATGGAGATAGTGCAACAATAGCTCATTAGTGGACCGAGCTATTGTTAATGGGCCTGGATTATGTGTTCGGGCTGAACACGGGATATCCAGATCCGTTAGGAGGCCTAACCCTAATTTCTTCTCATGGTCCCTGCCATAGCCTATATATATCCTCTATTCTCTGGCCGCCAGATTACTGATTAGAAATCTGAAATTTTCTCTAAATTCGTGATTCACGTAAGGAGAGAAAGAGAGGCCTGCCAAGGAGTAGAAAAGGTTGGAAAATCGTCGCCCACACGACGTCCAACTCGAGGAAGGAATACGTGCAGAAGATCTTGGGGTCGTCCGCTCGAGATTGCCAGGAATTACTTGTCTTCTTTTCGCCGCAGCTATAATTCGTGAACCCTAGTTTCCGCCTATGAAGGGTTAGAACACGTATTAGATCTGTTTAACTTTCTATCGATCAATACACACACCAAAGGAAGGGTCCTGGGAATCCCCAGTTCCATCACAACTAAGCATCTAGTAAATTATGGCATAACAGTTATAAGCGAAGTCATACAATAGTTCATTGATTGAATTCTATAAAGACAAGCATTCTACTATATTGCGTCACCGATTAGTTTAGAAAGCAAAAGGATCAAGAGAGAGAAGGGTTAGCCACTCACCTTAATTTGATCGAGGCAAGGAAAAGAGGTTGGTTGCGCTTAGATGGTGCCTACCCGATCACCTGAAATCACATAAGCAACGGATCGGCATTTTACTTTATATTCTGAGTTCGATATGAAATGCGAAGTTTGAAGAATACAAGATAATCAACTCCATCAAAATTATTCACGAAAACGTATTCAGAAAACTAAAGCCAAAGAAGCTAGTACGGCATGAAAAATAGGGCAACGGGATGTCTCTCCTGATTCAGCTGCGTAGTATATCCTCGAGGCACAACCCACAAAATATGGGAGTTGATTTCGAAGAAGCCATTCTATAACGAAGAAAGGATCTTAATTCAATTAGTCTCCACCAATTGATAGCGACAGAAATTGATAACCGTGTTCCCCGAACGGGGCACGGAGTTGGGATCGGGTAATACATCTTAGCCATCTAAGAAAAAGTTTCGTCCTTAAAACTTAAGAATAGAACCTACCTCTAAGAAAACCATGAAGGAAAATGCTATTTCATCTCTGATTCGAGTTCCTAGTTCGACTCTTCGGTGAAATGGTTTCTCCAGAGCACGTTGATGAGAGGGATCACATGATTACGAAGTAACTTATCATTATACACCATGATCTATTTGGGTTCTTCCACGTAGAACAAGTCTGTCTTCAGATCAGCTGACCATAATCTACTACGTGGCTCGGATCGTGTGTGTATTTCTGTAGTTTTGAGACATGAAAGATATCATGAATATCTGATACTGTTGATGGTAATACAATCTGGTATGCTAATCGGATGACTCGCTTTATTATTTTGAAATGGCCAGTAATTCTTGGACTCAGTTTGCCTCTAGCCCCAAATTTGGTGACTGTCACGACCTGCACCCACTTTTCAGAATACGAGTGTGTGTCCAAGCCCAGCCTACACCACGGTATCAGCAGTAGTACGCTGTCTAGCCCGCAATAAACGAAGTGCTCATAAATACTAACTGCTCATTCACAACAACTAAATAAACTTTACAAAATATAGAAATTTTACATTTGAAGAAGAATGTAAACTTTTACATTTATAGAAAACTACCACACAACTAACTAATCTTCTATGGTTTGGCCTTCGAGTCTCTATCTCCCCCTCGTATGGTCCATAGCACAAGAGTAGGCACGTCAACCTCACCTATAACAACGATTCAGTCAGAAAAAGAGCAGAGTACAACCATATTGCAATTAATGTTGTTAGTCCAAAATAAGTTAGAACAACGAGAAACCAAGATGGTAAAGAGTATATAAAGAACTAGCAAGAGATGAACTAACATGATATGAACTAGTACTAATAAGATATGAACTAGCAGAATTTAACTAGCAAGGTATGAACTAACGAGATACGAACTGGCAAAATGTAAACTAGCAAGATGTGAACTAACAAGATATGAACTAACAAGATAATGGACTAGATAAAAGAAAAATAGGAACAACTATGTGTGTGTGAAATAGATTTTAGTACGTGAACGACTAGGCTAATACGGTACATCATACGATGGCTATCCACAATAATATGGTACGACTAACTCATACGTGGGGTGTATGACTTAGCTATCCATAATCAAAATAGTTGGGTTTCTTCACATACTTACCGAGTATTTCCCCTCTCGACTCTCTAACAATCAATAACGGTCAATGATACACTAAAAAGGATATAATAACTATGGTGTCACAATCGTGTCTCAACGAAATATCAAGCAATGTCTCAACGGGATATCAAATATGAAAACGCTAGAGAAAATATTATAATGAACTAAAACATAAATGCAATACTGTATTTGCCTGAATCCTTGTACAAACCATAGTCACAAGTCTAGGATGAGAGGATTATTAATCTAGAATCTGTCAACTTATATCATACATCGTACCACGAACCATGCATGAAAACTACGAGTCAATTATAAGGTTCTAGTTCTAAATTTATAGAATAAGTGGCTAATGGGTTAACTATTCTAATAATAGTTAATTCGAGAATAAATTATGTAAAAACCTAATTTAACCTAATAATAATTTAAATATAATCTAAACATGCAAGTTTTATCATCAAAAGTTATGTTTCCAATTTTGGAAACCATGGCACATAAATCGAGGTGTGCCGTTGACTATCTAGTCAAACATCATGAACTCTAGATTTAAAAAGTACAACTTGGTAAATTTTAGTGCCATGAGTGTGCTGGAATCAACCGTGCCACGAAATCATGCTTTGGTCAAAAGATACCGCTGTTATGGCTAATCGTGACCAAAACGTTGATTAACCGATCAATTCTGAGTTCAACAGAATAACTAAAATACTAGATGAATAGATTAATTTTTGGGAAAATATATTCTTAGAGCTATGTGTTGGCTTTCTGAAACTTCAAACGGTTCGTGATTTCAATTTCCGGTCCTCCCGGAATCTCGAAAATACCAAAACGTGTCAAGTTTCGGACAACCGACACTCTACGAATTCTCCAGAAATTTAGGGACAAACTATATGAAAATAAATTACATATACAGAAAGTTTACCTCGAGACAAATCCAATAAAAAAACGGCACGGAAATCCGAGGTCGGAGTTGACGGCAATCGCATCGGGAAGTCGAGGGTCTCCTTGAAATCAAACACCACAAAGTCGGCCAGGATAATTAGGGTTTTCGACTATAATACTATATATAGGAGAGGAGAGAGGCAGTTACTGTAGCGCCGACATGTGGGCCTGCGTTTGGGCCTGGGTGGCTAATGTGTGGGCCCCATTATGTGCTGACTGTGTTATTAATTAACCAGAAATTAGTTTTTAAAGCAGTTTTAATTACAGAAACTCATAATAAATATTAAAAATAGCCAGAAAAATATGGAAAAATTCTGGAAAATATAAAATAACATATTGAACCCTAGAAAAATATTTGGGGCTAACATTTGCTCATATGCTAGCACAATAAATTCTAGAGGTCCTAGAAAATAGGTTTTCCAATATTAAAATTATCAAAATAATTCCAGAAAAAATGTAAAAATTATAGAAAATATATTTAACCTTCTAAAATATAATTAAAAAAACTTTACCTCAAATTATCCCTAAATGGCCTCATAATAAATAATGGAAGCCTTTAAAATATATAAAACTAAATAAAATAAATATCTAAAAATTATCTAAAAATATCTAAAAATTATAGTAAGCTATAAACTAGCTAAACAATGCTTACCAAGGTCCAAATGACCATAATATGATTATAGCTCCCTTATGAGCTTAGGTACAACTCCTAATGACCATAAAAGTAAATTATAATCAAATAAAAAAAATTGAGAAGTGGGCTTATAGTGACCCCTCGCATGTGCGTTACTTTTAGAAACACGTGATCGCCATCCTGGAACTCGAGGGTTTATTGATGGGTGTCAGTATAGCTTTTCTATAGACTATGTGCAATCTTTAGACTTTCCCAAATGAGCCTAATTTTTTGTATGATCTGTTCCACCAGTCCCAGGACAAGAATCTGTCTCTCTCCTACTTCATCATAGTAAATAGATGATCTGCACTTCCGTCTGTACATGACTTCGTACGATGTCATCTGAATGCTGGATTGGTAGCTATTATTGTATATAATTTTTTTTAGCGGTAAATGAACGTCCCAACTTGACTTCAAGTTAATTGCGTAGAGCCGTAGCATGTCTTCAAGAATTTGATTCACACGCTCTGTTTGGATGTTGGTTTGAGGATGGTAAGCAGTGCTAAACTTTAACTTAGCCCCGATAGCCGACTGAAGGCTACTCCAAAAGCGTGACAGAAATCGCCCATCTCTATCTGAGACGATGGATATTGGTACTCCGTGCAGTCGCATAATCTCGTTAAGGTAAATCTGGGCCAGGCGATCGACGCTCCAATTAACTTGGATGTCAATAAAATATCTGCCATGGTGTCTTCGACAACCCAACAATAAAGGCTTTGGTGCTCAGTTTTCACTTGCTGACTGGTCATGCATTGCGACACGAAGAGTGCCCCATCTCACTTTATCACATGCCACCAGAATGTTGCGAAGAGGTCTTTGTACATTTTGGTGCTGCTTGGATGCAAGGAATATTTCATATAGTTCGCCTGCCACAATGTCTTCTTTCGAAGTTTTGAGTCATACAAAATGCATAACCTACCTTTCAATCGTTGCATGTTGGTCTCATTCCATAAAGTCGGTCGCCCCACGTATTGAAATTAGCTCTCGCATCTTCTTCAGGTACGGATCTTACTTCTGAGTGGTCTTGATCATTTTTCGCAAGCACGGTTCTAGCTATAGTTGCGCCAACTATACTCCCCTGAATCGGACCCGGTGGTCGATGCCCACCTCTTCTAGGTCTCATAGTACCCTGCTATTTATGGATAGCGAGGCAATGTATTTCTGACTCTGAGCGTCTGCCACAATATTTCCTTTGCCCGGTGTATAATCAATCGTTAAGTCATAGTCCTTGATTAGTTCTAGCCAACGCCTTTGTCGTAAGTTTAGCTCATTCTGAGTGAAAAGATACTTGAGGCTTTTATGATCGGTGTAGATGTTGCACGCCATGCCATACAAGTAGTGTCGCCACAATTTTAACACGAACACAATTGCCGCTAACTCTAAGTCATGCATGTGATAGGTTTTCTCGTGCGGCATTAATTGTCTTAAGGCGAAAGATATCACCTTGTTCCGCTGCATGAGCATACTTCCCAAGCCTCGGCTTGAAGCATCTCTAAAGATTTGAAAACCCTCTACCCCATCTGGAAGTACGAGTATAGGGGCCGAAATAAGGCGCTACTTCAGCTCCTGGAAGGAATCTTCATAGTCGTTCAAACACTCATGCGCGACTCCCTTTTAAGTGAGGTGAGTCAAAGGTGATACGATCTTTGAAAGGTCCTTTACGAATGGTCTGTAGTATCCCACCAAATGTAGAAAGCATCGAATCTCACTAGCTGACGTAGGCCGTTTCCAATCAACAACGACTTTAACTTTTCTCGGATCAACTGCAATGCCTTCAATGGAAATGATGTGCCCAAAAAATGAAATGTTGCTCAGCCAAAATTTGTACTTGCTCTGTTTTGAATATAATTGATTATCTCGAAGAGTCTAGAGTATGGTCCTCTTTGCATGTTGCGTCTTGTCCTTCGAATAGACGAGAATCTCGTCGATGAAAACTTCTACGAACTACACATTAAGTCCATGAAGGCAACATGAGCATTTGTTAGGCCGAACAACATTACTAGGAACTCATAATGGCTGTATCGAGTGCAGATGGCTTACTTTGACACGTCATTTGGCTTGATCTTGAGTTGATGGTAATCCGAGTGAAGATCAATCTTCAAAAATACTGAGGCACCTTATAACTGATTGAATAAGTCATCTATGCGGGGTAGTGGATACTTGTAACGGACGATGGCTTTGTTTAGCTCTCGGTAGTCAACACACAAACACATCAATCTATCCCTTTTCGGTAGTCAACACACAAACACATCGATCCATCCTTCTTCTTTACGAACATTACGGGCGCTCCCCATGGTGAAACACTAGGCCGAATAAATTCTTTATCGAGCAACCATTACATTTGGACCTTGAGTTATTTCATCGCTGCAGGGGCCATTATGTACGAAACCTTGGAAATAAGTCGGGTGTCAGGAAAGGTATCGATGGTGAATTCGATTTCTCGATCGAAGGGCGTGTCGGGTAGCTCGTCTAGGAACAAGTCAGGAAATTCTGCCATAACATCGATTTGACCTATGTTTGTACCATCCTGTCGTATGTCTCGAATAGACGCCAAGTAGCCTTCGTATCCAGAATACAGTATCCTCTGAGCATAAATTATCGAGATTATCATGCAGATCGGTGACGCTTCACCATACGAGTAGAAAAAATCGGTCACTCTAGGTATACGAAAGGTGGCCTTCATTCCTGCGCAGTCAATGGGGGCATTGCAAGCTCCAAGCCAATCCATTATCAGTATAATGTCGCAGTCCTTAATATCTAGAACTATAGCATCAAGATACACCTTCTTACCTCTGATACAGATGATTCTGCCTCTCTTATGTAAGTCGTTACGTGCCCGAATGTATGATAGAACTAATATTAAGGTCTAGCGGTGTCATAGAAAATTTGTGTTCAGCGACGAAGTCTGCCGATATAAAGCTATGTATGGAACCTGAATCAACTAGAACGTGAGCAGGCTTATTATTGAAGAGTTGTATACCTATCATGACTGTTTGAGGCAAATGCCTCATCTCAAGTCATGGCATAGACGTATCCCTGGGTACTGGGCGACAGTCTTGGCTATTTTATTATGTAGGCTGGGGAACTCAAGGTGTTTGGCCTCGATTTTGCTGATTCTTGGATTATGGAGGGCATTGATTTGGCCCATCTTTCAAGCAGTTGCGTGTAATGTGGCCTACTCGATTGCACTTAAAGCAAGCTCCATATTTTGCTCGAATATCATTTATGTAATGCATATTTTAGTTGCATTTGTTGCAATGAGGTATATGATTCTGCCATTGGTAGCTACCAATAGTGTCGTGATTAGGACTTTTATACACGTTGTTGCCTCACGTATTACTATGGCATTATGATTGACAAGATGCACAATGCCGAAAGTAGCTGGAGGATGCTGGGACTCAAGGAGAATATCATGATTGAGGGTCGCTTGTATCATTTGATACTCTGGAATGGTCATATGTGCGACGATGGAAGGCCTTAAACACACTTCGAAACATCGTGTTCTACTCGCGGCATCAGGCAGAAGCACACTTGCAAACTTGGCGAGCCTATTGAACTCAGAAGTGCATTGGCGAAATGTCATATTGCCCTACCTTAGTTGCATGAACTCGTTCTCCTTTTTTTGACGAACTGCTGGAGAAAAGAATTCTTCTTTGAATGCTTTGCAGAATGTGGCCCAACTGAACTTCATCGTCACGTCGTCTCTCAGGATTACTTATTTCTGCACATCTTACCAGTTGTGCATGTTCAATCAAAGTTGAAGTTGAGTGCAAGCAACTCGCCTTGACTCATTCATGTCGAGTGCTTCAAAGTGGTCTTTCAATTCTGCCATCCAGTCGAGCACAACAAAAGGATCTTTAGTTCCCTTGAATGAAGTATTGCATAACTTCTTGAATTTTGGAGATTTTAGAGGAGGCATACATCATAAGTGCAGGCTGAGGCTCGATAGGGTCGAATTTGCTACATTGGTTCGTCGGCTCTATTTTGGCAGGCATGATCGCAGAATGATTGTTATTGGTTACGATTGTCTGTATGATTTGTTGCAAAGTGTTAAGTTACTTTTGTTGTACCTTGAATTGGTCCACGAACCTATTCTCGAACTATGTTTTTCGGGTATTGCATTGTTGTTGCGCTTCCATCATGCGTACTATCCGCTCCATTGGGTCACCGATGGTTCGACCTTCGAGTTACTAGAGACACTCAAAGCGCTCGAAGTGGCCACAGCTTCCGTGACTTTTGAATTAAGAAGGAAACTCACATTAGTCTCAAAAATATTATGGAATCATTGTGTGGAACAATTCATCTCATCGATACGAAGTCAAAGGTTTTGAGACTCAAGATGAAAAGCCAAATGACGTAAAGACGTGTTCTGATATGATTATGTCATGCCTCGATTTTGAAGAATCGATAGTCGTCCCCCGGACGAGATGCCGTACGAACCTAAGTTTTGCTCGCATAAGACGTAGTCATAATGTTATCCGAAACACAATATGTAATACAGTATGCAGAGAAACTGAACAACACATTTGAAGCAGAAGGAAACTTTTATTTTTATTGATAATAAACATCAATTACAAGACTCTATTACAATATTTGCCGCGCAGGCTTGCAACTTGACACAATTATAAAATAAACGCTGATGAGATAGTCATTCCACACATTACATCCCCTCTTTACAACAAAATGTTCAAACCATTTGGTATCGAGGGAAGTCGAGCCGTATTTCTTGGGCTGATGAAGTAGAGTCTTCAAAGAGCAGCTTCAAGCCTTTGACCATATGAGTAAGGCTTCAGAAACACTCGAGCGCCACCTTGGTTGGTGGCACGCTCCTTCTAATTCTTGGTACCTGTGGAGAGGAAGGATTAGTATATTGCCTTGTACTGTGGGTGGCTAATTAAATTTTAATCTCTTATTTGTTCAAGAATATTTATTAAGTAAAGCATGCAATATATTTGGTGATCTTTCTAGCCATCTTAGTAAACTGCGTATAACATTGGACAGCCATATTAACACACTTTATGTTGCAACTTATCCGCGGCAGAGTCGGCCGCCTTTAATAAACTTACCATGTTCTTTCCTATTCAGTAGATGACAATTGTTCTAAATAGTGTGTATATGTGTGTGAAAGTCATTGGTAGTATCAGGCCATCTTGGACTATAGCTGTGTTAGACGGTGACCCTTTCAAGGCGAATAACGAGCCCTATTTAAAAGTTCGCGAATCACCCGTGCCGGTTAAGCTAGTATCCTAGGTCGAATAAGTTCCTTGGCCTAGGCAACCGTTTGAGAAACTAACTCCCTTGTGCACTAGTTGTCCAATGACTACACTAAAACTGAACTATTTATTCATGCATGATCTACAAATTCATAAGAAACTTAGCCATGTACATTGTGCTCTGCCTTATCATGGCAACATTCATTCATTGATTGATTTATTCGTTAACACAGTATTATATCAAGCATAACAAGTAAGCATGTAGTACATCATGGAATAGCAGTTCTACAGCAAGTGCATGTGAGAAGTCATACAATAGTTTATTAAATGAATTGTATAAATACAAGCATTCTACTATATTGTGTCGACGATTGGTTTAGAAAGCAAGAGAAACAAGGGAGAGAAGGGTCAGCCACTCACCTTAATTTGACTAAGACAAGAAAAAGAGGACGGTAGAGCCTAGACGGTGCCTACGCGATCACCTAAAATTACATAAGCAATGGATCAACATTTTACCTTCTATTCTGAGTTTGATATGAAATTCGATTTTGAACGCAAGCAAATCAAATCCATCGAAACCTTTTACGAAAATACATTCAGAAAACCAAAGCCAAAGAAGCAAGTTCGGCATAAAAAACTGAGCAACGGGAGGTCCCTTTCGACTCAGCCATAGAGTCTATCCTCAAGACGCAACCCGCTGAATATGAGACCTGATTTCGAAGAAGCCATTCCATAATGAGGAATGGATCTTAATTCAATCAGTCCAGACCAATCGATAACGATAGTGTTTCTAACCGCATTCCCCATGTCGCAACGAAGAACGGGGCACAAAGTTGGGACAGGGCACTAAGCTTGGTGTTGGCCAAAATTTAGGAGAGGGAGAGGGTAGTGGCCTGCCAAGGAAGGAGAATGAGGAAATTAGTTAGGGTTAGGATTTTGGTTCTGGTAGAAGTAGTTTATATATGGGCCTTGTGGGTTTGCATGCAAATAAGGTTTTAGAAACCTACACTGAGGGGGTTCAACAAAAGGGAGGGGTGTTGTGGCTGAATACTATATGGATGTGGGCCTCTATGGTTTGGTTAGTTGGTTGATTAGGTAATTTGCAAGTTAGTTAGGCTAAGGAATTCAATAGATATATCCTTATATAGAACCTTTTTTTAAGCCAAAATAATTCTAAAAATGTGAATATATATATATATATATATATATATATATATATATATATATATATATATATATATATATATATATATATATATATATTAATGTATTTTAATACCCAACATGCCTACTTGGGTGTGGGTTTATCTTGGAAGAAGTTCAACAAAGTTTGGTACAACGGATCTCCTAAAAAGTCAAAAATGGTTATATATTTAATTAATTAATCAAAAATATGGTTTGGGCCACAACATGAGTTGTAACATGCAAGGAATTAAAATATGACTATGCCATCCCTACCATGGCTAGTATGCTAGTCATGGCATCCGACTAAACTACGTGCCATAATTCCTAATCGACATGCATACTAAAATTCAATCATGACTATGGCCCGCTTTATATACTAAAAACAAAATTAAAAATAACTAAAATAATTAAAAACATAAAAATATATTTAATTTAGTCAAAAAATATTTAATTTTTGAGGGGTTTTACATACTACCAACCTTAAAAGAATTTTGCCCTCGAAATTAAAACAATGCCATATGGAAATTGAAAAGCAATCTAAGAAAAGCACAACAAGTTAGATACCTTGATCCTCAAACAAATGAGGAAAATGCTCTCTCATGGAATCCTCACGCTTCCATGTAGACTTGCCCGGTGAATGATGCTCCTAAGCAACCCGGACAAGCCTAATGGTATAACCTCTCAAGATCTTCTCGCTACGGTCAAGAATTCCAACTGGCTGCTCCTCGTAAGATAAATTCGCCCAACTGTAGTCTCAGAATGAACAAGAACATGACTAAATTCTGCCACATATCATCTCAATTGATACACATGAAATACATCATGCATTCTTTCTAGTGATGGAGGTAATGCAAGACAATATGCCACTTCTCCAACTTTCTCAAAAATATCAAAAGGACCGATGTACCTTGGACTTACCTTTTCCTTACTACCAAATCGGACGGTACCTCGAGTTGGAGATGTCCGCAAAAATACATGATCGCCGTTCTTGAACTCTAAAGGTCGACAATGTGCATGTAGAACCCTAGGGGGGGTGAATAGGGTAAAAAAATGACCGATGTAAATATTCAAAGTAAATAACAATTCAAAAGAAAGAGTTAAGAGATCAAACACTCGATGTATCCTTGTATCCTTCCTTAGGGCACTCCAGTCCTGGAACTCTCTTCGACTTTAATCCACTATTGAGAAAATAGTACAACACAAACTTTGATCCGAAGACTTGTCAATTTCTTACACACGAGTTTTTTTTATCTGAAGGCTCGTCAACTTCTTATAAGGGAAATGTTTCGATATCCTTGAACACTTAGAAGATCTAAGTTACAACTCTTTTGAATACTATAAAACTTTTGTGGACGACAAATAAAGCTTTGTAGAGTTAAGAAGGAGATCTTTATTAGATGAGAAAATTAAAGGCTCAAGTGGATAAGCATTTATGAAGAAGGGGCAGGTCTATTTAAACAAATCCAAGAGCATAAAGCATTTCTTGCAGCCAGTTGGATGATTCGTCGGTCGTCTGCGGACTTCTGACGGATTATCCATACCCAACCGTAACAAATAAAAAATAGTTGTTAAATGCATTAAATGCTCTGACATCTGGTCGTTGGATTTGAATTTTATCCGTGGATGATCTGCGGATGTCCGCTGAATTATCTGAATGAGACCATAAATACTTACTGCTTCATTTGGATTGTCCAGTGGTGATCTGCGGATATCCGTTGGATCATCCGAATGAGACCATAAATACTTGTTGTTTTAATTCAGATTGTCAGGTGGTGATCCGTGGTTATCTGACAGATAATCTGAGTAAGACCACAAATACTTACTATCTAAATTCGGGTTGTCTGTCGGTGATCCGGGGATGTCCCATTGTTAATCCGAACGAGACCACAAATACTTCACGTCTCAATTCGGATTGTCTGTCGGTGATCCGCAGATATTCGATGGATTTTTCGCTTCTTTATAAATGTTTATTTGATTTTAAAGAAGGGTTTTGCTTTTTGTTTTTTCATCCATACACACGTGTTTACAATGATTTACTAGACACTTACAAACACTTAGAGACCTTGTAAAGCGTTGATGTTGGATTCTTTTGCTTTGATCTTAGATTCTTTGAGTGTGATCCATAAGCTTTGTTTGTGCTGCAAGTGTTGGAATCATCTTTCTTTAAGCAATAAGGCTCTTCCTATCATTCCTGTAAAGTAATAGAACTAAAATAGTATGGAGGTTAACTATGGTCAATATATCAAAATCATCGATGTGCCAACTATCTTTCCTATTTGATAATTAAAAAACGTACGGTTTTTAGGAGATAGCTCCCCCGTAATATGACATCTCCACCTCAATACAATTTCTAATCCTTTGACAATTATAGAAATGAAAGAACGCATGCTAATAACACACACAAAAGAACAGTATAGATGAAAAGGAAAAACACATGCATTAGATAAGAAAGATGACAGTTTATAAGCATTAAACTTAATAACGTCCCAGTTGGGACACACATAGAAAAACTAAAAAGAAAATTGACCACGTCTCTAAAGAGATACTAAAAACCCCCAAGAACTAGTCCCCGAAGGACTTCACAGGAAGGAAAAACAACAACAAACGTCCCCGAAGGACAGCACAGTACGAAAACACATCATTTTTAGGATACCACCATTAGGAATAGCATGCATCAACAATCAGGAGCAATAAGAGGATCAACGTCCACTGAAGGATCCTCATCCACGCCAGGAGCAGGAGTAAAGGCATCGTCGGGATCAATACCTCCAGGATACATAAAGCTATAGACGTTGGTGTCAGTGAAGCACGGCCCAGGATAGTCGGGATGAGGCATCGCAGGATTGACAAAAGGATTCCTCTCCTCAAAACATCGTTGTATATGATAGGTCCGATCCATGAATCCATGATGTATGAGAGTGTCGAGGCCCCGAGTAGCTACCTGAATCTGCTCCAAGGTGGAGAAAGGGAGAGAGAGAGTAAAAACGTCGATCAACATATTAACGAACCATGAGAGATAGAAGCGTAGAAGCCGGAGAAGGAGAGGATGTGCTTGTGTCTTGAGCTTGAGTAGATTGAGAGGCAGAATGGAGGGCCCGGGTCTTAGATTTTGTAAGTATAGTTGGTTTAGATCCTTTGGGGCAATTGGTCAGGTCAACACCATTAGCCTCAAGAATCATAGTAATATACATCCCGAACAAAAGAGAGCGATGTAAGGATTCCCGAATCCGGATCATAGTGAAAATAATAGTCATGTCCAGGGAGAATGGTTGCTTGGAAATGAGATAGTACATGGTGACTAACTCTTCAGCGGTGAGGTTGTCCATATTTCCCTGTTTGGAAGTAATGGTGTAGCACATGATACGACGGAGATCATGATAAAATGGGTTTAAGTCCTTGTTATCCAGTTTAAGGACCACCGGACGACCGCAAATTGCAAATAGAAACTCTTTATAGGAGAGATTGGATGAGATTTTCATGGTTTCAATGGAAGGTGGTAAGGAATGATAAGAAGCGCGTTCTGACATGCCAAGAATACTGTCCAAAGAGGAAGCGGTTACCGTAATTTTGATGCCTCCGACCTTTATTTCAAACTCAGGGCCGTCGGAGGCGGGGACCGGGTTGTAATAAAACAGGATGGCGAGCGGGTAGACATCGACTTGCCATTCCAAAAGATCAAAGATACCGACAAACTCAAGATTTCTCGATGATTTGAAAAAGTTAGAAAGGAGATGGGCTTGCCTGAATAGATTGGAAGTTTGTGGAAAGTGGTAAAACAATCACGAGAATGTCGAGCCAATTTGAAGATTATGGGGTTGTAGTCCTGGGTCGTGGTAGAGGAGGCAAATAGGGAGGTTGAGGAAGGGCCAGAGGAGGAAGAGGAGCTGTCATGGTGCGATCGCTTGCCTTAGCTAGAAATAAATGGCAGAGTATAGGAAGAGGTGAACTTTGGACGAGTTTGGAGAATGTGGTGAAGTAGGGTGTAGAAGCATGAAAAATTTCACCAAATTGGACATATGCGCCCAAGTCACCAAGAAGCCTTATGCGCCCAAGCCACCTATGAACACATATGAGCCCAAGATTCTAGTGAAGAAATATGCGCCCAAGCTTCCAATGAGGTCATATGCGCCCAAATCTTCCAGTGAGGTCATATGCCCATGCGCCCATTCTAGGCTACTCCAGAAGGGGGCGCATAGCCCTGTTTTTGGCTATACGCCCACGCCAGAATAGCTCTTGACTCGGACAAACCCACGATCAAAACGTGTACCAAAGCATAGCGCCATGTCAGTCTCCACGAGCAGTCGTGCACCGAATCATGCAGCCATGTCAGCACCACGATCAACCCACGATCACGCAGCCTGTATGTGCCTACACCCTATGTGGCCAAAGTAGGACCATGCGCCCACATAAAAAAAAGTATATTTCTTCATGTGGGCGCATAACATCATTCCAGCTCAAGAACGACTATAAAAAGGGGTCTCATCCCTCTTCAAAATAGAGAACGGTGAGCATTTTCAAGAGCCAAATTGCTGTACTTCTTGCCAGTGAGCCGAGAGTTAGAAATTTTCTTAGGTTTTCTCCAACTTTTGTAATCGGAGTGTCAATGGAGTAAAGGAGCAACTGCCGCTCAATCTCTATCGTTACATTTCCCAGAATTCTTTTTGTACTCGGGGATCTTCAGCGCAGGATCTCTCAGGCATACTCGATTTGTGGTGCCTTGCACCAATAAAGAAAAGACAGCGTTTCTTCTTCTTTTTGTGTGTGTCCACAAAAATGGTGACTCTGCTGGGGACTACCTTTTCCTCTAACGAGAAGGTGGCGACGCAATCCGATACCGACAAAGTGGGGAGAATTCAGAAGATGCTGATCATGAAGTTAGATAAACAGGCGTTCGAAGAGATGCTCTCGAGGGACGGCTCTACTCCATCAAAATCAGCAAAGCCAAACAAGTCTCGTAAGACTTGGCTTCCGAAGGCTCGTCGGGCATATCCTGCCAGTGTTATAGCAGATATACAACTGCAAGACTCTGTCACATGGGCGCATGGCTCTGCCACAGAAGCTCCACAAATGAAGAAGGCTCACACCGTTTTGGGCTCTACTAGCCCAGCGACTTCTCTCTTGTGCAACCAACAACAGAGTGTTCAACGCTCGAGACTTGGCAAAGGAAAACTCTACGATGCCAAGAATTGGAGTGTGTGACACTCTGGGTAAACTCAGCGAGGCTCACAAATAAAGGAGGCGAAGCTGGGTAAAAATAGTGCTGCTCCACTAAGCATGCACCCAAGTGGGTATGTGGGCGCATAACTCTGATCAGAAAGCTTCTGTCTTCGACAGATTATGCATCCAGGGCCATGCGCCTAAGGCTATGTGCCCATGCTTAACTGACCCATATTATGCGTCCACATCGAGGAAGCTCAGACATGCTGCCAAGAACCATGCACCCAAAGGCAGACTCCAGGGCCTATGTGCCTACAACAAAAAGACAGGCCCCAACGTGTATAACACGGGGCTGCCTTTAAGGTCATCACAGAACTTAGGTATGTGAGTTGCCCCTGCATATGAACTAAGTCTGGATGCGTCAACTCTTCTTACAAACCCACATGCAAAGGTCGGTGATGCATGTGACATGGGTTTTAATGCAAAACTCCCGCTGACTTATACGACATAATAAATCAGAAGTGTAAAGCGAGGGATGACACATCAATCCATAGTGTACATCTGTGCACCAGTATTGTCATCAACTGTTGCTGCTCCAAAGCAACGAAAGTGCCTCAGAGATAGTCCATGTTTCGATGGCTGTATTTTACTGACGATAAAAAGCTGCTGTATGTTTCATCCAACATGGCTTCATGGGGTCCCCCTTATGGAAGACCCAATCAAAGACGATGGACCGCGAACCCAACTTTCTTTCTCAGTTTTACGAACAGAAGAAGAAAAAGTCTGCCAACAGATGGCCAACAGGCTGTCACATCTGAAGGAGTCTATATGGGTACTCGGTCAAAAGCAAGATTATGTATAGATGACGAGGACTCCCAAGCTGGGGGTAGTATTTCTTCAGAGTCTGAAGCAGATGACCTTCACACTGGGGTAGCCTTCCAGAGGACGACGATCTCTCTGAGTCCGACGGTGACTATCTACCTTTCATACCTGAAGATGAGGGACTTGTCAACTCAGAGACATACAATATCAGCACCAGTTGTACTATTTCCTTTGTTCGTCCTCACATGTTATCTACATATATGACGGACGGAGAAAGACCTGAAGAAGCCAGTGATCATACCAACAAATGGCTAGAGGGTCTTGAGACAACATTTTCCAAGATCATTAATATGCTTACCAGTATCATGGCAGTCCAAGCTGCTGGGGTCGTTCCTCCACCTCAATAAAATGTCTCAGCTCATGTTAGTCGGGATCATAGCAACAATCCTCCTTTACTACTAAAGGAGTATCATTCTGTTGCGCCTCCTCCAAATCTTACAAATGCTGGGGGTGGTCCTTCACCAACGACGCCTGACAACCATACAACAGCCGTTTTCGAACACCTGCTCAATTAACAGGATGCAATTGACTCTCTGGTTGCCCGTCTCGACACCATATCACACAAAGATGAGCTTCAGAAGATAGGGATGTCTCAGTCTTATCCTCCTAAATGAGAGAATGCCACTTGCCCCCCTAACTAGAAGCCGCTGACGCTAAATTCTTTTGACGGGATAACTTCTCCTCATCAACACATGACTTACTTTAATACGTAGACTCTAGACTTACCCAGGGACGATCCATTCTTGTCAAAGCTATTTATTAGTACCTTGCAGGGGGTAGCTTTTGAATGGTTCTGCAGTTTGCCTGTTGGATGTATCAATTCTTTTAAAGATATGGAGAGGTTGTTCCTCAACAGGTTTTGTGAGAGTGGCATGCATGTTAGTATGTCTACCCTCATCGAGACTAAGCAAAGGAGGACTGAGTCTGTCATTGCTTTTATCGAACGCTTCAGGCGGCTAGCGTTGAAGATGTCCTTTGGTATACCAGACTCAGAACTTATGGATACTTGTCGACATAACTTTCTTCCTACAGTAAAGTTCTGTCTGAGTATACATAAGTATGATACAAGGCCCACTTTCATTGGGGCCGATGATGCGGCTGAAAATGACCTTACTAATCTAGAATTACTGGGGTTGAAAACACCCAAATCTGAAGACAAAGGCAAGCATCCTCAAACTATCCCCGTCCGTGGGGGTAAAAGGAAAGAAGTCTTGAAGGTCGACACTTCCAAGGGAGCTTCCAATTCTCAGGGTCCCTCTGACAAGCCTAAGGTGACCTTCTCCTTTGACGAAGACGATGTCATTACATTTTTTACACATTGACGAAGGATAATAAACTGACATTGCCTCTACCACAACGTCCTGCAAAGGCGAACCAAATCAACGATCCCAAGTACTGTCGTTATCATCAGTATGTGCATCATTCCATTAAAGATTGTATCATCTCGAAGCTGAAGACAAGATCCTATCTTCTAACATGATCACTCTTCAGTTCGGTGACTTTTATTCACAGAAATCCCAGACGGCATGATTCTGATCCCTAAGGCAATAATAGAAGTCGTCAACCTACCACCAGCTCGCAGCTCAACCTTGGTACCACTCACGACTGAATATGGTGAGATCATGTGGGTCCGTCTGGACCTTGTGCAAGAAATAATACAGGGGGTGGTATCTTCCAAAGCAAAAAAGGACAAGAAATACAATTCATGCCATATGGTGTCTTCTTCCATCTACGAAATTCTATCTGGCGAGACACGATCAGGGAAGGCTTACCTACGAACTTACGACCCCGCACAAGAAGAAGCAGTACCTTCTCAAGCTCCTACTACCCCCCATAAGTTCAGAAGCCGGCCCGTCTAAGCCTTCAACTACCGACAAAGCCAAGCAGAAGGAGATACGATTTGACAAGTCCCTAAAGGTGCCAACTCCCGAAGGCATGGATCGGCCCTATAACTTCGACATACTGGCACAGCTGGCCAATACACCGGCCAGATTGTCTCTGTTCGATCTATGGAAGTGGTGCCCAACATCACCTTTTTATAGGAGGATATGCTACTCAAAATAATCTTCATGATAGACCTCTGTACTATACAAGGTATATCAGGACGATTAAGGTGGATCAGATGGACATCGATCCAGGTTCCACTTTCAGTGTCATTCCTAAAAGTTTGCTTCAAATTCTAGTAATCCCTCTGCATAAGCTATCTGCAACCAATACAACTATCATGGCTTTCAATGCTGAGAGAAGCCACCCGTTGGGCAAGATCTGTCTCAAGTGCCAGATCGGTGATCTCCGAACGGAGGTTTATTGCTATGTGATCGATGCCAATATATCCTACAATGTCTTATTGGGACGGCCATGGATACACGAGAACATGATCGTTCCTTCCACACTTCACCAGTGCTTCAAGTACGTCAACAGCGACGGTGTCGTAAAGACGGAGTTTGCGATGTCGATCCTTTTAAGGGCATCGAAGCCTACTATGGAGATTCTGTACTTTACCAATCTCAGCCCTTCAAGGATGACGGCAATGAAGCTGATGATGAAGCTGAAGCAAGTTCATCCTCCAATGATGGTCCCCTAATTATCCGAGTCAAAGGACGAACTACTCCGAAAAGTACTCCGAAGCCTCTCACAATCTGGATGAAAAAGAAGAACCCTGTTAAGGTCAAACCATTGACCATCACTCTCCGCAAGATACCTCGGGTGGAACCTACTGAAGTCTGTCCTCCCAATCCTGAAGAATTACCCTACGTGGTGAACTTGGCCAAGACTATGGCTCCTCTTCCAGATAGTGATCCTCTCAATGAGTATATCAATACTCATAATAATGTACCTTCAGCAGATGGTGTTATCCCTGAAGAAGAACTTGCGTATTTTCTTAGTAAAGGTTTATTTTTGAATTACTCCGATGTCTATTAATCTGTAAACCACTATATAGATACAATATACACTCTAGAGCATGGCATAGGACCACACCTCTTTATGTCGATCACGATGTCTCATCTGCGGAAAAAGGTTTACCCAGAAGATATCCACTACTTCATTATTCCAGCCAGAAAGAAGGGTGAAGAACTAATCAACTTTGGTCGAATAATTGGCGAAAGAAAGTTCGTTTCGGATTCTACTTCTCCCAATCACAACACAGAAGCTGACTATGACTCTGGAAAAATGCAACTTTTTTGATATAGTTGGCAGGCCAAGAATATCATCCAAAACATGGGATATGACATCAAAAGTGACCAGGGGCTAAACTATGGTCGGGGTCGACGGTTGCCAATACGTCACTTTGCTCCTTTCGGCAAACCCGAGAACTATTATCAACAAAACGGTATTGGTTTGGGTTATGTCACTCCTCCAACAACTCCCAAATGATCAGATGATGAAGCAGATCGTTGTTCTTATTCTTCTGATTCATGCCTCTGGGATTCAGACTCCAGCATTGGCGACTTGTTCAAAGCAACTCTGTCCGTCAATATGGTTTCAGTTGACCAAATTGTAGACGATGTCCAATCGATCGAGCTTGAATAATGGGCTCAAAAGATGGATACTAGGTGGGAGCTACGTTTCGAATAACGTGAACTACCTATCGAAGACGAAGTCGTCCAATTCAATTTAGGAGATGAATCTTCTTTAAACCAATCTTCATCAACAAAAATCTATCTGGCGATGAACAACAATCTCTTACACAGCTTATAAGAGAATACATCGACGTCTTTGCATGGAGCTATGAAGACAAGCCAGGCCTGGACCCTAAAGTCGCCATGCACCGCCTAAATATTTTGTCTAAAGCTAAGCCAGTGAAGCAGCAGCAACGATGATTCCGACCAGATGTCATAAAAGCCATCAAAAATAAAGTCAAGAAGCTTATTGCCAGTGGATTCATTCGCGAAGAACAACACCTAACTGGGTGGCAAACATTGTTCCAGTCAAGAAAAAGAACGGTAAAGTTCGAGTCTGTATCGATTACCGTGATTTAAACTCGGCATGCCCAAAAGACGATTTTCTTCTACCGATCATCGACGTAATGATCGACAATACTTGCGACTTCGAGCGAATGTCCTTCATGGATGGCTTCTCAGGCTACAACCAGATCAAGATGTTCCCTGTCACGCCCTAGAACCAGAATACTGGAGAGCGGGGGCAGACATAGCCAGCTACGTATAATGAAATGGAATCCACCTCATTATACGGTCACGGCTGTCTAGATATATGAGGGTTTATCTACAAGCCAACAGTCTCTTAAGGTCAAGAACAAGCCTAGTGTCTCAATCACAAACAAGTAAGTAAATGTTACAAGATGTAAGATCACCAAATATACAATAGTAAGGCATCCCAAACATTACATATTTAGCTGATCATGAAGCTAGTCGTTACAAAATATGAGGACTAGCAAGAGTTTGGTCATACATGATCAACCCTAGGTTGCCAATCATGTTACAGCCCGTAGGCAGACATCAAGTAAAGGTGCAATACGAGCTAAACAGGTGCTCGTCGACTAAACGCCTTAAAAAATATTTTTACAATAAAGTGGGAGAGCCAAAAATAACCTATTCATTGCCAGGATTCCTTCTAGTGGTCACCATCTGGCAGAAAAATCGGTAGATCCTCTGAAGCTGCTCCGGTATCTGGCCATACAAAACCAGCTGGGTCAGATCCTAAAAAGAGCAAGTGCCACAAAGGAGGCTTCACTTAGGAACTAAAACCAGCAATTAGCACAAGAATATAATTACATAATAAAAGACATTAATTAAGGAAAAGCATGACCGGTAATATACGATTTGATAACCATGGGACTATTCAGATAACTAAGTTACAACCCGTAAACCAAACAAGGACCGGGGTTGTAACTCTTCATCTGAACGGAACTTGGTATCCCCACCATTTATCAATAAGGTCAGTATAAATAATCACGATCTCGAAGTAAGGTAAAGCATGTCGAACATGTCATAGGGTACAATAAAACAATAAACGAAGAGAGAACACAGAACTGCTCCGGGAGCTAGGTTACAACCCGTAAACCAAACAAGGACCGGGATTGTAACCCTTTGCCTGAACAGAACTGGTCCCCTGATCTTTATTGTTAAAAAGAATGCACAAGTAATCATGTCATGTAACAATCTTGTACAGGATCGAGGCAAGAATAGACAGGGTTAGACTCCATTCAATCATTCACGGCCAAGCAATAAGTACGGCTTGATACTTTAACTAACTAGGGTTATCACAGGCCTAGTTACTAGCAAGATGCAATGAGATTATTCCACAGCCACAAGCCCTGCAGACCATCCAGGTTACCTATGTTGAATATTAGGGGTTGAATTCAAGTGGGTACATCGTCCAGAAAATGCATGTACCCTTAAGTGACTTAGAGGGTGCAACACATGACAGTATGTTGGAAATGTGCCCTACTCGACGGCAGGCTACAGATCCCAAGAGCGCCCAGGTAACGGGATTGCCTGTAGCTGGAAAATCTCTTCATGACTACTGTGTTAATCTAGTTATTAGCCTTAGTCCATTTCAGTAGGTACTCCTGACCGTGGTACTCAGGGGTCCCATCCTAAGCATGATACAAGACAAGACTGGTTCATTGCACAAGCACAATCGTCCACGGTGTCCAGGTTGTTTATACTTATCAAGTCATGTCAGGTTAGCCGTCGCAACAACAATCCGAGGTATATAATGTCAGGTATACTTGTCAGGAGTACGCCACGGCAGGCCACTATCAGGTCATGTCATGTCCACTTGGTACTTGTCAAGAGTGCGCCTTAACAGGCCACTATCGTGTTCTATCCTTACATTATCATGAATGAGAGAAACTTGCATAAAAATAACTAGTGACATATTCTTAAAGCCAAGGAAAAGATCTACAACTTTTATGTCTTGAGTTTTTCAAGATTCTAGCTACAAAACAACTTAAACGGGCAAAAACAGCGAAATAGAGCAATTTTGGCACATGGAATTCCTGCACAATCGGCGCATTGGATTCCTGCACGAATCGGTGCATGAGATTCCTGTACAAATCAGCGCATGAGATTCCTGCACAAATCGACGCATGAGATTCCTGCACAATCGGCGCATGAGATTCCTGCACAAATCGGCGCATGTGATTCCTACACAATCGACGCATGAGATGCCTGCACGAA
This sequence comes from Iris pallida, assembly GCA_029216955.1. Lineage (NCBI taxonomy): Eukaryota > Viridiplantae > Streptophyta > Magnoliopsida > Asparagales > Iridaceae > Iris > Iris pallida. The sequence goes on from JANAVB010022597.1 coordinate 6,966,168, forward strand.
TCGGCACATGAGATTCCTGTACGAATCGGCGCATGAAAAACTTACGTTGCATCTTCAGTACATGCGCGTAGGGAACCTACACGCATGACACGCTCGGAGTTAAAGGATGCGTTGCCGAGACTTTACGGCGCATGGCCTCCCGGACGCATGAGGTTCCTGGCGCATGGGGTTCATCGTCCCCAAACAGCAAGTTCAGCCTTGAAAGTTTTGAAAAATTGTAATGGCCATAACTTACTCATCCGGAGTTGAAATCAAGCGAAACAAAAGCCAAAACTGAAGAAAATTGAATTCTCTACAACATAGAACCATTAGTTTTTGGAAATACCAAGTTTCTAGAGATCAAAACGAAGAAAACTAAACAAGAAGGAACTTAAAACTTAGATCTACAAAAATATTACCATCAAAATGGAAAATGCCAAGTTTTAAAGTATCTTAGAATCAAGTAAGGAAGAGAATGGAACAATAAAACTTGAGATCCATCATGAAGCAAGTTTGCACTTGCCTAAGCTCTCTCTCTCCCTCCTGGTGGTTGAAGAAGTAATGGTGGAGAGTAAATAAAGAAGAAAATAATGATGAGAGAGAAAAGGAAGGGGTTATAAGTAAAGAGGGTGGTGGTAGGTAGGAGGGTTCACCCTTGGTTTATGATGAACCAAAGCAAACCAAGCCAAGACGAACCAACCCAAGAATAAACCAATCAATGAAATGCTAGAATAAATCAAGCAGGAAGACATACAATACGGGTCAAATTACGTATACGTATTCCAAATACGTAATACGAGATCTGGGTATTACAACTCTACCCACCTTAAAAGAATTTCGTCCTCGGAATTTAATTAAGAGGCTAGAGGGACAAGAACAAGCTTTACTAATCTCAGGCAATCTATACTAAGCAATCAATCATGCAATCTTGTATATAAGCAAGGAAATCGAAGGCACGAGAAAGAGGGAAGATATCCTGCTAGGAACCTCTCTGTCTGTTCTGAATCTGAGCTTGGACCAGGGTATACTGTTGGGGTCCCTGCTGCTGGAATACTTGGGTCTGAAGCGGCAATGGCCTCGGAGGCTGGTACTGTTGTTGCACTGGTGCTGGTGCTGGTCCCCTTACCGAGGGACTAGTCTTGGCCGATGATGAACTGGCCCTATTCGGACAGGACCCTATCTTGTGGTCCGGTGCTCCACAAGCCAAACATAATCCTTGAGCTCTGCGACACTCCGAAACAACGTGTCCTGGCTTTTCACAATGAGTGCAGCCCATTGCGGAAGACTGCTTCTGCTTCTGTTGCTGAGGGGACGTGACCGACGTCACCGAGGCTGCCTGCCTCGGAGTTCCAATTGTCAAAGCCCTAGCTACCGGGGCTGGTGCTGAAGACTGGGTTATCTGGCCGTGAGATTGCTTCCGACCTCCGGTCCTGTCCACGATCCTGTGGGCGGTATACTCGTGCCTTCTGGCTGCCCTCGGTACTACATCAAAGGTCTGATGCTCAAACTGCTCCACTGCCAACAAAATCTCGAGATGGAGCCCCTGCTGGAACCGCTGGGCTCTGTCGAACTCGGTTACCACCAAAGTAGGAGCAAACCGACTAAGCCTGAAAAACTCGGCCGCATATCCGTCGACCATCCTGCCCATCTGCTTGAAATTGGTGAACTTGGTCTGTAGATCGTACCGAGCCACCGCATCAAAAGTACTTCGTCTGGAATCTCTCTCTGAATACTGCCCAAGCAATGGGTGCCAATAATCCAACGGCCTGCGCTGCCCACCAGCTGCAGGCAAGATCTAATAACTGCAGGCGTACTACGGCCTCCTTCTCGGCTTCTGGAGTCCTGGCTGCCTCTAGAATCACTTCGGTGTCCTGAAGCCATGCGTCAGCAGCGATAGCATCTTCACTGCCATCGAAGAATGGAGGGTTCAGACGCTTGAAACTGTTCGCTGCACTGTTCCCATGACGACCGCTTCTGTTCAGAGCATCTTGCACTGCCTGGTGCAAGACATCTCCTCTACGATCCTTGGAAGCTAACAAGGTCCTGATGAGACCCACCAAAGTGCCATCATCGGGCTCTGCAGGCTGGACGGGCTGAACTGGTGGCTCGGGATCCCCGGTAGGCATGACTCGGGAGGCTGCTCCTGAGTGCTGGGTCTGATCTCCAGGTTGCTTCTGGTCCGCAGGAGGTGCTTCGCCTTGCTGATCTGCAGGTCCAGAAACAATGCCGCTGAAGAAGACGACATAGGAAACAATAAGAAAGGACCAGGACAGATCAACGATACAAGCATATGATCAGGGCAAGATTTCAGGGATTCAGAGAGTACGAGCAAAGATCAAGGGCGAGTACTGATTGAGACATCTATTCGGTAAACCCTCACATATCTTGATTTACAAGACCTGCATGGGCCACAACTTAAACCATGTCACGCCCCAGAACCAGAATACTGGAGAGCGGGGGCAAACATAGCCAGCTACGTATAATGAAATGGAATCCACCTCATTATACGGTCACGGTTGTCTAAATATATGAGGGTTTATCTACAAGCCAACAGTCTTTTAAGGTCAAGAACAAGCCTAGTGTCTCAATCACAATCAAGTAAGTAAATGTTACAAGATATAAGATCACCAAATATATAGTAGTAAGGCATCCCAAACATTATATATTCAGCTGATCATAAAGCTAGTCATTACAAAATGTGAGAACTAGCAAGAGTTTGGTCATACATGATCAACCCTAGGTTGCCAATCATGTTACAGCCCGTAGGCAGACAACAAGTAAAGGTGCAATACGAGCTAAACAGGTGCTCGTCGGCTAAACGTCTCAAAAGAATATTTTTACAATAAAGTGGGAGAGCCAAAAATAACCCACTCGTTGCTAGGATTCCTTCTAGTGGTCACCATCTGGCAGAAAAACCGGTAGATCCTCTGGAGCTGCTCCTGTATCTGGCCATACAAAACCAGCTGGGTCAGATCCCAAAAATAGCAAGTGCACAAAGGAGGCTTCACTTAGGAACTAAAACCAGCAATTAGCACAAGAATATAATTACATAATAAAAGACATTAATTAAGGAAAAGCATGACCGGTGATATACGATGTGATAACCATGGGACTATTCAGATAACCAAGTTACAACCCGTAAACCAAACAAGGACCGGGGTTGTAACTCTTCATCTGAATGAAACTTGGTATCCCCACCATTTATCAATAAGGCCAGTGTAAATAATCACGATCTCGAAGTAAGGTAAAGCATGTCGAGCATGTCATAGGGTACAATAAAATAATAAACGAAGAGAGAACACAGAACTGCTCCGGGAGCCAGGTTACAACCCGTAAACCAAACAAGGACCGGGGTTGTAATCCTTCGCCTGAACAGAACTGGTCCCCTGATCTTTATTGTTAAAAAGCAAGCACAAGTAATCATGTCATGTAACAATCTTGTACAGGATTGAGGCAAGAATAGACAGGGTTAGACTCCATTCAATCATTCACGGCCAAGCAATAAGTACGACTTGATACTTTAACTAACTAGGGTTATTATAGGCCTAGTTACTAGCAAGATGCAATGAGATTATTCCACAACCACAAGCCCTGCAGACCATCCAGGTTACCCAGGTTGAATATTAGGGGTTGAATTCAAGTGGGTACATCGTCCAGAAAATGCATGTACCCTTAAATGACTTAGAGGGTGCAACACATGACAGTGTGCTGGAAATGTGCCCTACTCGACGGCAGGCTACAGATCCCAAGAGCGCCCAGGTAACGGGATTACCTGTAGCTGGGAAATCTCTTCATGACTACTGTGTTAATCTAGTTATTAGCCTTAGTCTATTTCAGTAGGTACTCCTGACCGTGGTACTCAGGGGTCCCATCCTAAGCATGATGCAAGACAAGACTGGTTCATTGCACAAGCACAATCGTCCATGGTGTCCAGGTTGTTTATACTTATCAAGTCATGTCATGTCAGGTTAGCCGTCGCAATAGCAATCCGAGGTATATCATGTCAGGTATACTTGTCAGGAGTGCGCCACGGTGGGCCACTATTAGGTCATGTCATGTCCACTTGGTACTTGTCAAGAGTGCGCCTTAACAGGCCACTATCGTGTTCTATCCTTACATTATCATGAATGAGAGAAACTTGCATAAAAATAACTAGTGACATATTTTTGAAGCAAGGGAAAAGATCTGCAACTTTCATGTTTTGAGTTTTTTAAGATTCTAGCTACAAAACAACTTAAACAGACAAAAACAGAGAAATAGAGCAATTCCGGCGCATGGAATTCCTGCACAAATTGGCGCATGAAATTCCTGCACAAATTGGCACATGAGATTCCTGCACAATCGGCGCATAAGATTCCTGCACAAATCGGCGCATGAGATTCCTGCACAATCGGCGCATGAGATTCCTGTACAAATCGGTACATGAGATTCCTGCACGAATCGGCGCATGAGATTCCTGCACGAATCGGCGCATGAGACACGCTCAGAGTTAAGGGATGCGTTGTCGGGACTTTACGGCGCATGGCCTCTCGGCGCATGGCCTCCCGGACGCATGAGGTTCCCGGCGCATGGGGTTCATCGTCCCCAAACAGCAAGTTCAGCCATGAAAGTTCCGAAAAGTTGTAATGGCCATAACTTACTCATCCGGAGTCGAAATCAAGCGAAACAAAAGCCAAAACTGAAGAAAATTGAATTCTCTACAACATAGAACCATTAGTTTTTGGAAATACCAAGTTTTTAGAGATCAAAACGAAGAAAACTAAACAAGAAGGAACTTAAAACTTATATAAAACCCCTAAATTTCTACTTTTTTTTATTAAATTTGCATGGATTTAAAATTTTGTATTGTACGCCACGTAGTCGTATTATACGTCGCGCACGAAAATTTTATTTTCGAAATTGCTCGTCGAGTACGAATATGTGCGAGCGTACATATTTTAGAAAAGCATTTTTCTATTTTGTTATAGACTTTCAAAATATTATATATAATTATTATTCTTGTTATAAAAAGTCTTTTTGTTTTTTAAGAGTTATTAATCAAATAATATTTTATTGTGTACTAGAAAAAGTATACATTATTTGTGCATACATATATATTTGTAATTATTTATTGGTTATTTCTAAATAATAATGTAATTTTTGAAATTAATATTATTAGTATTTTTGGAAAGCATATTTTGAATTTATTATGGAGATTTAAATCTTGTTTTGAATCTATGTATTTATTTAAATAGTTAAATAATTGGAATTTGATTTTATTGATTTCATTTTAAACTAAGAGATGTAATTTCATTTAAATTAGATTTAGATTTGGATTTGGATTGAATTTGATTTGATTGAATTAATTTAAATTAAGTATTGAATTATCTATTTTGGGGTTTAAATTAATCCTAAACCATATCTAATTGGGAATTCCCACATCCTATAAATAGGCAGGTACTCCTCCAATTTCTTTTATCAATCCACAAATTTTCATACAAGTTATTTCTCCACAATGTGCGTGCTCGTGTCGGTGTTTTATCCATCTTCGTGTCAGCCGTGACGGCCTCGGGTCCGACCACGGGTGACTCTCTTATTCCAATCTTTTGTACAAGTACATTTATTCCTTTGTGTCGACAACCCCGACACCATTAAATTCCAAATCTAATCCCCTACCTAACCCAATCATCGCCCTCGCCCCTACTGTCCCCCGTCGTTCCCGACACAGCCAACTCCCCGGCCTTCCCTCTTCCACCGACCACCACCACTGCCACCACGTCACCAACTCCACCACCAACACACCTTCGCCCCGGCCGACCAACACCCCACGCCCACACCAGCCTAAACCACCACCACTGCGACCATCTTGTACCCCTACAACCACCTGTTCCCCGCTTCACAACCCCGCTTGTCCACCCGGCCGACCTCGCCGAGGCGCCACCACCAGCCCCGGTCATCACCAAGAAAACCCAGAAATTTAAGGAAACAAAAATTAAACCCCGCCACCACCGTACTCACCTTCGTCCTTGGCTGTCGACTCCGGCGAAGACCCTCCGCCTAGCCTCGCCGGCGACGTCCCGCTCCGGCGAACCGCCTCCAGCCGCCGCCCGTAGAAGCCAAGCCGACCGCCGTTGCTCCTTGCCCCATACCGCCGCCGCGCCTAGCGGTGGCCACCCGCGAACTCAGCTCCACCACCGGAGCAGCGACCCCTCCGGTCGACTTCCCCCTTCGAAACCCCATCTCTCCCTTCCGCTCCGCCTAAACGCCGTGGCCAGCACCACCGTCGGCGTTGCCGCTCTCCGTCCGCCTCCTCCACCCTCGAGCGCCGACCGTGCCGAGCACAGCCCTCTCCAAACCCCCCTTCACCCCCGACTTCCCACAACCCTCCGGCCAAACCACCTTCACACTGCCGCTGACTCTTCCTCCAGCGACGCCTTCTGCCGTCGTGCCAGAGCTCATCGCCGCCCATGCGTGCGTGCCCCCTCCGCGTGCTGGCAGCCGTCGCCGACTCCATCCTCCCACCACCGCCAGTAGCTCGTGCCCCCTTCTTCCCCCTTCGTGTGTCCTAACCGCCGCCCAGCTTTCGCCGCCCGCGACCGAACGCGCCCGGCCGAACTCCGACCGCATCCGCCGACTTCGGCGACGTCCACCACAACCCTCTCCCTCTTCCCTCTCGTCTTTCACTCGCTCGTTCACTCTCTCTCGCGCCCACTCTCCCGCTCTCCACTCTCCCCTCTTCTTCTCGATCTCCTCCTCTCTCTCTTCTTCTTTTGCTTCCTTTCTTTATTTTTTCCCTTTTGTTAACTTCCTTCTCGTAGAAGGAAGAGAGCAGTATTACTTTTTGTTTGTTAAAAGAGAGAACCCATCTTTCTCTCTCTCGAAAAGAGAGAGCTGCCAGTAGCTTAAGTTCGATTATTATTATTATTATTATTATTATTATTATTATTAGGTTTTACTTTTCTTTCAATTTCAGTACTGATTTATTTATAAATTGTTATCATTATCATTATATTATTATTATTATTACTATTATTATTATTATCTATTTTATTTTATCATTGTTGTTGTTATTCGTGTTGTTGTCCTCGAGAAGAGGAAACAACAGGAAATTGGTATTGTTTTAAACATTATTTTCTTATTTTATATGGGTATTTTAAAACAGCAGAGTTCTCTGTCGATAATAGTATCATTAGTATTATTTCATGATTAATATTATTGTTATGATTATTTACTATTGTTATTATTATTATTTTTATTATTTATTTTTCTTATGTACAAAATATATAGTATGGTTACAATAGCTATACTACAGTTATCATTAATGTTATTTTTGATATTAATTAGGTATAGATTTTAATTAGAATTTCAAATGATAGGTTTCGTATATTATAAGTAATTTTCTAATATAGTTATTAAATACTTTGACTAAATATACGTAGCTTGATATCAATCCTATTTATTTATACAAAACATAGAACTTTAGCCTAAACCGGTTTTCCATATTTTTATGAAATTATCAAATATTAGTTTTACCATAAAATATTTCAAGTATTATAGTTTTCAAAAAATCATATATATATTTTTAGCCAAACTTCCTTCGATTATCTTTCTCCTCTACAATTAGTCCTATTATTCCTATTCCTTGCCAATACCATACCTTCCCTTATCAATCCTAACTAAATCGACCCTTCTGTTCCCAATGAAACTGTCCGTGCCACCGACCGAGGTCACCATGCATAGTTGTTGTACCAAAGTTGCAGATCGTGCCATATTGATTATCGCAGCACACCAGGCGCTCTACCAGGCAAGACACCTTGCCATTAGCTGTTTAATTATTTTTAGCTCATATTTCATGCATGTCTATTATTTTCTTTATAAACTGTGATACATGGCATAACTGTTCTTTTATATTTCCTGCTGTGTATTATTTTTCTTACAAATTAAACCTAGATTTAAGGGACCACCTTGTGTGTCGCATTCATTGGCCTTGACACGTTGTAAACACGAAGTTGTGTGTCGTATGTAGAACACGGAAGTGAGTGATTGGCTGGCCACCAGTACGTACAAGCCGTGCGATAGGAATAACCGCTAATAGAGGTTGCATGCTAGTTGGACTTAGCGGTTATAGTGGTTGTGTTGTGGATGCAACACAGTAGGCATTGGGTGGGGAGGATAATTCCTTAGCGTATGGGCTTCGATGCACTTCCCTTGTGATACGGACTCTCCGCTGGAGATACGGGGTTGATGACCCATACTCTTCCTGCTGGGGCCTCTAGTGCCCAAGAGGGGACTACGCCGATCCTATTCAGCCAGGGCTCATGCGCTGGAAGGATTGTTCTTAACTATATTTCACTTAGAACGGTAGGCTACCCTATCCATTAGGTACGAGTACTTTTGGTTTGGGTACTTATATCTGACCGTGGCTTAGAACAATAACTTGTCGCGAATTAGTTCGTCACATCTTGTCCTTGTTGGTTGTAGGTGTGACTTACTACTTCGATGAGAAGGTATTGAACCTTGTTGGGGTCCGGATACCATATCGGATTCTTAGCATGGGAAGATACGTCGCAGTGAATTAGTTTACCATCTCCTGTCTTTGTTTGGTTGGGGGGATGGTACGCTCGTTCAGTAGGTACGTATTGGAACATGTTATAAATTCGATTTACTTATTTATTGAGCAATATTTATTCAGTTTATATGGCATGCTATTATGTGTCTTGTTACGTCCCTCTGAGGACCTGGTTGTCTTGCCAGGTGTGTGCTATTGTCTTTCGCAGGTACTTTAGCTTTAGCCGTGGTCATCGCCACTTCTTCGAGGATGATTGCATTTGGATCGTCTTTGCTTCGCTCGCCACTTATTTCATTTTCTATGTACTTTTCCTTATTTTGTTGGTAGTGGATTTGTCTCCGTCCAACATATTGTATCAAGACAAAGTTATTCTCATTATATGACATCTATATTTCATTTATTTTGTGTGGATGAGATTAGTTGTGGTTCTACTGCATTTTACAGCTTATGTATTTATACGATGCTTCCATATATTGGAGTATACTTCGTATGAATACAGCTGGCATGTCTACGTTCCTAGTCCTACATATTTTGGGACTGGGGCGTTACATATTTTTGTGGTGGCCCATGCAGGTCTAGATAAATTGTTCGGTTACTTTACCGTACCAAGCAAGCCTGCGTATAGGATTAGAAGTTTAGGATCTCATCCACATATTTGACCTCTTTCCTTGATTTTATCTACCGTTCGACTCATCACTTGCATCTTGCTTGCTTCCTTCCATCCCTATTCTTATCTTCCCTTCGTGCTTGCTAGAGATTGACCCTACTAGATAGTTGTCCCAAAACATCATTAGTTTAAATTAAGTTGGGTAGAATACCTTATGAACTAGCAACCCCTTTGACCTAGTGACCTATAGTAGCCAGCTTATTTAGATCCTAGAATCTAGAGGACCTAACCCGTCTAGCCAACCAAGGACTTGGACAAGAAGACTATAGGACGACTGTATGACCTAGAATCATTCTACCTTCTTAAATATTAATCTCTCGTGCCTATGTATTTACCATTTGACTAACTGATGCTAATGTAGCCTAGTTTTGCAAGCTTATCTTTTATCGAGCTTGTTCAAGACATATGTTATTGGGCATGTCCACTAACATATGGTCTAATCAGAACCGGTGCATGATGGTCTGATCAACCGAGTGCACTTTGGTTCGCTTTTATCTATCATTCTACGTGGATAGGGACATAGCTAAACTTGTCCTCTAGAGTCCCATCCGCGACTGCCTTGGCAATTCCTTCTTGAAATTTTTTGATCGTTCTTGAATCACGTATTCGTATTCGATAACATCTCCTTCGAACTCTATATTGCTTTCGCCTTCACCTATTTTAGAAGGACGAAGGCGTTATACTAGAACTTCCTCTATCCTTCCTATCGACTATGACCATTCTCGCTCGATATTGCTATATCTTCATCCTAAACTCCTCGCCCTCCTTCTCGGCCCTATAATTACTGTCATGACCTTCTAATCAAGTAAATCTAATTCATTCTCTAATCGTGCCATCAACCTACTCTCAAGAGACCATAACTTTAAGGTCTCTAAATTATTTGTTTTACTTGAACCCATACGATTCTTTATTGCGAGTCATCTTAAATATTTCCTTCTTGCGTTAATCCATGACTATCTTCGCCTTATTGAAATCACGACGCTAATGCAAGTTTTCATTAAACGTCGTTCCGTTGTCTTGATTTGACTATGCTTCCTTATCAATACCCCCTTGTGTCCTCTCACCCCCTACTAATTCTTAATTTCGAGGACGAAATTCTTTTAAGTTGGGTAGGATATAAAACCCCTAAATTTCTACTTTTTTTTATTAAATTTGCATGGATTTAAAATTTTGTATTGTACGCCACGTAGTCGTATTATACGTCGCGCACGAAAATTTTGTTTTTCGAAATTGCTCGTCGAGTACGAATATGTGCGAGCGTACATATTTTAGAAAAGTATTTTTCTATTTTGTTATAGACTTTCAAAATATTATATATAATTATTATTCTTGTTATAAAAAGCCTTTTTGTTTTTTTAGAGTTATTAATCAAATAATATTTTATTGTGTACTAGAAAAAGTATACATTATTTGTGCATACATATATATTTGTAATTATTTATTGGTTATTTCTAAATAATAATGTAATTTTCGAAATTAATATTATTAGTATTTTTGGAAAGCATATTTTGAATTTATTATGGAGATTTAAATCTTGTTTTGAATCTATGTATTTATTTAAATAGTTAAATAATTGAAATTTGATTTTATTGATTTGATTTTAAACTAAGAGATGTAATTTCATTTAAATTAGATTTAGATTTGGATTTGGATTGAATTTGATTTGATTGAATTAATTTAAATTAAGTATTAAATTATCTATTTTGGGGTTTAAATTAATCCTAAACCATATCTAATTGGGAATTCCCACATCCTATAAATAGGCAGGTACTCCTCCAATTTCTTTTATCAATCCACAAATTTTCACACAAGTTATTTCTCCACAATGTGCGAGCTCGTGTCGGTGTTCCATCCATCTTCGTGTCAGCCGTGACGGCCTCGGGTCCGATCCCGGGTGACTCTCTTATTCCAATCTTTTGTACAAGTACATTTATTCCTTTGTGTCGACAACCCCGACACCATTAAATTCCAAATCTAATCCCCTACCTAACCCAATCATCGCCCTCGCCACTACTGTCCCCCGTCGTTCCCGACACACCCAACTTCCCGGCCTTCCCTCTTCCACCGACCACCACCACTGCCACCACGTCACCAACTACACCACCAACACACCCTCGCCCCGGCCGACCAACACCCCACGCCCACACCAGCCTAAACCACCACCACTGCGACCATCCCGCACCCCTACAACCACCTGTTCCCCGCTTCACAACCCCGCCTGTCCACCCGGCCGACCTCGCCGGGGCGCCACCACCAGCCCCGGTCATCACCAAGAAAACCCAGAAATTTACGGAAACAAAAATTAAACTCCGCCACCACCGTACTCACCTTCGTCCTTGGCTGCCGACTCCGGCGAAGACCCTCCGCCTGGCCTCGCCGGTGACGTCCCGCTCCGGCAAACCGCCTCCAGCCGCCGCCCGTAGAAGCCAAGCCGACCGCCGTTGCTCCTTGCCCCATGCCATCGCCGTGCCTAGCGGTGGCCACCCGCGAACTCAGCTCCACCACCGGAGCAGCGACCCCTCCGGTCGACTTCCCCCTTCGAAACCCCATCTCTCCCTTCCGCTCCGCCCAAACGCCGTGGCTAGCACCACCGCCGGCGTTGTCGCTCTCCGTCCGCCTCCTCCACCCTCGAGCGCCGACCGCGCCGAGCGCAGCCCTCTCCAAACCCCCCTTAACCCCCGACTTCCCGTAACCCTCCGACCAAACCACCTTCACACTGCCGCTGACTCTTCCTCCAGCGACGCCTTCTGCCGTCGCGCCGGAGCTCATCGCCGCCCACGCGTGCCTGCCCCCTCCGCGCGCTGGCAGCCATCGCTGACTCCATCCTTCCACCACCGCCAGTAGCTCGTGCCCCCTTCTTCCCCCTTCGTGTGCCCTAACCGCCGCCCGGCTTTCGCCGCCCGCAACCGAACGCGCCCGGCCGAACTCCGACCGCATCCGCCGACTTCGGCGACGTCCACCGCAACCCTCTCCCTCTTTCCTCTCGTCTCTCACTCGCTCGTTCACTCTCTCTCGCGCCCACTCTCCCGCTCTCCTCTCTCCCCTCTTCTTCTCGATCTCCTCCTCTCTCTCTTCTTCTTTTGCTTCCTTTCTTTATTTTTTCCCTTTTGTTAACTTCTTTCTCATGGAAGGAAGAGAGCAGTATTACTTTTTGTTTGTTAAAAGAGAGAACCCATCTTTCTTTCTCTCGAAAAGAGAGAGCTACCAGTAGCTTAAGTTCGATTATTATTATTATTATTATTATTATTATTAGCTTTTACTTTTCTTTCAATTTCAGTACTGATTTATTTATAAATTTTTATCATTATCATTATATTATTATTATTAGTATTATTATTATTATCTATTTTATTTTATCATTGTTGTTGTTATTCGTGTTGTTGTCCTCGAGAAGAGGAAACAGCAGGAAATTGGTATTTGTTTTAAACATTATTTTCTTATTTTATATGGGTATTTTAAAACAGCAGAGTTCTCTGTCGATAATAGTATCATTAGTATTATTTCATGATTAATATTATTGTTATGATTATTTACTATTGTTATTATTATTATTTTTATTATTTATTTTTCTTATGTACAAAATATATAGTATGGTTACAATAGCTATACTACAGTTATCATCAATGTTATTTTTGATATTAATTAGGTATAGATTTTAATTAGAATTTCAAATGATAGGTTTCGTATATTATAAGTAATTTTCTAATATAGTTATTAAATACTTTGACTAAATATACGTAGCTTGATATCAATCCTATTTATTTATACAAAACATAGAACTTTAGCCTAAACCGGTTTTCCATATTTTTATGAAATTATCAAATATTAGTTTTACCATAAAATATTTCAAGTATTATAGTTTTCAAAAAATCATATATATATTTTTAGCCAAACTTCCTTCGATTATCTTTCTCCTCTACAATTAGTCCTATTATTCCTATTCCTTGCCAATACCATACCTTCCCTTATCAATCCTAACTAAATCGACCCTTCTGTTCCCAATGAAACTGTCCGTGCCACCGACCGAGGTCACCATGCATAGTTGTTGTACCAAAGTTGCAGATCGTGCCATATTGATTATCGCAGCACACCAGGCGCTCTACCAGGCAAGACACCTTGCCATTAGCTGTTTAATTATTTTTAGCTCATATTTCATGCATGTCTATTACTTTCTTTATAAACTGTGATACATGGCATAACTGTTCTTTTATATTTCCTGCTGTGTATTATTTTTCTTACAAATTAAACCTAGATTTAAGGGACCACCTTGTGTGTCGCATTCATTGGCCTTGACACGTTGTAAACACGAAGTTGTGTGTCGTATGTAGAACACGGAAGTGCGTGATTGGCTGGCCACCAGTACGTACAAGCCGTGCGATAGGAATAACCGCTAATAGAGGTTGCATGCTAGTTTGACTTAGCGGTTATAGTGGTTGTGTTGTGGATGCAACACAGTAGGCATTGGGTGGGGAGGACAATTCCTTAGCATATGGGCTTCGATGCACTTCTCTTGTGATCCGGACTCTCCGCTGGAGATACGGGGTTGATGACCCATACTCTTCCTGCTGGGGCCTCTAGTGCCCAAGAGGGGACTATGCCGATCCTATTCAGCCAGGGCTCATGCGCTGGAAGGATTGTTCTTAACTACATTTCACTTAGAACGGTAGGCTACCCTATCCGTTAGGTACGAGTACTTTTGGTTTGCGTACTTGTATCTGACCGTGGCTTGGAACAATAACTTGTCGCGAATTAGTTCGTCACATCTTGTCCTTGTTTGGTTGTAGGTGTGACTTACTACTTCGATGAGAAGGTATTGAACCTTGTTGGGGTCCGGATACTATATCGGATTCTTAGCATGGGAAGATACGTCGCCGTGAATTAGTTTACCATCTCCTGTCCTTGTTTGGTTGGGGGGATGGTACGCTCGTTCAGTAGGTGCGTATTGGAACATGTTATAAATTTGATTTACTTATTTATTGAGCAATATTTATTCAGTTTATATGGCATGCTATTATGTGTCTTGTTACGTCCCTTTGAGGACCTGGTTGTCTTGCCAGGTGTGTGCTATTGTCTTTCGCAGGTGCTTTAGCTTTAGCCGTGATCATCGCCACTTCTTCGAGGATGATTGCATTTGGATCGTCTTCGCTTCGCTCGCCACTTATTTCATTTTCTATGTACTTTTCCTTATTTTGTTGGTAGTGAATTTGTCTCCGCCCAACATATTGTATCAAGACAAAGTTATTCTCATTATATGACATCTATATTTCATTTATTTTGTGTGGATGAGATTAGTTGTGCTTCTACTGCATTTCACAGCTTATGTATTTATACGATGCTTCCATATATTGGAGTATACTTCGTATGAATACAGCTGGCATGTCTACGTTCCTAGTCCTACGTATTTTAGGACTGGGGCGTTACATGTTTTTGTGGTGGCCCATGCAGGTCTTGATAAATTGTTTGGTTACTTTACCGTACCAAGCAAGCCTGCGTATAGGATTAGAAGTTTAGGATCTCATCCACATACTTGACCTCTTTCCTTGATTTTATCTACCGTTCGACTCATCACTTGCATCTTGCTTGCTTCCTTCCATCCCTATTCTTATCTTCCCTTCATGCTTGCTAGAGATTGACCCTACTAGATAGTTGTCCCAAAACATCATTAGTTTAAATTAAGTTGGGTAGAATACCTTATGAACTAGCAACCCCTTTGACCTAGTGACCTATAGTAGCCAGCTTATTTAGATCCTAGAATCTAGAGGACCTAACCCGTCTAGCCAACCAAGGACTTGGACAAGAAGACTATAGGACGACTGTATGACCTAGAATCATTCTACCTTCTTAAATATTAATCTCTCGTGCCTATGTATTTACCATTTGACTAAATGATGCTAATGTAGCCTAGTTTTGCAAGCTTATCTTTTATCGAGCTTGTTCAAGACATATGTTATTGGGCATGTCCACTAACATATGGTCTAATCAGAACCGGTGCATGATGGTCTGATCAACCGAGTGCACTTTGGTTCGCTTTTATCTATCGTTCTACGTGGATAGGGACATAGCTAAACTTGTCCTCTAGAGTCCCATCCGCGACTGCCTTGGCAATTCCTTCTTAAAATTTTTCGATCGTTCTTGAATCACGTATTCGTATTCGATAACATCTCCTTCGAACTCTATATTGCTTTCGCCTTCACCTATTTTAGAAGGCCGAAGGCGTTATACTAGAACTTCCTCTAGCCTTCCTATCGACTATGACCATTCTCGCTCGATATTGCTATATCTTCATCCTAAACTCCTCGCCCTCCTTCTCGGCCCTATAATTACTGTCATGACCTTCTAATCAAGTAAATCTAATTCATTCTCTAATCGTGCCATCAACCTACTCTCAAGAGACCATAACTTTAAGGTCTCTAAATTATTTTGTTTTACTTGAACCCATACGATTCTTTATTGCGAGTCATCTTAAACATTTCCTTCTTGCGTTAATCCATGACTATCTTCGCCTTATTAAAATTACGACGCTAATGCAAGTTTTCATTAAACGTCGTTCCCTTGTCTTGATTTGACTATGCTTCCTTATCAATACCCCCTTGTGTCCTCTCACCCCCCTACTAATTCTTAATTTCGAGGACGAAATTCTTTTAAGTTGGATAGGATGTAAAACCCCTAAATTTCTACTTTTTTTTATTAAATTTGCATGGATTTAAAATTTTGTATTGTACGCCACGTAGTCGTATTATACGTCGCGCACGAAAATTTTGTTTTTCAAAATTGCTCGTCGAGTACGAATATGTGCGAGCGTACATATTTTAGAAAAGCATTTTTCTATTTTGTTATAGACTTTCAAAATATTATATATAATTATTATTCGTGTTATAAAAGCCTTTTTGTTTTTTTAGAGTTATTAATCAAATAATATTTTATTGTGTACTAGAAAAAGTATACATTATTTGTGCATACATATATATTTGTAATTATTTATTGGTTATTTTTAAATAATAATATAATTTTCGAAATTAATATTATTAGTATTTTTGGAAAGCATATTTTGAATTTATTATGGAAATTTAAATCTTGTTTTGAATCTATGTATTTATTTAAATAGTTAAATAATTGAAATTTGATTTTATTGATTTGATTTTAAACTAAGAGATGTAATTTCATTTAAATTAGATTTAGATTTGGATTTGGATTGAATTTGATTTGATTGAATCAATTTAAATTAAGTATTGAATTATCTATTTTGGGGTTTAAATTAATCCTAAACCATATCTAATTGGGAATTCCCACATCCTATAAATAGGCAGGTACTCCTCCAATTTCTTTTATCAATCCACAAATTTTCACACAAGTTATTTCTCCACAATGTGCGTGCTCGTGTCGGTGTTCCATCCATCTTCGTGTCAGCCGTGACGGCCTCGGGTCCGACCCCGGGTGACTATCTTATTCCAATCTTTTGTACAAGTACATTTATTCCTTTGTGTTGACAACCCCGACACCATTAAATTCCAAATCTAATCCCCTACCTAACCCAATCATCGCCCTCGCCCCTACTGTCCCCCGTCGTTCCCGACACACCCAACTCCCCGGCCTTCCCTCTTCCACCGACCACCACCACTGCCACCACGTCACCAACTCCACCACCAACACAACCTCGCCCCGGCCGACCAACACCCCACGCCCACACCAGCCTAAACCACCACCACTGCGACCATCCCGCACCCCTACAACCACCTGTTCCCCGCTTCACAACCCCGCCTGTCCACCCGGCCGACCTCGCCGAGGCGCCACCACCAGCCTCGGTCATCACCAAGAAAACCCAGAAATTTAAGGAAACAAAAATTAAACCCCGCCACCACAGTACTAACCTTCGTCCTTGGCTGCCGACTCCGGCGAAGACCCTCCGCCTGGCCTCGCCGGCGACGTCCCGCTCCGGCGAACCGCCTCCAGCCGCCGCCCGTAGAAGCCAAGCCGACTGCCATTGCTCCTTGCCCCATGCCGCCGCCGCGCCTAGCGGTGGCCACCCGCGAACTCAGCTCCACCACCGGAGCAGCGACCCCTCCGGTCGACTTCCCCCTTCGAAACCCCATCTCTCCCTTCCGCTCCGCCCAAACGCCGTGGCCAGCACCACCGCCGGCGTTGCCGCTCTCCGTCCGCCTCCTCCACCCTCGAGCGCCGACCGCGCCGAGCGCAGCCCTCTCCAAACCCCCCTTCACCCCCGACTTCCCGCAACCCTCCGGCCAAACCACCTTCACACTGCCGCTGACTCTTCCTCCAGCGACGCCTTCTGCCGTCGCGCCGGAGCTCATCGCCGCCCACGCGTGCGTGCCCCCTCCGCGCGCTGGCAGCCGTCGCCGACTCCATCCTCCCAC
Source organism: Iris pallida (assembly GCA_029216955.1). Lineage (NCBI taxonomy): Eukaryota > Viridiplantae > Streptophyta > Magnoliopsida > Asparagales > Iridaceae > Iris > Iris pallida. The sequence continues at coordinate 6,983,734 of JANAVB010022597.1, forward strand.
CACCGTCAGTAGGTCGCGCCCCCTTCTTCCCTCTTCGTGTGCCCTAACCGCCGCCCAGCTTTCGCCGCCCGCGACCGAACGCGCCCGGCCGAACTCCGACCGTATCTGCCGACTTCGGCGATGTCCACCGCAACCCTCTCCCTCTTCCCTCTCGTCTCTCACTCGCTCGTTCACTCTCTCTCGCGCCCACTCTCCCGCTCTCCTCTCTCCCCTCCTCTTCTCGATCTCCTCCTCTCTCTCTTCTTTTTTTGCTTCCTTTCTTTATTTTTTCCCTTTTGTTAACTTCCTTCTCGTAGAAGGAAGAGAGCAGTATTACTTTTTGTTTGTTAAAAGAGAGAACCCATCTTTCTCTCTCTCGAAAAGAGAGAGCTGCCAGTAGCTTAAGTTCGATTATTATTATTATTATTATTATTATTATTATTAGGTTTTACTTTTCTTTCAATTTCAGTACTGATTTGTTTATAAATTTTTATCATTATCATTATATTATTATTATTATTATTATTATTATTATTATTATTATTATCTATTTTATTTTATCATTGTTGTTGTTATTCGTGTTGTTGTCCTCGAGAAGAGGAAACAGCAGGAAATTGGTATTTGTTTTAAACATTATTTTCTTATTTTATATGGGTATTTTAAAACAGCAGAATTCTCTGTCTATAATAGTATCATTAGTATTATTTCATGATTTATATTATTGTTATGATTATTTACTATTGTTATTATTATTATTTTTATTATTTATTTTTTTTATGTACAAAATATGTAGTATGGTTACAATAGCTATACTACAGTTATCATCAATGTTATTTTTGATATTAATTAGGTATAGATTTTAATTAGAATTTCAAATGATAGGTTTCGTATATTATAAGTAATTTTCTAATATAGTTATTAAATACTTTGACTAAATATACGTAGCATGATATCAATCCTATTTATTTATACAAAACATAGAACTTTAGCCTAAACCGGTTTTTCATATTTTTATGAAATTATCAAATATTAGTTTTACCATAAAGTATTTCAAGTATTATAGTTTTCAAAAAATCATATATATTTTTAGCCAAACTTCCTTCGATTATCTTCCTCCTCTACAATTAGTCCTATTATTCCTATTCCTTGCCAATACCATACCTTCCCTTATCAATCCTAACTAAATCGACCCTTCTGTTCCCAATGAAACTGGCCGTGCCACCGACCGAGGTCACCATGCATAGTTGTTGTACCAAAGTTGTAGATCGTGCCATATTGATTATCGTAGCACACCAGGCGCTCTACCAGGCAAGACACCTTGCCATTAGCTGTTTAATTATTTTTAGCTCATATTTCATGCATGTCTATTATTTTCTTTATAAACTGTGATACATGGCATAACTGTTCTTTTATATTTCCTGCTGTGTATTATTTTTCTTACAAATTAAACCTAGATTTAAGGGAACACCTTGTGTGTCGCATTCATTGGCCTTGACACGTTGTAAACACGAAGTTGTGTGTCGCATGTAGAACACGGAAGTGCATGATTGGCTGGCCACCAGTACGTACAAGCCGTGCGATAGGAATAACCGTTAATAGAGGTTGCATGCTAGTTTGACTTAGCGGTTATAGTGGTTGTGTTGTGGATGCAACACAGTAGGCATTGGGTGGGGAGGACAATTCCTTAGCGTATGGGCTTCGATGCACTTCCCTTGTGATCCGGACTCTCCGCTGGAGATACGGGGTTGATGATCCATACTCTTCCTGCTGGGGCCTCTAGTGCCCAAGAGGGGACTACGCCGATCCTATTCAGCCAGGGCTCATGCGCTGGAAGGATTGTTCTTAACTACATTTCACTTAGAACGGTAGGCTACCCTATCCGTTAGATACGAGTACTTTTGGTTTGGGTACTTGTATCTGACCGTGGCTTGGAACAATAACTTGTCGTGAATTAGTTCGTCACATCTTGTCCTTGTTTGGTTGTAGGTGTGACTTACTACTTCGATGAGAAGGTATTGAACCTTGTTGGGGTCCGGATACCATATCGGATTCTTAGCATGGGAAGATACGTCGCCGTGAATTAATTTACCATCTCCTGTCCTTGTTTGGTTGGGAGGATGGTACGCTCGTTCAGTAGGTGCATATTGGAACATGTTATAAATTCGATTTACTTATTTATTGAGCAATATTTATTCAGTTTATATGGCATGCTAATATGTGTCTTGTTACGTCCCTCTGAGGACCTGGTTGTCTTGCGAGGTGTGTGCTATTGTCTTTCGCAGGTGCTTTAGCTTTAGCCGTGATCATCGCCACTTCTTCGAGGATGATTGCATTTGGATCGTCTTCGCTTCGCTCGCCACTTATTTCATTTTCTATGTACTTTTCCTTATTTTGTTGGTAGTGGATTTGTCTCCGTCCAACATATTGTATCAAGACAAAGTTATACTCATTATATGACATCTATATTTCATTTATTTTGTGTGGATGAGATTAGTTGTGGTTCTACTGCATTTCACAGCTTATGTATTTATACGATGCTTCCATATATTGGAGTATCCTTCGTATGAATACAGCTGGCATGTCTACGTTCCTAGTCCTACGTATTTTGGGACTGGGGCATTACAACTTAGATCTACAAAAATATAACCATCAAAATAGAAAATGCCAAGTTCTAAAGTATCTTAGAATCAAGTAAGAAAGAGAATGGAACAATAAAACTTCAGATCCATTATGAAGCAAGTTTGCACTTGCCTAAGCTCTCTCTCTCTCCCTCCTGGTGGTTGAAGAAGTAATGGTGGAGAGTAAATGAAGAAGGAAATAATGATGAGAGAGAAAAGGAAGGGGTTATAAGTAAAGAGGGTGGTGGTAGGTAGGAGGGTTCACCCTTGGTTCATGATGAACCAAAGCAAACTAAGCCAAGCCGAACCAACCCAAGAATAAACCAATCAATGAAATGCTAGAATAAATCAAGCAGGAAGACATGCAATACGGGTCAAATTACGTATACGTATTCCAAATACGTAATACGAGATCTGGGTATTACATTTCCCGACGATGAGAAGCACACATCCTTTCGAACACCGTTGGGGTATACTTCTATACGGTGATGTCCTTTGGATTGAAGAATGCAGGGGCAACATACCAGCGATCCATGAACACAATTTTTTGCGATCATTTGCACAAAAAAGTGGAGTGCTATGTAGACGATATCGCAGTTAAAAGTCGTCTCAAGGGCAACCACCTCTAAGACTTGAAAACGATGTTCGAACTAATGCGTGCACGTCAACTCAAGATGAATCCAACCAAGTGTTTTTTGGGAGTCTCCAGCGACAAGTTCCTTGGTTTTGTCATCACTTCAAAGGATATACATCTTGACCCGAAGAAAGTGAAGGCTATCCTCGATATGCATCCTCCAAGAAACCTCAAAGAGCTACGCGGACTGCAAGGAAGGCTAGCTTATATCAGACGATTCATTATGAACCTTTCTAGAAGATGTCAACTGTTCACTCAGCTCATGAAGAAAGGCGTACCTTTCGTCTGGATTGAACAATGTCAACGCACATTCGACGCATCAAGAAGTATCTCACAAGCCCCAGTATTGGTAACTCTAATAATGGAAAAGCCCTTCTTACTATATGTCTGCACTATGGACCATTCTCTTGGTGCCCTATTAGCTCAGAAGAATGAAGGCGGCCATGAACAGCCAATTTACTACCTCAGCTGCACAATGGTGGATGCCGAGCACAGATATACACCTATAGAAAAGGAATGCCTTGCACTGGTATTTGCCATCCAGAAGACACGCCACTATGTGTCTGGACAGACTATCCACATCATATCTAAAGTCAATCCTCTCATAATACTCATGACTAAATCGGGTTCTTTTAATTCCCGTTTAGCTACATGGGCAATATTGTTGACTCCATATGATATGTTGTTTGTTCCTCAGGAGGCAGTAAAAGGCCAAGCATTAGCAGATTTTCTAGCAGCTCATCCAGTGCCAAAATCTTCTAAACTCTACGACGAAATCTCCAATGAAGTAGTGGAGTCTAACATCGCAACTGAAGAAATCCCCATTTGGCGAATGTTCTTTGACCATGCATCAAGAACAGGACCTAAAGGAAATATTGTGGCCGGAGTAGGTGTCGTGCTCGTGTCACCTGACCATCTGGTTATACATCATGCATATTCTCTCGTGGAATCCTGCACCAATAATGTGGCCGAATATAATGCCCTATTGATCGGCCTACAACTGGCAAAACAAATGGGAGTTGACTATCTAGAAGCTTACGGCGATTCCAAGCTAATAGTTAGTCAGGTCCGAGGGGATTATGAAGTTCATCATGAAGATCTCATCCCCTATCACAAAGCGACAATCGAGTTGGCGTCTACTTTCGCTGGATTCTTCATCGAGCATGTGCCTCGACTACAGAATATAGAAGCAGATGCTCTAGCCGATCTCGTTGCTTCCTTGACTGTTCCTACCAATACTCAGCAGTCGATCACAGTGTCTGGTCGAGAAATATTCTATATGAAATATGCCTTGCATATTCATCACAGTTACACAACAGAAACAAACGTCGATATTAAAGACTGGAGATTTCCTTTAGTTGACTACGTCCTCTATAGAATCCTTTCCGAGGACCCAAAGGAAGCAGTATCTATCCAAAGGCAATCCCTCAGTTTTTACTACGATACAGCTACCAAGATGATGTACCGACGCTCTTACGATGGGCTACTGTTACGATGTTTATCAGACACAGAAGCCAAACATGCACTCCGAAAGGCTCACGACGGAGTTTGTGATGCACATCAACCAGGCCCTAAATTATAAGATTTCCTCAGATGAATAGGTTATTATTGGCCCACGATGATAGCAGATGCTGTTGAATATGCAAAAAAGTGTAGGACTTATCAGTTCCATGCTGATTTTATTCATCAACCTTCGAAGTTTCTACACCCGACCGCAGCATTTTGGCCTTTTGAAGCCTGGGGTATGGACGTCATAGGCCCAATCAGCCTGCCATCTTCTAGAGGACATCGGTTCATCCTAGCTATAACCGAAGTGAAGGCATCAAACGTGATCAGTTTTATCAAACATCACGTTATCTACTGCTTCGGCCTACCTCACAAGATCATCCATGATAATGGTCCATAATTTGCAAGCCATACATTTTATCGGTTTTACGATAGGAATCGAATCCAGAATGTAGCCTCTACTGCCTATAATCCAGCGGCTAACTGGCTAGCAGAAGCCTTCAATAAAACCATCATTAAACTTCTCAAGAAGTTCGTGTGTTCAAACAAGCACGACTGGAATGAGAAGCTCGTCGAATGTCTTTGGGCCTATCGTGCAACGGTTCAGACTCCAACAGGCAGTACGCCATTCTCTTTGGTTTATGTGAGCGAAGCAGTTCTTCCCCTAGAAATCCAGATTTCTTTCCTTCGAGTAGCCTTGGCCAGTGAGTTGACTACCGACGAAAGCTACCGTCTACGACTACAGGAGCTCGAAGCGCTAGACGAAAAATGTTTGTTAGCTCAGCAGCGCATTGAGCTATACCAAGTACGCCTTTCCAGAGCCTTCAATAAAAAGGTGAAGGAAAAAATCTTCCAAGTTGGGGATCTAGTCTTAGCAGTGAGAAGATCAATGGTCATGACGCAAAAACAAAAGAGAAATTTTAGCCTAAATGGGAAGGTCCTTTCGTTATAGAATTAATGTATTCTAACGGTGCGTACCGACTAACCAAGCCTGATGGCGACTTGCTTATGATGCCTATCAACGGCAAGTTCCTAAAAAAATACTATGTGTAACCTTTTGTAAATAATGTTCACATATGTTCAGTCATGTAAATATACAGTGTAATGTTTATGTGATTCAAAAGAATTATCTAACTATTATCCGTATTTTAAGAGTCTTGAATACGCCTTGGATAATAGGTCCTCTAAAATATTTTCCCAGCGAAATCATTTCTGTTTTTTGACTCTACCCAATTCGGTTTGACGAAAACAAGTCACATCCTTATTACCTCTGAATTATTTTCCGATAATTATTTCCCCAGTGGAATAATTAAGAAATTTTTTGCCATGTCCATATAACCTCTGAGCAAAACGTTTATCAAGGATAAGCACATCTATATTACCTCTGAATTATCAACTCCTACCTAATGTTATATATCTTTCCATGTCCATATTACATCTGGTCAGATACAAAACATCCTCTGTTATTACGTCCATATTACCTCTATTAGCAGCTTCGTTCAACTTATTATTTATATTCAAAAAAACTTGAATATAAAATGGATAATGAGTCCACATCAAATTTTCCAGCGGAATACCCACCAGAAATATCCTTACTATGTCCACATTACCTCTAGTTCCGATATTTCACAAAACCACATTCATTTTGAAAAGATTCTTTATTCTTTATTTTGGACGTCTATCAAGAGATGGAAGAAAAGGGGTACAAGAGCCTTGACGGCTAGAAAAAATAGTTCCAAACAAAAAATCTAAGGGATACATAGTTGATTGATATTGTCCCTTAGAGTCGCGATTTCGGCTTCAGACTTCGCAGTAGCTCGACGGCGCGCTTCTTCTTGACGAGCGGCTTTATCCTGGAAGAGGATCAGACTCATGTGCTCTCCCTCTAACTTCACCAGTTGTTCTTTTAAATTGGTAAAAGTGGTGGCGGTCATGGCAGCCTGAGCCAGGTAGTCCTCCTGCTCAGATATTGCTATCCTCAAGTTGGCTTCCAGTTGAGCAATCTCGCTCTGGATCTGCACGATGTGATTATACTTCTCGGTAATCTACACAGCCAGTTTATTCTTCGAGGCAGCACGTGCCTCACTTGCAGCGTTGAACTGACCATACTGATCAGCCAATTTGCTGATATCTTGAACGAGGGCATCATTCCTTGCCTGGAAAGTGGCCTTCTCATCTGCGAGATCCTTGATCAAAGCCTAATCTTCTGCACGAAATAACAATGTCGGGCTCCGTTGTTTGGCATCCCGAAATCTGGCCACCTGAGCCTCCAGATCATTCAGAATTTTTTTTAGAGTATTAGTTCGTTCTTTATAGCCCGCAATGCTCTCAAGGGCCACCACTTGGCATTCTGCAGCAGCCTTCACAGGGCCAAAGGTAGCATTCCGATTCAGGACTCCAGGAAGCTTTACTTTCAGCACAGAGTAAAAAAGCTTTGACGACTTCCTGGGCTATCTCGTCGTCTTCAGTAGAGGTCATCGGAGAGGAGGCTCAGAGAGTTTCTTCTGCTCCAGGAAGGGATACCTGACAAGAAGTCGAACATGACAAGAAAACAATATATACATCAATAACAAAAAAAGGAGAAAATACGAAAGAGTTGTAATTTCATACCTTCGGCATGCTCAGTGCCAGCCTGGGCTACGCCATCAGTCTTGGTTTCAGGAAAACTAAGAGCAGGCCCAGACTGTTCAAGGAGAACAATATCAAGGCCCCAAGCGGCATCAGTCCTGGTATCTTCTATAATCCCAGCTGGAATGGGAGCAGATTCAGCAACAGCCCCCTCAGTAAGCTGTTCAACCTCTCCTTTTGTAGTCGATACCGGCTCACTAACAACTCCCTTCGTACCAACAAATTTGGAGGATCTAGGAACAGCTTCTGTTTCTTCCCCAATGGTACTATCTTTACGAGTGGTCCCCTCTCCTTTTCTACAAGGGTATACACAATCGTGGTCAGCCTCATGAGGAGCACGCAAAATCGAAGTCGAAAAACCTCATCCGAGAAGAGGCACAAAGATATCGTACCCATAGGAGGATGAGCCGATTGGACTTGATTTTCATCTAATGCCCTCATTACAGCTCCTATTGCTGACATATCCCCCAAAGAAATGTCATAGGAGGGACTGATCTTTTGATTTTCGTTATGGTCTGGGCCTTCGTCCTGATCATCCCGCCGCTCAAACCTTATAGTTGAAGAAGATCCACCCTCATCCATTGGTCGAGGACGAGCAGGGGACACTGTCATCACATCCACCTCCTCAGACAAGGAGGCACCTGCCTCAGCTGTAACTTCAGGGTCCTGTGCAAAGGACCAATGCAAGGGTGAGAAAGCTTCTAAAGGCTTGACCAGAACGCCTATGGAGTCTAAGAGGGGATCTACACCTCGAATGGTAACGGCCTGCAATACCGTTTGTCGAGAAGACCTTCTGGGAGGAGGCGAGCCGGCACCCATGTCCGAGACCTTCTTTCCCCCCGGGAAACAACCATCTTCTTCCTTTTGGGCTGTGGAAACAGTTTGGTGGAAGCCTTCCTCTTATGAGGAATATCAGGAAGAGGTTCTTCAGTATCCTCTCTCCAAGGCACTGCAATGATAGGCTCCTCAATAACAACTCTCTGCTGCGGTGCTACAGCCGGTTCAACTGTGGGAGCGGCACCTCCCTTTCTGTAACCACCTATGGCACGCACTCGTCCTATATCAGTAAGAGTAGGGGCAAACCTAGTCCCCGATATAAAACTCTGCTCATGGTCATACCGAGAAGGAAGGATATTGACCTGAATATAGAACATAGCAGCAGCAAAGAGCATGTGGGTGTCGGGTTTATCTTCTGGCAAGGTAAAAACTGCCCCCGTACACCCAACGTTGTAGTAGGCCCATGCACGTGCCCCGTCAATCAGACTCCCTATCGTCTGGAGATGAGGACTGGAATTGCCCAAGAGAAGCTGGCTGTAGCCGAATTGCCGTACAAAGTGGCTCGACAAATAAGGTTCCAGGAAAGTGTGGTTCCTATTCTTGAACACTATATGGAAAGGCCTAACGGATTAGAGCCAACGAAATGCCCCAATAGGAACGCTAGTAGTGAGTGTGTAGCTCCCCTTCCCAGAAATTTTAAATTATTTTTATTGTTATTAATTATTTTATTTAAATAGGATTTTGAGATTTTTATAAATAATTATTTAGTTAATTATTATGGTAGATGGTTTTAGTCATGGTTAAGAAATTGAGTACAAGGTGACTAGAAATCGTGGCTCGGATAGTGTACTGGCGTGCCTTGACTAGTGTATTAGCCCTGGTAGGGAAGGTCGAGCCATAGTGATGTCCTGACTAGGAAAACCAGGCCAAGTTGCGACTTAACCCTTACCGAAGATTTATTTATTTATTAATTATACTATTGAGTTGTAGGAAACCCGGTTGTACCAAACTAGTCCAGATTGGACCCAAACCAAACCCAAGCCTATGTAGACATACTTTTAAGTATGTACAAATATTTTTCTAACTTTTTGGGTGGACTTAATGATATTTTCTAAATATTTGGTTATTCATACAAAATAGGTATTACGAATATTTAAATAGAGTTTTAGAATATTGGTACAATTTTCTAAGGCAAGATATATTCACCAAGACACTTTTGGTTATTTTAGTGGGTTGTTGGTACTATTATTATTATATGGTCATTATTGTAATTTTTCTTATATGCGTATAAATTGTATAAATTGTAAATATATTATATAAATGTGTGTGTTTGTATGTATATATAAATTTATTATATAAATGCCTGCATTTGTATGTATATATAAATATATTATATAAATGTCTGTATTTGTATGTATATATAAATATATTATATAAATGTGTGTAATTGTATGTATATATAAATATATTATATAAATGTGTGTATTGGTATGTGTATACAAATATAGATATATATGTTTATATAAATATAGGTATATATGTGTATATAAATAAAGATATATATGTGTATACAAATATAGGTATATGTTATATATATGTGTATGTGTATGTGCATTAAACAATTAAACCTATATTTATATACACAATTATATATATATATATATATATATATATATATATATATATATATATATAAAATATATATATTTATATATATATATATATATACTAGTGCATTAAATAATTAAACCCAAAGGAAGAGCCCGGCCCTGCCCAGCCATCCCCAATCCAGGCCGATCTCTTCAGCAAGTAGCCTAGCCCGAGCGGGCATTCCCCCACAGCAATATTAATAAATCCCAGCCCAGCCTAATATAACCCCCACAGCCGCGTGGCCTTAACAGCGACCCGACCCCTGCATACGCGTATATATATATATATATATATATATATATTTTATATATATATATATATATATATATAAGTAGAGAGATCGAGAGAGAGGGGGAGATAACCGAAACCTAAAACCCTAAACGATCACCTACGCCAACCACCCCGACCCATGCGACAGCTGCAGTCGCCGTGCGCCGCCGTGCGGGTCGCTGGACGGCGTAGAACCGCGCGTGGAACAAAGACTGCTCTGTCCCGATTCCAACTGAGGTACCAACTTCTCTATTGATTTTCTCTGTTTCGGTTCAATCGTTTTCGAATCCATAAATTCGTATGCGTAGCCCACATGACCCGCTACCTTTTCCTTTGACAACTTTTGGTCAAATTGTAACCTACAGATAGTATAAGACCTGTAAAGTCTCAAAAAACCCACTGAATTAATAATATGCAAATAGCAGTTTTGTGAGTTGGTGATCCTGTTTTGAAAGGTTAAGTACTAGTTAATTATTAGCAGTTTCAAAAATAAAATTAAACACGTTCGTAGACAACATATAGGACGCCAAAACTCTATTTACAGTTTTTAATTTCATCCATTACTTGTCGAGATGAATCAAATCAAAAATCAGGAAAAACTCATCAATTTTGTTTTTAAAAATCATAAAACCCTTCGATATGACGTGCGTCCTGCCAATCCGGGCAACGTGGTCACGAACCGAAGACATCGAAAAGTGTGCATCGGCTTCGTGGACGTGTGAGCTTTGACGGAATTCAAATTGGTTGCGTGTGCGCGATGAATTTGATACGTATCCGTTGAAATTCACCGTATCGATCTCTGTGCAAATTTTCTAATAACTTTGTGTACATTTGTCAGATCGAGACAAAACTTATGCCAACAGGACCGTATCATTTTTTTGGTCATGTATGCCAAGTTTGGTCCGATTCTGAGACAGTTAATTGGATTGCCGTTTTGCGGACCCCACGATCCAATTCAACGGGCAGTTTTGTGCACGGCCCGCCGGAATCCAACTTTGGACATACGATTGGGTTCGTATCGAAAAATTGGACGAGTAGACATATAGTTTGACGAGTTTAGAGACCATAAACTTTGGTACGCTTTTTGGTGCAAAGCGGGTCCGACGACGGACACCGTTTTGACCCAAAATTACTGTTTTGCCCCTGTGTCCAGAATTGGATTTAAGAGAGGCAATCCTAGCTAATTTGACTATTTTAAAAATATTAGTAATGTTTATTTCAGCATCCGAAGACTTCTGCATGTGTTGACTGATTGTGGCTCATTGATTGGTATAGTATTATTGGTTTCACCAGCTAAGAACCTCAGGCAAGTACACTTTCTGATTGCTTTTCGATTCTTAATAGTCTATACATTTTATGTTTATACATGTCTTGCTGCTTGTTGACACGCTCGTCACACGGAGTCGTCGGGAGAGGAAATATCTTAGTAGACATGTGGACTACCCAGAACTATCCCTCGTGTCTTTCGTGGAGAATACCAGCTGCACACGACATGTGCAGGGTGCCGGATTTACCCCCTAGTCGTTCACATGTCGAAACGGATATTTCAAATCACGTAGATAGTTATCTTTTATTTATTTTCCTTGTATTCTCCACCACCAGCCAGGTCATCAGTACTTTCTAGTTTTCATCTCTGATATGTTATTTTCATGTCTTGTTAATTCTATTGTGTTCTCGCATTGTCGTCGGTTTGTGTGCTTGTTCCATTCCTGACTGGAAACCATCATTTTTCAGGTTTAGCCGCGATCACTCTTAGCACTGGGAAGGCATGGGTATGCTGAAGGCAACCTAGTAATAGATAGCAGTTGTATCATATTTATTAATTGTGAGAACTTTGTATTTTTTTAATTTTAAATATTATAAATGTTGTAATAAATTTAGAAATGTGAATGAGCAATAAAGTTTATTTTGAGCAATTATTTCTTGCGGGCTTGACAGCGTTCTACCGTCGACTCTGTGGCGTAGGCTGGCTTGGACACGTCTCGTATCCGAAAAAGTGGGTGCGGGTCGTGACAAGTTTTTGTGATAGCCCATGCAGGTCAGTTTTTGCAAAAGATTGCAAACTCGTGATGGTACTTAAGTTAGTTGTACCATTGCGAGCCTGCGACTAGGAAATGCTCATTCACAACTAGGAGCAAATCAATTTTAAGAAAATGGTTAGGATTAGGAGTCCCTAATTTAATTTGACATTGGGTAGTTAAGGTTGCTACATAGGTCTTACTAGATGATTTTCACGATACGCTATCGCATTTTGATTCGACGGTATTTCTCAAGTGAGTAGATTCGTAACCCCTTTTTTCGAAAGTTTGGAAATATCCTTTTATTTATTTGTTTAAATTAAAATTATGATTTTTAGAATTTTATAAATATTTATTATAGAAGGCCTTAGTTACGGTTAAGTTTTGGAGCGCAAGATAACCAAGAATTATGTCACTGAGAGTATGGTCGAGTGCCTTGACTAGTGTTCTAGCCATGGTAGAGGAGGCCGAGTAATAGGTGTGCACTAACTAAGAAAACCAGGCCAAATCATGACACAACCCTAGGAATAAATTAATTATTTATTATTAAGATTATTGGCTTTAAAAGACCCGGTTGTCCCAAACTAGCCCGAACTCAACCCAAGTCCTGGTGGTCAGGTAGTGTGACTAATGTCGTCCATGTAGATATGTAGATGTGTATATATATTGGTAGTCCATTTCTAGTATTGTGAATAATTTCTGTGAAATATATATTGAATATAATATACGTATTATTGCTATTTAAACTTACGTTTTCTTAGAAATATGATAACCTTCTCATAGAATGATATTTTGGGATTTTTGGAACTTACTTAGGCCATACATATATACTTGTTTATAAATATATTCATGATAGGTAGACATAGTGCTTTATACATATTTTTCTTCGATCTTGAATATTAGAGCAATATAAATTTAAGTTTATATTTCTTTTGCCTCGACCATGTCCTTCCTAATCAATCATTTAAATTTTTGAAAAAAAAACTGATACCTCCCCTTTAAGGATGGATACATACACTTTCCTATAACGATCAATTTGTTCAAATTACTAGTTTCTCCATCATGGTCAATTTGTTTTAGGATTTTTGAACCTCCGTTGAGATTTTAAGGATGTAGTAGAAGGGATGATCGGTGACTTATGATGGCAGACAGCCGCGCACTATCGCCACTTTTTGACTTATGGAGACTGTGGGTTCACTGCAGCCGGCAGCGCACTGGCGAGGCATGATCCCTAAGTTGAAGTAATCTCGAGTAAGTATAAGTTATCGAATGTTGTCAAAGCTACATCTTAGTCGTCCTATCTTCGTCTTTAAGTTGTTATGTCCAGATTGGATAGAGTTGATAGGGTATTCATTACCGTATCCTTGCTTGAGTCATGGAATCAAGAGTTTATTGCAGTTAGCTGTACACTGGCGAGGCATAAATTCTCGATAAAATGACTTCGATCATGTTTACGAGTTTCGAATACCATAGAGACTACGTCTTATTGACATATAACTATTAAGTTTTCAAATTAATTTGTGCTCATTCCCAGTCACAATCTTCCCAATAAACCGGTAATTCTCCCTTCCTTTCTTATCCTTCTATTTTTAGATTGTCACTTTTAATACAAATTTCGACTGGATTCCTAAATCTATCTAGATTTGATTCTAAACTTGTGCCTAAATAATTGTGGATAAATAACTTAAACATATCGAAACGATTTTGGATTTTATCATCCATGACAATTTCGATCATGACTAGACTCCTTTTATTATATTTCGATCGAGTCAAATTCGTGTCCTTTCCGAGATTTGATTCTATACACAATCGATTGTATTAGAAAGATTTCAATTTGGATCACGCTTAAATACCTTTTTGATCATGACTAAACTATTCGATTCTATTTCGATCATGCCAATTTGTATGTCGTCCTAGAATTCAATTCCATGATCATGCCTAAATAATTTTGTTCAACTAGCTGTTCGTACCAAGTTGATTTCAAAATTTGATCGATCCTAAACTATTCTTATCAAGACTAAATCATAGCTAATGTTATACTTTCATTCCAACTACGGTCATGACTATCTTGATCATGATCATGCTCGTGCCAACTTCCTATTTTCATCCCGCTTGGATGACTTGTACAATTAGCCTTGATCATGACTGCCTCTTAGATGTGACTAAAATCCTGTTTAGATTTCGTCGAAAACCTTGGTCATTTCTTAAATAGCTGGTAATGACTCAACCATGCTGACCATAGATTGGTCGTGCCCAACCATTCCACTCTTGATCATTTTTAAAAACATTTGTTTGTCATCTAGACCATTTAACCGAATACTGGTCGTACCAAATCACACTCTCCTTTTGTTTATTAACTTTATCATTTCTACGCGTGACTAATTTTATTTATATCAATTAAAAAATTTGGTTTCTTGATTATTCTTTATAGTCGTGCCTAATCGTGCTCTCAGAAATTCGAGGACAAGTTATTCTAAGGTAAGTAGACTGTAAGCCTCCTAAAATTTTGGAATATACGAGAATTACCGATTGATTGGAATAATTTCCATTAGGATGATGATTAGTGACCCATGGACTCCTACTTCCATTTAGATCATTTTGTGTCCCCGGCCATGCCATTAATATTCGGAGCACGAGACTAGTTGTTACCTTCCAACAAATTTCATATACAAGATCTTGACGAGTCCACCTTCATCTAGGTATATCATGTCCTTCTCAAACACGTCCTCTTGTACTCTATTTTTATGGTACGACTTTCAGGTCAAAAGGACTAGCTACAACCCTTACCACAATGTCGGTATACTTTCCGACTTCCACTAGAGCCTCAACCTTGACTCAATTCCTTCGACCCAATATATGTGGTTGTGATCTACTCGAAGCCCACTATGCACATGCCACTATGTGCTACCCAATTGAGGCCTCATGTGCTACCTAAACTCAAAAGTCACTGAAGGCACAATTTGGGCTTTAGAAACCTAGCTAACCAACCTGATCGACAACTAGCTCAACCACTTGGGTTGAAACCTATTCCAGGTCACCCTCATCTAGTAGAAATAGTTTTATCATTGAGATCTTGTTCAGTCCATATAGATTAAAATCCAAGGTTCATCCAACCAACGATTGATGTCCAATCAGGGAACCCATTAAGACCCAGTAAAATCCATCCATGCATACCACTATATTTGGACTATAAAATTGAACTATTTGAAATAGGTCCCTATACCTATTATGTAGTCACCACCTCTTAGAATGTGAAGTCATACGTAACCCTTATTCCATCTGCCAGGAAGTAGCGATACGATCTTGTATTGCATTTATATTCCTTGTTCGTGTGTTTAAATAACCACCGAAAAGACCACAATCTTGATTTCTCAAATTCCGTTCCATTATGGAACCTTGTTGGATTAATTTCGAGAACATGACTCCTGTATTGCACGGATTGCAAGCCCTTCTAAGAAACGAAGGATTTTTCGATTTAGCAAGTGACTGGACTATATTAGCCCAATCTAGCAAATAGGTCAATGGTCCATAAACTTTCTTTCTACATGCATCATTGGAAACTCTCTACCGCTCTTGAAACATCATAATTGCTCACGATTATTCTTTCTTATCTTCCTGTCCTTCCTATTTCGGAGTAATGAATGGTCATGTTTATTAGAATTTATCAATATCTCTTAGCTAATTGTGTATATCTAATTGCTTGTTAAATTTGGGTTTCTTGATAGATAGGGAAGGATTATAGATGCCATATACAGTAGATATATTGGTAGAAATTTTAGCAATTAGTTGAAAGAGTATAAAGTTTTAGCGACATGAGATTGAGGGAGTAGTGTGACCAAAGGTGGGTAGAAGTCCTCAAGTATTCGGAGTTATAAATTGGCTAGAGAAGGTTATAAAATATTTTGAGAAATTAAATTTAAAGAGGTTAAGGTAATAGTAGGCTTCTCATTTTGAATTTTAAGGAATAGTTACGAATTAGAATTTTAAGGACGAAATTATTTTTAAGGTGGGTAGATTTGTAGCTCCCCTTTCCAAAAATTTTGAAATATTTTTATTATTATTAATTATTTTATTTAAATGGGATTTTGAGATTTTTATAAATAATTATTTAGTTAATTATTACGGTAGATGATTTTAGTCATGGTTAAGAAATTGAGTACAAGGTGACTAGAAATCGTGGCACGGATAGTGTAATGGCGTGCCTTGACTAGTGTATTAGCCCTGGTAGGGAAGGCCGAGCCATAGTGATGTCCTGACTAGGAAAACTAGGCCAAGTTGCGACTTAACCCTTACCGAAGATTTATTTATTTATTAATTATACTATTGAGTTGTAGGGAACCCGATTGTACCAAACTAGTCCAGGTTGGACCCAAACTAAGCCCAAGCCTATATAGCCATACTTTTAAGTATGTACAAATATTTTCTAACTTTTTGGGGTGGACTTAATGATATTTTCTAAATATTTGGTTATTCATACAAAATAGGCATTACTAATATTTAAATAGAGTTTTAGAATATTGGTACAATTTTCTAGGGCAAGATATGTTTACCAAGACTCTTTTGGTTATTTTAGTGGGTTGTTGGTACTATTATTATTAATGGTTATTATTGTAATTTTTCGCATATGCGTATAAATTGTATAAATTGTAAATATATTATATAAATGTGTGTGTTGTATGTAATATAAATATATTATTAATGCCTGCATTTGTATGTATATATAAATATATTTATAAATGTCTGTATTTGTATGTATATAAAATATATTATATAAATGTGTAATTGTATGTATATAAATATATATATAAATGTGTGTATTGGTATGTGTATACAATATAGATATATGTGTATATAAATTAGGTATATATGTGTTATAAATAAAGAAATATATGTGTATACATATAGATATATGTTATATATGTGTGTATGTGTATATATAAATATATATAGTATGTATACGTATATGTATGTATAAATATTATGTTGTATACGTACATGTGTCTATATATATATATATTATATATATTATATAGAATATATATTATTTTTATATAGATATATAATATATTTATATATATATCTATATATATATATATATATAATATTATATATATTATTATATATATATATATATATATTTTTTTTTTTTTTTTTTATATATATATAATATATACATACATAATAAATCCATATATATATATATATTATTAATATATTATATATATAATATATATTATATATAAAATATATATATATATATATATATTATATATATATATATATATATATATATATATATATCTATATATAATTTTTATATATAAATATATTATATAATATATCTATATATTATATATATATATTATATACATATAAAAATATATATCTATATAATATATATATACATATATATATATATATATATATATATATATATATTGAAAAAAAAAAAAAAATATATATATATATATATATATATATATATATATATATATATATATATATATATATATATATATATATATATATACTAGTGCATTAAACAATTAAACCTAAAGGAAGAGCCCGGCCCAGCCAAGCCATCCCCAATCCAGGCCGAGCTCTTCAGCAACTAGCCTAGCCCGAGCGGGAATTCCCCCACAGCAACATTAATAAATCCCAGCCCAGCCTAATACAACTCCCATAGCCGTGCGGCCTTAACCGCAACCCAACCCCTACAAACACGTATAGATATATATCTATAGAAGTAGAGAGATCGAGAGAGAGGGGAGATAACCGAAACCTAAAACCCTAAACGATCACCCACGCCAACCACCCCGACCCATGTGACAGCCTGCAGCCGCCGTCCGCCGCTGCGCGGGTCGCTGGACGGCGTAGAACCGCGCGTGAAACAGAGACTGCTCTGTCTCGATTCCAACTGAGGTACCAACTTCTCCAGTGATTTTCTCTGTTTCGGTTCAATCATTTTCGAATCTATAAATTCGTACACGTAGCCCACATGACCCGCTACCTTTCCCTTTGACAACTTTTGGTCGAATTGTAGCCTACAGATAGTATAAGACCTGTAAAGTTTAAAAAAACCCACTGAATTAATAATATGCAAATAACAGTTTTGTGAGTTGGTGATCCTGTTTTGAAAGGTTAATTACTAGTTAATTATTAGCAGTTTCAAAAATATAATTAAACACGTTCGTAGACAACATATAGGACGCCAAAACTCTATTTACAGTTTTTAATTTCATCCATTAATTGTCGAGATAAATCAAATCAAAATCAGAAAAAACTCATCAATTCTGTTTTCAAAAATCATAAAACCCTTCGATACGACATGCGTTCCGCCAATCCGGGCGACGTGGTCGCGAATTGAAGACATCAAAAGGTGCGTATCGACTTCATGGATGTGTGGGCTTTGACAGAATTCAAATTGGTTGCGTGTGCGCGACGAATTTGATGCGTATCCGTCGAAATTCACCATATCGGCCTCTGTGCAAATTTTTCAATTACTTTGTGCATGTTCGTCAGATCGAGACGAAACATGCGCCAACATGACCGTATCATTTTTCTGGTCCTGTATGCCAAGTTTGGTTCGATTCTGAGATAGTTGATTGGATCGCCGTTTTGCGGGTCCTACGATTCAATTCAATGGGCAATTTTGTGCACGGTCCGCCGGAATCCAACTTAGGACAAAAGTTTGGGTTCGTATTAAAAAACTAGATATGTAGACATATAGTTTGACGATTTTATAGACCATAGACTTTGGCACACTTTTCGGTACAAAGCGGGTCCAACGACGGACACCATTTTGACCCAAAATTACCGTTTTGCCCTGGTGTCCAGAATTGGACTTAAGGACAGGCAACCCTAGCTAATTTAACTATTCTAAAAATTTTGGTGTTGTTTATTTCAGCATCCGGAGACTTCTGCATGTGTTGACTGATTGTGGCTCATTGAGTGGTATAGTATTATTTGTTTCACCAGCTAAGGACCTTAGGCAAGTACACTTTCTGATTGCTTTTCGATTCATAGTAGTCTATACATTTCATGTTTATATATATGTCATGCTGCTTGTTGACACGCTCATCACACGGAGTAGTGGAAAGGAAAAATATCTTAGTAGACATGTGGACTACCCAAAACTATCTCCCGTATCTTTCGTCAAGAATAGCAGCTGCACACGACACGTGCAGGGTACCGGATTTACCCCCTAGCCTCTCACATGTCAAAACGGATATTTCAAATCACATAGATAGTCGTCTTTTATTTATTTTTCTTGTCTTCTCCACCACATGTCAGGTCATCAGTAATTTCTAGTTTTCATCTCTCATATGTTATTTGCATGTCTTGTTAATTCTATTGTGTTCTCGCATTGCCGTTGGTTTGTGTGATTGTTCCATTCCTGACTGGAAACCAATATTTTTCACGTTTACCTCGATCACTCTTAGCACTGGAAAGGCATGGGTATGCTGAAGTCAACCTAGTAATAGATAGCAGTTGTATCATATTCATAAATTTTGAGAACTTTGTATTTTTATTAATTTAAAATATTGTAAATGTTGTAATAAATTTAGAAATATGAATGAGCAATAAAGTTTATTTTGAGCAATTATTTCTTGCGGGCTTGACAGCATTCTACCGCCAACTTTGCGGCGTAGGCTGGCTTGGACACGTCTCGTATCCGAAAAAGCGGGTGCAGGTCGTGACAGAGTGCCCCCTTATCTACTAGGGTGTCTCCTGCGCGACCACTACCAGATGGAGGCGATACTCTAAAGAATTCGTAGTTCTACAGAAAACTTAAAGCCCTCCTGCAAATAGGCACCCCTGTAACGGTCCAATCCGTGTCTCTGAATCTTCGAAGGAAGGAATCCCCCGCCAAAGAGTCTGCCATCAGCCCGGCATTCATCAATCGAGGACAATACAGCACCAGCCATCCCATCATATAGTGAAAGGGAAACTCAGTCCTAGCAAAGTCCTTTCTGCCATTGGACGTTATCGCGTTCACGACAAAATATCGCAAACCCCGTTGGATGTGCAGACCATCGCTGGAAGCAGAGCAAGTTGGCGTCCAAAGGCCAGCTTTACAGCCAAAAGTATCATACCCCGACTTATTCTCTCTATGGACCCTGAACCACCTGGGACTACGCAATTATGAAGCCATATCATCAGGAAAGCAGCTAACACCGCCTTTTCTGACATCTTAAACTCGACCTGCCTGAAGAAATAATAAATCGGAGAGTTTTCCTCAGGACCACCACTATCCTCGGCATCCCTAGCTCCATGCTCTGCCATCAATTGCTCTACCTCAGAGCTCATCAATTGCTCTACCTCAAGATTATCACTATCCTCGTCAAAGGCTTACGAGACGAGAAGGAAACTGGGTCGTCCCCCTTTTCCCTGGTGAAAACGTAGTTAGTCTAGGCCCTTGTATGCAGAAGGGACCCCTCAGTCTTACCCTTTTTCGTAATCTGGTGACAAACAAAAAAGTGACAAAGTAACTCTTTGTACACCTCTATCATATCGAAATTCTTCTTCTCCAAATCTAAGATCTTTGCATCAAAGAGGACCTATTCCGCGTATGGCTCCGTCCCCCAGGGAAGTTTGGATATCGCCTACATCTCGTAAAGAGCCAAACCCATCTCCCCTTCCGGAGTGAAGAAGGTGCATGTGTGATAGTTGTATAACTCTGCCAAGGAGATAAATACTAGCCAGTTAACCTTAATGCCATATTGGGTGGCTCTAACGGCATAAAGAAGACCGACAGCTTTTAGGGTGGCCTCGTAAGTCGAGAGCACCCATCCAGTAAGGTCACTCCAGAACGGGACAGAATATCTCCAACATTCCATCCGCAGCTTCCCTTCCGGGTACGACTCCCTCTTTGACAACTTCAAGTTGGAGAGAGTCTCAGCAGTGTAGGGGTGAAGATCAGTCGGGACATTGTTCATTATAACACCAGGTTGTAGCCCCCTCATGGAGTAGGACGTAGAACCCTTGACACACTTGAACGTGTCTTTCTTTCAGTCACCAAAATTGAATTGGATCCTGCCAGAAACAACCTCATGCAGTTTAGGGGTCAGGTTCCATTTCATCTGCCTCTGTACAGCCAGATCAGCAAATGCCGACAGAGGGTATTGGCGCTTCATCGATGGCAACCCTATTCTTTGGTCATGTAACTTAACTACCAGAGGGTCCTCTAGATATATCGTCTCATCATTCTCAAATCCTATACTATCATCGAACATGAAGTACGGCTTCTTCAAATGGCGCGTCCCTCCGAGCAAGAGTTTTTCATCATTAATTATCTACTTCAGAAAGGTTTTATCCTACTCAAATATGGCGATCGTCCATTCCGTAGGTTGATCATGACTGATCTTGGCCTGAACATTGCTGACCATGTTAGTTAGGCTTGTGCCGAGAACGTGACAAGCAGAGCCGAAATGGATATCGCCAAGTTCCGGGACAAACATGTTAACTACAAGGACAGAAGAGAAACTCAGACTCAGAATCTGCAGAAAAAACTAAGTGCTGGAGGAATCTTATGCGCCCAAAGGGCTATGCGCCCAAAGGGTTATGCCCAAAACAACATGTGGGAACATAACGTATAGCAGTATATGGGCGCATAACATGCAGCAGTATGTAGGCATATAACACAACAACATGTGGGCGTATAGCATACAACAGTGTTGGCGCATGCTTCTGTGGGCGCATAAGAATGCTCACAGAAGCGTGTTGCCTTAGGCGCATGCGCCTAGGCAGAGGAAAAGTTTGAGCGACGCGAATTAACGCTGAAGACTTTGTTTTTGAGGTGTAGCCTCACCCAAAATTGCGTCTTGGACTGGTGAGGACACTGCCAAAGGAGGAGAGCCACTCGGTGCAGTCCCCTTGCTCTTCGCAGATCTTCGGCGGCCTTGGGAGACATGGTTCGTAAAGAGGGGAGATGAAGAGTCTTTTGAAAGTTCTAAGAGAAATGAGAATAATAGATTTTCTCTCTCTTTCAAAGCCTATTTACAGGCATGGGCCATACCCTATGTGCCCACTATTCCTACGCGCCTATGCGCCCGCTGCGCACTATGCGCCCATTATGGCTTATGCGCCTACGTGAAGACCCAGCCTCTTGCACACTATGCGACTGCCATTTGCTAACATGGACAACGCATGAAGAATGGACCTCTTCAAATTCCACCACGATGAATCTGTCAGTTCAGATTTTCGAGGAAGATCTCAACAGCCATCTCCCTAACAGGCTGGCCAAACTCTATGCGCCCAAAGAGAGAGCCGTGCTATGCGCCCACTGCATCACGAGAAGTCGGTCCATGCTTCTTTTAAAGTATTTTAAACTCATTCAAGTATTGGAAACTTTGAAGGGGGTCTTGTAGAAGCATAAAAAATTTCAGCAAACTCGACATATGCGCCCAAGTCACCAAGAAGCCTATGTGCCCAAGCCACCTATGAAGACATATGCACCCAAGCTTCCAGCGAAGAAATATGCGCCCAAGCTTCCAATGAGGTCATATGCGCCCAAAGCTTCCAGTGAGGTCATATGCCCATGCGCCCATTCTAGGCTACTCCAGAAGGGGTGCATAGCCCCGTTTCAGGCTATACGCCTACGCCAGAACAGCTCCTGACTCGGTTAAACCTACGATCAAAACGTGCACCGAAGCATACGGCCACGTCAGTCTCCACAAGCAGTCATGCATCGAAGCATGCGGCCACGTCAGCACAATGATTAACCTACGATCACGCAGCCTGCATGCGCCTACACCCTATGCGTCCAAAATAGGACCATGCACCCACATGAAAACTAGTGTGTTTCCTCATGTGTGCGCATAACATCATTCCAGCTCAAGAATGACTATAAAAAGGGGTCTCATCCCTCTTCAAAATAGAGAACGGAGAGCATTTTCAAGAGCGAAATTGCTGCACTTCTTGCTAATGAGCCGAGAGTTAGCAATTTTCTTAGGTTTTTTTTCCACTTTTGTAATCGGAGTGTCAACGGAGTAAAGGAGCAACTGCCGCTCGATCTCTATCGTCCTATTCCCCAGAATTCTTTTTGTACTCGGGGATCCTCAGTGCAGGATCTCTCAGGCGTACTCGATTTGTGGTGCCTTGCGCCAATAAAGAAAAGACAGCATTTTTTCTTCTTTTTGTGTGTGTCCACATAGGGTGAGATGAAGTAGATGCTATTTAACAGAAGAAGGAGGAAGAGAAGGTTAGTAAATAGGGCCGGTAAAAGGAGAGGGGGTTAAGAAGAATGCTGAACAAATTTTGGAGAAGGAAAGAGCCACAGCAGTTCGTGTTCTGTGCCAGGTTGTTTCGATCAACAAATCCGATGGAATTTCACGGAGACAGCCGAAAAATCCTAAGTATATAAGAACTTAAAAAATCGGGTAGGTAAAAAGTTGTTTTGGGAAGAAGAGTCAGCGGGCATGGTTATCTGTGCCGCCTTTAATGCTAAGAAAATAGGCGAGTTTCCACAGCAAGGTGTCACAAAATCCTGATAAGATAAAGCTTTGGAAGATAATACATTTATCTGAGCTTTGATTGCATGAAATATATGAAAAAAAGGAATATCCATCAGAATATCGTCCCAACCCGTCGGATTATCCGAATGGACCACAGAATAGTTTCTGTTCTCATTCGGATCGTCTGAAGTAATGCAGCAGAATTTCGATGAAAGATTCGTGGAATATGTAATATAAGAAATTTTTAAGAGAATTTTCAAGTAAACCAATTTTTTGACATATGAAAGAGAAGCGATCTTTAGCAAGAAGTTTGGTAAAGATATCGGCAAGTTGATGTTCAGTGTCAATAAATTCAAGGCGTGTGTCGCCTTTTAGTTAATGATCACGCAAAAAGTGGTGTCTAATGTCAATGTGTTTGGTACGAGAATGACAAATTGGGTTTTTAGTAAGATTAATAGAGCTGTGTTATCACATTTTCTAGAGATATTTGAAGATATACCATAGTCAACAAATGTTTGTGTCATCCAAAGAATTTATGCACAACAACAATCAGCCGCAATATATTCGGCCTCAGTTGTGGAAAGAGCAACCGAGTTTTATTTCTTACCAAACCATGAAACCAAGAATTTTCCAAGGAATTGGCATATGCCGCTAGTACTTTTTTGGTCGATCTTGCATCCGATAAAATCTGCATCCGAGTATCCTATAAACTCAAAGGATAAAGATGTGGGATACCAAAGACCCATGTTAAACGTAACTTTGAGATAATGAAAAATATGTTTAACGACACATAAGTGTGACTCTTTTGATTTGCTTGGAATCATGAACATAAGCATATACTAAACATGATATCGGGATGACTAGCAGTTAAGTTAAGTAAGCAATCGATCATTGTCATACCCCAGAACCAGAATACTGGAAAGCGAGGACGAAACAAAGCCAAATACGTATATCATATTACGCCAGTACCCCAATATATGATTACGGCTATCTAGAAGACAAGGGGATGACACTAGCATAACAATAACGACTCCTATGGTTGAACAAATCCTATCTCAATCCAATCAACACAAGAAGCAATAGAGAGTAAATCACATATGAGATGGATAAGGCGTCCCAAACACAAATGCATACATAATCGTGAGAGCTGATATTATGAAACGATGTATCAACTGAATATACAAAAGGTACGTAAATGTACAACTAACAGCTGTCCAGAATATACACCTACGCCATTGTCACGACCCGCACCCTGAGTAGGGGCACGAGCACGTGGGTACGTCCATCCTATGCCACAGAATCGGCGGTAGAACGCTGTATAGTTCTCCTAAAAAGTATAGCATCTAGACACAATATAAATGTACTTGTCATCTCCACACGGAGGTATATAAACTCAACTCAATCACAAAGATATCTAGAAAAGATAGGCACGAATATCATATAAATATGATGGAAATAGAAGTACGGAAATAGAATGCAAAGTCACAACACAGTACAGAGTCGAAAACATAACATAAGGTCCCAAAACACAAATATGGTATAAGTCCCAAAACTAGCAGGCTCGCAGTCCAGACAAACCTAACTAGCAGATCTAGACAGATGAAATATAATCTATGGGCTTTAGGGGTAACAACTGATCATAATCTCCATCCTGGCCGTACCCGTAATAGGTAGAGCAATCAACATCTAAGTCATCTGTAAACATCAACGGTTATCCCGTCAGGAAAATGAGTAAGTACAAACCACCAACAACAGTTCTATAGTATTGACAAATGCTGTAAGAGATAATCATAATGGAATATAAGATGAACATATCAAGATAGAAATGTAATAGGATATGTAAAACAAGAAATCATGTCAGGGTGTATCATGCAGGAAAGTAGAACTGAATAGAAATAAATATCTGATGTAATAAATATAAGTAGTACCTCGAGCATTATAGCATTATGTGATCGGTATGGGTCAAGATCAGGCTGTTCCATATGCCCGGCTACAAGTACGGAAACTCGGCCCGGCCAAAATGGAAAGCTATGAAACAAGTAGTAACAGATCAGGCTACACCCTACGTGCAGTGACGGTGGAGCTATGAAACAAGTAGTAACTCAAGGTGGGTATTGAACACATAACCTATAATACTTTCTATCTCCGAATAGTATATGGATCGGGACATAGCACGTCATGGCACAAGATTCCACAAGAAGGTAGTTACTCCTCCTCGAGAATTGGTGTCAATACTAGTACAAGAACAAGATCGATCAAGTACCCGTATCCCAAGAAAATCCAAAAATGGCATCTCATGACAAAAATTTGGTATATACTAGTCCGTGCACTCTCGTGTCGAGAATCAAGTAAAACACTATAACTGAACCGAATACAGAAGACATCAAGACAAAGAACTACTATCAGAGAATATACTCGCCTACTATCCTGAGCTGTCAAGTAAGGTCGATGCTCAGAGTGATCTCACAGACCTAGAGATAAGATATTATAAGCTAATTAGGGTTTGATAATATTTAAGCATGATTTCCAACGTATGATATACAATCTAGGTCAAACTCAGTCAAACTAGGTCAAACTAAGTCACAATGAGTCACACTAGGTCATACTAGGTCACAGGAAGTCAAACCAAGTCAAACTAGGTCAAACTGAGTCAAAGGTTGACTTACAGTTGACTTTTGGTCAACAGGTCAACTCTAGGTCAACTCTAGGTCAAACTAGACTAATGTTGACTAACAATTGACTTTTGGTCAACTGGTCAACTCTAGTCAAGTCTGGTCAAGTTCTAGTCACATTTAGGCTAAAAGTTGACTTTCGATTGACTTTTGGCCAAACAGTCAATCGGGGTCAACCGAAGTCAAAACTAGTCTAAGTGCACTAATCCTAACCATTACCAACCAAGACTATCAAAATTCTAATTATATCTTAAACCATTAATCTCATACCTTACAATTAGCTAATTATCTTAACTAGCTAATCTATTACCTTAAATCTATAATATCTAAACTAGCTATATAATTCAACTTGGTATTTGAATACCAAACTAACTTCTAACAATACAAATTTCTAACCAAAAACTAACTCTCAATCTAACTCTAAACTCAACTCACCTCACTCACTAACTCAATACTCTAAACACTCACACACACACAACGTGAAGGCATGAAGGATATGGTAATGAATGGTATAAAGTAGGAATGTGGACTGCACATATACATTGACTAAAGTTACATTAGAAACCTGGGGTTGATGTATGGGGCTGCAACATGAGCAAATCTGGACTGTAAAGTACATTTCAGATGAGGACTGATATCATACATGAACTGGGAATTACATGTGGACTTTAAGCAATATAATAGTAGGACTGCAAGCAATGGTATGTGAAGAGGACTGGATGTTATTGTGGACTGGTTAGCATATACATGGACTGATATGGCATAATATTTGGACTGTAATCCAATGTAATAAAGGGACTGCAAAGTGAACTGATTTACCAACTGTGGACTGATAACATTGGAGACTTGGACTGCAAAGTATATTGGATATAAGTGGATATGTTTAGAGGGATAAATTGGACTAGTTACAAAGTGAAACATGGACTAATTTGTATTGGAATGAGGAATGGTGGACTGATATTGGACTGCCAAGGACTGAATTTGGTAGTGAATATAATGGATGATTAAGGACTGAATTTAAATGTATATGGATGAATGGTTACATGGACTGTGTTGGATATGAAATGGATGTGAAGGGGAAATGGAATGGGAAGGAAATGGACTGATATGGGGGGATGATTTTGAATGTAATAAAATGGGGGACTGAATGAAATAGGAAATGGAATGGGGGACTGCTGCCTGATGCTCTGCAGCACCTGCTGCTGTTGCTAAATGCAGCTAGCTGCTGCTGTTGATATACATGTTGTTGCCACAGGCAGCAGCTCCCTCTCCCTGTCTCACTCCCTCTACACTCCTCAACTCTCTACCTACCACCACAACCACAATACAACAACTACAACAACAACACCATAAATAAAATAGACTTCTAAAAACAGTCTTATATATCATATATACACAAATCACAAAGAAATCTATATAACATGATATCAAACTCTAAAACACAAGGCACCCACCTCTCCAAATCAAGTAGAAACACATCTACTCCACAACACACACACCAACTACTCTCTAACACATCAAAGCCTGAAATTAGAATATAATTTATACTATAGCAATTAAACAAACACAAGGGGTGTCCTAAATCAACATCTACCTATTAGGACACAAAGCAATATGCAAATACACTCTAGAGGACTCCAAATGGCCTCTAACTTGATTTAAATTGTTGTTCTAAAAAGGGGATGGATTCTATGGATTCTAAACTACTTAGAATGCATAGGAAAACAATTTAGAGGGTTGGTTTTACCTATCGGGAGTGAAATCCCAATGAAGCTCTTATGGACACGGCTTCGATACAAAGATCCTTCTAGAATGGACACTCCACCTCGCACTTTTCTTCCAAACTTTGGTAGTACCCTCCCTTGAGAATATGGAGAGGATTGATGAAAGAGTTTATGAAGGATTGATAGGATTTGGAGATCAAATCAAAGAGGGAAGCTCTCTAATTTGGGGAAGAACACATGTGAAATAAAAAGAGGCAAGTTTCTAAAGAAGGAATGAAACTCACACCCTCCTAGTGTGGCCGGCCAGGTAGGGCTTCTTAGGCTAAAATGAAGTGTCAAGAATACCCCTCTCAAGTCTCAAATGGTTAAGTCTAGATTAGGTTCAAGTTTGGGGTCAAAAGGATCTAGTTTGAGTCTTTAATCAACTAATCTAATAAAGTGGAGTTAGACTAATCTAAATAATCTAATTTATGAAAAAAATGTGGGGCATGACTAACTAAACTTGGGTCCCGCCTAGAGGGTAAGCTACCTGAGTCGCTATCACAAGTTGGAACGAGACGAAACTCGAACCCTACTAAACAAATCATATAAAATAAATTATAAAATTATAAAATTTCAAAAATGTTGAAAAATAAAAAATGACTAAAATACCCCTAATTGTGAAAACTGGGGTTGACAAATCTACCCTCCTAAAAAGAAATTTTGTCTTTAAAAATAAATAATCAACCACAGGAAAACATAAGCAGAAAACAAAAGATACATATATCTCAAGGCTCGAAGAGATATGGAAAACACTTCCGCATGTCGTCCTCTCTCTCCTAGGTAGACTCACTTGGAGAGTGGTGCCTCTTTGCAATACGAACCAAGGCTAGTTCCGGAGAACCTTCGTCCTACGATCCAGAATCTCGACTGGTTGTTCTGGATAGTTGAGAGTAGGTCCCACCTCTATCGCTGAATGGTCCAATACCTGGCTGAGATCTTCCACGTACCGCCTCAGCTGCGACACATGGAACACGTTGTGCACTCCCTCAAGCATAGGCTGCAAGTCCAGTCGATAGGCTACTACACCGACCCTCTCAAGGATAGTAAAAGGTCCAATATAGCGTGTACTGAGCTTCTCGCCCCAGCTAAAGTGAATCGTGCCACGTGTCAGAGAAATCCTCAAAAATACCATATCTCCAACCTAGGCACGAAACAAAACTCAGCACACAAAACCAACAAACAATCACAACAAGCACAACAGAAAACTGAAACTAACCTCGAACTCTAGCGGTCTCCGGTGGCTATCGGCCCAATGTCGCTGTCTATCCTGAGCCACCCGAAGTCTATCTCTGATCGGTCTAATTTTCTCGCTGCATCGACTACCATCTCTGGGCCGAGCAACACTCTCTCCCCAACATCGTCCCATGATAAAGTAGTGCGACATCTCCGTCCGTATAGAGCCTCGAATGGCGACATCACTATGCTGGCCTGGTAGCTGTTGTTGTAAGCAAA
Organism: Iris pallida; assembly: GCA_029216955.1. Classification (NCBI taxonomy): domain Eukaryota; kingdom Viridiplantae; phylum Streptophyta; class Magnoliopsida; order Asparagales; family Iridaceae; genus Iris; species Iris pallida. The sequence goes on from JANAVB010022597.1 coordinate 7,013,160, forward strand.
CACTACCAGGTTAAGATGATCCTTCCAAGAACCCTCGAGGTATAATACACAGGTACGAAGCATATCCTCAAGAGTCTGGATAGTCCTCTCTGACTGCCCGTCTTTCTGGGGATGATAAGCGGTACTAAACTTGAGCGAGGTGCCCAAGCCAAACTGCAAACTCCTCCAGAAGAGGGAAGTAAAATGACTATCCCGATCTGAGACTGTGCTTACCGAAACTCTGTGCAATCTCACAATCTTTCGAACGTACATCTCGGCTAGCTTCTCCATAGACAAACCCACCTTAAAAGGCAAAAAATAGGCTGATTTGGTCAATCTATCAACGATGACCCAAACCGCATCTTTCTCTCCTTGAGATCGTAGAAGTCCAGACACAAAGTCCATGGTGATGTGCTCCCACTTCCACTATGGAATGGGTAGTGGCTGAAGCAATCTACCTGGTCTCTGCCTCTCAGCTTTCACCTGCTGATACACCAAACAGCGATATACGAACTGAGCCACCTCTTGCTTCATGTCGTACCACCAAACGTGCTCTCTCAGGTCTCTGTATATCTTGTTGGCCCCATGATGCATAGAGTACTGAGAGCGATACGCTTCCTGAAGAACCTCTTCCCGAAGCTCTCCACTCGGAACGCACAGTCTAGCACCGTGCCGCAATGACCTATCTTCGCCTATAGAGAAATCGTCGAGCAAACCTGCCAACACCTGCTCCCTGATGCTCATCAGGGCAACATCATCATACTATGCCGATCTGACTCTATCTATCAGCTCAGACTGAATCTGTAAACCCTACATCTGAATCTCTATGCCTTGAACGATCACTTCGATACCCAAACTATCCAGGTCAGCCAAAAGATGACGATATGTCGTCAAGTACATAGCTACTGGATACCTGCTCAAGGTATCTGCAACTATGCTGGCCTTCCTCGGATGGTACTGTAAAGATATATCGAAGTCCTTCATCAGTTCTAGCCAGCGTCGCTGTCGCATGTTCAGCTCCTTCTGAGTGAACACGTACTTCAAGCTCTTATGATCCGTAATGATCTCAACTCGCTCTCCGTATAGATAGTGCTTCCACAACTTCAAAGCAAAGATAACTGCGGCTAACTCCAGATCATGGGTAGGGTAGTTCTGTTCATGAGTACGCAACTGCCTGGATGCATAGGCAATTACCTTTTCGTGCTGCTGAAGAACGTAACCCAAATCCTTCCCAGAAGCATTACTGTAGATCGTGAAACCTCCAGTCCCAGATGGCAAAGTCAAGATAGGAGCTATAGTCAACCTCTTCTTTAGCTCATCGAAAGCAGCCTGACACTCCTCAATCTAGACGAACTCTACGCTCTTCCTGGTGAGTCTAGTCATCGGCTCTGTAATGCGAGAGAAGTCCTGGACGAACTTTTGATAATAGCCTGCCAAACCCAGAAAGCTCCGAATCTCGACAACTGAACTGGGTGTAGACCAAGACTCCACAGCTGAAATCTTCTTCGGGTCCACAGAGATTCCATTCTCGGTCACAACATGACCCAAGAACTCTACCTGGTCCAAGTAGAACTCATACTTCAACAACTTTCCATACAGCTGCTCCTTCCTCAGAATCTCCAGTACGGTCCGTAGATGCTCCTCGTACTCCTCAGGCATCTTCGAGTATACTAAAATGTCATCGATGAAGACTACCATAAACTTTTTAAGGTACTGATGGAATACCTTGTTCATCAAGTTCATGAGCACTGCTGGGGCATTGGTCAACCCAAATGGCATCACAGTAAACTCATACTGGTCGTATCGAGTCCAAAAAGCCATCTTCGAAACGTCTTCCCGCTTCACCTTCAGCTGGTGATACCCGGACCTCAAATCTATCTTCGAAAATACCTTCACGCCGCTCAACTGATCGAACAAGTCATCAATCCTCAGCAACGGGTATTTATTCTTGATAGTGAGGTTGTTGAGCGCCTTGTAATCGATACACATGCGTATCGTACCGTCCTTCTTTGGTACAAACAGAACTGGCGCTCCCCACGGCGAAGAACTGTATCTGATAAATTCCTTGTCCTACAGCTCGTCAACTTGCTTCTTCAGCTCCACCAACTCGTCGTTGTTGACTCTATAGACGTGCTGTGAGATAGACTCAGCGCCCAGCACCAAGTCTATAGAGAACTCAATATCCCTGTCTGGTGGCATCCCAGACAACTCCCCGGGAAAGACATCCAAGAACTCAGCTATCAAAGGATGTGGCAATTTTTGCCCCGCCAACAAGACTCCACAGAATCCAGTCTTCGGCTCCGCTGCTCCTCTAGCAAACTCTATCTCTGGCTCTTCCGGCGGCCAAAAGAGAACTCTACTTCCTCTACAGTCTATACTAGCATGGTGTCTGCTTAACCAATCCATATCGAGTACCATATCGTACCTCGGAAGTGGCATTATGAACAAGCACGCACTCAAGTCCCGACCTCCCAATGTAACTCTTCATACCTTACAAATATTACTAACCAGGATAACACCTTCCCCGATCATAATCTTGCAAGTCCTACCCTGAAATTCAGCAATGATGTTGTGTCAAAGAGCAAAAGAGACAGACACAAAACTGTACATAGCACCAAAATCAAACAAGGCAAAAGCAGGAAAAGAATCGAGAATAACATGACCTGCCACAATATCTGCTACTGGCCCAATCTCCTCATCTGATAGTGCAAAAACTCTGCCCTGGGGTGCTCTCCTCTGGTGCTGGACAAAATGCTGCTGCTGCGTCTGAAGTGGCTGACCCTTCTGCTGAACTAAGGGTCCCACCGGTGCTCTGTCCTGGCCTCCCTTGGCTGCACGAGAAAGACAGCCCTTCAGCTGGTGATCGGTCGCTCCACAGAATAAGCAAGCGCCCAATCTTCTCCTACAAACATCTCGGTTGTGCCCCTGCTTCTACAGAAGGAACACTGAGAGACCTGTCTCTGCCCCTGCTGCTACTGGGTACGTACTGGTGCCCACTGCTGATGAAACTGAGGCTGTTGCTGGAACTTCCTCTACTGCTGCTGAATGTGGGTATGCTTCGCTGGTCCCGCACTAGAAGTAGCTCCAAATGTATCACTGCTCCTCTTCGGCTTGAGGTCGAAGTCCTCCTCTGCTATCTGCGTCTCCATCAGGATCTGCTCGAAAGTCGCATCTCAACGTTTAGAAGTGCGAGTACGAAATGCATGAATCAGACCCCTCTTGAATTTGTGGGCCTTCTCTCCCTAATTCTCGACCATCCCTGGGGCAAATCGGCTAAGACGAAAGAACTCCGCTGCATACTCGTCCACCGACGAGTTCCCCTACAATAGTCCTACGAACTGGCCCTCCAAAACGGTAAGAGCTATATCGGGAAAAAACTTCTCCTTGAAGAGCCTCGGAAGTTCTTCCATCTTAAACCCCTCACCGATGCACGAGGATCCGTATGAAACCACGTCAAGGAGATATCGAAGAACTGACACGTCGCAGCTGTAACCCACAATCCTCTAGGAATCTCTGCTAACTCCAAGCTCCGCTATACGTCCTCCAACCAATCGTCTGCATAGAGAATGCCCTTAGTCCCCTTGAACTCCCTGGGTTCATCTTCCTGAAGTCTAATACTGTCCCAGGCCTAGCCTGATACTGAGGTGGCTGCTGGGCGAGGGCACCCTGAACTGAACCTGGGGCTACCTTCTCTACCGCTGCCAGTGCTAATTGATGAGCGTTCTCCATGCTCTGCCTTGGTACCTCGGTCTGGCGATATGATGCGTCAGCCTGACTCTATGATGTCGCTACCTGGGCTCGCTATGACTCCATCATCTGCTGCAGGAGTGCGAACATCTGAAGTGTGTCGGTCGGTATCGGAGGTGGTGGCGGTAATGTCTCCGGTATGACGATAGAAGGCCTCTAGGGTGGAGGTGGAAGACCTCCGAGTACTGCTACCACTGCCTTCTGAACGGTAGGGATAACAGAGACAATCTCCTGGACTACCTCCCTTACTAGATCAGGCCTCTCCGGCACGGTACTAGATCCAGCTGCCTGCGCTTGAGTTACTGTCATCCTATAGACGAATTGAAACCAAGAGATCAATATGGCACAAGATAAGATATTATCAAAGAAGGACAGTTAAATTCAAATGCAGAAAGAGTTGTCATGATAATCGAAAGATCGAAAATTTTCCTAAAATGTGATTGAGTAAACTTCTATAATAATAACTTACAACTTATATCCTAACTGCAGGCTCGTAATCAATACTCTAAGTCGAGTACCATTATGAATCTAGACCTATATGGGCCACCACAAAAACGTGTCACGACCCGTACCCTGAGTAGGGGCACGAGCACGTGGGTACGTCCAGCCTACGTCGCAGAATCGGCGATAGAACGCTGTATTGTTCTCCTAGAATGTATAGCATCTAGACACAATATAAATGTACCTGTCATCTCCGCATGGAGGTATATAAACTCAAATCAATTACAAAGACATCTAGGAAATATAAGCACAAATATCATATAAATATGATGGAAATATAAGTACAAAAATAGAATGCAAAGTCACAACACAGTAGGGAGTCGAAAACATAACATAAGGTACCAAAACACAAATATAGTATAAGTCTCAAAAACTAGCTGGCTCGCAATCCAGACAAACCTAACTAGCAAATCTAGATAGGTAAAATATCATCTATGGGCTCTAGGGGTAACAGCTGATCATAATCTCCATCCTGGTCGTACCCGTAATAGGTAGAGCAATCAGCATCTAAGTCATCTGTAAATATCAACGGTTATCCTGTCAGAAAAATGAGCAAGTATAAACCGCCAACAACAGTTCTATAGTATTGAGAAATACGATAAGAGACAATCACAATGGAATACAAGATGAACATATCAAGATGAAAATATAACAGGATATGTAAAACAGAAAATCATGTCAGGGTATATCATGCAGGAAAGTAGAACTGAATAGAAGTAAATATCTGATGTAATAAATATAAATAGTACCTCGAATATTATAGCATTATGTGATCGGTATGGGTCAAGATCAGGCTGTTCCATATGACCGGCTACAAGTACGGAAACTTGGCCAGACCAAAATGGAAAGCTATAAAACAAGTAGTAACAGATCAAGCTACACCCTACGTGCAGTGAGGGTAGAGCTATGAAACAAGTAGTAATTCAAAGTGGGTATTGATCACATAACCTATAATACTCCCCATCCCTGAAAAGTATACGGATTCGGACATAGCACGTCATGGCACGAGATTCCCTAAGAAGGTAGCTACTCCTCCTCAGGAATCAGTGTCAATACAAGTACAAGAACAAGATTGAGCAAGTACCAGTATTCCAAGAAAATCTAGGAATGACATCTCATGACAGGAATCCGGTATATACTAGTCCGTGCACCCTCGTGTCTAGAATCAAGTAGAACACTATAACTGAACTGGATACAGAAGATATCAAGACAAAGAACTATTATCAGAGAATATACTCGTCTGCTATCCTGAGCTGTCAAGTAAGGTCGATGCTCAGAGTGATCTCACAGACCTAGAGATAATATATTATAAGCTAATTAGGGTTTGACAATGTTTAAGCATGATTTCCAATGTACGATATGTAATCTAGGTCAAATTCAGTCAAACTAGGTCAAACTAAGTCACAATGAGTCACACTAGGTCACAGGAAGTCAAACCAAGTCAAACTAGGTCAAATTGAGTCAACGGTTGACTTATAGTTGACTTTTGGTCAAATGGTCAACTCTAGGTCAAACTAGACTAATGTTGACTAACATTTGACTTTTGGTCAACAGGTCAACTCTAGTCAAGTTCAGTCAAGTTCTAGTCACATTTAGGCTAAAAGTTGACTTTCGATTGACTTTTGGTCAAACAGTCAACCGGGGTCAACCGAAGTCAAAACTAGTCTAAGTGTACTAATCCTAACCATTACCAACCAAGACAATCAAAATTCTAATTACATCTTAAACCATTAATCTCATACCTTGCAATTAGCTAATTATCTTAACTAGCTAATCTATTACCTTAACTCTACAATATCTATACTAGCTATATAACTCAACTTGGTATTTGAATACCAAACTAACTTCTAACAATAAAAATTTCTAACCAAAAACTAACTCTCAATCTAACTCTAAACTCAACTCAACTCACTCACTAACTCAATACTCTAAACACTCACACACACACAACATGAAGGCATGGAGGATATGGTAATGAATGGTATGAAGTAGGGAATACGGACTGCACATATACTTGGACTGAAGTTACATTAGAAACCTGGGACTGATGTATAGGGTTGCAACATGAGTAAATCTGGACTGTGAAGTACATTTCCGGTATCATACATGACCTGGGAATTACATGTGGACAGTTAAGCAATAGAATAGTAGGACTGCAAGCAATGGTATGTGAAGAGGACTGGATGTTACTGTGGACTGGTTAGCATATATGTGGACTGATATGGCATAATATCTGGACTGTAATCCAATGTAATAAAGGGACTGCAAAGTGAACTGATTTACCAACTGTGGACTGATAACATTGGAGACTTGGACTGCAAAGTATATTGGATATAAGTGGATATGTTTAGAGGGATAAATTGGACTGGTTACAAAGTGAAACATGGACTAATTTGTATTAGAATGAGGAATGGTGGACTGATATTGGATTGCCAAGGACCGAATTTGGTAGTGAATGTAATGGATGATTGAGGACTGAATTTAAATGTATATGGATGAATGGTTACATGGACTGTGTTGGATATGAAATGGATGTAAAGAGGAAATGGAATGGGAAGGAAATGGACTAATATGGGGGAATGATTTTGAATGTAATGAAATGGGGGACTAAATAAAATAGAAAATGGAATGGAGGACTCTGCTTGATGCTCTGCAGCACCTGCTGCTATTGCTAAATGCGGGCTAGCTGCTGCTGTTGATATACATGTTGCTGCCACAGGCAACAGCTCCCTCTCCCTGTCTCACTCCCTCTAAACTCCTCAACTCTCTACCTACCACCATAACCACACAATAATAACTACAACAACAACACCATAAATGAAATAGACTTCTAAAAACAGTCCTATATATCATATATACATAAATCACAAAGAAATCTATATAACATGATATCAAACTCTAAAACATAAGGCACCACCTCTCCAAATCAAGTAGGAACACATCCTACTCCAAAACACACACACCAACTACTCTCTAACACATCAAAACCTGAAATTAGAATATAATTTACACTATAGCAATTAAACAAACACATGGGGTGTCCTAAATCAACATCTACCCATTAGGACACAAAGCTACATGCAAATACACTCTAGAGGACTCCAAATGGCCTCTAACTTGATTCTAATGGTTGTTCTAACAAGGGGATGGATTCTATGGATTCAAAACTACATAGAATGTATTGGAAATCAATTTAGAGGGTTAGTTTTACCTGTCGGGAGTCAAATCCCAATGAAACTCTTATGGACACAGCTCCGATACGAAGATCCTTCTAGAATGGACATTCCACCTTGCACTTTTCTTCCAAACTTTGGTAGTACCCTCCCTTGAGAATATGGAGAGGATTGATGGAAGAGTTTGTGAAGGATTGATAGTATTTGGAGATCAAATAAAAGAGGAAAGCTCTCTAATTTGGGGAAGAACACATGTGAAATAAAAAGAGGCAAGTTTCTAAAGAAGGAATGAAACTCACACCCTCCTAGTGTGGCCGGCCAAGTAGGGCTTCTTAGGCTAAAGTGAAGTGTCAAGAATACCCCTCTCAAGTCTCAAATGGTTAAGTCTAGACTAGTTTCAAGTTTGGGGTCAAAAGGATCTAGTTTGAGTCTTTAATCGACTAAACTAATAAAGTGGAATTAGACTAATCTAAATAATCTAATTTATGAAAAAAATGTGGGCCATGACAAACTAAACTTGGGTCCCGCCTAGAGGCTAAGCTACCCGAGTCGCTATCACAAGTTGGAACGAGACGAAACTCGAACCCTACTAAACAAATCATAAAAAATAAATTATAAAATTATAAAATTTTAAGAATATTAAAAAATCAAAAATGACCAAAATACCCCCAATTGTGAAAACTGGGGTTGATAGCCATCCATAGACGGAGGAAACAAAATACAGAAACAAGTACTAACACATTTCCTTGGCCACTACCAAAATAAGTCAAATCAGCGACGTATTTAGCGACTCCGTGAAATTTCGTCGCCAATGTTTGGGGTTTTAGCGACGTTAATATAAGACGTCACTGTTTGTCGCCAACAGCGACTAATAGCGACGTCTAGCATCTACATTTTGTTAAATGGGGTAGTGCGTCGCAAGTTCGTCGGTACTCGTCGCTGATATAGCGACGTTTTGCGACGCATTTTAAGTTGCGTCGCTATTTATTATATATCAGCGACGTTTAGCGATGTCCTATGCGGACGTCGCTAAACGTTTCATATAGCCAGCGAGGGTTTTCTTTTCGATCATTTCACAATTTTTTCCCCCCAATTTTGGGCGCGCTCCTCCTCCGCGACGCTCCTCCGACGACTTCCCTCCTCCTCCGCGGCGCTCCTCCGGCGATCTCCCTCCTCCGACCTCCTCCTTCTCCTCCTCCTCCTTCCTCAGGTAGCTCCTCCTTCTCCTCCTTCTCCTCTTCCTCCTTCCTCTGGTAGCTCCTTCCTAATTTCTCCTCGTCTTCTAGCTCTCTCTCTCGCTTCTAGTTCGTGTCCACGAGAGCGTGGACTCGCTGCGGGGGACACGAGACTGATAGTGGACTCGCTGCGGGGGACACGAGAGCGTGGACTCGCTTCTAGTTTGTGTGACACCTATTTTGTTGGTTTGGACACGCGTGTCCCACTGTGTGGACACGAGATTCACAGTGTGACACCTATATACTGAAAAATCTCGTTTTTTAGGCATATCAACTGTCAATTTGATGTTTTGCTTGGATTCGAATTCTAATTTAGGGTTCGAGCCCTATTTACTGATACTGGGAGTTTTTTTGGGCATTTTCAGGGTTTTGAAATGATGAATAAATTGACTAATAATTATTATCGAGCCCTATAAAATTTCAGCTATGTCACGAAGGATGGATATACTAATCCTGTGAATGAGTTTTCTCCTAAGTATTCTCGACAGTTGAGTATGATTTAACTCACTGACATTACTGAAATATGGGATAATTAGACTTTCTGTTCAGTACCCTTTGACCGAATTAAGTTGACCTGAATACCATATTTTAAATCCTAAATCTACGGCACGACATCGTGATCAGGACATAGTCCCTGCAGCCATTCGACTGGCGAGGCAGAAACTATGTAGCCGTAGATAAAGTTGACTGTCCTCAGACCCTCATCCCTCGGCAATGATGATACGACAACCTATCACTATATCTTATATATATAGTAGTAGATGACGTCTTAGTATGACATTATGTGAGTTCATCTTGATTCTGTTACATTCTTCAGATACTACATACGATAAGAACATATACTACACCATATGTACAGAACATAGATGATTCACACTAATGTATGCTAGAATGAATTTTAGGATTGTGTTCTGAGCCATCCGCTCTGCTACTTGGCAAAAAATCGAATTTATTGTACTTTATCTGCTTTCGAAAATGTACTCAAATTACATGATGGTTCCTTTAGTTAGCTTGCTTATGTTACAATTATATTAGCTTGCTTACCAGATGGCACCCATGACCCGAGGAGCGGCACGTCGTTTGAGGGAAACAGTGAATGCTGAGGTGGCGCCTCCTTCAGTTAAGGAGGAAGTGGCACCGGTTGCTAGTGAGACCGAGAGTTCTATTCATCCAGCACCGGTAGCTAGTGAGACCGAGAGGACTCTTCATATAATCCTTGCAAGGGACGACAGCTCTCCTCGCGCCAAAAATCTCGCTTTTTTGAGGTGGTTGCGTGAACGTATCACTGAGCGTTTGCGTGAGCAGCGTGGTTCTCATTAGCTATTAGTACTTATTTGTATTGGACTATTTGTATTGGGTTGTTTTTGTATTAGACTATTTGTATTGGACTACATATATGAATTAGTACTATGTCAATCTCTGGATTGTATTGGTACTACGACTCTCATCCCTAGGCAATGATGATACGACAACCAACCAGAGAGGATACTCTGAGAGATCCATCTGAGTAGGACGTATACTCTGAGAGATCACCTTTACAAGTATGATATCAGTAGTAGGATTGAGTGTGTACGTCCTACTCAGATGGGTCTCTCCCTATTACTATTTTTTTCTGACAGCATGGTGGATGTGCTCCGTCAACAGATTCTTGCTCCGAGCCAAAACTTTGCCCCGGAGCTCAAGTGGACATCCTTGGTGTAGAGCTCGAGTGAGAGGTTCCTGACAGCATGGTGGTCTTCTTTGTCAAAGTATCCGTGCTCGTCCCACAAACAATGTGTGATGAGCACGGATACTTTGACAAAGGAGACCACCATGCTGTCAGGAACCTCTCACTCGAGCTCTACACCAAGGATGTCCACTTGAGCTCCGGGATAAAGTTTTGGCTCGAAGCAAGAATCTGTTGACGGAGCATATCCACCATGCTGTCAAAAAAAATAGTAACGGTGAGAGACGCATCTGAGTAGGACGTACACACTCAATCCCACTACTGATATCATTCTTGTAAAGGTGATCTCTCAGAGTATACGTCCTACTCAGATGGATCTGCAGAGTATCCTCTCAGGTTGGGTTGTGTTCTGAGCCATCCGTTCTTACACTTAAAATACATATTAATTAGAACTGTGTTTTGTATTTTTAGGGAAACCAGGAATTTGATTTTGTATTTTGGTTTCTGTATTTTGGCTCCAGCTCCATTTGCATTAATCTACGGTACGACATGGTCCCTGCAGCCATTCGACTAGCGAGGCAGAAACTATGTAGCCGTAGATAAAGTTGACTGTCCTCCGACCCTCATCCCTCGGCAATGATGATACGACAACCTATCACTATATCTTATATATATAGTAGTAGATGATGTCTTAGTATTACATTATGTGAGTTCATCTTGATTCTGTTACATTCTTCAGATACTACATACGATAAGAACATATACTACACCATATGTACGGAACATAGATGATTCACACTAATGTATGCTAGAATGAATTTTAGGTTGTGTTCTGAGCCATCCTTTATCTGCCCCCTTCCCCGAGCCATCCTTCATCTCTCATTTCCCTCCGGGTCCACTCTACTCCCAATCTCTTCCTCTTTATACACGGATCTACAGAATCAATGCCATCCGAGGAAGGCAAAACTGAATCAGCATTGTCTTCCGGATCGTCCTCATCAAGGCATAACGGGCTGCTCAGCGTGCCCAGCTTTTTCAACTTCTCGCTGGCTGCAGAGTCGAAATGGGAATAGGTTCTCTTTGCCGGCCCGGAGCTCTGACTCGCACTCGTCGCCTCGCTACCGGTTTCCTCTCCTCCTCTGACGCGGGTCATAAGAAAAGAAATTTTGTACCTCTTCTTCACATAAACATCATTGCTGCCTTGTAATCGAGCCTCCTCGTTTGTGACTTATCCAACTTCTCGGTGTCTACATTATAGGTACCGAGAAGTTGGATAGCGTCACAGACGAGGAGGCTCGAGTACAAGGCGGCAATGATGTTTATGTGAAGAAAAGGTACGAAATTTCTTTTCTTATGACCCGCGTCAGAGGAGGAGAGGAAACCAGTAGCTAGGCGACGAGTGCGAGTCAACGCTCCGGGCCGGCAAAGAGGACCCATTCCTATTTTGACTCTGCAGCCAGCGAGAAGTTGAAAAAGCTGGGCACGCTGAGCAGCCCGTTATGCCTTGATGAGGACGATCCGAAAGACAATACTGATTCAGTTTTGCCTTCCTTGGATGGTATTGATTCTGTAGAGCCGGGGGAAGTGGCTCCTCCTCGGCAATGATGATACAACAACCTATCACTATATCTTATATAGTAGTAGATGATGTTTTAGTATTACATTATGTGAGTTCATCTTGATTCTGTTACATTCTTCAGATACTACATTCGATAAGAACATATACTACACCATATGTACAGAACATAGATGATTCACACTAATGTATGCTAGAATGAATGTTGGGTTGTGTTCTGAGCCATCCATTCTGATCAAGCATGATCTTTCTTCTCCTCTCCTCCACCATGGCTCTGAAACCATCTGCTCCTCCCTACTTCCCTTCTTCTTATTTGACTCTCTCAGCCGCATATGATATCCAGCTCAAGTGTAGAGTCGGGGGAGAAGAAGTGGACAGGAAGAAGAGTGGAAAGCAGCACAGCCGGCGGCATGACCCGGAGAAAGTACAGATGTTTTCTTCAAATCCGTAGGAGAACTATATATATCTTTTAACAATATGTCATCTTGTCAAAGACCCTTAATGTGACAACCATGTTACCGCGGTATCGGAAGACTAACATGTCATAATTTTCTAAGCCGTGTGTTTTGACATAATCCTCCCAACTCTTTCCTCCTATGTAGTAATCTTGCATTATTACATAGAACTGAAATCCGGTTGGAGGATTATGTCAAAACACACGGCTTAGAAAATTATGACATGTTAGTCTTCCGACACTGCGGTAACATGGATATCACATTAAGGGTCTTTGACAAGGTGATATGTTGTGAAAAGATATATCCTTATAGTTCTCCTACGTATGTTAAAAAAACCTCTATACTTCCTCTGGGTCATGCCGCCGGCTGTGCTGCTTCCCCCTCCTCTTCCTGTCAACTTCTTCTCCCACGACTCTACACTTGAGCTGGATATCATATGTGGCTGAGAGAGTCAAATAAGAAGAAGGGAAGTAGGGAGGAGCAGATGGGTTCAGAGCCATGGTAGAGGAGAGAAGAAGGAAGATGCTTGATCAGAACTTGAGGTGGAAAAGTTATGACGTTGATAGCGCGAGAGAGGGAGAGGGTCGAAAAGTTCTTCTCCCTCGACACTACACTTCAGGTGGATATCATATTTTGGTTTCTGTATTTTGGCTCCAGCTCCATTTGCATTAATCTACGATACGACATCGTGATCAGGACATGGTCCCTGCAGCCATTCGACTAGCGAGGCAGAAACTATGTAGTCGTAGATAAAGTTGACTGTCCTCCGACCCTCATCTCTCGGCAATGATGATACGACAACCTATCACTATATCTTATATATATATAGTAGTAGATGACGTCTTAGTATTACATTATGTGAGTTCATCTTGATTCTGTTACATTCTTCAGATACTACATACGATAAGAACATATACTACACCATATGTACAGAACATAGATGATTCACACTAATGTATGCTAGAATGAATTTTAGGTTGTGTTCTGAGCCATTCGTTCCCATACTTGGCAATTAAGTTGTGGACCATTATGTTTGACATTGTTGTTACAAATTTTTATATATCTGTGTTGATTGATGAGATTGTGTTTCAAACGTGTTCGTGATTGTGTGTATCTGTGTTGTTTGATACTGTGTTCGTGATACATACCGTTGTTGCTGTAACAAATGGTATGGGGGATGCTGCAAATGCTGCAGGGAATGCTGCAAATGCTGTATTTTTTTTATTTTTTTAATATTAGCGACGTTCAGTGACGAAAAAAATGTCGCTATCAACGTCGCTAACTGTGAGGAATATCGTCGCTGATCGTCACTAAACGTCGGTACTGTAGCGACGTAGAAAAGTCGCAGAACGTCGCCATATGGCTCTCAGGCCAGGTCAGCATCGATGCATGTCAAGTCGCTCAACGTCGCTAGATTACGTCGATAAATTATGACGTTTTATGTCGCTAGCAGTCGCTAAATTAGCGACGTGGACACGTCGCTAAAGCTCGTCGCAATAGCGACGTATGGCGACATTTTTTTGTTTAGCGACTAGGTTAATCCCGACTACTTGAAAACGTCGCTAAATACGTCGCTAATAGAAATTAGCGACGTATTTTCCCTTTTTAGCGACGTCTTTACGCGTCGCTGAATTGACAGATTTTAGTAGTAGGCTAATACACCAAAAAATAATGGTACAAGATAAAGTGGGAGATAAAGGTAACCCACTCGCTAATCCATATCAGTCCTTTGAGTGCAAACCATCCGAGAAGAAGACGGTAGATCCTCGAAGTAATCTATGGAACCAGGCCATTCAAAACCAGTGGGGTCAGAACCCTAAATAATAAGTACCACAAGCAAAGCTCAAGTTGAACGACAAAGTCCAACAACAACACAACAACATATGGCAAAATGTAAATAAATACAGGAAAAGACTAGTGCGGTACCAATGCACGTATCTCAAGAATAAAATGACTGAATGGAAATATTGAACAATATAGCTATAAGGAAGAATAAGCCGATGAGCAACAAGGGACTTAGGAACTACTCGAAGTCGGAGCCACATCCCTTAAACTAAACAAAGACCGTGGTTGCAGATCTTTTTTCAAGCAGAACTTAGCCTCTGGCCACTCTCGGACAAATGGAGCATATAAAGTAATGCACAACCAAAAGTGCACGACCAATCATTGCCTACGGCTTGCTATCATTAACTAGCTAGGGTTATCACAATCCTAATTACTAGTATATAAGTTGAGGATCTTCGCAACTACATGACTGCAGAAACCGAATATCCAGGGGTACGAGTAACTTGTGCATCTATTGCCCAATAAGACTGCTGGTAGATGAAATTTGTCTTGAACTTATAACATGAACAGCCATAACATAAACTTGTAAAAGAAAATATATAATGACTGTACCACAACCTGGCATGACATATGACTCGATCGTGAATCAATACGCACAAACTTGGTAGTTCATGGAGCCCTTGCCTAGCAGAGTTGAGCCACGCCTCATGGGGCCCTTGGAGCTCAGGGTTGGTAGTACGAATTTTCTCCTACAATGATTTACTTGAATTAACTAGTCATTTACCTTATCATATTCATGTCAAATTCTCAAGTCGTGGACACTCAAGAATTTTCTAAGATGACGTGTGCTGTGTACGAGTAATTCGTAAGTTCTCATTTACGAACATCCCTGTACTAACATCACGTGATATATGAAACAATACTGACACTCGATTGTCCAGTGTCAAGATGCAATAGATTAAAAAGTTAACAAGCTACATCCACGGTGTCAAGGAAGAACATGTACTCATATCTTTGACCCAGAAATTAATGAAAAAAATCAATACATGAGTGCGCTACTACGAGCCACTATCTAGAATCAGGACATAGAACAATACATGAACCTGAACATATGACATGTATATAAAGTTTACATTCATTTTCTAACTATACACAATTTTAGAGCACGATACGACATCATTTCAATAGAAGAAAATTGCAAAAAACGGATGAAAACATGCAAAAACGGACAAAATAGTTCAAATTAATCAAAAACAACCAAAATTGGTATACCGTGCGGTATTCCAACCAAAAGATATAGAGTTTTTAGGATATAAAATCAATATTCCGTCGGTACATACGGGTATATCGTCGGTTTACCATTTTGTTACAGCAACAAAAACTTGGAAAAATTGTAAAACTTATTTTGGCTATAAAAACACTTTTTAAATTGCATGGAATTAAATTTCCTACAACATGGAAGGATTAGTTTTTACAAATTTTGAAAATTGAAAGATGAATACCTCAAAATACTCGAAAACTCTATCAAGAAACTCAGATCTACGCAATACCACCGATTAAACCAAAAATGATATATACGAAAGATGTTAATAATTTGGAGATGCATATTATAGACCAATAAAACTTTAGTTTCTATAAAAAAAATAAAGCTTGGTCATATCACTTTTGAGCAAGATGTACTTGCCTAGAGTTTTAGCAACCAAACCTAAGTTTTGACTCTTCCTCCTAGTGGATTAGACACCACACCCAAGGGTTCAAGGCCAGCTCCTATACGCAGCCCAAGGGGGAGAGAAGAGAAGAAGAAATAAAGAGAGAGTGAGAAGAATGAAAAAAAGATAAGAGAGAGAAAATCAAAGGGTATATATGGATGGGGTAAATTAATCGTGACCGTCGGATCGCGATCCGTGACCCATTCTAAAATGATCTTATCCATTGAAAGAAAACCAATTATCCAATGGATAATAGGGTACTTCAATATTATTCATCAAAATATCTAAAAATTATTCATCAAAATATCTAAAATTGAAAATTTATAAAAGTGGAAAATAGTCCCAGGCGGTATACCGTTGGTACTCATCGTTACAACGGTGGTATGCAGGTCAAGAAGAAATTTTTTAAATCAAAAAATATTAAAAATCTTTCAAAAACTAAAAAAATATGAAATATACTACAAAGTACGTATCCGTATATAAATATCGATATTGTGAGACGAGTCTCACAACTCTCCCAAATTTCATCCTCGAAATTTCCTAAAATTAGACGAATAAAATACGCATTAAAACAAGGTAAAAATCATAACTCATTGAAAGAAAATATCCCGTGTACAAGTGATATTTGAGGTAAGAATTTAAATAAATGCAGAAAATAATAAATACCTACATATGTAATACAAAAAAAGAAGAGAACTAGGAGGCATATGGAATAATATCCCCTGAGTCAGTTGAGTAGGGATCCGTCCTTGCTTGCCTACGCTGACTCACAAAATGGACAAAGATCGAGTTTCGAAGTAAGTCGGTACCAATGACTCAGTCGAAGACATGACTCTAATCCAGGATGCACCTACATAGTCGGGATACATGATAGATATCACGTATCACGAGTTATGGAGGCTGAAGAGTAGGCGAGAAACTTGTCGAATATGTCGAGTCGGCCATTGCACTCCGGGTATAAGTAGAATACAAGGCCGTCGACGAAACCCAAGAATAAGAATGAATGAAGGAACATCTTAGAAGCTTACCAACAATCTGACTGCCCTCAGCCAATGTCTGCTATATGATAATAAACTCTCTCTGCCCATGCATCGAGGCTACTGCTATGACCTGCTGCTGATTTTACCTGACTTACTAGACCTGGGTGAACTGCGCCGGATGCTGACATTGAAACTGCTGAGACCACATCTGAAGAATGTGGGATTAGACTGACTCTACTGGTCCTCTGCGGGCCTCAATCGCCAAAGGTCCTGGTACAACTAACAAAGCCTCTGGATGCAAAAGTGGGCTAGACCCAGTCCTGTGATCAGATGCTCCACAACTAAGACACATAACATTAGCCCTTCTGTACAGAGCTGCGACGTACCTTAGCTTCTCATAGTAGGTGCACCCTGACTACTATACTGATACCACCGTCGGAGCTGATGGTACTACCTAATTAGGAGCTCGATGGTCTAGAACTGTAACTGCTGGAGCTGTAGAGTAGATGGCAATGCCCTTCATCATCTCGAACATAGCCTGCTAATCTATCTATGCTGGCTGAACTAATAAAACTGAAGGAGCCAGCTGAGCAGACTAAGTTGGCTGAACTAACTGGAGTGGAGTAAACTAAGCTACTAACAGATCCTAAGGTGGTACTGGCACCTGACTCTACGGAGGCAGGATCTGATGCTGACCTGCTGCATAAACTAGGGGAAGATGGAGCAGTAAAATCCTTAAAAGAATAAAAAAAGTAGGGTACCCTTGAATGATAAGGACACATGATATCAAAAGGAATAGGAATAGAGCAAAAACATATCAAGCATGTCCACAGTTCAAGGGAAATGAGATAACATGATAAGTAAGAGGAGATCAAATAAAGGCAAATATAGGATTGAGATTCTAATAAGATGAACCCCCACAAGTCGGAAAGACAGACTTGCATGGGCAACCAAAAAATCCTGTCATGCCCCAGAACCAAAATACTGGAAAACGGGGATGAAATAAAGCCATCTACGAATATCAGTGTACGTTAGTACCCCAATATATGATTATAACTGTCTAGAAGACAAGTTGGAGGACTCTAGCTTGCCAGTGATGACTTCTATGGTCGAACAAATCCTATCTCAATCCAATCAACACAAGAAGAAATAAAGAGTAAATCATATATGAGATGGGCAAGGCGTCTAAACACAAATACATACATAATCGTGAGAGCTGACATAATGAATAGATATATTAACAGAATATACAAAAGGTACATAAATGTACAACCAGCAGTTGTCCAGAATATACACCTACATGGTCCATAGATGGAGGGAACAAAACCCAAAAATAAGGACTAACACATGTCCTTGGCTAATACACCACAAAATAAAAGTACAAAATAAAGGTAATCCACTCGCTAATCCCTGTCGGTTCTCCATGTGCAAACCATCCTAAGAATAAGAGGGCAGATCCTCGAGATAATCTATGGAACCTGGCCATACAAAACCAGTAGGGTCAGAACTCCAAATAACAAGTACCACAAGGAAACCTCGGGGTGAACGACAAAGTCCAACAACACAACAACATATAAATTTGTTTAATAAATACGAGGTTAGACTAGTACGGTACCAATGCACGTATCTTGAGAATAAAATGACTGAATAAAAATACTGAATAATATAGCTATAGAGAAAAATAAGCCGATAAGCAACAAGGGAATTAGGAACTACTCAAAGTCAGAGCCACAACCCTTAAACCAAACAAGGACTGGGGTTTGCAGATTGTTTTCCAAGCAGAACAAAGCCTCTGGCCACTCACCGACACATAGAGCATATAAAGTAATGCACAACCAAAAGTGCACGGCCAATCATTACCTACCGCTTGCTATCATTAACTAGCTAGGGTTATCACAATCCTAATTACTAGTATGTAAGTTGAGGATCTTCGCAACTACCTGACTGTAGATACCCGGATGTCAATGGGTACGAGTAACTTGTGCATCTATTACCCAACAAGACTACTGGCAGATAAAACGTGTCTTAAATTTATAACATGAACAACCATAACATAAACTTGTAAAAGAAAACTATAACTGACTGTGCCACAATTTGACATGATGTATGACTTGATCGGGTATCAATACGTACAAACTTGGTAGGTCATAGAGCCCTTCCCTAGCAGGGTTGAGCCACTCCTCATGGGCCCCTTAGAGCTTAGGGTAGGTAGTGCGAATTTCCTTCTATAATGATCTACTTGAATTTATTAGTCATTTACCTTATCATATTCATGTCAAATTTCCAAGTGGTGAACACTCAAGAATTTTCTAAGATGACGTGTGTTATGTATGAGTAATTCGTAAGTTATCACTTGCGAACATCTACGTACTAACATCACGTGATACACCAAACAATACTCACACTCAATTTTCCAGTGCCAAGATGCAATAGATTAAACATTTAACAAGCTATATCTATGGTATCAAAGAAGAACATGTACCCATATCTTTGATCTATAAATTAATAAGGAAATCAATACATGAGTGTGCTACTACGAGCCACTATCTAGAATCTGGACATGGAAAAATACGTGAACATGAACACGTGACATGTATATAAAGTTTACAATCATTTTCTAACTATACAACAACATTAAAGCATGATAAGACATCATTTTAATCGAAGAAAATAGCAAAAACGGACGAAATCGGACAAAAAAAAGACAAAAATAACTCAAATCAGCCAAAAACAGCCAAAATCCGTATATCGGTGGTATACTTTAGAATACCGATGTTATTCCAACCAGAAGACGGCGTTTTCGTGGTATAAAATTGGAATACACCAATATTCCATCAATATACAGTTTTGTAATTGCAGCAGAAACTTGGAAAAATGGCAAAACTTATTTCGGCAATAAAAACCTCATTTTAAATTAAAATTTAGATTTTCAAAAGTCAAAATCGCATAGAACTGAATTTCCTACAATATGGAAGGATTAATTTTACAAATTTTGAAAATTGAAAGATGAATATCTCAAAATACTCGAAAACCCTATCTAGGAACTAAGATCTACACAATACCACCGATCAAAATAAAAAATGCTATATACTAAATATGTTAACAATTTAGAGAAGCATTTTATAGGCCAATAAAACTTTAGTTACTATGAAAAACCAAAAATAAAGCACGATCATATCACTTTTAAGCAAGATGTACTTGCCTAGAGTTTTAGCAACCAAGCCTAAGCTTATATTCCTCCTCTTAGAGGGGTTAGACACCACACCCAAGGCCTCAAGGCTAGCTCCTATGTCCAGCCCAAGGAGGAGAGAAGAGAAGAAGATATGAAGAGAGAGTGAAGAGAATGAAAAGAAATAAGAAAGAGCAAATCAAAGGGTATATATAGAAGGGGTAAATTAATCGTGACCGTCGGATCGCGATCCATGACTCATTCTAAAGCGATCTCATCCATTGAAAGAAAACCAATTATCTAATGGATAATAGGGTGTTTCAACACTATTCATCAAAATATCTAAACGCTATTCATCAAAATATCTAAACAATACTCGTTAAAATACCTAAAATCGAAAATATCTAAAAGTGGAAAATATTCCTCGGACGGTATACCATCGGTACTTACCGGTAAAATAATGATATGTTGGTCAAGGCGATAATTTATAATTCAGGAAAAATTAAAGTCTTCCAAAAACCAAGAAATTTGAAATACACTACAAAGTATGTATCCGTATATAAATATCGATACTGTGACACGAGTCTCATTCCTCTTCCACGCTTAGAAAAATTATACCCTCGGAATTTCCTAAAGTTAGACGAGTAAAATACGCATGCTTAAACAAGGTAAAAATTATAACTCATCGAAAGAAAATATCCCATGTATGAGTGATATTTGAGATACATAATTTAAATAAATAAAAAAAATAATTAATACATACATATATAATACAAGAAAAGAAGAGAATTATGAGGCATATGGAATCCCCTAACTCAGTTGAGTAGGGATCCGTCCACGCTTGCCTATACTGACTCACAAAGTGGACAAGGGTCAAGTCTCGAAGTAAGTCGGTACCAATAACTCAGTCGAAGACATGACTCTAATCCAGTATGCACCTACGTAGTCGGGATACATGATAGATATCGCATATCATGAGATACGGAGATGGAAGAGTGGGCAAAAAACTCCCCAAATATATCGGGTCGACTATTGTACTTCGGATAAAAGTAGAATACAAGGCCGTCGTCGAAACCCAAGAATAAGATTGAATAAAGGAACACCTCAGAAGCTTACCAACAATTTGACTGCCCTCAGCCAACATCTACTATATGATAGCAAACTCTCTCTGCGCATGCATCGGGGCTACTGCTATGATCTGTTGCTAATTTTACCTGACTTACTGGACTTGGAAAAACTGTGCTAGATGCTGACATTAAAACTAATGAAAATGCGTCTGAAGGGGATACTGAACGTAGGATCGGGCTGATTCTGCTGGTCCTTTGTGGGCCTTAATCGCCAAAGGCACTGGTGCAACGGACCACACCTGAGACACTTACCTTTGGATGCAAAAGTGGGTAAGACCCAGTTCACACGCTCCATACCTGAGACACTTACCATTGGCCCTTCTATACAGAGCTGCGACGTACCCTTGATTCTCATAGCAGGTATACCCTAACTGCTATACTGATACCTCCATCGGAGCTGATGGTACTACCTAACTATGAGCTTGATGTTCTGGAATTGTAACTGCTGGAGCTGTAGAGTAGATGGCAATGCCCCTCATCATCTCGAATATAGCTTGATAATCTATCTGTATTGGCTGAACTAATAAAACTGAAGGAGCCAGCTGAACAAACTAAGCTGGCTGAACTAACTGGAGTGGAGCAAACTTAGTTGTTAACAGATGCTGATATAGGTACTAATACTGATACTGACTTGTTGCCTGAACTATGGGGGAAGACGAAACAGTAAAATCTACGAAAGAATAAGAAAGGTGTGGTGTCCCTGAATGATAAGGGCACATGATATCAAAAGGGACATGAATAGAGCAAAGACATATCAAGCATATTCACAGTTCAGGGAAACGAGATGATACAATAAGAGAGAAGAGATCAAATGAAGACAAATATAGGATTAAGATTTTAACAAGATGAATTCACCATAAGTCTGAAAGACAGACCTACATGGACGACCAAAAAATCCTGTTACGCCCCAGAACCAGAATACTTGAAAGCGGAGATGAAACAAAGCCAGTTACGTGTATCATAGTACACCAGTACCCTAATATACGATCACAACTATCTAGAAGACAAGTGGGAGGACTCCAGCATGCTACTGACGACTCCTATGGTCGAACAAATCATATCTCAATCCAATCAACATAAGAGACAATAAAGAGTAAATCACATATGAGATGGGTAAGGCGTCCTAAACACAAATGCATACATAATCGTGAGAGTAGACATAATGAAAATATATATCAACTGAATATACAAAAGGTACATAAATGTACAACTACAGTTGTCCAGAATATATACCTACGCCATCCATATACGGAGGGAACAAAACCTAGAAACAAGATAAAATGGAAGATAAAGGTAACCCACTCGCTAATCTGTGTCGGTCCTCTAAGTACAAATAATTCAGAGAAAAAGGCGATATATCCTCAAAATAATCTGTGGAACCTGGCCATGAAAAACCAGTAGGGTCAGACCCCTTGATGCTGAGGAGATTGAACAGACCCTCAATCTTCACTAGCCACCCCATGACTTCGTCAGGCTCTGCTCGACCATTGAATTTAGGCGGGTTTATCTTCTTGAACTTGGTCATCTTGAGCAGGGAGGAGGAAGACATATGTTTTGTATTTACGGGTTGCACTTCTTCTTCCGACATGACGATCGTCGAGTTCTGTTACGTCTCTATGGTGCTCACGATCCGGGTCAGGGCCTCTATTTGCTTTTGTTGGGCGCTGATTTGGGTTTAGATCTATTCTTGCATCTGTCATTGCTGCATCTTCGACTGGCATTGTTGGAGTTCCATGAGGCGTAGTAGTCGCTCCATGGCAGATTCGCTAGGCGTCGCGCCTTCGGTGCTATCCGTGCTAATCAATGTGGCATTAACAGTAGGGACACCTAGTCTTTTCGGCATTCCTACAAAATTGAGCAAACCCGTTAGTTTTCTCAAAATATCTATGGGCTTATATGCATGGAACGATTATTTCAAGCCGCATATGTCGAAAAGCATAGTTTTTGAAAAATTACAACGGCATCATCTAAAAGAAAGTATTTTGAAAGGTTCGAGGTGTGAACCATGCTCTGATACCAACTTGTCATGCCCCGACTCGCCGAATCGGTCGCCATCGCCTTAACTCAATATAAATCGATCCCCACGGTCGGAACGTGATACCGTGTAAGTCTTTATTGGACTTGCACAAGGCAAGGATGTGCAATTGGAAATTCTTTTTTGACTCGACGCGTTGAAATTAAACAGTGCAGAGAGTTGAAGACATAGCATAGGAAGAAATTTAGCTTTTCATTCATAAACTTGTAAAGTATGTACAAGGTCATTTTTACATTACATATGCCGTTGCGGCTACATCTTTTAACACAAAAGAAAAACTCTCGACAAGCTTGCCCTGAAATAATCCTTGTCGTTCCATACATTCACGCCCCTTTATACATTTGAACAAAGCCTTCGATCTGAGTTGGGCCTCAAAATACTTCAAAATAAGAGAGCTTCGTGCCGCCTCCCGTTCTTCAGCTTCAGGTCTAGTCTCGAGCTCCCGCAGCGTGCTCGTTACCTGGGGACTTAGGGGTTAGCACACTTGCTAGTGGATGGGACGAACCCACTCGTCTAAACCGACAATGCTTATTAAGGATTCTAGAATACGAAGTGATCTTTTTATTTAGAACTATATGAATTGCAGTTCATATTGAAGGCATATTTTAAACGATAACACATAACCAATTTTAAGCATTCTTACCACGGCCGTGCTCCTTTCCTGCACAAAATGTACATGATACTTACCACCTGCACAAGATAATAGGTGAGCATACAATCTATCCTAAATGCGGTCATTGGTGATAACGACACCATAAAGGACAATTACATAGCCTTGCGACGCGTCCTACAGTCCAGGTAGCGAGCCTAACTGGAGGTCTCGTAATGCCTCGCGCCGAAGCACGATTTTCATAATTTCCTCCTAGGCCGATTCGGTCCCAGGGCCCCGGGTACCGTCTCAAGAAAAGCTCACCTTGTGCACAAGTCGTCCTTGACCATGTGAATGTATGAACAGTTTAACATGTATGAAGTAAATTGCATAGCGTAACCATTATCAAACCACATAATCATTCCTACTCGTGCAAGGGTCCTTTTCCTCGAAACCATACGCTTTGATTTAGCATCCCGTAGGCACCAAATTCTCCGAGGCATGATATACCGCAACCAAGGTTTTCTTCATTATGTTTTGCATGGCATAAAAATATATTCTATCTATTTCTTAGAACTTTATCTTTTCTCTACTTAGGGTGAACTTATAGATTCAGAGTTAACTTCTCTAGGTTGATACATTATCCCGAGTTCTCGATCTTAGTGGCAAGCATACATCCCGTTAGCATCATCGATTTGAATGTTTATAACTTTAAGAATTTAGTTGGCGGGAAAGAGTAGAAAAGAAGGGGCTGAAGAACCACCCACCTAAGGAGATTGTGCCGAGAGTAGGAGAACGCTTCGCGACGGTCAAGCGTCAGTTACACGAACTCCTGCAAGGACACGAGCATCGAATTAGAACCCTTCCTTCAATCCTTCCTTCGAAATTCCCAAAGACGTATTCAGAAATCGACGCGAAAGCACACTATCAAATCCACGCAACAATTCGTTCAGAAAGCCAAGAAAACCAATAAAATCAACGACAGACGGGTTGTGTCGCTCTCTTTAGAGTTCCTTCGCCAAGACGCCGCCTACCGCATCTAGGACTTATTTCAACAGTAGTCGATCCATTAGTTGGAACGGTACTCATATCACACGTCCAAATCGATTTTATTGATGCCATGGTTTTTGTATACCAAACTCGTCGCCGAGTCAGACTAGCCATCTATGTTCCTGACCATGTCTGACTTGGCACGAGCCTATTACATAGTACTTCGTCCCAACGAGAGCGAGGCACTACAATACTCGTCGGGGGTTGGGGTATATTACTCCTACAACCACTTCAGGGAGTTCAGAACCGGAGGCTCCACTACACTCGCATTCTTCCGACTCTTCAACTTAGGATTCTAATTGTCACTTCTGTTTTTTGTTATACGTATTTCCAGTGTACCTATACGAATTTAACCCATATTTTATTTTACTATATTTTTGTATTTCTTTATGGCTTGCCTTGATGTATATTGACTAAGGTTGACCTTGGATTGGGTTGGTCCAACTTGACTTGCTTTGGATGGCTTGGTTTGGTTTATTTTGATGGTTGGTTCAACATGTTGAACCATCCCCTTTCTTTATAAAATCCAACCACCCTATTCTCTCTCTTCATTACTTCCATTCATTTCTTTACCTTCTTTTCCATTACTCTCCCACCAACATAGAGAGCTTAGGCAAGTGTAATCTTGCTTCATGATAGATCTTAGATTTTATTGGTCCATTATCTTTCCCTCTTCATTCTAAGCCTCTTTAGAACTTAGAGTTCTCGGGTTAGATGAAGGGATCTTTGTAGATCTAAATTTGTGTCATTTTTGGTATTTTTAGGTTTTGATCTATCAAACTTCATTATTTTCATGTTTTGATTATTTTATGTTGTAGAGAATTCGATTTTACACAATTTTGACCTTTAAAAAGTTAGATTTCAACTTGTTTTGAGGAAGTTATGGCCAAAATAAGATTTGGACATCTTCTATGTTCATCTGTCCTGGTTCTGGAAAGGACAATGAATAGTGCTGGCCGTATAGCTAAATAGTACTAGCCGCATGGCTGCATAGTGCCGCATAGTGCCAGTCCGCATGGCTGCAAGTGCCGTATAGTACCGGTCCACATGGCTGCATAGTGCCCGGCCACATAGTGCCTATTTTGGCTATTTTTGGCAGTTTTATGCCCTATTTGGCTGATTTGTGGCCAAAATTTCTCCCAACTTCCAACATGAAAGTTGTAGATCTTTTCCTTGGCTTCGAGAATATGTTACTAGCTATTTTATGCAAGTTTCTCACATTCATGATAATATAAGGATAGAACATGATAGTGGCCTATTAAGGCGTACTCTTAACAAGTAACATGACATGATAGTGGTCCGTTGTGCTGCACTCTTAACAAGTAGCTTGACATGATAATTCTTGAACTCTTGACAAGTAACTTGATAGATAATTCTTGATGGTGGACCGTTGTGATGCACTCTTGACTTGATAAGTTGCCTAACATGATAATCTTGATATGCTGTTGTGACGGCTACCTTAACTTGCTAAGTAACTCTTGTCTTGACACCGTGGGTGTTTGTGCTTGTGTAAGCTATATGTCTCGTCTTGCATCATGTATAGGACATGACTTACAGGTTACTACGGTCAGAGATTTATACTGAATCTGACTAGGTGAACAACTAGATTGACCAGGTAGTTCATGAAGAGATTTTTCAGCTACAGGCAGTCCCGTTATCTGGACACTTTAATTGGACTTGTAGCCTGCCATCGAGTAGGGCACATTTCCAGCACACTGTCTTGTGTTACACCCCCAAGTCACCTAATCCAACTCTCTTAACTTACAACTGGATAACTTGGATTAAGTCTGCAGGGCTTGTGGCTGTTGGAACATCTCAATACATCTTGTTAGTAACTAGGCTTGTGATAACCCTAGTTAGTTAAAGCATCAAACCGTACTCATTGCTTGGCCCTGATTGATGGATGGAGTCCAGTATAGTCTTGTCTTGATCCAGTACATGGCTATCTCAGGACATGCTTGTTTACGTTTTACTATTAACATTAAATAGCTAGAGACTAGGTTCTGTTCAGGCGAAGGGTTACGACCCCGGTCCTTGTTTGGTTTAAGGATTGTAACCTGGCTTCCGGAATAGTTCCTCGTCCTCTCGTCATTTGTTGCCTTATTTACATTTTATGTCTTCTTGTTATTATTCTTGTTTATGTTCTGATATGTTGGTTTTAGTTCTTAAGTAAAGCCTCCCTTGTGGCAGTTACTCTTTCTGGGGTCTGACCCAGCTGGTTTTGTATGGCCAGATTTTGGAGTAGCTCCCGAGGATCTCCCAGCCTTCCAGCTAGATGGTGAACACTAGACGCAATCCTGGCAACGAGTGGATTTTATTTTGCTCTCCCACTCTATTATAAATTATTCTTTTGAGGCGTTTAGCCGCCGAGCAAGTGTTAGCTTGTGTTCAATTTATATTCCTGTCTGCCCAAAGGCAGTAACATGATTGACAAATCCTAGGATTGATCATGTATAACTTAAACTCTTGCTTAGTCTTCGTATTTTGTATGACTAGCTTCATGATCATCTGAATATGTAATGTTTGGGACGCTACTTTGCATGTCTGATGATCTACCATCTTGTTACATTACTTGCACACTAGGCTTGTACTTGACCATAAGAGACTGTTGGCTTGTAGATAAAACCCCCATACATCTAGATCTACAGTCGTAACCGTATTGCGAGGTAGAATTTACTTCAATATACGTAGCTGGCTGTGTCTGTCCCCCGCTCTTTAGTATTCTGGTTCTAGGGCATGACACTAATACCAGTATAGGCCGGGACCTCCAGAAGGTACTATCCGTCAATATTGTTTCCACAGACGATCCCGTAGAGGAAGAAGACCAGGCCATCGATTTCTTTGAAGAAGAACCCTGAGCTCAACACCTTGGCTCTCAATGGGAATGGCATTTCGAACAGCGAGAGCCTTCTACCGAGGACGAGGTCGTCCAGATCGACTTAGGGGATAAAACTTCCCTTAAACCCATCTTCATCAACAACACCAACATGAGCTCCTGCGCCCTCATGAGTGCTCGAAGATCCTGGTAAAAACTTGTTCAACCATCCTACACTAAATCCCAGTAAGTAAAGCCCTCCACGTCCATATTACCTCTGGATCACTTTCTTATACCCTGCTGTGCGTCTACCATGTCCATATTACCTCTGAGTAGTTGTATCTTCCGTGAAGAATTTGTGTCATCATGACCACATAGAAAATATTTCACGTCCATATCACCTCTGAAGTGTCCTTCTATAACCGTGTCTACTATGTCCATATTACCTCTGAGTAGTCGCCCTCGTTAAGATAACCCCAAAGTTGTCATAACTCCCTAGAATACAGCCATGTTCATATTACCTCTAAATTGTTATTCTAGTAGAAGGTGCTTGCCATGTCCATATAACCTCTGAGTAAAGCACCCTTTCCATGACAATCCTCTGCAGTTGTCATTTATAGAACCCTTTACGTCCATATTACCTCTGAGTAGTCGTTCTCTCCGTATTGATCCTATGATTATCATGGCTATCTAAAAATGGTTCACGTTCATACTACCTCTGAATTGTTATTCTACATCCCAGCAAAGATTAGGCCTATCATGTTCATGTTACCTCTGGTTAGGCGTGTCTTCTATAATGACCCCTCCTTATGTTGAAAAAAAAAATGAGGGAACAGAAGAGTTTTTATGCATAAACATGTGGTATAAAGACCTATTACAGACTCTTCATAGTTATATACATAGAGACAAGAATCTGAAACATCACCAAGCACAACACTACACCAAAACAGTCGTTTCCTAACGACTATAAGCGTTAGGAAAAATATTCCTAACGGTTTTTTACCGTTGCTTCCATGGCTTGGGGAATTTTGCTAACAGTTTTGCTAACGGTAAAAAGCGTTGGAAAAATAATTTTTCCAACGGTTTTTTACCGTTAGGAACACAAATTTTCCTAACACTTAAAAACCGTTGGAAACACAAATTTTCCAACACTTAAAAACTGTTAAGAAAGCAAAATTTTCCAACGGTAAAAAACCGTTAGGAATGGATCCATAAATTTAAAAAAAATGGCTATATTTAACCTGTGATGGCTCTGTTGAATCCACTCAATATACACCATTAGTCATTGTGACAATACAATTTACACGAGATTTTACATAAGAACGCACTACATCATAAACTAACTCATACAAAATGAATCTGATACACAAGTTTATATACAAGTATGGGATAGTCGTCACCCGGATCGGTTCAGGTTGGGTGCCTGATACTCTATGGCTGTTTTCTTCTCGGATTTGCTTCTGCTGCGTATCACTCGCCTCGGGGATTCTTCGATAGACTTGGTTTCCTTGCTCCGCGGACTGAGAGATTTCCCATAAATGGAAAAACATCCATCTAAAGGTACACTGAACTATCATAACATTAAGTTCTGTAGATAGAAAATACCCCAGATGCTGCTTGCGTGCAATATCCTTTAAGAAAAAATGTGAACAGAAAGATCAATATGCCACAGATAGAAGAATTTGAAAGCTTTATTGTTTGACTTCTGAAAAAATAAATTTAATAATAGATACAACAAACCCAAGCTTATATACTGATAATAGGAAGATAAAATAACCTTATACAAAGAGTATTATGATGCTTGATTGGATCGAATTCTTAGCTTCTGCTTCATAGTCATTTTCTCCATTTGCTGGCCCTGAAAATGAATAATAGAATGGAAAAGATTTAACAATTGAAGAAAGCCAAATCATTGATGATAACAAATATATCCTCGATAAATCCAGACTGAAGACAATGAATTCTAATAGTAAGGTACAAAGTCAAAAGTGCAAGAAACAACCTAATCCATTCCCAGTAGCATAATCTGGACCCAGGTGTGCACAATAATCAGTTTGAGATGCCTTGCCATTTTGTGTTACCTCTTCTTTGGATACATTGCATCCAGAAGAAATTACTGCATTGCAAGAAAGTGAAGGATGGGCAGTGCTATTAAAGGTCGGGTTATGTGTCACCTTCTTCCCACTTTCAGTAGAATCAGCCTTTGATTATCCATAAACTTTTGATCCACTATCATCCTTTTCTACAGACCGAGACATCATATCTTGACTATTATCGCCTTGAGGATCCTCTCTGCCCATCTCCTCTGGAATAAACTCACCCATCACTCCAGGCCCTGGAGCAGATTCATCAGTTTGACCGACTTAGAACTGTTACTGGTATGTGCATATGATTGTTACATACATGTAACCTTTTCATTCTGGTCTCTCTTTTAGCAATCACACTGTACACCTCGACTCTCAGGAATCAGAGATGTTTTAACTTTGGTTATGGTTGTCTAATTGGTGCTCTTCTAAAAATGTTGGTCGTGTGTAGTTCTGGACCATTAATCTTAGGATGGTTTCAAGCCTACACTAATTAGCCCAAGTACTTGAGATAAAAAGTACTAATACTATACAATTTTTCTTTCCCACAAACTTAGGGAAAGAGTATTTTTCTTTTCCTTTATATGAACAAGATGATATACGTACTAAATTTGTAAGGGAAAAAACTTAGGGAAAGAGTATTTTTCTTTCCATTGCAATCAATTTCATACAACAATTTTTGCTTCAATAAACATAAATAAATCCCCCCAAAAATATGAAATTTATAATTGCTATCAAGTCTTAGCACATAGAGACAAATATAAGCATGAACACGATACAAATACGGAATACTTTGCATTTTCAGATACTTACCATAGAAGACACCTACGTTGCAAGAATACGGACACAAATACAAAAGCCTCTAGAAAGAAGTGATAAATATCGTTATCAACTGGTGTTTTTTAAAAGAAGATAATAGTATGGCATGCAGCCACATAATATAGATTGGGTCTTAGCCTCTCAGTATTATGAAGATATTTTGCTGAACACAGGTTTAGATGATTTGTTTGTAGGGTCAGACTTTTCACAAAAAGCTCTCAAGAGTTGAATTACAAGTGGGTCATGAAATGGTGTATCTATCCTACACATATCCGTTGTAGCTTCGCTACTGGGATAATGCAATTTTGATGTTCCTATACCTAATTGTCATCTCACTTTAGAAGATGTGTTTCCATATATGACAATGTAGAACTGTGGAACGGCAGTTCAATCAGCCAAACAAACAGTTTGGCTGAGCCCCATAACAACATAGCTCAAGTCCTTTTCTGGTTACAATAGTTTAAAAGTGGGAAATATATTAATAGTATAACTGTGGTGTCTCTAGCCCAAACTTAGCTCAAATCGCAGGTGTTCCATACCAAAACATATCAAACTGTAATTATTTTACTACAATGTGGACAAGGTGCAAAGGTAAGAAATTCACTATAAACTTCTCAAAACTTGTTACTTCACTGACCTGCAACTTTTGGTAGTAGTGTTCCATGATTCTCAAGTGTTCAAACTCTTTGCATTTTGAATGGCATCATCTACACATCTGGAAATGATTTAGAACCACAGTCATCATGCTGTGATTGTCCATAGATCTGCCAAGTTAGAGAAATTGATCAAGACTTATGTAGTGGATATGAAATTTGAATTAATTTTAACCCAAGTTAGTTGTCGGTTCAAAATAAAAGTGATCAGAAAGTTATCAGGACTTAAATGGAATTATTTGCCAACAAATCCACCTATCATCCATTTATTCATGAATGAAATATGAAGCCACATTTTGGCAAGCGAGTATTACATAAACTTGAAAGTAGTTCAGTTTTTCAGCAATCTTTATTTTACAATAACAAAGAAAAACATGCAAAATTGCAGAGGAACATGAGGGCAAGGGATTGCTATTAAGGAATTTACTCAAAAGCAAACTTTTCACTTACACAAAACAGAGTCTCCAACAGAAAGATCTTACAGAGAATGAGTTTGAATGAGAATATACAATGCCCATGATGGTCGTATATATCATTGCTTTGGTGGCCATATGAATCAGAATGTTCACCACCTAT
The DNA here is from genome assembly GCA_029216955.1 of Iris pallida. NCBI lineage: Eukaryota > Viridiplantae > Streptophyta > Magnoliopsida > Asparagales > Iridaceae > Iris > Iris pallida. The sequence continues at coordinate 7,044,883 of JANAVB010022597.1, forward strand.
AGAATGGAATAAGCAACAATAACAAATGAGTGTTGGATTGAAGCACTAGTTCAACATATAAAAATGGCAGGAAGGAAAGCTGGCAAACAGGATTCCCTATAAAATCTCTTTTGGCAATGGAGAAAGCATTTATGTTTGATGCCAAAAAACAATTAAAGAATATAAGTACATCTAAATGTCCTGCAAAGTAAATACAACAAATTAAATATGTTGACAGAAAGGAGTTAATATAATGGAATGCGGTTGACATAATCAATCTCAAATAGCACATTAATCAATCTCAAATAGCATAATATTATCCAGAAAGCAAGTAACGAATCTAACCTCCATTAGATTAAACTTTAAGTGTGGCAAAGCCATCTGCAAGAAAAAGAAAGAACAAGGCGAACATATAGCATTATGATCATGGTAAAGCTAGCCAGCATTAACAAATTTCTTAATAATTTTTTGTCTAACACTTTAAGTAATTGCTGGAGAAAAACATCACAGTTGAAAGTTCTGTTTGACGACAATGATCATGCTAGCATTATGAGCATGATAGCATCCACGTGTATCATGGAAACAAAATTAAAGCTATAGGAATAAAAATAAATAATATTGAAATGAAATCTGAACTCTAATAACATGTGCATTTCTTATAAAAAAAACTTATTTATGATCACATCAACATAAGTGGAGAACATAAGTTTAATATTGCGTTGCAATAATTTTGATAAACATGAAACCAATTTAGAAATAATAGAGAATTAGATTACTTAGTACTCATTTCTAAATATGTAACCTCCATGAGGAACTAGAAATTTGTTCAACAAATGGTGAGCCAGAACAAAAAAGTATAGAAAATAAACAAAACACAATAAAGTCAAAATGAGAATTACATCTCATGAAAGTAAGGTGTGCAACAGTTTTGATATCAGCAGTGCAAAATTATGTAATTTGTAACCATAAGACACTATAAAATCATTCTTCCAGTTTCCCGTTAAGATTCATTGAACTTGAAAATTTTCTTGTGTCATGTGATTTTATTTGCAGCATTAAATTCTTAAGCATTTAACATTCTTGCAAACATGTCTAAAATTCGTGTTATAGAAAAAAGGAAGTTAGGCTATACGAATCATGTTATAGCAAACAAGAATCTTCAGGAAGGAACAATATACATGAAGAAAAACAACCTACTTATGCCAACATATGAAAACCACATCATATTTGTTAAAAATGGTGCATGATTATAAAAAAAAAAAGGCTAGCAAATGTGAAGGTCAAGATAACATTTCAATTGAAATCACATCTTCATCCAAAGGTACCTGAAGAACAAAAGTACATCTAAAGAATATTAACTTCAGCTATATAGTAATCCTAATTTCTAGACACCATCATAAAAATGTACAGATTAAACAACTAATTATTGGTCAATTGATCTATATAAACAATCAGGGACAATAATATAGTTATCAAAATTGATTTTGAGAAAGATAAACATCATTTGTGAGCTTAATACTGCTGAAAAATATCTAAAAAAGGGGGAAAAGTGAGATTGCTTGGGTAGTACCACGTTCCAGAACCTCCGGGACGGCTTGGCTCTAGATTAATTTTCTTGCCCGCAATATCACTCTTGTTCAATGCTTGAAGAGCACTCAGCAGCCCTAACATCATAGGACTCTATGTACCTGTGATGGCGCTTGTGTGGCGTTTCACGGATCTATAAGTAATAATGCCAACAATTAGATTCCACAAACAATTTACTTGTGACTTATCACAAACAGTCAAAATTTTGTGCTAAATAAATATTTTGAGGTTAGGTCAACACTGAGCAGAATATAGATAGGGAAGATGCAGATTTTATACATAAATGTCTAACATGAAGAATATGCTCTAATAAGTTCTTATGAAATTTCAACTAGATAAATACAGGCAATTCACAAAGAGGTACAACGCAAAATAATACATTATTCCAACTTACCTATACCAAACCTTACCTCATTTCTAGAACTTGTTTTTTGTTACAATGCATGGTAAATTTGACAGAAACTACTAGTTACTCTCAACATAATAGTAAAACTGAGACTAAATAATGTTTAATTTTGTGGTTACAATAGAGGTCTGTGTTGGCCCATTGGTCATATGGTCAACCTGATTTTAATAACTGATCAAACTCTGTCTGGATATACAAAGCTAGTTGGGACATCTCGGTTACTTGGACATAAGCAAGATTGGCTATCCACTCCGTGCAAGACTGAAGATCTGTTTGCCTACTCGAGTCTGTATTTCCTATGCAATGTAATTTTTTATTTTATTTGAGTCTAGGAATTTGTTGTACACCGAGTCGTACTGGCAAATAGGCTATCCCCAAAATAGTTCAAAATATTTTTTAAAATGACCTATCAAAATGTTTACAAAAAGGTTTTCAAAAAGGTTTTAAAAAATCACCAAAACCCATTTTTAAAACCCTAACCTAGCCCTGACAGAACTCGGCCAGAGTTCGGCCAGAGTTCGGTTAGTGGCCGTTGTGATTTTGAAACTCTGGAACTTGGTCCTCCTGTAGTTGCGGATTTGACCGAGATTTGCTCAAAGAGTTCTGCCCGAATTCTGCCCGAATTCTGACAGAAGTCTGCCTTTGGAACTCCTATAAATAGAGAAGGATTTCGGTCATGTCAACTCACTCATTCACTTTCAATCTTCTCTCTATCTAAAGCTTTCAGTCTTCCAAAGAGTTTTTCTAGATCTTACAATTTCAGATCCCAAGCCAGTTACAATCCTCTAGTCAATTTGCCAGTGCACTACGGTCTAAAAGTTTCTGAGAGATTGTAATCAGAAGGCTTGATTGAAGAATACCACTTCACATTTGAAGTTGGACGAGTTCTTCGTATCAAAGCTCGCGTTGTAGAAGTTGCAAGGACTTCGTAAGAAAACTTGCAGTTTTTCCAATAGTGGATTCAACTGGTAGCAAGAGTTCTACCGACTGGATTAGTCCTCAATAAAGGGATACCAGTATACATCGCTGTCTTTGCGTTTTCTCTCTTAACTCTGCCTTTACATTATTTCAGTTGTGATTAATATTCTGTGATTGTGCTGCTAACATTTTTATTTAGCATTATTCCGCTGCCAACTCTATTCACCCCCCCTCTAGAGTATTACGCTTTACTATTTCGTTCCTACAATTGGTATCAGAGCGGGTGTTACAGGTAAAGCAAAGGTAACAGTACAATTATTTATTCTTTTTAATTAACTGTTATATAGATCACAGCACAACACATGGCAACTGTGAAATTCACAAGTGAAGGCCAGGCCACAAACAGACCCCCACTGTTTGATGGTACAAATTATACATATTGGAAAACACGGATGAGTTTCTTCTTAAAATCTCTTGATTTTGATTTATGGTCCATTGTTCTTGATGGCTATCAAAAGCCACCTCGTATAAATGTTGATGGAGTTTTAGCTGAAAAACCCCATAGCAGATATACAGAGGAAGAAAAGAAAAGGGCCAGTCTTGACACACGTGCCATTAATGCTCTCTTTTGTGCTTTAGACAGAACTGAATTTAACAGGGTGTCTATCTGCACAACGGCCAATGAAGTATGGAAGCTACTCGAAGTCACACATGAAGGCACGACTCAAGTCAAGGAATCTAAAGTCAGCAGACTTACTCAAGAGTACGAGGCGTTCAAAATGAAGCCCAACGAAACAGTCACACAAATATTCGAGAGATTCTTGGATATTGTAAATCCTTTGTCCTCCCTAGGCAAAGATTACAGTAACCATGAAAAGATTCGCAAACTCCTGCGATCTCTCACCAAGAACTGGATTCCAAAGGCTACTGCAATCATTGAAGGAAACGACCTCACAACTATGTCCCTCGAAGTACTCATGGGTAAGCTACTCACTCATGAACTGGAGCTACAAGATTTTGAAGAGCCTGCACCAAAAGAGAAGACTATCGCCCTCAAGGCTCAGCACAGAAAAGCTGCTGAAGATGACTCAGACAGTAGTGGATCTGACGCTGAAGATCAAGCTCTCCTAGCAAGGAAGTTCAAAAGATTCATGAGACATGAGAAGAGAGTCAAAGAGAACAACAGCAACAACTGGTACCAAGAAGATGCTGTCTGTTACGGCTGCAAGAAGAAGGGACACATGAAGAAGGATTGTCCCACAAACTCATCATCGAGCAAGAAGAACAACAGGTATGATAAAGGGAACCTGAAAAGATCAACTTCTCGGAAATATGCCAACACCAGCATATGGCATGAAAGTGAAGCCAGCGACTCAGAAGACGAACACTCAGAGGACGCTGCAAATGTATGCTTCATGGCAACCGATCAGGTACCTATTGAACCTGTAGAAACTTATGATGACTTCACCTTTGAGCAATTAGGAGATGCCTTCAGTGACCTGATGACTGATTACAGGAAACTGCGTAGTAAGTATCAGACCTCTAAGAAGGTACTCAAAGAGTACAAAAGTGAAATAGGTAGACTTACCGACCTACTAGCTGAGATTAGAAATAATGTTAGTGAGTCTGGTGAGCTTTCTTCAATAAAGCTCTTATTACACGAGACTACCAAGTCATCTGAAGAGAAAGACAAAATTATTGACCAACTCAAAGAAGAACTTTCTATAGAGAAGAAAAGTCTTCAATGTGCACAAATCAGAATGGAATCACTTACTTCTGATTATACTAAGTTGTATGACACTTCCAAAAGATTGGAAATTAGGCTAGGAAAACAGCCTGAGCTTGGTGCTTCCTACCCTAACACATGTCACTTACCGAGAAATCGGAACATTCTCAAGCCAAACACTGTCAGACCTAACCCTATCAAACCTTTACCCCAAAAGGTCAAGCCCAAACAAGATTATAGGTATGCTTTCTTCTATACTAGAAAACTCAAACCTACCAACCATGCACACCACTCAGCTTTCAACACTCGACATGCACAATGTCATTATTGTGGCCTCATTGGTCATATATCATCTGCATGTAGAATGAGAAAGCTTGTAGATCTAAATGTTTATACTTGGATACCTAAGGCTAACAATTCAGGACCCTACAAGAAATGGGTACCAAAGGTTTCATCTGCAAACTGTTTTGTAGGTGGAACACCCTTCACATGCTAGAAGCAAATGGATCCTCGACAGCGGTTGCTCACGGCATATGATCGGTGATGCTACCCTATTTGCAACACTGTCGAAGAAAAAGAAGGAAGGCTATGTCTCCTTCGGTAATAATTTGAAAGGGTATATTATTGGTATCGGTGATGTTGGTAAGTCTCCCTATCCTGTAATTAAAGATGTCTGTCTGGTTACCGAGTTGAAACATAACCTACTCAGCATAAGTCATCTAGCTGATCATGGTTATGGCATCAACTTTGGCAAAGACAAATGTACTATAGTTGATAGCTCAACCGGTAGTACTATCTTTGAAGGTATCAGGGAAGACAATATATATGTTTTCTATTTGTTAGAAGAAACTAACATTTCAGGTAGATGCTTAATGGCCAAGAGTGATGAGAGTCATCTGTGGCATATGAGACTCGGTCACGCTAATATGGATACAATATCAAGATTATCCACAAAGAAGCTAGTACGCGGTTTATCGGACATTACATTCAAGAAGGATTCGGTATGCAGTCAATGTGAAAGGAACAAAGCTACCAGATCCACTTTCAAGTCAGTAAATGCAGTATGTACTACTAGACCTCTATAATTGCTTCACATGGACTTATTTGGTCCTAGCAGAGTTGCTAGCCTCGGAGGTAAACTTTATGCTTTCGTAATTGTAGATGATTTCTCTAGATACACGTGGGTATATTTCTTGACACGCAAGAATGATGCATTATCTGAATTTGTCGCCTTTTGCAAGAAAGTTCAGAATGAAAAAGGTTACATGATCACTCGTATTAGAAGTGATCATGGTGGCGAATTCGAGAATGCTAATTTTGAGCATTTTTATGACACACACGGTTTTATTTATGAGTTCTCATGCCCTAGGACACCACAACAAAATGGGGTTGTGGAACGTAAGAATAGAACTCTAACCAAAATGGCCAGAGTGATGTTAAACCAGTTTAGTCTACCCAAATATTTCTGGGCTGAAGCTGTCAACACAGCTTGCTTTGTTCTCAATAGAGTTCTAATTCGACCCAAATCGAAGAAGACTCCATTTGAGTTATGGTTTGATAGAATTCCTTCAGTTTCATACTTTAGAATTTTTGGTTGTAAATGTTTTATTCTTAACACAAAAGACAATTTGGGAAAATTTGATGAAAAGGCCGATGAAGGTATATTTTTAGGTTATACGGCCAAGAGCAAAGGATACAGAGTCTTCAACAAACGTACCATGATTATCGAAGAGTCAATCAATGTCACCTTTGATGAATTAAATCAAATGACGATTGATGACAATGACGAAGATACATTTGTACCAAGCTCAACTCCAGCTGATTCTCAACCAATCTCTGCACTAGCTGAACCTCCTAGAGAAGATCCAGGAACCAGCTACCTTCAGAATGAAGCAAAAAGGTTGAAATTTACAGCAAATCATCCAAAGGATTTGGTAATTGGTGATATTACCAAGGGAGTAAGTACTCGTACATCCTGTAGAGATATTGTTTCTAGTGTTACATTTATTTCACAGCTAGAACCCAAAACTATTGATGAAGCATGTAGTGATAGTTTTTGGATAGATGCTATGCAAGAGGAATTAAACCAATTTAAACGAAATCAAGTTTGGGAACTTGTTCCCAGGCCTGTTGATCATCCGGTCATTGGCACCCGTTGGGTATTCCGAAACAAACTGAATGAGAATGGTTTAGTGACTCGTAATAAGGCTCGACTCGTAGCTCAATGATACAATCAAGAAGAGGGTATCGACTACGATGAGACTTATGCCCCAGTTGCGAGATTAGAATCCATTCGCATATTATGTGCATTTGCATATTTTCATGATTTCAAACTTTTTCAAATGGATGTCAAGAGTGCTTTTCTAAATGGTTTTATAAAAGAAGAAGTTTTTGTAGCACAACCTCCGGGTTTCACAGATTTCAAAAATCTTGACCATGTTTTCAAGTTGAAGAAAGCTCTATACGGTTTGAAACAAGCCCCTCGTGCTTGGTATGATCGTCTAAGCTCTTTTCTACTTGACAACGGTTTTTCAAAAGGAAAGGTTGACACTACACTTTTTATTAAATCTTTTAATGGCAAGCTGCTTTTAATTCAAATCTATGTTGATGATATCATATTTGGATCCACTGATGAATCTCTTTGTCAAGAATTTTCTAAGTGTATATAGAATGATTTTGAAATGAGCATGATGGGAGAACTGAAATTCTTTCTCGGATTGCAAATCAAATAAATCGATAATGGGATATTCATAAATCAAGCCAAGTACACAAAAGACTTGCTAAAGAAGTTCGATCTGGACAATGTCAAACCTATTGGCACTCCGATGGCAACTTCAACAAAGCTTGATTCAGATGAACAAGGCAAGCCAGTCGACACACGTAAGTATCGAGGTATGATTGGTAGTTTACTTTATTTAACTGCTAGTCGTCCAGATATAATGTTTAGTGTTTGCCTGTGTGTACGTTTTCAAGCTAACCCAAAGGAATCACATCTGTCCGCAGTAAAGCGTATCTTCCGATACCTTAAAGGCACTTCTTCTGTTGGCTTGTGGTATCCCAAAACTAAGTCCTTTGACCTTATTGGTTATTCGGATACAGATTTTGCTGGATGCAAAGTTGATAGAAAAAGTACAAGTGGCACATGTCATTTCTTAGGCAAAGCTTTAGTCTCTTGGTTTAGTAAAAAGCAAAATTCTGTAGCCCTATCAACAACAGAGGCTGAGTACATCGCCGCAGGACGTTGTTGTGCTCAGATTTTGTGGATGAAACAAACCCTAGAAGACTATGATTTATTTTACACACATATTCCTATTTTCTGTGATAACACGAGCACTATTAATTTGACTAAGAATCCAGTATGTCACTCTCGTACTAAACATATCGAGATTAGACATCATTTTCTTAGAGATCATCATCAAAATGGAGATATAAACCTTGTGTACATAGATACTGAAAATCAATTAGCTGACATCTTCACTAAACCTCTAGCGGAAGATCGTTTCAATTATTTACGTCGAGAATTAGGAATTTTGGACGTCAATAATATTAATTGATTTTGTTTTATGATTATATCTTAATACGCAAAAACTGTGTTAGAGACAAGCCAATAAAGAGTCTGTCTGTCACCACAACTACGGTTGAAGCGAAGCGGTATTTAAGAGTTCCCCGGTGAACCTCCGCCAGCTAGACAGTACTCCTACAGCTAATCTGAGACAGTCGCTGTGTAAAGACATTTAATTCCTGAAATATTATTAATTATGTTATTTGAAGGCTAAAATAACTAATCTTTGAATTAAATATTTGAAATGAGACAATGAAAAAGAAGTGGCTTAAATCAACTTTGAAGAACCCTAGGCGAATTCGGCCAGAGCTCTGACCGAATTCGGCCCGAGTTCGGTTGAGGGTATCTGTGTATATATCCAGAACCCGAGAGCTTCTTCTCTTTCATTGCTTCCAAACCAATTCAAACAACAGCAGCAGCCGTCCCGAGTCTTCAAACCCTAGCTTTCACTAATCCTTTCCTTCCAATCTACTTGGTAAAATCTCTCCAAAATTTGGAATCGTGCGGAGATCGACATTCTCTACAACATATCCTATTTTCGTGAGGTATAACTCCCTCTCACTCCACCTTTCAATTTATGCTTTTTATTCCAATGGCACCTAGATTTAATCCATCTAAGAGGAAGAAGACCACTCCTAGTGAGGAAGGGTCGTCTTCGAATCCTCACACGGATTCACTGTTTTTGCCGATCCAAACGAGCGACGGCGCTTTCGATGGGTTCTTCTTTCAAACCCTCGATCAAGCCCTATTATGGTACGGTGACTTTTCCACCCGATCCATATGCGGCGACGCTCCGATCAAATGGACGGTATTTCCCGATCATCGTCACTTCTTTGAGGCATTAGGGTTACACCTATTTGTTAAACTGTGCTTCCCGATAGCTACTAATGCCATTCGTTTATTCTATTGTAATCTCGTAGTTAACACTTTTGTTGTGAGCACACGTGTTGGAGGCATCGACATCGAGTTCGATGATGCCCTCCTAGCGGAGATTCTTGGTATTCCTAATGAAGGTGAACCGCTAGTAGACTTTACATGCCTATGATGATGTATATCTACTCTTTATGTTTTATTTGTTTATGTTTTCTCACTTTTTGTTCCTTATGCATTAATTGCGGGGGAGCCTTCTGCATTAAATGCGGGGGAGCCTTCTCTTGTGCAATTATTTTGCTAAGTGACAAAGGGGGAGAAAATTAAAGATCTAACATTTTTTTTGAGTTTAAATACAGGACTTGAACAATTTCACGTTTTGATTCTTTTTGAACAAGCTTAATGTTATATCATTCATAGTTTGTCAATTATCAAAATGGGGGAGATTGTTGGCCCATTGGTCATATGGTCAACCTGATTTTAATAACTGATCAAACTCTGTCTGGATATACAAAGCTAGTTGGGACATCTCGGTTACTTGGACATAAGCAAGATTGGCTATCCACTCCATTCAAGACTGAAGATCTGTTTGCCTACTCGAGTCTGTATTTCCTATGCAATGTATTTTTTCATTTTATTTGAGTCTAGGAATTTGTTGTACACCGAGTCGTACTGGCAAATAGGCTATCCCCAAAATAGTTCAAAATATTTTTTAAAATGACCTATCAAAATGTTTACAAAAAGGTTTTCAAAAAGGTTTTCAAAAATTACCAAAACCTATTTTTAAAACCCTAACCTAGCCCTGACAGAACTCGGCCAGAGTTCGGCCAGAGTTCGGTTAGTGGCCGTTGTGATTTTGAAACTCTGGAACTTGGTCCTCCTGCAGTTGCGGATTTGACCGAGATTTGCTCAAAGAGTTCTGCCCGAATTCTGCCCGAATTCTGACAGAAGTCTGCCTTTGGAATTCCTAGAAATAGAGAAGGATTTCGATCATTTCAACTCACTCATGCACTTTCAATCTTCTCTCTATCTAAAGCTTTCAGTCTTCCAAAGAGTTTTTCTAGAGCTTACAATTTCAGATCCCAAGCCAGTTACAATCCTCTAGTCAATTTGCCAGTGCGCTACGGTCTAGAAGTTTCTGAGAGATTGTAATCAGAAGGCTTGATTGAAGAATACCTCTTCACATTTGAAGTTGGACGAGTTCTTCGTATCAAAGCTCGTGTTGTAGAAGTTGCAAGGACTTCGTAAGAAAACTTGCGATTTTTCCAATAGTGGATTCAACTGGTAGCAAGAGTTCTATCGACTGGATTAGTCCTCAACAGAGGGATACCAGTATACATCGCTGTCTTTGCGTTTGCTCTCTTAACTCTGCCTTTATATTATTTCAGTTGTGATTAATATTCTGTGATTGTGCTGCTAACATTTTTATTTAGCATTATTCCGCTGCCAACTCTATTCACCCCCCTCTAGAGTATTACGCTTTACTATTTCGTTCCTACAGTCTGAACTACATACCTTCCCAAGAGCCCAGTCAGCCGAACCGAAGTAGGCTCTTTCGTTATCCTGACCATGATACATCAGTAAACAAAGGTTATGATATAATTTCTTAAAACATAGTAACTTATGTTTTCTTTTTAATAAGAGAAACTTCTCTGTTATTACTTCGACTTCTCCAAGCAATGTCTTTCTAATTTTCAACAACTAAAGAGGAAACTTTTTCTTCTAAACAGTTGCTAAATTTTAATTTGTATTTAGAAAGGTTCAAGAAGTCTTCTTCCATGGAATCAAATTCTCTTAAACTTTCCTTGGTCCACAAAATTAGTTGTGCTTGAGAGACACTACTAACTTGCATGTAGTCCTGGTTCGAATTATTTTCTCACTAAATTGCATTTTAGATAATAGCAAATTTCCAACCACACCAAAAATAGATGACGCGTTCATGTCTAGATGTACTAGGACACACCAATATATGTGCCGTGTCCACGTTGTGTCGCGTCCAGCATGACTCTGGTACGAACGCGGTGCCGATTTTGGGGGAATCCATATTTTTCGTAAAGAAGCGACTCTCCTTCTCGATTACGAATAAAATCTTTCAAGCCCTGATTATGAAATCGAGGTGAAAGACTACTGACCTGCACATCGATCGGCCGGGACCTCCTCCGGAGGGATCAGACCGACGAGAGATCCCGAACGCACCTGCGATTTCGACTGCTCGTTAGAAATGGTTGTAGAAATGTAACTACTCCCAAAAAGAAAATAGAAGGAAAGAAACGAAGAAACCCTAGCTAAGTAAAACCCTAATTTGAGAGATGGAAGCGATGACAACCTGCGAATTATTGTTGGGGAGAAGAGATTGGAGGAGTACGGAGCTTCTTTCTTCTTAGAGCTTCGCCAGTCGCCTTCAGCAGAGAGGAAAGGGAAGGAGAGGAGGAGAATGAGATTTCTAGGGCTCGGTATGGGTCGGGATGAAAATGAGAGTTGGAAAATGTTATGAACCTCACCAACACTTTTTATGTCACGTGAAAGACATGTGATTCAATCTTTCATCCTTATTTAAATTTTCCAACGGTTTATAAATGTTACAAAACAAATAGGATGTGTCATCTGAAATTAGAATTTTATTTTCCCTATTTTTACTAACGTTTTTTCTAGTTCGTAACAGTTTTCCACCGTTGGTAATTTGTAACAATAAAAAACTGTTGGCAATTGGAAAAAAAATGTGTTGCGAAATCCTTGTTTTGGTGTAGTGGTACGCTCATGCCACATGTTCATGCTTCTGTTCAAAGTATCCCAAGCTTGACCCAAGTTTGGGACACTTTGAAGGGGGTCTTATAGAAGCATGAAAAATCTCAGCTGATAACATTCCTCCACTACAGCGCGGATGATATAAAGTTACAGACCGAGTATTAAAAAGACAACAGAAGATACGAAAAAAAGTTCTAATTTTATTATGGCTACAAAGATCTAGTACAAATTCATCAAGGCTATACTTATAGAACTAATCCTTCTTCTTCTACAAAGGATCGATCACAGGTTCAGCCCTAGAGAAGTATATAATAGACTTAGTCTTCATCAAAGTGCAGGCATCTTTCTTCTTGGTACATATAATAGAAGATTGATCTCCATCAAGGTACATGGGTGTTCATTAGTATAGAAAGGGGGCATGTACGGTAGTTACGAGGGGTAAGCAGGTTTTGAAGAGGGGTTTAGTGTTGTTGGCAGCAGCATAAGGCTATGTTTGAACACAAATGCTACAGAAGTAAAAATGTGGAATGCACCAGAATCGAACAAAGCTTTAGCTGGAAAAGAATCGATTAGTATGGAACCTTCTATCACGTCAGGGGTTGGATCGGGCTCCTCGACGGCCATGGCAGAGGCTCTGCCCTGCTGAGGTGCTCCTCTCTGCTGGTGTTGGGCAAACCGCTACTGTTGAGTAGGGAGTGGTGGGACTCGCGATTATGGAGCTTCTGGTGCTCTGACTGGACCTTTCTGTGCTGGTGCTGCCTCGCATCCTAGCCGAGTGGGAACTAGAGTGCACTCCCTAAGTTGGTAGGAAGGTGATACGCAGTATAAACATGCTCCGAGCCTCTTTCGGCAGTCATCCCAGACATGTATGGTCCTTCCGTAGTGAGTACAATGCGGAGCCTGCTCTAACTACCTTTGCGGTTGTGGTGTCTGAGCTCGAGCCTGAGCACCGTTCTACCGGTGTGTAGGGGCTTTACCAACGGGCTAGAACTACTGCTACTGGTGCTGAAAGGTCCTCGACTGGAATTGGGGATGCTTTGTCGGTCATGATTGGCTGCTACCTTCTCCGAATGCATCTTGATTCCTTTTTGACCTGTAATCCAGCACTTCCTCTACTGCTTGTGTGATGTTCCGGATCTCCTCACAAGTAGTGGCTCGACTGGTGGCGATGGCTTGGCGAATCTCGTGTGATAATCCCTTCTTGAATCTTCAAGCTTTGTTTTTATGGGTGCTAACCATGCTCTCTATGAAGCAGCTAAGGTAAGAAAACTCTGAGGTGTACTCGTCGACGGTGAGGTTACCCTGCTCCAGACTCTCGAACTGACTCTCTAATGCCTCTAGAGCCACGTCGGGATAGAATTTCTTCTTCAACAGTAGCTTGAACTCTTCCCAAGTCACGTCTGGTGTAGAAAGTCGATGCTTATCTCTATACCACGTTCGGGCGATGTCGAAAAGCTACATGCTGGCTGACTCGATCTTCAGGTCTTCAGGAGCTCTGGCCGTCCGCAGAAATTGCTCCATGTTCTCTAACCACTCATCAGCGTATAGAATCCCCTCTACCTCATAGAATTCATTGGGCCTGATATTCATGAAGTCCTTGGAAGTTCCTTGGCGCAGTTGGGGAGCATCTCTTGTCTGAAGAGCCTCTTTCAAGGTGTCGCAGAAGATGTTTGTCTGCTCCGTCTGGGAAGTGATAAGTTGCTGAAAAATCTAAGAAGCAGAGCATTATCCAGTGTAGGTGCTGGAGGTAGAACAGGTGTTGGTGACGGAGTCTGCTGAGGAAACTGTGGGGGTGGTAGAATGTCATCTCTACAGAACCTCGAGGTCTGCGGCTGTGACGGATCCCCAGATGATGAAGCTGGCCTCTAGGTGTTGGTGGGTCCCGTTTGTGGAAAGTCTGCCAGGGGTTGGTGGGGTGTTCATGGGAGCGGTATTCCTACCTTGAGAATCCATTGGCTACGATAAAAAAATTGTTAGACGGTGGAATGATTCAAACAGGATGCAAATCAAGGAGTAATTGAGGTCAAATACGGAGATCAATAACGTGTAGGAGACGGTCCTTAAATCCAATCCTATTCACAGGCTCCCAGTAGTACGACTAACTAAAGTACTACTACGAGTTCGCACTCTTTACGAAAATGACATGCATGGACGACTACCATAAAAACGTGTCACGATCCACACCCAGAATTCTGGCATGAATCATACGCACGCCCAGTCTACACCGTAGAGTCGACAATAGAACGCTATATAATCATACTATAATGACAACCACGTAATATAACTATAGTCCACTTGGGAGGCAATAACACAGAACCAACAAAACTTAAACATAGTTTCAGATGGATAAATAGAGAAATATATATATATAAAGGCACAGAACCATAAAATAGATAAAATCAACAAAATAAACAATCTCCAAAACTACATGTCTTAAAATATCAAATATCATAATATCCACTAAACCCGGAGATAAATCTGACCACACACTCAATCTAATCCTATCTAAGCATTCACAGCTGGGTCTGATGCTGCAAAGTCCTCCGGAAAAGCAAGGTCAGCCTCATCTATATCTTCCATGTATGGACTATACTGGTCAAGGCACCCATCCTCATAACAAGCACCTAAAATGTTTACCTAGTCAGGATGGAACGAGTATAATTCATTGAGTGCAGTTCTAAATATATGATAAAAACTATAACATAGAGGTTATCCATAAAATACATGATTAAAGAATCTACTATAACATGGTAATACAGTGAAGAAGAGACAAAAAATATATCGAAACATATAAAGGGTGAAACGAGAAAACAGAGCTATATAAGTATGTTAAAGTACTCCTTTCGATGTGTGATCAGCTGGGACACTACACCGCACAGTCTACATAGGATTTGCATCCTCACTGTCTAAATAGCAATAAAATAAACATGGTCTAAGTAGTAAGATAAAATAAACATGGTCTACTGGTTTGATCACACACCTACTTGGTACTTCCTATCCCGACACGACATGTAAGAAGCATGACAAGATATGAAAGAAAATACATGATGTAGTATCCGTGTAATGAGCGTGTCAAGAATCAAATATTATATAACTAACAATGAATTATAGTAATTAAAAATACTGGAAACAAACAACAAATGTACTCGCCTGATGTCCTAAGCTGATGATATGGGTCCGGTGCCAAACTCGAGTCCAAATAACCTATTTGATAAATTATAATGATTAATACATGATATTGAAAGAATTAAGCCAATTCTAACTATCCTATGTTTCCTTGGTTTATAGGTGGCCTAAGTTACCTGTTTTAACTTGTACATCTAACCTATGACTCTAGTATTTATTAAAGGTGAGCCTTTACCTATTTTGTAAGGATGTAGTTACTAATAGCTTAATATTTTACCTCCTTATGTTAGCCATCATAGTCTTTATTGATTATGCAATCTTTACTGGACTCATATCCTATGTGATATATATACATATAGGAGTTGGCATATTGGGTTACCCACTGTTTATACATGACATTAGACTCCCAGTGTTCTGCCTACAGCTGTTACTCTATGGTACAGTACCCTGCAGGCCACACTCTCATATATTGCCATCACTATCCTATACCCTATATTGTATGTACATACATTACTACTCCTACTGCCTATAGTAATGTTTACACCTAACCAGTCCTATGATTTGCACCAGTTCCCATTACCGACAGAACTCAGTACTACGGATACATGTATCACAACACACTCCTACTCGAATCCCTTTCTTTAGTGACATGTACTGACTGGCATTCCCATGTACAGGAAATGGTATGTCTTTCCTGTTATTTGGGCTCCACATGCCCTGTGTGAATATTCAAGTGTCTAGTATACATTAGATAACCTTCCTAGGCCATCCTACTGCATACAAGTGCACAGGTCCTTACATGATTGGCAATAGGAAAACATCCTTTAACAATTCCTTGGACTTAGCTTCTCTGATACTTGTGTACATCTGTAGATACTATCTATGAGTATATATAGGTCTCTATCCCTACAAGTGACACAAGATGCTTTTGCCCAGGTTTTGATGTATTGAGTGCAAATTGATTCTTAGTGTGGGTCAACTGGTACATTGATGCATTTGTGTATGACTGATACAAGTGAACCCTCACGCACATAGGCTAAGGTTAGCAACATGCAGGCTCCATTACACCCACCTAAATTCTCTCTTACTGCTATCCTCCCCTTAGCTAACCGATACACCTTCCTAATGACTGAAACTTCAGTCCAATGCTGGTACCCTTGCCTACCAGTTTGGCTCCTGTATATACTGCTACTAGGCTAATATGCCGGTTTGTCTTACAGGTACGGGTGCAGAAGAACACAAAAATCTTCTCAATTCCCTATTCATGTCCCCTTTATTCCCTAGTGCCTTCTGAACATGGGTACATGGAACCCTTTTCCCCTTCTTGCTTACATTTATACCTATAACACATTATTTTTACCTGTTATTACTGGTCATGGTCACCTATAAATCGAACACCTATCTCTACTTGGTGTACCTCAATCAGGACGCTATCTTAAATACTGACACCTACCAGTACCTGTATCAGAGCACTTTGGTTGCTCTTTACCTGTGCATATACATGGGTATTTGTTGTTTCAGATCTGCCCACTTACTTTCAACACGTATATGACCCTACCTACACTTAACAGCATAGGTATTTCCCTTGACACCTAGTACCAATCCACGTACACAGTAACTTCTAATGTATCTGCAGCCTGCACTTAGATTGCAGTCTAGTGCACATATTCTGAGTGTTAGTTCTGATACCCTTAATATCTGATACTCTAGGTATGGAGTTCTAGATACTGCCTATCTTGTCCACACTCTAAACCATTAGCCAACTGTAGGTATCCTATGAGATCTGTTGCAGCCAACTAAGATCACCATATGAGTGCATGCCACCATGTACTATACCAAGAATCTTGTCCCTCTTCCTCTGATACAAAGATGAGTTCCTAACTATTTGACTGTAACAAACTTCCTCTTTTCGTTCTTACTTAGGAAATTAATCAAACAACTATCTCTAAAACCAAAATCTTATTAATAGAAGGAAATTACAGAGTCATTAGACCCAAGGGTTTACCTATTTGAGTCGGGTGTGACGTTCAAGTGCTCATTTGCCTCTTTGTGAGACTGCTCTCGCGATGGAAGGGAGATGAAGGTATCAGGGTTCGTTTGGAAAGGGATCGGCTGCTGCTTTCTATGTGTATATATATATATATGGTAGATGATAAGTGGAAATTGATTTGAATTCCTATAGGGTTTATCAAGGATTTGGGAGATTCAAATTTAGATTGATGCCAAATTCAAATACAGGGGTTCATAATCGGCCAAAGCCAGTTTTAAATTTGAATAGCAAGTTTGTAACTAAGCCCTTGAGTAAAAATAGGTTTACAAAGCTCCACCCTTTCCAATAATATCTACTAAAGTTAAATAAATATGCATTTAATAATTTATACTAAAAGGGGAAAATTGGTCTAAGGGTTTACAAATTTACCCCTATAGAAAAATTTCGTCCTCGAAATTTAAAGACGGACACAAGATGGAAGTATACCTCATGGCTCAAAAAGGTAGGGATAACGCTCGCGTATCTCGTCCCCTCTCTCCCATGTCGATTCGTCCGAAGAATGATGTCTCCATGCGACATGAACCAAGAAAATCATCTGATTCTGCAGTACCTTATCGTCCGGAGAGTGATATCTCCATGAATATTCTAGCACGTGACTAGGGTCTGCTACGTATCATCTCAACTACGACACGTGGAATACATTGTGCACTCCCTCCAGTGCAGGCGACAAAGCCAATCTGTACGCCACTTCACCGATCCTCTCAAGGATACAGAGTGGCCCAATGAACCTTGGGCTGAGCTTACTGTCTCCACCAAAACGAATCATACTAAGTGTCGAAGATATCTTCAAGAACACCAAACCACCCACCTCGAACTCTAATAGTCTCTGGTGACTGTCGGCCTAGTGCTTTTGTCTATCTTGAGCCATGCGAAGTCGCTCTCTAATCTGCTTTACCTTCTCTGCAACATCTACTACCATCTAGGGTCCCAACAGTGCTCTCTCTCCCACGTCGTCCCAAGATAGTGGGGTATGACATCTCCGTCCGTACAATGCCTCGAAAGCGGACATCTCGATACTAGCCTGATAGTTGTTGTTGTTGGAGAACTCCACTAGGTGAAGATGGTCCTCCCATGAGCCACCAAAATCTAGCACACATGTCCGCAGCATATCCTCAAACGTCTGAATGGTCCTCTCCAACTGTCCATCTGTTTGAGGGTGGTATGCAGTGCTAAACTTGAGCTGAGTACCCAAGCAAGCCTGCAGACTCCTCCAAAACTTGCATATAAATCTGTTATCCTGATAGTATACAATACTCACTAGAACCTCGTATAATCTAACTATCTGCTTCACATAATGTTCCACCAACTTCTCCATAGACAATTCCACTTTGAATGGTATAAAGTGGGCTGATTTGGTCAATCCAACCTGTCAACGATGACCCAAATTGCGTCATTCCCTCCTGGCGAGCGTCGAAGACCGAAAACAAAATCTATGGTGATATGTTTCCACTTCCACTCGGGAATCGGTAATGGATGAAGCAATCCTCCTAGTCTCTGCCTCTCGGCTTTGACCTGCTAACACACATGGCATCTAGAAACGAAGTGCGCCATCTCTCGCTTCATACCATACCACTACACGTGGGCTCTCAGATCCTTATACATCTTATTAGCTCCCGGATGAAAAGAATACTGAGAACGGTGCGCCTCCTATATGACCTCTTATCGAAGCTCTCCACTAGATACACATAGCCTCGTCCCATGCCTTAACGAACCATCCTCAGCAACAGTGAAGTCTTCCAATAAACCGGCCCACTCCTGAGCTATGATACTCCTCAGATCCTTTTCCTGGTGTTATGCTTCTCGAATCATGTCTATCAGTCCAGACTGAATCTGCATACCCATCATCTACATTTTAACTCCCGGAATGACGATCCCAATGCCCAAACTTTCCAAATCCGCTAATAAGTGACGATCTCGAGTCAACCACATAGCCACTGGATACATACTCAAGGCATCTACAACTACATTAACTTTTCCCGGATGATACTGTAGAGTAATATCAAATTCACTCATCAGCTCTAGCCATCTGCGCTATCTCATGTTCAACTCCTTTTGTGTGAAGACGTACTTCAAGCTTTTGTGGTCAGTAAAAAAATTTACTTGCTCTTCATACAAGTATTATCTCCACAACTTCAAGACGAAGATCATGGATGCCAACTCTAGGTTGTGGGTGGAATAAATCTTCTCATGCGGCCGCAACTATCGGGACGCATATGTTACCTCTCTTGTTCTACACTAGGACGCATCCCAGTCCCATACCCGAGGAATCAATGTAAATAGCAAAACCACCTGATCCTGATGGCAACGTCAATATAGGGGCTGTCGTCAACCTCTTCTTCAACTCGTCGAACACAGCTTGGCAGTTCTCTATCCATACGAATTCTACATCCTTCCGAGTGACCCTAGTCATCGGCTCTGCAATTCGAACAAAGTCCTGCACGAACATCCTGTAGTACCCTGCCAATCCTAAAAAGCTTCGGATCTCTGTCATAGTAGTCGGAGTAGTCTAAGATTCTACGGCAGTAATCTTTTTCGGATCAACGGATATACAGTCTCCTGTCACCACATGACCAAAGAATTCTACCTTGTCTAAGAAAAACTAGCATTTAGAGAGTTTTTCATAGAGCTGTTCCTTTCTGAGGGTCTCCAATACGATCCTTGGATGCTTCTCATGCTCCTTCGGTGTCTTCGAATAGATGAGTATATCATCAATAAACACCACCACGAACTTGTCAAGGTATAGATAAAATATATTGTTCATCAAGTTCATGAAGATTGTTGCGGTATTAGTCAACCCAAACGGCATCACCATAAACATGTACTGGCCGTACTTGGTCCGAGAAGCTATTTTCGTAATATCCTCCTTCTTCACTTTCAAGTGATGGTAGCCCAACCTCAAGCCAATCTTCGAGAATACCCGTGAGCCGCTCAACAGATTGAAAAGATCATCAATCCCCGGCAACGGATACTTATTCTGATTGTAAGGTTGTTCAAGGACCTATTGTCGATGCACATCCGCACCATCCCATTCTTCTTTGACACAAATAGAAATAGGGCTCCCCATAGCGATGATCTCGACCTGATGAATCCCTTCTCTAGCAATTCAACAAGTTGTTTCTTCAACTCCCCTGCCTCTTTGTTGTTGATCCGGTACACCTACTGTGTTGTTGGTTCTGCGCCTGTCACTAGATTAATAGCGAAATTGACATCCCTATCAGGCGGCAACCCCAATAATTCTTTGGTAAATACATCAAAAAATTCTACGATAACGGGATGCGGTATCTCCTTTTCTTCAGTCATAGCACCGCAAATAGTCTCGTTCTGCTGCTCTACTACTCCTATAGCAAATTCGAATACAGGCTCTCCGGGAGAACTGAATACAACACATCCTTAGCGGCTGTCTATACTGGCATGATTCCTACTTAACTAATCCATTCTGAGAACGATATCGAAGCTCGGTAATGGCATAACGAGTAGGTCAGTGTGCAATTCTCTCCCTCCCAATGTGATACGGTGCCTGACGCAAATATCCTTGACCAGGATAATGTCTCTGCCCGTCATAATTTTGTAACTACCATTTAAGGGTTCAGATA
Organism: Iris pallida; assembly: GCA_029216955.1. NCBI lineage: Eukaryota > Viridiplantae > Streptophyta > Magnoliopsida > Asparagales > Iridaceae > Iris > Iris pallida. Next base: position 7,065,445 of record JANAVB010022597.1, read on the forward strand.
ATACGCTATGTTTGAACACAAATGCTATAGAAATAAAGTTGTGGGATGCACTAGAATCGAACAAAGCTATAGCTGAAAAAGAATCGAGTAGTATGGAACCTGCTATCACATCAGGGGTAGGCTCGGGCTCCTCGACGATAATGGCGAAGGCTCTACCCTGCTGAGGTGCTCCTCTCTGCTGATGTTGGGCGAACCGCTGCTGCTGAGTGGAGAGTGGTGGGCCTCGCGGTTGTGGAGCCACTGGTGGTCTGACTGGTCCTCTCTGTGTTGGTCCTGCCTCGCATCCTGGCCGAATGGGAACTAGAGCGCACTCCGACAGCTGGTGGAAAGGTGATTCGTAGTATAAATATTCTTCGAGCCTCTTTCTATAGTCATTCGAGACATGTCCAGTCCTCCCATAGTGAGTATAATGTGAAGCCTCCTATAACTGCCTCTGCGACTGCGGTGTCTAAGCTTGAGCGAAAGCACAGTTCTGCTGATGTATTGGGACTTTACTAGCGGGCTGGAACTGCTGCTGCTGGTGCTGAAAGGTCCTTGGCTGGAATTGAGGATGCTTCGTCGGTCCTGATTGGCTACTACCTCCTCTGAATGCATCTTGATTCCTCTTCGGCCTGTAACCCAGCTCTTCCTCTACTGCTTCTGCGACCTTTAGGATCTTTTCGTAAGTAGTGGCTCGACTGGTTACGATTGCTAGGCGAATCTCGTAAGATAATTCCTACTTGAATCTTCGAGCTTTACTTTTAGGGGGGCTGACCATGCTCTCTGCGAAGCGGCTGAGACAAGAAAACTCTGAGGTGTACTCGTCGACAGTGAGGTTGTCCTGCCCCAGACTCTCGAACTGACACTCTAACGCCTTGTCACCACCCGCACCCAGTTTTCGGACGCGAGCTCGTAAGCAAGCAGCCTACGTCGCAGAGACGGCGGTAGAACGCTGTGAAGCCCGCAAGAAATAAATACGCTAAAAAATCACATTTGCTGCTCATTCACATTTCTAAATTGATTACAACATTTACAAGATTTATATTTAAAAAAAATACAAGACTTTACATTTAATGGAATTGATACAACTGCTTTCTATTTCTAGGTTGACCTCAGCATACCCAAGCCTTCCCAATGCTAAGAGTGATCGTGGCTAAACCTGAAAAATGTTGGTTTCCAGTCAGGAATGGAACAAGTACACAAACCGACGACAATACAAAAACACAATAAAATTAACAAGACATGAAAATAACATATGAGATATAAAAACTGGAAAGAAAACTGATGACATGGCACGCTGGAGATAAAAAGGAAAAATAAAAGACATCTACCTAGGTGGTGTGAAATATCCGTTTCGACATGTGAACGGCTAGGGGTAAATAAGGCATACTGCACGTGTCCTGTACAGGTGCTAGCATTCACGAAAAGACAAGAGGGATAGTTCTGGGTAGTCCACATGTCTACTAAGATATTTTCCCTCCCGATTACTCCGTGTGACGAGCGTGTCAACAAGCAGCAAGATATATGTATAGACATGAAATAAAAAGACTACTACGAATAGAAAAGCAATCAGAAAGTGCACTTGCCTGAATCCTTGCACAAACTGTAGCCACAAGTAGAGGATGAGGGGATGCTGATCTAGAAGTTGTCAACCTATAACACATATCGCACCACGAAACGTGCACGAAAACCACAAATCAATTCTAATGTTCTAGTTCTAAATAGTGGCTAGTTGGATTACTAATCTAATAATAATTAATTCTGTAATAATTTACTTAAAAACCTAATTTAACCTAATAATAATTTGAATATAATCTAAACATGCAAGTTTGGCCATCAAAAGTCGTGTTTCTCAATTTTGGAAACCATGGCACGTAAATCGAGACGTGCCATTGACTTTTTAGTCAAATGCTATGAACTCTAGATTTTGTAAGTGCACCTTGGTAGATTTCAGTACCACGAGTGTGCTGGAATCGACCGTGCCGCAAAATCATGCTTTGGTCAAAAGATATTGCCGTTATGGCTAATCGTGACCAAAACGGGGATCAACCGATCAGTTCTGAGTTCAACAGAAAAACTAAAATACTAAATTAACGAAATAATTTCTTGGAAAACTATATGTCTTAGCGCTCTGTGTTAGTTTTCCGAAACTTCAAACGGTTCATGATTTCGATTTCTGGTTCTCCCGGAATCTCGAAAACACCAAAACGTGTCAAGTTTTGGACAACCGACACTCTACGAATTTTTTAGAAATTTAGGTTCAGAAATTACGAAAATAAATTAGATATTCAGAAAATATACCTCAATACGTTTCCAACAAAAAACGGCACGCGAAAATGAGGTCCGAGTTGACGGCAATCGCCTCGGGAAGTTGGGGAATCACCAGGATCAAACTCCAAAATGAGGAGGCTATAATTAATTAGGGTTTGTGAATATACAATGCATATATATAGGAGAGAGAGATGCGGTTACTGTAGCAGCACCGACAGGTGGGCCCCCCCGGGTGGATTATTGGGTAATTATTTATTTAAGTCAGAAAATCAATTAAAAATCATTTTAAGTCCAAATAAATTAAAATAAATTGCAGAAAAATCCAGAAAAATTCTAGAAAATTCTAGAAAATATTTCTAAGTGTCTAGAATCTAACTAAAATATTTTTAACACACTCATCATGTGACTTCACAGTAAATTTCCAAAGCTATAAAATATTATTTCTATAGGTTTTAATTATATATAAATTCCCAAAAATTCTAAAAAAAATCTAGAAAAATTCTAATATATTCTAGAAAATATTTTTAATCATTTAGAGCCCAAATAAAAATATTTGTTCCCGAAATACCCCCGTATGACCTTACAGTAAATCTTGAAAGTCCTAAAAAAATAATAAAACCTTAAATATTAAATACCTACAAATATCCAAAAAATGTAGAAAAATATAAAATAGCTAAATAATACATATATAAGCTATCTAGAGGTCATATGACCTTAATATGGTCATAGCCCACCTACAAGCTTTGGCATGACTCACAATGGCTATAAAATTAATCATAAACAAATAAAATTAAAAAATTAAAAAAATTGGGAAGTGGGCTTACAAATCTACCCACCTTAGAATAATTTCGTCCTTGAAATTCTAATTCGTAACTATTCTTAAAATTCAAAAAAAAAGTCTACCTTAATCTTAATCTCCTCAATTTAATCACTCAAAATATTTTATAACCTTTTCTAGCCATCTCATAACTCCGAATACTTGAGAACTTTTACCCACCTTTGGTCACACTACTCCATCAAACTAAAAATTTTATAATCTTCTAACTGGTTGCTAACAATCCTACCAACAATTATCTAGGCATATGGTATCTACACTCCTCTCGTATTTATCAAGCAATCCAAAATTTAACAGCAATAAATTTACACAAGTAGCTTAAAAATATTGGTAATTTTTAGTAAGCATGACTATTCGTCGCTCCGAAGTAGGGAGGATAGGAAGATAAGGCAGAATAATCGGGAGCAACTGTAAAATTTTAAGAGCAGTGGAGAGTATCCAATATTGCAGATAGAAAGAAAGTCTATGAACCGTTGACTTATTTGCTAGATTGGGCTACTCTAGTTCAGTCACTTGCTACGTCGAAGAGCCCTTCGTTACTTAGAGTGGCCTGCAATCCATGCAATACAGAAGTCTCGTTCTCAAAATTCTAATTCAAACAAGGTTCCCTAAAGGAACGAAATTTGAGAAATCAAATTTGTGGTCTTAATGGGTTCTCTATTTGGACAGCAATCATTGGTTGGATGATCCTTGGATTTCAATCTACATTGGCTGGACAGGATCCCAATGATAAAACTATTCCTACTAGATTAGGGTAACCTGGAATAGGTTTCAACTCAAGTGGTTGAGCTAGTTGCTAGTCGAAAAGTATACTGGTATCATGGTATGGGTTATAGTTGGTCCTTTTTAACCTGAAAGTCGTAGCACAAAAATAGAGTACAAGGGGACAAATTTGAGTGGGACATGATATACCTAGATGAAGGTGGACTCGTCTAGATCTTACATATGAAATTTGTAGGAAGGTAATCGTTGGTCTCGTGCCCCGAATTTTAATGACACGGTCGGGGACACAAAATGACCTAAACGGAAAGTTGGAGTTCATGGAGCACTAATTATCATTCTAATGGAAATTATTCTAATCATACGGTAATCCTCGTATATCCTAAATTTTTTTGAAAGTTTACAGTCTACCCACCTTAGGAGCTAGGCTATGGTTTTAGGAGTATTAGGGTTAGAAGGATTTCAAGGTCCGGGTATTGTACCTCGACCTTTGTTTATAAAGAACAAGGCACAACATAATAGGATACGGTAGATATAACTCAAGCCAAGGATCGTTCCTCAAATCCAGATGGCTAGAAGGTCCCGATAGTAGCTTGAAGGTCGAGAAGAGAACGAGTATCTCAAGGCAAGGTTCCAGTCACCTGGCTGGCCGATGGTAGTTACCCTTGCGTATACCACTATTATAGCCATGGGAATACTCTATATCTATCTATCAATTACAAGCTTTCGTCTTTCTAGTCAGTGAAAGACAAAAACGATAAGGCGTTCAAGAGAGATGTTACTGAATACAATTACGTGATTCAAAGGAGAATGAATAATTCAAGAGGAATTGTCAAAGCAGTCGTGGATGAGGTCCTAGAGACATCTATATCTCAATCCACATAGGATAATTAGATGAAGAGCGAACCAATTACATCATGGTTGATCAGACCGTAATACAATGATTCTGATTAGACAATATGTTAGCGGGCGTCCCCAATAAACACATGTCTCAAATCAAGCTCGATAGAAGGGCAAGCTTGTAAAACTAGGCTGTAGTTGCAGTGTTGGTCAAGATAGTCAAAATACAAGTACGCAAGACTTTTTTTTTGAAAGGAGGCACTAGTAGTTCGAGTTTTGTGAGAATCAAACCTTACCTGGTGTTCTTACTTATACAGTCATCCTACTATCCTCTATCCATAAGGCCTTGGTCTATTAATGGGTTATGGAACTCTAAATTCTATATTCTAGGTAAACCTATTAATGTCGGTCAAGTACCTTGTTAATAGATCGCGAGGACCACGGGACGCTAGGGTGGGAGACGTGCTACTCAACTTACAGAACTTATCTTAGTATTGGTTTTGGATCTTAGGGTCACACCGGGTATCTTTCTATTCTCTATAGTATCCTAAACTTGTGATCACGTCTGAAGTTATTTCACCAAGAATTTTGCCTTGCATGTATACTCTGGCTGCGGTAAACCCTTAGTTCCGTGATTCAATTGTGATAAGCTATCAGATACTCTATCCTATATTGACACAGGGTATCTAAGATCTAAAGAGGTCAACGAGGGCATAGTTTTAGCAATGATCCCTAACCTAGAATTCTTCGAAATGGTTTCTATTCTATGGGTTTTGCCTCGCCAGTGCGCTGCTGGCTGCAGTGAACCCACACTCTCCGCTCTCAGGTAATTGGCGACAGTGCGCTGCTGTCTAGTCATCACAGTCGTTAAAATGCTCTAACTATATTCCTAAGAATGTCAAAGAGCTGCTAGGGATTCAATTTAGTTGACTATGGTAGAAAGCGTAAACATATGCCTGTAAGTCTCAATCCTTAAGGTAAAAGGTTGACCGGGGAAATAACTGACGACAAGGAAAATAAGAACATCCTAACATTTATCTCATATATATATCTCAAATAGTTGAGGAAAAAACTTTGAATCAATCTACCTCGAGATTCATACATGAATAACAGAATCAGAAATTATAAATTAACTCCTTATAGTAAAAGAGAATTTAAAACATGCAATTCTAATTTATGATATAAGATTTACATCTAAATAAGAAAATTGAATAGTTTATCGAAGTTAACGCCTTAATTCTAGGCAAGTCTAACATACCAAGCGATTAGTATATCCATACTGGATCACATTGTTATATCAAAAGTAAGAGTATACCTATAGGGATCTAGCAAGCTATCTAAATTGTATGGCCTATCTAATAACCTTAACTACCCAACGGTCAATTTGAAGAAGGTACTCCTAGTCCTAGTTATTCTCCTAAATTATTTCAATCCTAATTGTGAATGAGCATTTCCTGAACGCAGGCTCGCAATAGTACGACTAACGTACCATCACGAGTTCACAATCTTTTGCAAAATCTGACCTGCATGGGCCACCACAAAAACTTGTCACGACCCGCACCCGGTTTTCGGACACGATCGTGAGCAAGCCAGCCTACGCCGTAGAGTCGACGGTAGAACGCTGTCAAGCCCACAAGAAATAAATGCGCTAAAAAATTACATTTGCTGCTCATTCACATTTCTAAATTTATTACAATATTTACAAGATTTATATTTAAAGAAAATACAAGACTTTACATTTAATGGAATTAATACAACTGCTTTCTATTTCTAGGTTGACCTCAGCATACCCAAGCCTTTCCAATGCTAAGAGTGATCGTGGCTAAACCTAAAAAATGTTGGTTTCCAGTCAGGAATGGAACAAGTACACAAACCGACGATAATACGAAAACACAATAGAATTAACAAGACATGAAAATAACATATGAGATATAAAAACTGGAAAGAAAAATAATGACATGGCACGGTGGAGATAAAAAGGAAAAATAAAAGACATCTACCTAGGTGGTGTGAAATATCTGTTTCGACATGTGAACGGCTAGGGGTAAATAAGGTACACTGCACGTGTCCTGTGCAGTTGCTAGCATTCACGAAAAGACACAGAGGATAGTTCTGGGTAGTCCACATGTCTATTAAGATATTTCCCCTCCCGACTACTCTGTGTGACGAGCGTGTCAACAAGCAGCAAGATATATGTATAGACATGAAATAAAAAGACTACTATGAATCGGAAAGCAATCAGAAAGTGCACTTGCCTGAACCCTTGCACAAACCATAGCCATAAGTAGAGGATGAGGGAATGCTGATCTAGAAGATGTCAACCTATAACACATATCGCACCATGAACCGTGCATGAAAACAACAAATCAATTCTAATGTTCTAGTTCTAAATAGTGGCTAGTTGGGTTACTAATCTAATAATAATTAATTCTATAATAATTTACTTAAAAACCTAATTTAACCTAATAATAATTTGAATATAATCTAAACATGCAAGTTTGGCCATCAAAAGTCCTGTTTCTCAATTTTGGAAACCATGGCATGTAAATCGAGATGTGCCATTGACTTTTTAGTCAAACGCTGTGAACTTTAGATTTTGAAAGTGCACCTTGGTAGATTTCAGTGCCACGAGTGTGCTGGAATCGACCGTGCCACAAAATCACACTTTGGTCAAAAGATATCGCCGTTATAGCTAATCGTGACCAAAACGGGGATCAACCGATCAGTTCTGAGTTCAACAGAAAAACTAAAATACTAAATTAAAGAATTAATTTCTGGGAAAAATATATGTCTTAGCGCTCTGTGTTAGCTTTCCGAAACTTCAAACGGTTCGTGATTTCGATTTCTGTTTCTCCCAAAATCTCGAAAACACCAAAACGTGTCAAGTTTCGGACAACCGACATTCTACGAATTTTTCAGAAATTTAGGTTCAAAAATTAAGAAAATAAATTAGATATTCAGAAACTATACCACAATACGTTTTCAACAAAAAAACGACACACGAAAATGAGGTCCGAGTTGACGGCAATCGCCTCGGGAAATCGGGAAATTACTAGGATCAAACTCCAAAAGGAGGAGGCTATAATTAATTAGGATTTGTGAATATACAATGCATATATATAGGAGAGAGAGGCGGTTACTGTAGCAGCGCCGACAGGTGGGCCCCCCCGGGTGGATTATTGGATAATTATTTATTTAATTCAGAAAATCATTTAAAAATCAATTTAAGTCCAAATAAATCAAAATAAATTACAGAAAAATCCAGAAAAATTCTAGAAAATTCTTGAAAATATTTCTAAATGTCTAAAATCTATAAAAAAATATTTTTAGCACAAAATATCATCATGTGACCTCACAGTAAATTTCCAAAGCCTATAAAATATTATTTTTATAGGTTTTAATTATATAAAAATTCGCAAAAATTCAAAAAAAAACCAGAAAAATTTTAAAATATTATAAAAAATATTTCTAAGTGTCTAGAATCTAAATAAAATATTTTTAACACAAAATATCATCATGTGACCTCACAGTAAATTTCCAAATCCTATAAAATATTATTTCTATAGGTTTTAATTATATAAAAATTTCCAAAAATTCTAAAAAAATCTAGAAAAATTCTAAAATATTCTAGAAAATATTTTTAGTCATTTAGAGCCCAAATAAAAATATTTGGTCCTGAAATACCCTCGTATGACCTTACAGTAAATCCTGAAAGTCCTAAAAAAATAATAAAACCTTAAATATTAAATACCTACAAATATCCAAAAATTGTAGAAAAATATAAAATAGCTAAATAAACATATATAAGCTATCTATAGGTCATATGACCTTAATATGGTCGTAGCCCACCTACAAGCTTTGGCATGACTCACAATGGCCATAAAATTAATCATAAACAAATAAAATTAAAAAATTAAAAAAATTGGGAAGTTGGCTTACACGCCTCTCGAGCTACGTCGGGATAGAACTTTTTCTTAAACAGCTACTTGAACTCTTCCTAAGTCACGTCTAGTATAGAAAGTCGGGGCTATCTCTATACCAGGTCCGGATGATGTCGAAATTGCTCCACGTTCTCTAACCACTCATCAGTGTAAAGAATTCCCTCATCAGTGTAGAGAGAATTCGGGCCATCCGCAGAAATTGCTCCATGTTCTCTGACCACTTATCAGTGTAGAGAATCCCCTCCGTCCCATAGTATTCCTTTGGCCTGAGGTTCATGAAGTCCTTGGAAGTTCCTGGGCGCGGTTGGGGAGCATCTCTAGTCTGAAGAGCCTCTTTCAATGTGTCACGAAAGATGTTTGCATGCTTCGTCTGGAAAGTGATAGGTTGCTGAAAAATCCAAAGAAGCAGAGCATTGTCCAGCGCAGTTGTTGTTGGCAGAACAGGTGCCGGTGGCAGAGTCTGTAGAGGAAATTATGGGGTGGTAGAATATCATCTCTGCGAAACCTCGAGGTCTGCGGCTGTGATGGGTCGTACAGATGAGTAAGCTGGCCTCCATGTATCAGTAGTGTCCCGTCTGTAGAAAGTCTGCCTGCGGTTGATGGGGTATTCATGGGAGCGGTGTTGCTACCTTGAGAATCCATTGACTGAAATAAGAAAAATTATTAAACGGTGGAAAGATTCAAACAGGATGCAAATCAAAGAGTAATTGACGTCAAATACAGAGATCAATAACGTGTAAAACAAGTGGAGACGGTCTTTAAATCTAATTATATTCGCAAGCTCACAGTAGTACGACTAACTTGAGTACAACCATGAGTTCGCAACCTTCGCAAAAATAACCTACACGGGCCACCATAAAAATATGTCACGACCCGTACCCAGAATTCGGACATGAATCGTGTGTACGCCCAGCCTACGCCACAGAGTAGGCGGTAGAATACTGTATAATCACACTATGATGACAACCACGCAATATAAATATACTCCACTTGGGAGGCAACAACACAGAACCAACCAAACTCAAACACAGTTCTAGATGGATAAATAGAGAAAAAAAATTTATAAAGTCGCAGAACCATGAAATAGATAAAATATACATGATAAACAATCTCCAAAACTACATGTCTCAAAATGTCAAATATCAAAATATCCATTAAACTCGGAGATAAATTCGGCCACACACACAATCTTAATCTATCGAAGCATTCGTAGTTGGGTCAGATGCTGCGAAGTTCTCCTGAAAAGCAAGGTCAACCTTAGTTATATCTCCCATGTATGGACCATACTAGTCAAGGCACTCGTCCTCATCAGAATCACCTAAAATGTTTACCCAGTCAGGATGGAACGAGTATAATTCATTGAGTGCAGTTCCAAATATATGATAATGACTATAAAACAAAGGTTATCTATAAAATATATGATGAAAGAATCTACTATACCATGGTAATACAGTAAATAAGAGACAGGAAATATATAGAAACATATAAAGGGTGAAATAAGGAAACAGAGCTATCTAAGTGTGTTGAAGTACACCTTTCGAAATATGATCGGCTGGGACACTACACCGTACGGTCTATATAGGATTTGCATCCTCACGATCAAAACAGCTATAAAAAAACACGGTCTAAGTATCAAGATAAAATAAACACGGTCCACTGGCCTGATTACACATATACTTGGTACTTCCCCTCCCGATGAATCGCATCTTTATGCCTTATTTGGATCAGTTTATGATAGTGTTCCTAGATGACATCCTGGTTTATAGTAGGAGTGAAGCGGAGCATGAGCAGCATCTCCGTGTGGTTCTTCAGATTCTTAGGGAGCACCAGTTGTATGCCAAGTTCAGTAAATACGAGTTCTGGCTCGACCGCATTTCGTACTTGGGTCACATCATCACCAGAGAAGGAGTAGAAGTGGATCCCCAGAAGATTGTGGCCGTTGAGTCATGGCCAGTGCCCAGCACAGTTGCAGAAGTCCGCAATTTTCTTGGATTGGCTGGCTATTACCTGCGGTTCGTTTCAGATTTTGCTCGGATCTCAGCGCTATTGACCCAGTTGACTCGCAAGGAAGTGCAGTTTGCTTGGACAGCATAGTGTCAGAGTTCTTTTGAACAGTTGAAGCGAGGATTGATGACGGCTCCCATTCTTGCGCTTTCAGATGGAAAAGAGGATTCTCAGTATATTGTGATGCTTCAGGCAGAGGTTTAGGATGTGTTCTAATGCAGTATGGAAAGGTAATAGCTTATGCGTCACGATAACTTCGTGATCATGAGAGGAATTATCCAATCCATGACTTGGAGCTGGCAGCAGTAGTGTTTGCACTTAAGTTGTGGAGGCACTACTTATACGAAGATAGGGTAGAGATTTTTACCGACCACAAGAGCCTGAAGTATGTTTTCACTCCGAAGGATCTTAACATGCGTCAGAGGAGATGGTTGGAGCTTCTTGTGGATTATGATGTCAGCTTGCAGTATCATCCCGGGAAGGCCAACGTTGTTGCAGATGCTTTAAGCAGGAGAGCCGGAGTTTATTTCCTAACAGCACAACCGGAGCTGTTAACAGATCTTCAGAAGATGGGTATAAAAGTTGTTCTCCCTTCCAGTGTGGCATTGATGGCCAGCATACAAGTTCATTCCACTATAGTCGAGAGGATCCGGATGGCGCAGTCAACAGATTCTAAGCTTCAGCGGCTCAGAACAGAGTGTGAGGCAGGACGAAGACCAGAGTTATGCATTCATGAGGATGGTACACTTCGACATGGTAATCGTCTTTGTGTATCCAGTGGAGATATCAGACAGAAGATCATGTCAGGAGCACACAGTTCTCAGTATTCCATCCATCCTGGCAGTACGAAGATGTACCACGATATCCGTCAGCACTTCTGGTGGAATGGCATGAAGCGAAAGATAGCTCGGTTTATCTCTCGGTGTTTGGTTTGCCAACAAGTTAAAACCGAACATCAGAGACCGGCTGGACTTCTTCAGCCCTTGTCGATTCCAGAATAGAAGTGGGAGCATGTGACCATGGATTTTGTGACTGGATTACCTAGATCCCCAGCTGGTCGAGATGCTATTTAGGTTATAGTTGACCGGCTCACGAAGGTGGCTCACTTTCTTCCATTCAGAGTTGGTCAGTCGACAGCTCAGTTAGCAGAGATGTACCTCAGGAAGATTGTCAGGTTGCACGGTGTTCCAGTCAGTATCACCTCGGACCGAGATTCAAGATTTATGTCATACTTTTGGCGTATCTTGCAAGAGAGTTTGGGGACTTATCTCCAGTTTAGTTCAGACTATCACCCGCAGACAGATGGCCAGTCGGAGCATACGATCCAGACTCTTGAAGACATATTGCGGTCATGTACACTTGACTTCGAAGGCTCGTAGAAAGATCACCTGCACCTGGTGGAGTTCTCGTACAACAACAGTTTCCAGGCCAGTATCCAGATGGCACCGTTCGAGGCACTTTATGGCAGGAAGTACAGATCCCCGTTAGCCTGGGATGATGTTGGAGAGAGACAGATGCTCGGTCCAGAAATAATTGCCCAGGCAGTTGAGGTGGTCAGGAGAGTCAGAGATCATCTTCGAGTTGCCCAAGATCGCCAGCGTCATTGAGCCGATTCTCATCGGCGTCCTCTCGATTTTTCAGTCGGCGATCATATATTCCTGATGATTTCGCCTTACCATGGTGTCATTCGTTTCGGCATGCGGAGAAAGCTTAGTCCTAGGTATATAGGACCGTTTGACATTCTGGAGCGAGTAGGAGATGTATCCTATCGTTTCGCTCTTCTGCCGTCGCTAAGTGGGGTGCATGACGTGTTCCATGTATCCCAATTACGACGGTATATCCCAGACCCGAGCCACGTCCTGGATCATTCAGAATTGGTTGTCGGAACCAACCTTTCGTATGAGGAGCGGCCTGTGTCTATATTGGATCGGAGAGAGAAGATCCTCAAGAATAAGACTATCAAGTTAGTCCGAGTTGCTTGGGATCATCACTCTTTAGGGGGGTCAACATGGGAGCGTGAGGATGATATCCGATCGCAATATCTCGACTTATTTGACTCGTGAGGTATAATGTCCTTCTTATGTCTCATGCCTTCGATTCCTTGCTTGCATGATTGATTGCTTGATTGATTGTCTAGAATAACTTGCCTGTGATTAGTGTAGCTTGTTCTTGTCTCTCTAGCCTCTTAATTAAATTCCGAGAACGGAATTCTTTTAAGGTGGGTAGAGTTGTAATACATGTTGTTCGTATTACGTATTTGGAATACGTATACGTATTTTATCTTGTATTTGTATATCTCCTTGGTTTGGTTTGGCTTGGTTATTCTTGGTTCAGGTTGGTTTGGTTCGGTTTGGGATTGCTATTGGTTCATTATGAACCAAAGGAGTGAACCCCCTATCTACTACCACCACTACCATTTATTAACCCATTCTTCTTTCTCTTTCTTCATTAACCTCTTCTTCTTCTTCCATTTAATTCTTCACCTACCAGAGAGAGGGAGAGAGAGAGGTCTAGGCAAGTGCAACTTACTTCATAGAGGAACTCCAATTTTATTGCTTCATTCTCTTCCTTACAGCATTCTAACTTACTTTAGAACTTGGCATTTTTACATTCCATGGCTAGATTCTTGTAGATCTATATTTACCTTATTTTCGGATTTCTTGGGTTTTGACCTACTTAATCTTATTATTTTCGAGTTTTGATGGTTCCATGTTGTAGAGAATTTCGTTCTACCCCCATTTTGACCTATAGAAGTTCGGATTTGGGCTCCGGATGATAGAGTTATGCAGCTCGAAAGCCATGGCTTATGGTGTACTTTTTCTCGGAAATTTGGAGAAGAAGCACAGTCCCGAGCCGCATAGTAGCACTTGACCGCATGAACATTCATGCGGCAAGTCAGTTCCAACTGCATGCGCTATTGTCTTGACTTGACCGCATGACAAGTTCATGCGGCAAGTATTCCTTCTCAGCCGTATGACTGAGGCCAGTCCTTCCTGGCCGCATGGATTTCTAGCAACTCTGAGCCGCATGATCTCAACGCTCGCGAGTCGCATAGACCGCAGTCTCCCAGCCACATGGGTTTGCTTCCCTTGACCGCATAGTCATTGCTCCCCGCAGCCGCATGGGTTTGCTTTCCTTGACCGCATAGCCGTATGGGTTGTTCCTCCTCGGTCGTATGTACTTGATAGGTCAGCCAGCCGTATGGACCCATCCCCCACCAGCCGTAAGAGTTCCCTATCTTCCTGGCCGCATATGTCTTGCCTTTCTCAGCCGCATGACTGAGTAGATCTCCGAGCCGCATATGACTGATACCCCTTTGACCGCATAAGCCTTTTCCTTTTTAGCCGCATGTGCCTGACCCTATTCAGCCGCATGGGCTGTTCTCTTCCAGCCGCATAAGATCATTCCTGGCCGCATATGCCTTAGCCGCATGGCTCTTCTATAGCCCTGTGTATTGATATTTTATTAGATATTTTACGTCCATTTTATATCCTTACGCCTTTTGTGATGAACTTGATAATCACGAATTTACTTGATATGTTTGGGCATGATAATTGAGCCTGACATGACAGTGACCCGTAGTGGTGCACTCCTGGCATGACTAACCTGACATGACCTGATAGTGGCCCATCGTGGCGCACTCCTGACCAGTAAATTGGACATGTTAAACCTGACATGATATATCTTGATAAGCTATTGCGACGGCTACCTGACATGATATGACCTGTATAATTAAACTGGACACCGTGGGCGATTGTGCTTGTACAAATAATCCAGTCCTGTCTTGCATCATGTCTAGGAGGGGAATCCTTAGTACCACGGTCAGGAGTACCTACTGAAATGGACTAAGGCTAAATAACTAGATTAATACATTAGTCATAAAGATATCTCCCAGCTATAGGCAATCCCATTACCTGGGCACGCCTTGGGATCTGTAGCCTGCCGTCGAGTAGGGCACATTTCCAGCACACTGTCATGTGTTGCACCCTTCAAGCTACCTAAGGGTACATACGTTTCCTGGACGATGTACCCACTTGAATTCAATCCTAATCTTTCAACCCGGGTAACCTGGATGGTCTGCAGGGCTTGTGGCTGTGGAATAATCTCACTACATCTTGTTAGTAATTTGGCTTGTGACAACCCTAGTTAGTTAAAGTATCAAGCCGTAATTCTTGCTTGGCCGTAAAATGATTGGATGGAGTCTAACCAGTCTAGTCTTGCCCTGATCCTGATTACTGCATGACCAGAATGCTTGTATTTATTTTACCGATAAATGGTGAGAATTTCAAGTTCTGTTCAGACGAAGGGTTACAACCCCGGTCCTTGTTTGGTTTACGGGTTGTAACCTGGTTATCTGAATAGTTCCATGGTTATCTCGTCGTATATCATCCTGATGTATTTTCTTTATTTTTAGTTCTTACTTTATTTATACTCTTGTGTTGATTGCTGGTTTTAGTTTCTAAGTGAAGCTTCCTTTGTGGCACTTGCTCTTTCTGGGGTCTGACCCAGCTGGTTTTGTGTGGCCAGATTTTGGAGCAGCTCCAGAGGATCTACCAACATTCCAGCAAGATGGTGGCCACTAGACGGAACCCTGGCAACGAGTGGGTTTATTTTTGATCTCCCACTTTATTATAAAAATATTCTTTTGAGGCGTTTAGCCGGCGAGCACCTTAGCTCGATTGCACTTTACTTACTGTCTGCCTACGGGCTGTAACATGATTGACAGATCCTAGGGTTGATCATGTATGACTAAACTCTTGCTAGTCCTAACATTTTGTAACGACTAGCTTCATGATCAGCTGAATATGTAATATTTGGGATGCCTTATTATTGTATATTTAATGATCATACATCTCGTAACATTTACTTATTTGCTTGTGATTGAGACACTAGGCTTGTTCATGACCTTAGGAGACTGTTGGCTTGTAGTAAACCATCATGTATCTAGACATCCGTGACCGTATAGCGAGATGAAATCCATTTCATATACGTAGCTGGCTATGTCTGCCCCCGCTCACCAGTATTCTGGTTCTGGGGTGTGACACGCATGGACTATATACGATTTACATCCTCACAGTCAAAATAGCAATAAAATAAACACGGTCTAAGTAGCAGTATAAAATAAACACGGTCACTGGTCTGATCACATATATACTTGGTACTTCCCCTCCCGATACGACATGTAAGAAGCATGACAAGATATGAAAGAAAATACATGATGTGGTATCTGTGTAACGAGCATGTCGACAATCAAATATTATATAACTAATAATGAACTATAGTGATTAACAATAATGAAAACAAACAACAAATGTACTCGTCTGGTGTGCTGAGCTGATGATACGGGTCCGGTGCCAAACTCGAGTCCAAGTGACCTATTTGATAATTTATAATGATCAATACATGATATTGAAAGAATTAAGCCAATTCTAACTATACTATGTTTCCTTGGTTTACGAGTGGCCTAAGTTACCTGTTTTAACTTGTGCATGTAACCTATGACTCTAGAATTTATTAAAGGTGGGCATTTACCTATTTTGCAAGGATGTAGTTACTAATAGCTTAATATTTTACCTCCTTCTATTAGCCCTAATAGTCTCTACTGTTTACATAATCTTGACTGGACTCATATCCTATGTGATATATATACATATAGGAGTTGGCATCTTAGTTTACCTACTGTTTATACATGACATTAGACTCCCAATATTCTGCCTACAGCTGTTGCTATATGGTACAATACCCTGTAGGCCACACAATCCTATATTGCCATCACTATCGTATACCCTATGTTGTATGTACATACATTACTACTCCTACTGCCTATAATAATGTTTACACCTAACCAGTCCTATGACTTGCACCAGTTCTTATTTCCTACCGAACTCAGTACTATAGATACATGTATCACAACACACTCCTACTTGAATCCCTTCATTTAGTGACATGTACTGACTGGCATTCTATATACAGGTAAGGATATGTCTTCCCTGTTATTTAGGCTCCACATGCCCTGTGTGAATATTCATGTATCTAATATACATTAGATAACCTTCATAGGCCATCCTACTGATGGAACTGTGGATTTCTATGACCCTTACTTTGGTGTGTGTGTATTGATTGGTAGAAAGTTAAACAGATTTCACACATATTCTAACCCTTCATAGGTGGAAACTAGGGTTCACGAATTATACATGCGGCGGAAAGAAGATAAGTAATTCCTGGCAATCTCGAGCGAACAACCCAAGATCTTCTGCACGTATTCCTTCCTCGAGTTGGACGTCGTGTGGGCGACGATCTCCCAACCTTTTCTTCTCCTTGGCAACCCTCTCTTTCTCTCGTTACGTGAATGACAAATTTAGAGAAAGCTTCAGATTTTTTATCAATAATCTGGCGGCCAGAGAATAGAGGATATATAGGCTACGGCAGGGACCATGAGGAGAAATTAGGATTAGGCCTCCTAACGGATCTGGATATCCCATATTTAGCCCTAACACACAATCCAAGCCCATTAACAATAGCTCGGTCCACTAATGAGCTATTATTGCACTATCTCCCTAATCCCAAATTATGTTTGTGGGCTCCTTTTATTATATGCTCGTTTGGCTCCCCATGTTAAGATATCGTATGTCCGTCGATCAAATTAAGTTACTGACAACTATATTGATTCGACATCTTTTATCCTTAAGTAGTACCGCTCAACTTTATTTGTCATATCGTATATAATCCACCTGCAGGGTTTACATGACAATCCTTATGAGCTCCTTAAGGAGACATCATTAACCCGATGTATCGGGACATGGATTCTATTTATAATCAACAGCCCATCATACATACAATGTTATTACCCAATTCATAGATGTTGTTGATCCATAATGAATCTCACTCTTTTATGAGTCAAAGTAATGCACACTGCATATACATGTCCGTTATTATATCCGGATTAAGAGCACAAGCATCCTTAATAACAGAGGTGTTTGTTCTCTTATGTAGTCAGTACAAAGAGAACAACCTCAAGTGGTCCTGTTCAATACACACAAAGTATACTAGTGTAAACCAATAGTCAAGATAGACTAATACCAGATTATACTACAACCTTTCCAATAGATTGTCCAAGTCCATCCAGGTTGTGAACTATTTATATACTCCATAGGGAATTGATAATATGATCTTCTGTGTGACACCATACACCATATTATCTACAATATAGAATATCAGACATTTGCATTAACACTTGCAACAAATACAATATGCAAACATTTGTCCATATGATTCTCATTCAAAATTTAAGGAAATAAGGTTACTAAAGTTAATCAATACACTAATTGTAGTATTGGATGCAGTTAATCAATGCATTACTACCCTCAGAGTTTGGAGTAGACTTCGAAGGATGTTGCTGAGAGAAGAACCCAGATCGATTTGAATTCGGTCAACTTTTATGGCACTAATGTACCCTATATAATACAATGGCTTGTTGTGCCTGTTATCTTGAGCAACATGTCCTTCTTAGAGAACGTAATATTGGGGATAATTTCCCCATGCTGTAGAAGTATGGACATACGACAGGATTCTCTTCAGGCTGCTGGACCTGACAGATGAAGAACTCAGCGTATTTCAGTGCTTCACCTAGAGCATCCCAAGTATCTTTGGAGAGTCGGAGAAGCTCAAACAGAGAAAGCCGAGCTGTATTATTGGCTAGCTGCACCAATATATTGAAGTTGTGGGGTTTGACCAACCCTGAGGTGCTATCTTTTCTCAGAGGCTTGTTAAAACTAGTCTCCTTTTGTTTCTATTTTTTAGCTGCTGGAGGTTGGGATGAACCCTCCCCTAGAGCAGTGATAGGAGACACCTTTTTAGTCGGAACCTCATCCTGCTGAGTATTCTATTTTGACCTGGTCACCCCTGGCATGGCTTTTTTCGGAGAGGCAGTGACCATTTGGCAAGACTTAAACTTGTTGTCTCTGATTTTGGTGGTAGGAAGTACCATCGATTGGGTCATCTCAGGAGCTAGATTTATGTTAACCCACATGATCTCGTCTAGGTACGTCGTGAGTGGCACCAGCCCACTCACGTTGTCACGAGTCGGAGGAAGATTGGTTACTTCTATTATCGCTTTTGGGATAGGGATGACGCCATCTTGGGCCTCATTAGGCGGTAGGGTGCCAAACTGAAAGGATACTATATTTGTCAAGACTGTCTTGTCCTTATAGTTGAGAGTGAAGACATTCGCATTGATCACGCATTAGATGTAGTTCTTTAGTATGCAATAGTCTCGGGTTGGGTACCCGAAAACCGATGATAATGACAGTATTTTGGATCGCCAACTCTGTCGACCTCATCAAGGCTCTTAGGATCGGGCAATTTGATCTTATCGCCTTGCATAAGAACCTCGAAGAGTTGCAGGGTGTCTTCATCATTGAAGGAGTAGACCTTCTTCTGTCATGGTGCAGCTGGTGGCTTATGAGCAGGAGCTAACGCACCCTTAGAGGTATTGACAGTCAACTCATGTTTCCTTCTGGATTCACACCAACAGTTATTGCTGTTGGAGGTACATTTCCCTTTGTCGTCGAACACAGGGAAGCTTACTCCTAAAAGATGAGTATCTCGGACCTTCATTTCGGCGCTTTCAGTACCTAAAATGAATGCAGTCCAGCCTGTGTACTGGGTGGAATCTACCCAGAGTTTGACTACCGACGTTATGTTCTTGCAGCAATAGTACATTAGCACATGCTCTGGGACACCAGGAGATAATCTCAGGGCTGCTTATCGGAAGTGCTCAATGTAGGCTCGTACTGGCACTTTTTCTTTTCGGATGAGGTCTAATAGAGAGGACATTGTCAGGTCCATCATGCCCTCGTAGAATCGGAAGAGGGAAAAGTGCTTCAAATCTTCAAAGGAGGATATGCAATTATCAGGGAGGCTGCAAAACCATTCGTAGGCTATCCCCTTCAACGCCCTAATGAACAGACGTGTGGGCAAGGCATCGTCTTTCGGCAAGTACCTCGTCATGGAGGCAAACTATGTCAGATATCGGTAGGACGCTCCTTACTGTCGAATGGCGTCAGTGATTGTGGTTTACACTTGGAGGATAAACTATGTTGTTCCACTTAGGAGGATAAGGTTGCCGGATCCCGAGCTTTTGACACTCCTCTTGTTTGTCTTTAGCCTCTATATGAGTGCATAGATCCCTCAAATGCTTGAACAGTTCTTCGGTTGAGGCGGGAGCAGACGACCGAGGCCGAATATGTTGATCGGTCCCCAAGGGAGCGGATGACCAAGGCAGATTATGATAATTTGCTTTCGAAGGCACCCGCTGGGGCGGTACATTTGATTCCCCATTAGTTCACGGGTCAGGACTGGCAGATGTAGGAGCCTTTGTCGGAGGTTGGCTAGCCAAGGTGTTCCAGATGTCAAACATGACTTATGTCAAAGCTTGTATGGAGGTAGTAAAGGTTTGAAGTCCTGCTTCCAAAGTATCGATGCGGTTCAGAAGATTTGGGGCCGAGGCTTCTCCATTTTCTTCGTTTCTATCTTATGTCATATAGACAGATATAATGTGGGGTTAATTAGATGGGACAGTAGACCTTTCACATTTGGCCTCGCAGCCTTATGGGAAGATCATCATCGGGGCCCCTTCTTCTGAATCCTACTGTTGGCCACCCCCAACTGCATTAATATCTGTTCTTTGATAGATATCATCTTCTTTGAACGAAGGATTATGATGTATAGTCGAGGTCTAGCCACCCTCGGCCCATACTGCCGATGTGGTCTTCACTTTCGATCGGGTATCTAGAATACCCCAACAACATGGATTATTATTTTATTCCCTCGAGGTCGGCTCTTTAATGCACTAATCGAGGCTGGAGGGTTATTGGTTTTAATATTTCTTCTGGAAGAAGGAGAATTAGAAATGATGTGGCATGAGGCGACCAAGAGTTCTTCCTCGTCTTCAATTGGCACCTACTTTCTGAGATATTGTCGGACGGGAGCAGCAGATTACAGTCGTCAAAATATGGACTGCCTTGGTGGTGGGGTCACTGTTTTACAACAACAACAATTGATGGTGACAGTAGCACAAGTATGCCCCACGAGGGGTACATTGTGTGTAGTAATCTCTTTCGATCTACATTTGTGAGTGATCACATTACGTAAATCATGCATGGAGAGGTTCGCATTTATGCCCACTTTGTGCGCATGGCTAGGTCGTACAACTGGGTGTATATGTGAGTGATGCATCCCCTGATCTGGTTCCAGCGCATAAAATGCACCCAGATCGTTGATGGGAGAACAGCACGTATTATAAGTCGAATCCACTTCATGTGTATAGCCCACATAGGTGTATGGGTTCGACACCACAAGATTTGCCCCGTGACTTGGTTTCAGCGTATGAGATGAGACCAAGTGGGCGGAAGACTTTAAGAATTGACCTATTTCGGGCGCGAGGGTGCCTGAGTCAACTCTGTACATCTTACCATCAACCGCACGCATAACTTTCAACGCACGTTTCTGATTTCTGCTGGCACAGCACATTAAGGGCGTGAGGCCCGTGCTGCCTTAGATTTCTTTGTACTTGCCCACGAAGGCGAATAGTACTCAGAATCCAACTTTTCTTTGCCATGTTAGCAAGTGATTCTGTCGAAGACAGGAAGTTTTTCCCATACAGTAAAGCCCATGCATGGGAGTGTGTTTGCGCCTTTATTTTTTTGGTGTATCTTCTTTGACTGGGATGAAGTCGATTGGGAGTTGCAGTTAGCGTTGCGCTTTTCTGGCGGATGGGCCACTCCAGAAGCCATGCCTTGTTTGTTAATGACTTTAGCAGCAGGGATTGGCTGCGGCGGTACAGCCCCTTCGGTATTAGTGCTCGACGCATCGCCTTTAGGCACCCAGACCTAACGAGCCTTCTTCGACTTTGGCAGCCGCTTTGATGGACTCATACTTCCTTAAGAGAGAAACTTCTTGTACACTTGCTGATCGAAGCAAACAACCAGTATCTTCTGGAATGAGGCGAGCTTGTTGTCGTCGGATTGTGACACTACTTTCTCGTTGGAGGAAAAAGTCGTCCCCAGCAGAGTCACTAACTTGTTTGCCATTACAAGTAATAAAGAACTTTTGTATTAAACAAACGAAATAAAGTACAACTTTAATCCTCGATGGGATCTTTCGAGTATAATTTGTTTTTTCTGGGGATATGTGGCGATGGAGGGTTGATTCTTTACTCTGTTGATGATCTGACGACGATCAAGAGATAAACACAAGTCTTCGACTGGACGACGATTTGGCTCTCCTAAAGTATGCTCAGACTCTGTGTGTGTCTGTCTTCATGTGCGTTGAATGAAAGAATGATCCTTCTATTGTAGGGGCTGGAATGATCCATTCAGGTTCACATATGCGATGTGTACATGGAAATTTTGTACGTAGGAACGCTACGTGCATGACTTTGTTGGACGCAGGGGCGCTGTACCCGAAAAGCTTGAACTGAATCTGGAGTAACTGCATTATTGGGCTGAGAATGAGGTGACACGTGACAGTTGTTAAGATTTTTTTGTTGCTGTGATCATGGGTGGTTAGCACCCTTTCATAAGCATGACTGAGTCAATCACACTGGTGCATGTACATTGCTCACAGATCTCGATATGTTTGATAGATAATAGATTTGATGCTCCTGGAGGATCTAGCGCATGAGGAGACTTGGCGTATGGCTCCTGAGGGTGCATAGCAAGTATGGACGTACGGTTTAAGGGCACATACGAAGTCTTTTCGGGTCTGCCACGTGGTAGAGCACAGCTGTAACCGATAGACGAATAATAATTATACCGACGTATGTTGACGTAGGCGACCCTTCATTTTTTTCTAAAAATTGTCGTCTGTACTGTCTTCGAGATATGTGTTGCTGACATCTGACACTCAGCATTAAATGCTTGATGGGCGAGGAGCCTATGTAGGTATATTATTGTGGAGCACATCAGCTGTGAGGCGCATCAGCTGTAGGGCACATTAGATGTAGGGTGCATCAATTATGGGGCGCATCACTTTCGGTCAACCTCGTTGAGCATTTTGGGGCTCGAATTGATGACTTTGACTTGGTTAAAATCGAGATGGCAGATTCATCACCATTAGTGTTAGGTTTATCGCATTAATCTCGCGGAGGCTACCACTTGGCGCATGGGTTTGACCATGCTTTGGCCTATAAATAGATGTGTTTGTAGAGAAGAGAGTTTGCTGATTCTCGTTCCACCCGACTTCTGTAGGATCAATAGAATCTCTAAAAGGGGTGAATAGTGTGCACTAGAAAGATATCTCCAAAAAAACTTTAACTAGGTATAGGCAGATATAAAATAATTACTTAAATGCAATGAAGTAAAGAAGTAATTAAATAGTGCAATAGGGCAATAGGCAAACACCGAAGTTTATATTGATTTCCTTCTGAAGGGACTAGTCCAGTCGCGACAACTCTTGTCCGCTATTAATCCACTATTTGAAATAGAGAGTATAGCACGTGCTTTACTCCGAAGAACACGCCAACTTTAATATCGTCGTATTTTATTCCGAAGCCCACGATCAAACTTTAACACCTTTCTGAGAAAAGCTTTTATACTCCAAGATTGTACAACTCAAATGTTCCTAGTCGAAAACCACCAGCACTTAAAAGAATTGGAGTTGTCTTGGGAATAAAAAGATTAAAGCTTTTGTAGATAGGAAGGCTTTAGAATAGATAGAGAAGATTAAGAATGAATGAGTGATTAGAAATGACAAATTCTTCTCTATTTATAGGATTTTTTGAGGCAGAACTCGGTTATGGCAAAGTTCAAAATTTTGAACGTTATAGATCTAAATGAATAGAAGTTTGCTGTTGACCAGGAGTGAACCAAGGGAACCGAGTTCAGTCCGAGTTCGGCCAGAACTTGGCCCCAGTTCGGTTAAGAGGTTTTTAGGATTTTCTGGCCAGTTTTTGGTTTAGCAAGGGTTTGGATAGAAAGATAGGTTTGTAAGGGTAATCTAGGGTAATCTAAATTGCCAGTGATCCCGACTCATAATTTATCTTGACTCAAGAAAATAAAAAATACAGAATAAAGTATAAAATCTTCTTTGACGATCATGTGCCATCTTCTGAAGTCTTCTTTGCTCTCTATATCAATGTCAAAGTTTTAAGTCAATTATCAATCAAGTTGAGCATGGCTGCATAGGCCAACAATCTCCTCCATTATGATAATGTGACCAAAACTACAATTTGATACTTTTATCGTTGTTCAGCTTTGTTTTGGAAGAAGATCGGTACAAAAATAGTTCATGCAATGGTGCAATACTTTTTGGAATTGCTCTCCCATAATCATGTCATTTTTTGACTTCTTCCCCCGCAAGAAAACATTTTTGCTGAACATCTGTGAAGTCTAGAAAGAAAACTAAACCAAACTTTTAGAGCAACATGAGTGTATCTTGATAATCAATAGTTATGAAAGTATCATAAGTTTCTCCCACGTTTTGTCATATAAGCAAAATAAAAGAATGGTACTCAGCACAAATATAGATAAAAAGTGCATAAAGAAATAAATCCATAATCAAAAATGCATAGAGTGCTGAAAATGTGAAACCGATACATGCTGACTAAAAAGAAACTCATAACTACTATGATAATGCATGAAAGAAGCATTGATCACTAATACAAGAAAAACATAAGTAAAAATATAAATAGTGACGTTGTATCACTAGGAAACATCCTCAATCGTCATCTTCATCATCAGCATCTGCCGGTTCGACATCACAAAAGGTTATACGAACTTTTTGTTTATTGAACTTGAAAAAAGCTATAATCGATTCATATGCGAGAAAATCTAAGTACAAGAATTCTGGAAAAGCGTGACGGTGGAGATCAAGTACTGCAGCGGCTCCTTTACTCCATTGACGATCTGACGACGAGTTGGACTTGCTTTAACTTTCTGGTACCTTTGATGGAACTCTAGGGCTACCGATCAAGAGGATACCGGAGTTGAAGGCTTCGAAGCTCTGCCTTCTATCTTTTGCTTATTTTTTCTCTGTGTGTCCTCCTCCTCTTCTGTTGAAGGGAAAACTCCTTCTTTTTATAGAGGAAAGGGGACACATATGCGATGTGCACTCGAATTTGAGATATGAAGGAATTTGCTGTCATTGCACGGTGTGGGCTTCTGCTAAGGTGAAACGTGGCAGACGTCGAGATTCCCCTCTATCGAGATCTCGGGTGGTTATCAAAATAATCGAAGGAGGAGACATGAGGCGCGTGTCTATTGCTGGGAATCCTTTGTATAGATGAAGCCGAGTAGATCTTGGATTTCATCTCAGAGTAGTATTCTGTTTGATCTTCAAGAGGCTATCGGTTTAAACAAACCAACTTGATACGACCTTTATCAAAAGAACAAACTTCGTCCTTATCTGAGTTTTAAACCAATTGATAAGATATTTGCACTTATCAAAATGATCAACCTATATCCTATCTTTGAGAGTGGCGGTTTAAACAAACCAATTGGGTAGGACCATACAACCTGCGCCTCTAGCGAGGTCTTAGTGCTGCTGCGCTTCTGGTGCAATGAGTAGACTATTCTCCTGGAGATAACGGAGCCTCTGCGCTATCAGACGACGAGTGGACTATGTTTCGAAGACGACGGATCCTTTGTGCGTTTGAGCGATGAGTAGGCTGTGTTTCGAGTAGTAAAGTTACTATGCTTTAGGGCAACAAGTAGGCGGTGCTTCAGGCTAACAAGGTTACTTTGCTTTTGGAGCGGCAGTCGGACTTGTGTTGGATGCAATGGTGTTTCCCAAGTCTTTGATGAAGGAGGTTGAGCTTCTGGGTCGAAGCAGAGGTCTGCGCCGTTGAAGCTGGGATGATGAGAAGGCATCACCGGTCTGTGCCTCCTTCTGGCGCAGGATTGTGGCTTCACTTCTGGTTTGAAGAAGGTGGCTTTGAAGTCTTCTTTAAGAGAATTATGACAGATCTTTAAGGAACGACTCCCTCTTAATTGCCACCGTTACTTGGGAAATTTTAAGGGGTCTTTTAATGGTCTATGACTTAGTCGAATGAACCTATTTAATGAGGTTTATCGTGTTGAGTCCTACGTTCATCCCATTAATGTAGGAATTTTGACCGACAGTCCCGTGGCCTATGTCTTGGACCACTCCCGCCCTATATAAAGGGGGAATTTCTTTTGAAGAGTCACGTATTCCTCTTTTTGTCCTTCAACACCATGCTGAATCCAGACTTAGCTTCGAGCGGCCGTTGGCCTTGCCTATGTCGGATTTTAGTTGAGGATCCCTTCGTTCAAAGGAGCTGTGCCTTCGTAGAAGAACTGCTGATGAGCTTCGGGATGTACTGGAACGCTTCTCATGGGGAGTTCGAACCTTAGCAAAATTTTGGAGGTCTTGGAGGTCCTGACGATCGAGTTTGATCTGTTTGCCAACAAAAAGTGCCGCAGGTTATGCTCTGCCCTGCTCATGGGCGGCTGCGCGCTTTTGTTAAGCTGGAAGAGCCTCAGAAGCTGATGCGCTTTTGAAAAGGGCCTCCTGTCATGCTGTGGATTGAATTCTTGCTCGGGCCAATAACTGCTTCAGGAAGAGCTGCGCGTCTGGGGGGGTGTTGTGGTAGCAGACTTTGATGGCGACTGTATTCACATCTACTATCCACAGTCCCTCCTCTCATGACGATCACACTGTGAAGTTGAACCCCAGCGTAGATCCGTAGGAGTTTTTAATTCATCATATATAATCATAAATACTTTGTAACAGATCATTGTAATTAGGAAGTCTTCTTTTATGTAATCGTGACGAATTTGTAATAGACTCTTGTAGCTATGATTTAATAAAAAGAACTTTCTTTGAACTTTTTATCTGTTTTTTGTGAGTTTGTCTTTTTGTTAGCGTGCTTGACCTTCTACGCTTCTATGAAGCTAGGTTGGTAACGAAAGCACCAACCTGCATCATTCATTATCTGCGCCTTTGTGAAGATGGGTGGGTAGCGAGAGTACCCACCTGCACCTTGTGTTATCCTGTGCTTTTTTATGCTTCTACAAGACCCCCTTCAAAGTGTCCCAAACTTGAGTCAAGCTCGGGATACTTTGAAAAGAAGCATGACAGTTGTTTCTTTGTAGGTGAAATGCCCATCACATCTGCTTCCAGGCTGACGTTGCTCGGGCTTCAGCATTAAATACCTCAAGTTATCGCTTCCTTAAGTTTTGATCATGACTCATCATTTCTCGTGTACATTTATCATGACCTTTTTCTGAACCCACGTCGTTATGAGGGTTTATGAAGCGTCTTGTCTTCTTTTGTTGACGTGGCACGACTCTTCCTATAAGTAGGAATGTTGGAGGAGAGAGAAAAGCTTTCTTTCTTTTCACCTACTCCTTCACTGAAACCTTTGTCAAAGTCTTCTCCTCTTTTCAAACCATAACTTTTTCCACCATGGCTAGCAAAAAATCAAGCGCATGGAAGGGCCTGTGACGAGCCCAAGGAAGACTAAAAGAAAGAGGCCTGTCCTCGATATCGGTGACCTTGATGAGTCTTTGATTGCTGGTTGTCACGATCCGCTACCCAAATTGTTGGGCCGGGCCGAGTCATGTCCAGCCTACGCTTGAGATAAAGCGTAGTAAGCTGTTCTAAAGATAACAAGATAAGACTAAAATATGCTAACAGTTCTATATGTAATAAAAAGTCATAAATGTTCCAAATACAAAAGTCATCTCGTATAATAGTAGGTTTCAAGTACAAGTCCAAAATGTAAAGCTGGATACAGGTCCAGTCACAAAATACATAGTCCAACAATATGACTACTCTCGAACGCCGAGTAACTACGCAAACTAGACGAGTTTCCCTGCAGGTATATCCTCGTAAGATAAAGTCTGGTCCTCGGCAGCAACTCCATAATAGGAATTGTAGAGCAACTCCTCCTCGGTAAGTATACCTACAATGTTATCCTGTCAGGATGGGAGCAAGTACTGAATCTAACAAACATATAATACTGATCATGTGATGGAAAGAAATGATATATCATGTTTATCCAGTTTTAGATACCTTTTATCATGGCAATAATTATTTGTTTTAAAGTTTAAAACTGTAGTAGGTGAGTGATCAGTCAATAGGTAATCAGGATGTACAGTGGTACATATCAATTTTCTGAAGTGTACATATGTGACCTTAACGGCATCGGTGTAAGTCCATACACAAACGCGGGATCAGACATACGACAAAGTTACATATAGAATGTAACAGTGCTCGATAAATACATATGGAGAAGGGGACATGATCACGTACACTACTAACAGTTTTTCCTTAACCCATTGTTTAAACATGTGAGAGATATAAAAACTGTCCTAAATATGGTAGAGACTGAAAGTAATACAACATGTGAAGTTTTAACTTGCTACCCCAAGGATCAGCATTTAACATGGTTGGAATTCACAGTTATTGTTATAGCAGTATGTAAAGTTTATAGAAGTACTTGCCTTTAGCAAAGCAAAGCAACGATAGAAATGCTACAGATGCCTGGTGACTCGTCACTGTAGAAATAACACATAAACTTAGTTTTTACACTAAGTTAAACACTAAGACACTAGTTGTGTGATACGACTTTCTGACTGGACACCTAGCCAAACGATAACTTTAGCATAGGAGACCAATGTGGGATGACATAATACCCAAACTAACTTTCTAGGGTCTTTATACTAGTGTAGGGTGAGGTTCAATACGACTATAACTCAAAACAACACAAAATATTGCAAGTCGTAACTATTCAATAAATAAATCAAACAGTACACTGTGCTCCAACAATTTTTGAGATAGACAAAAAGCCCAATTTTATATAAAATAAAGAACCAAAATGATCTTTGTTAATTATAGAAATTTATACTAATTTTTCTAGAATTTATAAACCCTCATAGATATTTATTAAAAATCAGCAAACATATGTACCCTGAAAATGAGTTCTATTTTCCTATTTTTATAAAATACCAAAATCACTTACTAAATGCTGGAAAAATTATAATAAATTATCTAAATTAACATAGTATTTAAATACAATTTTTCATAGATTTTTACACAGTTAAAATATATATATATTCAAAAACAGCAAGTAACACTTTCTGGAAAATAATTAATTATTTATTTACTATTTTGTCCATGTATTCGAAATTGAACCGAAGTCCAGATGCAAGACCCAGAGCCATGAATCAAGTCCAATATGACTTGTACAGACTCTGAATGTATTAGACACAATTGGACCCAAAAATTTATGCTAGATTTGGACATCAATTGGTCATAATTAATAAAATACAAGAATTTAAATATAAATAATATATTTTGAAGTGGTAAAATGTACAAGTCACAAAGTTATATAATAAAATAACTTGTGAAATTTTACATAATAATATTTAGCACTAAAATTTGTATTTGAAAATATATATATAATTATTCAACAAACACAATTATATATATACATATATACATAAATATATAGGAATATATATATATATATATATATATATATATATATATATATATATATATATATATATATATATATATATATATATATATATATATATATATATTTTATATATATATATATATATATATATATATATATATATATATAAAATAAAAAAATATATATATATAATAAATATATATATATATATATATATATATATATATATATATATATATATATATATATATATATAGATATATATATATATATATATATATATATATATATATATATATATATATATATATATATAATAATAATAATAAATATAAATTATATATATAACATAAATACAGTATATATATATATATATATATATATATATATATATATATATATATATATATATATATATATATATATATACATAAAAAAATACGTATATATATATATATATATATATAAAATATATATATATATATATATATATATATATATATATAATAATAATAATAATAATAATAAAACTAAAACAAAATAAATCAAAATAAAACAGGAAATGGGGGCTCGAACTCGGCCAGGGCAGGGGGGTGGTTTAGCGCGCTCGGTCTAGCCAAGGGGTCAGCCCGAGTCATTTGTTAGGGAATGGGTTAGGGTTATATTTATTAGGGTTTAGGTTAACGGGTTATAAACCCGATAGCACATACTTCGTGTCCTGACAGTTAAGGACACGAAGATACACGAGTCTCGTGTCCGGGTCATTCACGACACACACGACACGAGTTTGCCGTGTCCAAACTTACCACTAGAGTCGTCGTGTCCAGGCAAATTACATATGTCAAAACGAGACACAGAACGACACGAAAGAGAGCTGACACGTACGTGTCCGGCATCGGGGTTTGAAGTCGATGGGGCTTCCGGCGGCTAGGGGCGTCGTGGTCGCGGTGCTGGGGTGGCGCTGCACTCGCCTTACTTTGACGAACCCTTCGGTGGTGGTCGATGACAGTGAGGGTGGTTATGGAGCTTGTGCTAGGGGGTCGTCGGAGTTAGGGTTTCGGTGGGGTCTCGTCGGGGAAGAAGGAGTGGAGGCTTGTTGTGGGGGGTCGTGGTGGTGTGCTAGGGTTAGGGTTTGGTCTGGAGGTATTTATAGGGAGGAGGAGGTCGGTTTTAGTGGCTAGGTCGGCCGGGAAAGACGGGGAAAAGTCGGTGGTCGTCGGTCGTCGGGGACAGCTGGTCGGGAGAACGTGGGGAGGGGGTGATGGTAATTTACAACAAGGCCCCCGAAGTTTGGGGTCTTGCGAAATAGCCCTATGCATACCGGTTTGCAAATTAATATTTGTAAACCGTAATTAAAATAAATCACTAATTTGCAAACTGATATAATAATAATTTGACAAATTGCATAATGATATTAAAACAAATTTAAATATTACAAAATGATATATTTTGATTAAAAAATTATTTAAAAATTAATTAAAAATTCTAGAAAAATTTATAGCAATTATATTAATTTATTTTAAATATAAAAATGCTGTTAAAAATTATAACAGTACTATTTTGAAATCCAGGGGCTTACAAATCTTCCCTCCTTGAAAAATTTTGTCCAATAAATTCACAAGGATAAGAGACTCTACAAACATTCTAACATAGCAAGCAATACAAACAAATGACTAAGGCTACTATTAAGACTAACCTCTAGGGTATCAAGCGGGAACGGGTGGTTCCCTCGCAGCTGTTGGGTCGAACAAGTAAGGATATCTCTCCCTCATGTCCGACTCCCTCTCCCAATTAGATTCACCCGGAGAGTGACGGCTCCAAGCTACTCGTACTAAGGGTATGACTTTATTCCTCAGCCTCTTCTCCCTCCTGTCCAATATCTCCACTGGCTGCTCAGTGGCTGCAAGGCTCGGTCCGATCTCCAACTCTGAATGATCTAGAACATGGCTGGGGTACGGAACATATCTCCTCAACTGAGACACATGAAAGACATCATGAACTCCTGCTAGGCTGGGTGGAAGTACAACCCTGTAAGCTACCTCTCCGATCCTGCCTAGTATTTCGAATGGCCCGATGTACCTGGGGCTCAACTTGCCTCCTCGTCCAAACCGGATCGTCTCTCTCGTAGGTGATATCTTCACCAGCACCATATCTCCGTCGGCAAACTCCATCGGTCTGCGACTAGCATTGGCCCAGTGTTTCTGCCTGTCCTGAGCGACTCTGAGCCTGTCTCTGATCATCCCGACCTTCTCTGCTGTATCCGTGATCATCTCTGGCCCAAGCATAACTCTGTCCCCAACATTATCCCAAAAGAGCGGTATACGGTATCGTCGTCCATATAGTGCCTCGAAAGAAGATATACCGATGTTGGCTTGGTAGCTGTTGTTGTATGAAAACTCTACCAAGTACAGATGGCTCTCCTATGATCTGCCAAAGTCCAGCACACAAGTCCTCAGCATGTCCTCTAGCGTCTGTATCGTCCTCTCGGACTGCCTATCTGTCTGCGGGTTGTACGCTGTACTGAACTTGAGCTGACTGTCCAACTCCTCCTGCAAGCTCCTCCAGTATTGGGACGTGAATCTGTTGTCTCGGTCCGACACGATGCTCACTGGTACTTCATGCAAGCGAACTATCTGCTGCATGTATAGCTCCGCCAACTTCTCGGTAGAAAGCCCCACCTTGAAGGGTATGAAGTGCGCACACTTCGTCAGCCTGTCCACGATGACCCAAATGGCATCCTTTCCTCCTTGGGAACGAGGAAGCCCTGAGATGAAGTCTATCGTAATGTGTTCCCACTTCCACTCGAGAATGGGTAACGGCTTCAATAGACCAGCAGGCCTCTGGCGCTCCGCCTTGACCTGCTGGCAAACTAGGCATCTCGAAATGAAACATGATACATATATCTTCATCCCGCGCCACCAAAGATGTTTCCGCAAGTCACGGTACATCTTGTTAGCACCAGGATGAATAGAATATCTCGATCAGTGTGCCTTCTGTAAGACTGCCTTTATCAGCTCTCCCTTCGACATGTACAACCGGCTGCCATGCCTCAAGGATCCATCCTCCACTATGGTGAAGTCATCCAGCAATCCAGCTAAAGCCTGGGCTCGAAGTCTGCGAAGGCTCTCATCTGTAGACTGTGCCTCCTTGATTTGCCCTATCAAATCTGACTAAATGTCAAGCGCCATCATCTGTATCACTGATCCTGGCCGAACTATCTCGATACCGAGCTTCTCCAGAACTTCCCACAAATGTTGATCTATTATCAGATACCATGCCATCGGATACCTGCTCAGTGCATCTGCCACCATATTTGTCTTCCCGGGATGATATTGTAAATCGATGTCGAAGTCCTTCATCAACTCCAACCATCGTCTTTGTCTCATGTTCAGCTCTTTCTGTGTGAACACATACTTCAAGCTCTTGTGGTCAGTAAAGATTTCCACACGCTCTCCGTATAAGTAATGTTTCCATAACTTGAGTGTAAAGATCACCGCAGCCAACTCTAGGTCATGGGTAGGATAGTTCTGCTCATGAGTCCGTAATTGCCTAGATGCATAAGCAATCACTTTTCCATGCTGCTGTAGGACACATCCTTGCCCCTTTTCCGAAGCATCGCTGTATATGGTGAAACCTCCAGATCCTGAAGGTAATGTCAGAACTGGAGCGGTCGTCAGCCTCCTCTTCAGCACCTCAAATACTGCCTGGCAGTCCTCTGACCAGATGTACTCTACATCCTTCTGCGTCAATTTTGTCATGGGTTCAGCTATCCTAGCAAAGTCCTGGACGAACTTTCTATAATAGCCGGCTAAACCCAAAAAGCTCCTGATCTCTGAAACTGACGTCGGAGCCTTCCATGTCTCAACGGCAGCAATCTTTCTGGGATCCACCGAGATCCCCTCTCCAGTAACTATATGACCGAGAAAATCCACTCGGTCCAAAAAGAACTCGTACTTCGACAATTTGGTGAACAACCTCTCCTGCCTCAGAATCTCCAAAACTGTCCGCAAGTGCTCTGCGTGCTCCTCCGACGTCTTCGAGTATATCAGGATGTCGTCGATAAATACTACGACGAACTTATCCGGATACTGGTGAAATATCTTATTCATCAAATTCATAAAGACAGCTGGTGCATTTGTGAGACCAAATGGCACCACCAGAAACTCGTACTGCCCATACTTCATGTTGAACGTCGTCTTCTGGATATCTGCAGCCCTGACTTTCACCTGGTGGTAACCGGATCTCAAATCTATCCTGAAAAACACCTTCACCCTACTCAACTGGTCGAACAAATCATCTATCCTGGGTAGAGGATATTTGTTCTTAATGGTGATGGTATTCAAGGCCCGGTAGTCAATACACAACCGGACTGTACCATCCTTCTTATGCACAAAGAGCACTGGCGCTCCCCATAGAGATGCACTAGATCGAATGAAACCCTTTTTCAATAGGTCATCAATCTGCTCCTTCATCTCAACGGCCTCCTTGGGGTCCACTCTATAGCAAGCCCAGGATACTGCTGATGAACCTGGTACTAAATCTATAGTGAACTTCACATCTCTGTCAGGCGAAAGTCCTAAAAGATCCTCGGGGAATACATCCATAAAATCCCTAATGATAGGGTGTGGCAGTGCTATCTCCCCAACTGTCGCACAACAGTTCGGCTCTAGGCTGATCTCCGGCCCTGTCCTCCTGACACTGAATGGTGTCGTGCCTGGGGGACTGAACAGAATACTATCCTCATGACAGTCTATAGTTGCATGGGCATAGCTAAGCCAGTCCATCCCCAATATAATATCATACCCGGGGAGTGGCATCACAAAGAAACGACCCCTAAACTCTCTCCCTGCTATAGTAATAGAGCATCGATAGATAGCTCTAATGGGCACTGGTCCGCCTTCCGTAGGTGTAGCTACTAAGCGGTGTTTATACAAAAACTCTAATGACAGGAAGCTATGAGATGCACCGGAATCAAACAATCATAGAGCTAGAAAAGTATGCAAATAAATATGACCTGTGATGACGTCAGCCAAATAATCTGGCTCCGAAACCTGCTCCGGCTCCGGCTCAAGAGCTAGGCTATAAGCCTTCCCCTGGGGTCTCTTCTGCTGCTGTAGATGTTGTCCAAACCTCTGCTATTGAGTCGAAAGCGGCGGTCCTCTAGACTGTGGTCCGGCACCAGGTACCCTGGCTACTGGGCAGTCCCGAAGCTGATGGGTGGTAGACCCACAAGCTAAACAATGCCCTAACCTCTTCCTACAGATAATAGCATCATGGCCTGGCCTCCTACAGAATACA
The DNA here is from genome assembly GCA_029216955.1 of Iris pallida. Classification (NCBI taxonomy): domain Eukaryota; kingdom Viridiplantae; phylum Streptophyta; class Magnoliopsida; order Asparagales; family Iridaceae; genus Iris; species Iris pallida. The sequence goes on from JANAVB010022597.1 coordinate 7,099,778, forward strand.
CACAAAGCTCCCTTCTGCTGTTGCCGGGGTCCTGGGGCTCTAACTGGCGGGATTGGGTGATGAGGTGTGAGAGGACGGTATGTTTGCTGGTGTGGCGTCGGTGCTCTCGGCTGAAAAGCCTGATGCTTGGACGGTCCCTTGAGGTGTACAGAAGTCGGCCTCTTGCAAGACTGAAGACGCTCCTCTATGCTCTGGGCCAACTCTAGGCTCTGGGAGTAGTCAGTCGTACCGTTCGCCACTATAAGAATGCCAATGTCTGGAACTAGACCATGGCAAAACCTACGTGTCATCTCCTCTGGGTCTGCGACTAAACTAGGAGCGAAATGGCTCAGGCGACTAAACTCTGCTGCATACTCGTCAACAGAATGGTTTCCCTGTTGGATGTTCTGGAATTGTAGCCCCATGGCTACCCTAGCGGTGGTCGAAAAGAATTTCTTTTTGAACTGGGTTTTGAACTGATCCCAAGTGGCCTTTCCTCTCGCGAATAGCGGCTCATTTCGGAACCAAACTCCTACCAAGTCTGTTAGCAAATATCCTGTTGCCTCAACCTGGAGGTCACTCGGCAACCTAGCTCCAAGGAGCCTCCTCTCTACCGAGTCTAGCCAGTCATCTGCTACTACTATGCCCTCAGTACCTAAAAACTCCTTGGGGTTCAGACCCATGAAGTCCTTGATTGTCCCTGCTCTCTGTCGTGGCTCTACAGGTGGTGGGACCACGATACGCTCCTCAGAACACTCTATACTCTGACGGAGTAGGTGGTCTTCTTCTGATGGGTCGTTAGGAACCCCTGGATCAGAGTGAGCAGTTGGTTCCCGTCGAGTGTGACGAAAGCCTGGGCAGGTATAGTAATAGGTGGTGGTGGAAGTATCGGGTCCTGCTGAGACTGTGATGTGGAAGGTGGTGGAGGCATTTGGGTTGGTGGATTTATGAAGTGGGGGAGTATGGTGGGTGGAGGTGGAGGTGTATCGGTCAACTGGTCAACCGACTGGATAGGGAGTGTGCCATTCTCAGGTGTGACATACTGGAATAAACGGGTGAGCACCATCTAAATAAATAGAAAGGACTTATAAGGACTCTTTAAAGTAAACAGTCATAAATAATAAGAAAATCCAATTTTTGTAATAATGAACATGTGATGCGTTTTCTATGTTGCAGTCCTAGTATTCCTCTAGGTGTTCTAAGCGTCATTCCTAGTGTTGTCTAGTTATCTTAAGTTCCTAATTGCAGGCATGCTTGGTATAATGACGTAACCAAACAATTTAGTCTTGACCTGCATGGGCCACCACTAAAAATATGTCACAATCCGCTACCCAAATTGTTAGGCCCGGCCGAGTCATGTCCAGCCTACGCTTGAGATAAAGCGTAGTAAGTTGTTCTAAAGATAACAAGATAAGACTAAAATGTGCTAATAGTTCTATATGTAATAAAAAGTCATAAATGTTCCAAACACAAAAGTCATCTCGTATAATAGTAGGTTTCAAGTACAAGTCCAAAATGTAAAGCTGGATACAGGTCCAGTCACAAAATACATAGTCCAACAATATGACTACTCTCGGAACCCCGAGTAACTACGCAAACTAGACGAGTTTCCCCGCAGGTACATCCTCATAAGATAAAGTCTGGTCCTCGGCAGCAACTCCATAATAGGAATCGCAGAGCAACTCCTCCTCAGTAAGTATACTTATAACATTATCCTGCCAGGATGGGAGCAAGAACTGAATCTAACAAACATATAATACTGATCATGTGATGGAAAGAAATGACATATCATGTTTATCCAGTTTTAGATACCTTTTATCATGGCAATAATTATTTGTTTTAAAGTTTAAAACTGTAGTAGATGAGTGATCAGTCAATAGGTAATCAGGATGTACAGTGGTACATATCAATTTTCTGAAGTGTACATACGTATCCTTAACGGTATCGGTGTAAGTCCATACACAAACGCGGGATCAGACATACGACAAAGTTACATATAGAATGTAACAGTGCTCGGTAAATACATACGGAGAAGGGGGCCATGATCACGTATACTACTAACAGTTTTTCTTTAACCCATTTTTAAACATGTGAGAGATATAAAAACTGTCCTAAACATGGTAGAGACTGAAAGTAATACAACATGTGAAGTTTTAACTTGCTACCCCAAGGATCAGCATTTAACATGGTTGGAATTCACAGTTATTGTTATAGCAGTATATAAAGTTTGTAGAAGTACTTGCCTTTAGCAAAGCAAAGCAACGATAGAAATGCTATAGATGTCTGGTGACTCGTCACTGTAGAAATAATACATAAACTTAGTTTTTACACTAAGTTAAACACTAAGACACTAGTTGTGTGATACGACTTTTTGACTGGACACCTAGCCAAATGATGACTTTAGCATAGGAGACCAATGTGGGGTGACATAATACCCAAACTAACTTTCTAGGGTCTTTATACTAGTGTAGGGTGAGGTTCAATACGACTATAACTCAAAACAACACAAAATATTACAAGTCGTAACTATTTAATAAATAAATCAAACTGTACACTGTACTCCAATAATTTTTGAGATAGACAAAAAAGCACAATTTTATATAAAATAAAGTACCAAAATGATCCTTGTTAATTATAGAAATTTATACTAATTTTTTTGGAATTTATAAACCCTCATAGATATTTATTAAAAATCAGCAAACATATGTACCCTAAAAATGAGTTCTATTTTCCTATTTTTATAAAATACCAAAAGCACTTATTAAATGCTGGAAAAATTATAGTAAATTATATAAATTAACATAGTATTTAAATACAATTTTTCACAGATTTTTACATAGTTAAATTATATATATTCAAAAACAGCAAGTAACACTTTCTGGAAAATAATTAATTAATTATTTACTATTTTGTCCATGTATTCGAAATTGAACCGAAGTCCAGATACAAGACCCAGAGCCATGAATCAAGTCCAATATGACTTGTACAGACTCTGAATGTATTAGACACAATTGGGCCCAAATACCCATGCTAGGTTTGGACATCAATTGGTCATAATTAATAAAATACAAGAATTTAAATATAAATAATATATTTTGAAGTGGTAAAATATACAAGTCACAAAGTTATATAATAAAATAACTTGTGAAATTTTAAATAATAATATTTAGCACTAAAATTTGTATTCGAAAATATATATATAATTATACAACAAACACAATTATATATATACATAAATGTATCTGCAAGAGCGCTCCATATGGAGTGCCAAGAAGATGAGACGAGCGTCACCGACTTGGGCTAGTATACTGGAACTTCGACAGGTTATGAAGGACGACATCTGTTGGAGAATAAATGGAGGATTGATTAAGATACTTGAAGAGCCATGGATTCCATCACTACCGGGTTTTTGAATTTCTGAGTGCAGGATACCGAGCAATGGACCCATACTTGTGCGGGATCTCATTTGTACAGACACTAACACTTGGAACATATCTCTGATTCAGAGTTTGTTTAACCCATTGTAGGTGGTAGCCATCACTAGAATTCCGCTCACGGGAGATGGAGGACCGGATGAAATTATCTGGACAAAAGCTAGTAATGGGAGCTTTACTCCCAAATCCCTCTAGGAGGAGTTTAGAAGGCGAGAGCCCAGCACGTCACATTCTGACGTTAACAAAGAAACTTGGCACAAGCTCTAGAACTTGGGTAACATGGCACCCAGAGTTTGTTTTTTTCATTTGGCGGCTCCTCCAAAACTCTCTCCCTTTGCTCACTGTGCTTAGCAGACGTATTCCCAGTATCAATACCAATTGTCCGTTCTGTCTTATGCAGGAGGAAGACGATAACCATCTATTCCTCCACTGTCATCTGTCTAGAGTTGTCTGGTTCGCTTGTAGTATTGGCCTTCGTGTTAACAGCTCACGGATATAAAATCTATCTTGAGGGAATAGTTGATAGACAAGGAATGTGAAGATGTGGCGAGGAGAGGAGCGAATATCCTGTGGGCCATTTGGGAAGGCGCAATGCAATTGTGTTTTTAATAACTCCCATCCGATAGCTGAGAATATTATCCATGAAGCAAATATCATGTATAATGATTATGGAGGTACTTCAAATCCTCAAATGCTACATCTGCAAGAGCTCAGTCAATTACATCAGCAAAATTCTTGGATGCCTCCTTCTATCGGATGCAATAAAATTAACATAGACGGTGCAGTCTCGTCATCTGCCATTGCTGCTGCTGTCGTGGCTAGAGATGAGAGGGGTAAATGCATTGCAGCCAGATCGAAGGTCTCGGAGGATATTGCCACGTTCGGAGCTGAGCGGTCTCTTCTATCGGAGATCCTTGCTTTTCGCCAGGGTGTTATACTTGCTAATCATATTCGAGCCAAGCAAATGACTATAGAGGGAGACTCATTTATTGTTCAGAGGATTTTCAATGGGGATGACGAACAGGTCCCTTGGAGACTCGGAGACCTGATCAGGTCTATCCGCGAGGAGATTCGTGAGATGAGGGTATCTGTGGAGTTTGGTTTTACTCGTAGAGCTGGTAACATGGTAGCTCATAGTTTAGCTTCATTCTCTTTGAGCAATCTCATCTGCTGTGATGAGATGGGGACTCCACTTTGTATTGCTCAGTTAGTAGCAAACGAGGCAGTTGCCTCTGATGAATAAATTCATTACTTTCCTTCAAAAAGAATTATATATATACATAAATACAATATATATATAATACTCTATATAAATAATATATATAAACATAAATACTGTATATATAACAGTATATAATATATATATATATATATATATATATAATATTATAATATATATATATATATATATATATATTATATATATTATATATATATATATATATATACAAATAATATATATATACAAAAAATATATATATATATATACAAAAAAAAATATATATAATATATATATATACAAATATATATATATATATAATATATATATATAATATATATATATATATATATATTTATATATTTGTATATAATCTATATATAATATATATAATATTATATATATATATATATTATATATAATATATATATATATATAATAATATATATATATGATATATATATATATATATTATATATTTGTATATATATATATATATATATATATATAGATATATATATTATATAATATATATATAATATACAAATAATAAAATATATATATATAATATTATATATCTATATATATATATATAGATATATATATATATATATATATATATTATATCTATATATACATAGATACATAATATATATATATATAGATATATATATATATATATCTATATATTATAATATATATATATATATATATATATATATATTTATTATTATATATAATAATATATTATATATATAAATATATATATTATATATATTATATAGATATTATATATATATATTATATTATATATTTATATATTATAAAAATATCTATACTATATATATATATATATATATATATATATAATATTATATATATATATATATATAATATAATATATATATATATATATCTATATCTATAGATAATTATTATATATATATATATATATATATATATTAATATATATATTATTATATATAGATATATATATATATATATATAAATACATATATACATATATATATAATAAAACTAAAACAAAATAAATCAAAATAAAATAGGAAAGGGGGGCTCGAACTCGGCTAGGGCAGGGGGGTGGTTTAGCACGCTCGGGTTGGCCAGGGGGTCAGCCCGAGTCATTTGTTAGGGAATGGGTTAGGGTTATATTTATTAGGGTTTAGGTTAACGAGTTATAAACCCGATAGCACATACTTCGTGTCCTGACAGTTAAGGACACGAAGATACACGAGTCTCATGTTCGGGTCATTTATGACACGCACGACACGAGTTTGTCGTGTCCAAACTTACCACTAGAGTCGTCGTGTCCAGGCGAATTACATATGTCAAAATGAGATACAGAACGACACGAAAGAGAGCTGACACGTACGTGTCCGGCGTCGGGGTTTGAAGTCGAGGGGGCTTCCGGCGGCTAGGAGCGCCGTGGTCGCGGCGCTGGGGTGGCGCTGCACTCGCTTTGCTTCGACGAACCCTTCGGTAGTGGTCGATGGCAGTGAGGGTGGCTGTGGAGGTTGGGCTAGGGGTCATCGGAGTTAGGGTTTCGGTGGGGTCTCATCGGGGAAGAAGGAGTGGAGGCTTGCTGTGGAGGGGTCGTGGTGGTGTGCTAGGGTTTGGGTTTGGTCTTGGGGGTATTTATAGGGAGGAGGAGGTCAGTTTTAGTGGCTAGGTCGGCCGGGAAGGGCGGAAAAAGTCGGTGGTTGTCGGTCGTCAGGGACAGCTGGTCGGGAGAACGTGGGGAGGGGGTGATGGTAATTTGTAGCAAGGTCCCCGAAGTTTGGGGTCTTGCAAAATAGTCCTATGCATATCGGTTTGCAAATTAATATTTGCAAACCGCAATTGAAACAAATCACTAATTTGCAAACTTATATAATAACAATTTGACAAATTGCATAATGATATTAAAACAAATTTAAATATTACAAAATAATATATTTTGATTAAAAAATTATTTAAAAATCAATTAAAAATTCTAAAAAATTCCTAGCAATTATATTAATTCATTTTAAATATAAAAATGTTGTTAAAATTATAACAGTATTATTTTGAAATCCAGGGGCTTATACTGGTGTAGCAGTTCACAGTGACGTACGACCGCCTGTCGCAGGTATTCACTTTGATTTTATGTCCATGAGTGACCATTCTTCTGAATACTACTTTTGTAGAAAGTTCTTATCTTTCTTGTTGATTGTGCACAGACACCCGTTCTTCGGATGGGTGTTTGTAGATGCGCTGACGTTTTGTTCAACCGATGCACATAGTTATTACTTCAACAGAGTAACAACTGTAAAATGTGCTAAAGTTCTTGCTAAAGCGTAGGGCGTGATGCTTGTGCTGAAGTTAACTTAAGGAAGTGATATTTTTTGTCTCAATTTTATTTTCTTTTTGTGCAGTTTTCGTTACCGTCTCACTGAATGATATTCCCTATGACTTCTCCTCCTACTCGTTGGGTGTCCTACCGGTGGCTCCTCCTATTCCGATCTTAGTATCCGGACGAGGTTCGGAGATTGCGGTGTCCCGGCTTCTCCTATGACCTCAACGAGTTTAGCGGATAACAAGTATTATTCGGATGTCCCCCCCCCCCCGTCCTGTGTCTCCGTGGTTGGGAAATTTCCAAACTAGAGAGTAACCATGTTGGCCGTAACAGTCTTTTCTTCATAGTCAAGTGATATGACTTTGGCGTTGATGGCACTGAATCTGTCTTTTCAACACATGGAAATCTCGTGTCGAATGGTGGACATACTGATGATAATGGCAGTATTTAGGTTTGTCCACCTTCCCCACTTAGTCGGGGTGCTTTGGTGTTTGGAGAGACAGCTTGCCACTCTTCGCCAGCATATCGAAGAGTTCCAGCGTATCCTCGCCATTGAAGCAGTAAGTCTCCCTCGGCTTCTGTGCTTCTGCAGACTTGGGATTCATGGTTACTGAATCTTTGGAGATGTTTACGGACATAGCTTGTTTGCCCTTTCCATCCTTAGGGTTATTGCTAGACGAGCGTCTCTCATTATCTTCGAGAGAAGGAAAGTTTAATCCCAGGAGATGCGCATCTTGGGCTTTCCATTGTGCCATATTTGTCTCTGTAATAAAAGGCGTCTACTCTGTACAAGGAGCACTGTGCCACAATTTGATTGCAGGCAGCATGTTCTTGCGGTATGAGTCCATAAGCATGGGCTCGAACATGCCAAGCGGTAGCCTCAAAGCTGCCTAGCGAAAGTGCTCGATGTATGTACGGACAGGCTCTTTCTCGCTCTAGATGACCTCCATGAGAGTTGACATCGTCATGTCCATTCCTTCTTCATAGAATTGGTCGATGAAAAGAGTCTTCAGGTCCTCGAACGATAAAATACAGTCGTCTGAAAGACTGCAGAACCACTCATAGACTACCCCTTGCATGGCTCCTATGAATATGTTGGTGAGGAGGGCGTCGTTCTTTGGTAGATGCCCTGTTACTGAGGCGAAGTACCTCATGTATCGTCGGGGAGACTCCTTTCCATCGAAGGGCATAAGCGTCTGCGGATTGTATTTGGAAGGGTAGACTACATTGTCCTACTCGGCAGGATATGGCTGTCGAATCCCTATCTTCCGGAGTGTTGCTTGCTTCTCTTTGGCATCATAAAGAGCATACAGTTCCTTAATGGTCTGTTGTATCTCGGTTGACATTGTAGGTTATGTGGTCGATGGAGCAGACGACGATGGTGCCGCTAGGTTGATGATGGGCAGCTTACTAGATCCGTCGTTAGCTGCCAGGTCAAGCACAGGTGCGGATGCAGTAGGGATCAAACTCCCCTTGATCTCCAGTACGATAGAAGACAAGGATTTTATTGTAGCATTTAACGTATCTAGGCTCATCTTGAGAGCTTCGATACGTTTCAGCTGGTCAGACGCTTCACTATTGTCCGCCTCGTCTCCATCAACTATAAATATGGACCTTGTGTGTGGATGGGTGGAAGGGACAGAAAACCCTTTGCTCTCTGGCTCAGATGCATGTGCCTCGTCATCTTAAGGATAATCTGGAAGGTTAGGGTCTTCCTCGGAACTCATTGCGGTTGCTACCCCCAGTCCGGTAGCTAGTTGCGTTTGTGGAGGCATCTGTATCATATGGTTCCTCCTCAGACTGGAATACAGTGTTGTCATGGACAGTGGGGGGTTGACTACCCCCGGCGTCTGACATGGTACCGAACGAAGATTTAGAGCACGTACCTTGGAACACACTTGTGTTGGGTACCTTCGCCTTGCTACTCTCGGGCTGCATCTTGGGCTTAGTGGCCGAGACGGAAGGATTCTTGGATAGCTTTTTGAGAGATTGAGAACCCTGTGCCGCGTTGCATGTAGCGACACGAAGTTCATCTTCGTCTGCTCTTGCTGACCCCCTATCGAACCTCTGACGTTCGGTTGACGCCGACTGTAGTCTTTGGAAGACGGAACGCCTCCTCAGCGGCACGGTGGCTGCTTGTTGACAGCAATAGTTGATGGTAATCTGGGTACAAGGATGCCTTGATTTAGGCGTACGCTGTGTCGCAGATTCCTCTTTCACCTTACGCTTGTGTGAAAGCATCAAGTCCTCCACCTCTGTACCTCCATTGTATGCATAGGGAAGCTACGTGTGGGTTCGATCAGAGAGGGTTTGGCGAGGTAGACTTCTATCATGCTTACAGAAATGCTGCTTGCATGAGTCCTTTACCATGGGATGTACCCCCTGGCTTGCATCACGTATAGGAGTGCTTAAGCGACAGAGGGATTTAACTGGTCGAGGCATCGAAGCACGGGACCAGTTTTATATAGCTTCCTATCGGCTGTGCGTGTGACTGTCAACTTAGGCCTATGGTCGGTCATTTGCATACTACGTTTGTTGCACAAGGCACGTACTACCTTGGATTTCTTCCTACTACCCCCAGCGGGTACATAGTATTCAGAATCCAATGAGGGCTCATCTGATGGAAAGGTAATTCTGTCGAAGACAGATCTTCTCACCGGCAACGCTTTCTTTGTGAGGGGTTGAACCGTCGTGCGCTTCCTTCGGATTGTGCCCTCGTCAAGCCCGTCATAGGGGTACTGTCTTCCTCGTCGTATTTTCCCAAAGTGGGAATTAAGTGAGGTGCCATGGCCGCAGTAGCCAAAGTCTACTCCGGGGCTTCAGCGTTTAGAGGGTTCTTGATTGCAGTCCCCTCTGTCGTACTGTTCGTCGCAGCCGCCTTGGACACCCAGACACGTCGAGTCTTCTTCGATTTTACGAACCCCTTTGAAGTTCTCGACTTCTTTTCAGAAAGAAGATCTTCAAAAGCTTGTTGGTCGAAGTATACGACCAGCATCTTCTGCACAGATCCTAGCAAGTTATCATCAAATTGTGTCACCACCTTCTCGTTGGAGTAGAAGGTCGTCCCCAGCAGAGTCGACATTTTGTTCGACATCACAAAAGGTTATACGAACTTTTTGTTTATTGAACTTTAATAAAGGTACAATTGATTCCTATACGAGAAAATCTAAGTACAAGAATTATGGAAAAGCGTGACGGTGGAGAACGAGCACTGCAGCGGCTCCTTTACTCCGTTAACGATCTGACGACGAGTTGGACTTGCTTTGGCTTTATGGTACCTTTAATGGAACTCTAGGGTTACCGATCAAGAGGATACCGGAGTTGGAGACTTTGAAGCTTTGCCTTTTGCCTTCTACTTCTTTTCTCTGTGTGTGTCCTCCTTCTCTTTTGTTGAAGGAAAAACTTCTTCTATTTATAGGGTAAAGGGCCACATATGCAATGTGCACTCAAATTTGAGATATGAAGGAATCTGCTATCATTATATAGTACGGGCTTCTGCTGAGCTGACACGTGGCGGACGTCGAGATTCCCCTCTATCGAGATCTCGGGTGGTTATCAAAATAATCGAAGGAGGAGACACGTGGCGCATGTCTATTGCTGGAAATCCTCTGTTTAGATGAAGTCGAATAGATCTTGGATTTCATCTCAGAGTAGGATTATGTTTGATCTTCAGGAGGCAATTGATTTAAACAAACTGACTTGATTCGACCTTTATCAAAAGAGCAAACTTTGTCCTTATCTGAGTTTTAAACCAATTGATAAGATATTTGCACTTATCAAAATGCTCAACCTCTGTCCTATCTTTGAGAGTGGCAGTTTAAACAAACCAATTGGGTAGGACCATGCAACCTGTGCCTCTATTGAGGTCTTAGTGCTGATGCGCTTCTGGTTAGACGAGTAGACTGTTCTCATGGAGACAACGGAGCCTCTGCGCTTTCAGGCGAAGAGTGGACTATATTTCTAAGATGAGGGAGCCTCTGTGCATTTGAGCGACGAGTAGGTTGTGTTTCGAGTAGTAAAGTCACTGTGCTTTAGGGCGACGAGTAGGCTGTGCTTCAGGCTAACGAGGTTATTGTACTTTTGGAGCGGCAGACGGACTTGTGTTGGATGTAATGGTGTTTTCCAAGTCTTTGATGAAGGGGGTTGAGCTTCTGGGTCGAAGCAAAGGTCTACGCCATTGAAGCTGGGATGATGTGAAGTCATCACCAGTCTGCGCCTCCTGCTGGCGCAGGATTGTAGCTGCACTTCTGGTTTGAAGAAGCTAGCTTTGAAGTCTTCTTCAAGAGCAATTAATGACAGCTCTTTAAGGAACGACTCCCTCTTAATTGTCACCGTTACTTGGGGAATTTTAAGGGGTCTTTTAATGGTTTAAGACTTAGTCGAATGAAACCATTTAATGAGGTTCATCGTGTTGAGTCCTAGGTTCATCCCACTAATGTGAGAATTTTGACCGACAGCCCAGTGGCCTATGTCTTAGACCACTCCCGTCCTATACAAAGGGAGAGTTTCTTTCGAAGAGTCATGTCTTTCTCTTTTTGTCCTTCAATACCATATTGGATCCAGACTTAGCTTCGAGCGGCCAATAGCCATGCCTAAGTCAGATTTTGGTTGAGGATCCATTCGTTCAAAGGAGTTGTGCCTTCGTAGAAGAACTGTTGATGAGCTTCGGGATGTGCTGGAATGCTTCTCATAGGGAGTTCGAACCTGAGCGACATATTGGAGGTCTTGGAGGTCCTGGCGATCGAGTTCGATCTGGTTGCCAACATGAAGCACAGCAGGTTTTGCTCTGTCCTGCTCATTGGCGGATGCACACTTTTATTAGGCTGGAAGAGCCTCAGAAGCTTATGCGCTTTTGAAAAGGACCTCATGTCGTGCTGTGGACTAAATTATCGCTCGGGCCAATAGCTGCTTCAGGAAGAGCTGTGCATCTGAGGGGGGTGCTTTGGTGGCAGACTTTGATGGCGAATGTATTCACATCTTCTATCCACAGTCCCTCCTCTCATGACGATCATACCGTGAAGGTGAACCCCAACATAGATCCGTAGGAGTTTTTAGTTCAGCATATGTAATCACAAATATTTTGTAACAGATCCTTGTAATTAGGAAGTCTTCTTTTATGTAACCGTGACGAATCTGTAATAGACTCCTGTAGCCATGATTCAATAAAAAGAACTTTCCTTGAACTTTTCATCTATTTTTTTATGAGTTTGTCTTTTCCGTTGGCGTGCTTGACCGCCTGCGCTTCTGTGAAGCTGGGATGGTAGCAAAAGCACCAACCTGCACCGTTTGTCATCTGTGCCTTTGTGGAGATGGGTGGGTAGTGAGAGTACCCACCTGCACCTTGTGTTACCCTGTGCTTTTTCATGCTTCTAAACTGCCACCGTAGAAGGACCAGTCTTAGCAGATCGATTGAGATCATAGCAGGCAGCAGCAGGTTCAAAATAACACTGAGCCTCTGGATCATCAATGCAAAACCCATTCACCGAGGGGTCACGAACCATGGGGATAGGGCTACCAGGGTTGTGAGCAAAGCTGTAGATAACATCCTTCACAGTGTTGGATATGGCCTGAAGATAAAAAGTGGTATGAAAATCCATAGCCCGAAACTAATCCAGCATCAAGGCCTGAAGAGACTCAAGGGTGATACCACTAGGAGGATGGAAAGGATATGAACTTCCAGCTGATGGGTCAATAATAGTAGGAGGAGGTAACTACAGAAATAGGAGAAACTCTACGATGCTCATGAAGATGGGTAGATGGAGCATCCTGAGCATAATCATCCAATATAAGGTCAAATAACTGAAAGATGCAAGGTAAATACATCACATAGAGAAGTCATCGAGGTTTCTTGTGACACTTGTCCATAGCAGCAAAGAGACTAAAAAGGACTTGGAAGTGAAGATGGTAAATGGAAGATAGTTCCAAGTAGGAGATCTCCTCGGTAGAGGTACTTTTTGGAAGAATAGCAGAAAACACCATCCGATGCAAATCAAAAAAATAATTGCTAAAGTGCTTGGGACAAAGAGTGCCTTTGGGATGTGAGTTTGGTGCATATAAAGAGTCACGAAAAGAGTCAAAAGTCATATGTGCTGGAAATTGCACTGAGGTGATATCAACTAATGCTTCCCCAGTATTGGGAATGAGAAGTATAATTGCCAAATCATCGACATCTAACTCAATGTCAATTCCACCGACTTTTAATTTAACCGTACCTTTTGTGACCGATAGATTGCAATAAAACATGTGGATTGCATTAGAATAAACCAAAAAACTAGTTTGAACTAGGTCTACAAGATTAAAGGGTTCAAAGATGTTTAAATGGTCGAAAACAAATTGAAATTAATTGGACATTTCGAACAAATTTTTCGTTGATGAAAATCATTGAACCATTCATTAGAAGCATCTTGAGACACAGAAATAAAATCATCAAAATAGTCTCTATCTGGCATGGCGGAACTAAAAAGTGAAAAGGAACCTTGCTCGGGAGCAGTGGAGGAAGAAGCATCTCCAACCTTTCTTTTCTTTTTGGAAGATTGAAGAATTTTGGGAGCCATGGAAAGTAAAAGAGGAGGAAATAGTAGAGATATACCGAAATTGATTCAAAACAATAGTAGAGAACCCCGAGATAGCTCCAAATCTAAGTTTTTAGAGCTTGAGAGGCTTAGAATATGGAGTGATAGGGTGACTAGGGTTAGGGTTTTGGGGGTTTTTGGCTGTGTTAAGATGATGTTTTGAGGTGTTTATATAAGGAGAAACCCGACTGTTTAGTTATATTCTAACTTACCCAGGACCGAGTTCGGCTCGAGTTTGGACAGAGCTCAGTCCAAGTTCAGTCCCTGTGTATTCAGGATAGGATTAAAAAGAATTTGATACAGGTTTTAACATCTATGCAAAGCATAATTCAAAATACTTATGTTGAGAAAAATAATTAATATTAATTAACCAAAATACACAAAACGTATAGAATATTTCGGGTTAGCTGTAGGGGCCGGATCCCAGCAAGCGGTAGTCCCGAGACACTTGGCACCGTATCGCTTAGACTTCTACGTCCTTTTGTCAAAAGGGTCCTTTCGGCTTATAACCAAAATATTTTTTACGAATTTATGAATTCAGATCAAGTAATATTCAATTATAAAACTTCAACATCCAATATTCCTAATTTTCTTCGTATAAAGTTAAAACGATCTTCAGCTAGGGGATTAGTGAAGATGTCAGCTAATTGATATCCAGTGTCAACAAATTCTAAACTAATATTTCCCTGCAATACATGGTCTCTAAGAAAGTGATGTCTTATTTCTCTGTGTTTAGTGCGAGAATGACAAACAAAATTTTTTGTGAGATTTATTGTGCTACTGTTATCACAATAAATAGGGATGTGGTTATAAGACAGCTGATAGTCTTCCAAAGTTTGTTTCATCCACAAAATCTGAGCACAACAACGTCCTACGGCTATATACTCAGCCTCGGTTGTCGATAATGCAACAGAATTTTGCTTCTTAGAAAACCAGAAGACTAAGGACATTTATAGAAATGACATGTGCTACTGGTACTTTTACGATCGACCTTGCATCCAGCAAAATTCGTGTCCGAATAACCTATCAGGTCAAATAAATCGATTTTGGGATACCATAGACCAGTTGTCAAAGTACCTTTAAGGTATCGGGGGAAACGCTTAACGGCACTCACATGTGATTCCTTACTACAGGCCCGATATCTAGCACATAAGCATATTGAAAACATAATGTCTGGATGACTAGAAGTTAAATATAGTAAACTACCAATCATACCTCTGTACTTACGTACTTCAGTTGGTGTACCACTTTTATCTATGTCAAGCTTTGTAGACGTTTCCATAGGAGTTCCAATTGGTTTACCGTTATCCATGTCAAACTTCTTCAGCAAGTCTTTTGTATATTTGGCTTGATTGGTGAAGATCCCTTGTGAACTTTGTTTGATTTGTAGCCCAAAGAAGTGTTGACACAAAGTCACAGTCAACCAAATATTGATAACATTGACTAAATAATACTTGTGAAAATTCAATACGACATACGACGACTACATCCAGCTCAAGCCAGACGACAGTTCAGTTTTGCAAATGCGAGTCATTTTTCGAGTCTGTACTTTTATATTTATTGAGTCTAGAATGATTGTAAGCTGAGTTATGCTGGGATCTTGAGACTCAACCCATAACCTATCCAAATCCATAAAGCTCCACATCCAAAATCAGCCCACTGGACCCTTGGACCCATTCTGTGCTCTGAAGACAGAGTTCGGGCCGAACTCTGCCTCCAAATAGAGTTCGGGCCGAACTCTGTCCCCTAAAAATTAGCACCCTAATTTTTAGGGCTGGCTGGTTGCTAGTTGTCCAACGGCCAAATATTTAAAAATTCCTACCAGAATTCTAGCCGAATTCTGCCTGTTAAAACCCTATAAATAGGCCAAGAATTCTTTTATTTTCAATCATCCAATCTTCTCTTCTCTTCTCTCTTAATCTTAATATAAGCCATACCCTTCTTCATCTACTAGCCACAAGTTTCCTAAGTCTCGAGTGCTCAGCATCTCTCAGTTAGGAGTCTTGTGCAAGAGTTCAAGAAGTAGCTTAGAAAATTCCAAGCATCGCCACTGCGATCCATTGTAAGAAGTTGACGTGCTCTTCTGAAGAAAAGGCACGGAGTGTAACTACTATTTTACAAATAGTGGATTTAATCCTGAGCTAGAGTTCTCAGGCCTGGACTAGTCCTCCACGAGGGAAACTAGGTTAAAATCGGCTGTGTTTGCGTATGCTCTCTTGCTCCTTATTTATTTCCGCATTTACTCTGATTAATTTTAGATTGTGAAAGAGTTGATTTTATAATTGGCTATTATTGCTATAAACTCTATTTACCCCCCTCTAGAGTTGCCATCTGTTCTTCAATTGGTATCAGAGCCCTGTTCTCTTTACAAGGACTTACATCCTAGAGCTGATCCATGGCAACCACACAATCCTTGATTTCCAATCACGGTGAAGGACAGTCCACTCGTAGGCCTCTCCTATTTGATGGAACTAACTACATGTATTAGAAAACAAGGATGAGCTTTTATCTCAAGTCGCTCGACTTTGACCTGTGGACTATCGTCACTGACGGTTACAAAAAGCCTGCCAGAATAGTTGTCAATGGTGATCTCGTTGAGAAATCACATGACAAATATTCTGATGAGGAAAAGAAACAGGCAAGTCTAGGCGCGAGAGCTATTAATGCTTTATTCTGTACTATAGACAGGAATGAGTTCAACAGGGTATCTACATGCACCACATCTCACGAAGTATGGAGACTTCTAGAAGTGACACATGAAGGAACCACCCAAGTCAAGGAATCAAAGATAAGCCATCTCACTCAAGAATACGAGGCTTTCAAGATGAAGCCAAACGAGACGATCACGCAAATGTTCACAAGATTCCTCGACATCATCAACCCCCTGTCTTCACTCGGCAAGCAGTATTCAAATCACGAGAAGATTCGCAAGCTACTTAGGGGGCTACCAAAAATTTGGAACCCTAAGGTGACAGCCATCATAGAAGGAAATGATCTCACAACCATGTCCATGGAGACCTTGATGGAAAAGCTAATGACTCATGAGCTTGACCTCAAGGACTTCGAAGAGCCTGCTCCTAAGGCTAAGGAGATCGCACTCAAAGCTCACCGACGGAGGGCTGAACCCGAAGAGACGGATGACGACAACTCAGAAGATGATGATCAAGCTCTCATGGTCCGCAACTTCAAGAGATTCCTTCGCTTCAATCGAAGAAAGAAGGAACCACAAGAAGATGGCGAAGAAGAGCCAACCTGCTACGGTTGCAAGAAGACTGGACACGTCCGAAAAGACTGTCCATTCTTGAAGAAGTGCAACCTCTATGAGAAGCCATACAAGAAGACCTCCTCAAAGAAATATGCCAACACAAGCATTTGGCATGAAAGCGAAGCTAGTGACTCCGAGGAAGAAAAGAACTCTCCTCAAGATACGGCTAATGTGTGCCTAATGGCGACGTTCGACAAGGTATCAAACGAAACTCTTGATGACTTCACTTTTGATGAACTTGGTGATGCTTTCACCGAGTTACTTAGTGATCACAAAAAGGTCATTGGTAAATACAAACATGCCAAGGACAAAATCAAAAGTCATGAAGTCGAAATACAAAGACTTTCTCTATTACTTGATAATATTAGAGACACTACACCCACGGATGTCACTGATGTGGTATCTAAGCTTAAAATAAGCTTACATGATGCCGAGACATGCATTAAACAACAAACACAAGAAATCACAACACTCAACACGGAGCTTGCAGAAGAAAAGAGTAGACACAAGATTTTTATTACTAAGATGCATGGTTTGAATGCTAAGATTACTGAATTGCAAGCTGTCTCTAAGAAACTAGAGACTAAATTGGGAAAACAGGTTGCTCAACCTCAAACCCAATCACATGAGACACACACAAAGCATGACACTACTCATACTAGTCAACCACGTCATCCTCATGTTGCTCATAATCATGCTTACATGTACACACATTTTCACAAAGGACACAAACCACATGCACGTAGAAATAATTATCATATGTCACAAAATCATTATGCTACACATAGATACAATCATCACCATGTTGCACAAAGACACAATCAACATCACTCTACATATAGAAATCATCATGTCATGCCATATAGATAGTATCATCATAGACAATATCACCATGCCACTCCACATAGTCATCATCACCATGCTAAATCTACATATCATCACACTTCTCCTTATTACTCTGCTTATAGACATCATCAGCATGCTCCTAATATAAATAGGAATGCTACATGTACTTATTGTGGTTTACATGGACACATTTCACCATAATGTAGAATTAGAAGATTAGTAGATAGAAAGATATATGCATGGTTTCCAAAAACTAACTCTTCAGGACCCTCAAGAACTTGGGTACCAAAGGTCACATCTACTCTTGATGTAGGTGGACCTTCCCTCCTCAACTAAGAGTAAGTGGATTCTCGATAGTGGATGCCCGCGGCATATGACGGAAGACGCAAATCTTTTCGCATCACTATCGATAAAGAGAGAAGGATATGTATCCTTCGGCAATAACCTAAAAGGTTATATTATAGGTAATGGTAATATTGGTCATCCTCCCTCTTCCGTAATAAAGGATGTCTGCCTAGTGACCGAGTTAAAGCATAAGCTGCTCAGCATCAGTCATCTTGCTGACCATGGATATGACATTAACTTTGGACAAAACAAATGCCTTATTTATGACAGGTCAACAGGAGACATTATTTTTGAAGGGGTAAGAGAGGATAATATTTATATTTTCTATTTGTCTATAGATACTAACAATGTAGGTAGATGCCTATATGCTCATAAAGATGAACGGTTACTATGGCACCAGCGTCTTGGTCATGCCAATATGGATACTATATCCAGGCTATCGACCAAGAAGCTAGTTAGAGGCTTGCCCGACATCACATTCAAAACGGACACCGTATGTGCCGAATGTGAGTTGAATAAGGCAACCAAGTCATCTTTTCATTCCATAAACTCTGTAAGCACTACTAGACCCTTACAACTACTCCATATAGATTTATTTGGCCCTAGTAGAGTAGCCAGTCTTGGTGGAAAACTCTATGTCTTTGTTATTGTTGATGACTTTTCAAGATTTACTTGGGTTTTCTTTCTTGCAAATAAAAGTGATGCTATTTCGGTTTTCAAGATTTTTGTTATGAAAGTTCAAAATGAAAAAGGCTAAATGATTATTTAAATCCGAAGTGATCATGGAGGCGAGTTCAAAAATTCTAATTTTGAAAAGTTTTGTGATTCAAATGGTTTTGATCATGAGTTTTCTTGTCCAAGAACTCCTCAACAAAATGGTATTATGGAGCGAAAGAATAGGACTCTTGGCGATATGGCTAGAGTCATGTTGAACAAGTTTTTACTTCCGAAATACTTTTGGGCTGAAGCTGTCAGTACAGCATGCCACATTTTAAATAGGGTACTTATTCGTCCTATTACGAAGAAAATGCCCTATGAGCTTTGGTTTGGGAGAACCCCAAATGTTTCTTATTTTAGAGTTTTTGGCTGTAGATGTTTTATCCTTAACACCAAAGACAACTTAGGCAAATTTGATGCCAAAGCTGACGATGGTATTTTCCTTGGCTATGCTGCCAAGAGCAAGGGATATGAAGTTTTTAACAAACGCTCATTAATTATGGAAAAGTCTACAAATGTGACTTTTGATGAAGATAACAGTGCAGCAGCTACTCTTGATGATGATGTTGAGCCATCAACGTCTACTCCAATGAACACCACAACCGAAACAAATTCTCTGGAGAGCTTGCCAAAGAAATTCTCTTTCAAGCCATCACATCCAGAAAATTTGGTAATCGGCGAGGTTTCACGTGGAGTAACTACTAGATCATCATTAAGAGACTCTATTGCTAGCACTGCCTTTATTTCACAAATTGAGCCCAAAAATATTTTAGAAGCTTTCAATGATGAATTTTGGATTTCTGCTATGTAAGAGGAACTCAACCAATTCGAGAGGAGCCAAGTATGGGAACTCGTTTCTAGACTGGCTAATCACTCGATTATTGGTACTAAATGGGTTTTTAGAAACAAAGTAAATGAAGATGGTTCAGTCACACGCAACAAAGCTCGTCTAGTAGCCCAAAGATACAACCAAGAGGAAGGTATCGAATATGATGAGACGTATGCTCCTATTGCTAGATTAGAATCCATTCGGATGCTTTGTGCATTTGCAAATTTTCAAATTTTCAAATTCTTTCAAATGGATGTTAAAAGTGCTTTCTTGAATGGTTTTATTAAGGAGGAAGTTTATGTAAAACAACCCCCTGGCTTTGAAAATTACAAATTTCCTGACCACGTGTTTAAGCTAAAGAAAGCGCTGTATGGCCTCAAACAAGCCCCTAGAGCTTGGTATGAACGGCTAAGCAATTTCTTGCTTGAGAAAGATTTTTCAAAAGGGAAAATTGACACTACACTTTTCATAAAATTTTTCAAAGACACTATTCTTTTAGTACAAATATATGTAGATGATATTATTTTTGGTTCTACTAATGAAACTCTTTGTCAAAATTTTGCCAAGTGTATGCAGACCGAGTTTGAGATGAGCATGATGGGGGAGCTCAACTACTTTCTTGGGCTGCAAGTCAAACAAATGTCAAATGGAACCTTCATCTGTCAGTCGAAGTATACAAAGGACATACTGAAGAAAATCGACCTTGACAACGTCAAACCAATCAGCACTCATATGGCTACTTCAACCAAACTTGAACCAGATGATAGTGGCAAACCCGTAGATCAACGTAAGTATCGAGGTATGATAGGCAGTCTACTCTATCTTACTGTAAGTCGCCCTGATATTATGTTTAGCGTTTGCCTGTGTGCTAGATATCAAGCAAATCCTAAGGAATCACACATGACCGCTGTTAAGCGTATCTTTCGATACCTTAAGGGTACGGTTACAGTGGGCCTATGGTATCCCAAGTCAACATCATTTGACCTCATTGGTTACTCTGATGCTGACTTCGCCGGATGCAAGGTCGACCGTAAAAGTACGAACGGTACGTGTCATTTATTAGAAAAAGCTTTAGTCTCTTGGTTTAGCAAGAAGCAGAATTCTGTCGCACTATCCACAATAGAAGCTGAATACAACGTAGCTGGGCGTTGTTGTGCACAAATTTTGTGGATGAAACAAACCCTTGAAGACTATAATTTATCTTTCATGTATATTCCAATCTTTTGTGACAACATTAGTGCTATAAATCTGACTAAGAATCCCATTTGTCACTCACGCACGAAGCACATTGAAATTCGTCATCACTTTTTGCGTGATCATCAGCAAAATGGTACGATTAACTTAGAACTTATTGACACTGATCATCAGTTAGCAGACTTCTTCACAAAACCATTATTCGAAGAGTGCTTCAATTTTCTTTGTCGTGAACTTGGAATTTTAGATGAAGCTGTTATAAATTAAAATCAACCTGTATAAATATCGAATATATCGTGATTCTCTTATGATGAACTTGCTATGGGTACAAGCCGAAAGGGCCCTTCTGACAACAAGGCGTAAAAGCCTAAGCGACACGGTACACTAGTCCTCAGGACTACCGCTAGCTGGGATCCGGCCGCTGCAGCTAACCCATGGCAGCTTCAAAATATTAAATTATGATATAATTTCTTGTTTATTATATGGTTCATTTTTATTTATCACATGCTGAAATACTATGATTTCAATTTCATATTGCTGCTTCAAACTCACTTTCAGCACTCATATGGCCCGAACTCTGGTAGGAGCAGAGTTCAAACTCACTTTCTGCCTGATTCCTGTTCTGTGACCAGGACCCGGAATTCGGGCCAAACTCTGCTCCTACCAGAGTTCGGGCCGAATTCTGCCCGACTGTTCCAGAACCGGGAACAGTCTCAGCCGATGATCAAGAATTAGATCCAATGGCCATGATTAGGTCCGACCAAGAGAAACCCTTCCCCTATATTCGGTTTCTCTTCCCTCTCCTTCTTTCTTACCACCTTTCCACCTTCTCAAACACAATTCTTCAAAACCGTAACCCTAATTTCTCCTCTTTAGTGCTCTATTCTTCCCCAAACTCAAGGAGAAGGATTATTTTTTAATTCTCTTCCATTATTCATCACTAGTTTGAGGTATAATTCCTTACTTTTCTATATCTCAAATTTCTTTTATTATCTTCTATCTATTGTGTTATGGCTCCTCGTCTGTTCAACCGCGGAAAGAGACTTCGGACAGAGGGAGCATCCTCGTCGAATGCTTCTCCACGCGTTGAACCGTCCGTTGCACCACCCGTTGCACCGGCCATTGAATAACAAATCCATCCATTGTTCAATCCTCCACGTCCCCATGATCCAAACACTTACGACGATCAAATTTTTGTATCACTAGACGTCTCAAATGATTGGTTTAGTGATTTTCGGACACGTCCAGTATTTGCGGGACACCCCATCAACTTTACTATATTCTCACAATATGATGCACTATTTCATGACCTTTGCCTTGATGAACTCGTTACCTCAAATTCGGTCATTTATCGTAGTGCCATTCAAATGTTTTACTGCAACTTAACCCATGATGACACTCATATTTATTCACGAGTTGCGGGAATTGATATCTCCTTTGATGATTTTGAATTGGCCGAATATCTTGACCTTCAAGAGCCTAATTCTTGGAAAAAGCTTGTTGAGGCTAGATCCTTTATCTTTCCCGAAGGGATTTCACTTGAAAGCTTCAAGGACGACCTGTGTAGCCCTAACACACGTCCTCATAAGCTTTTGGCAAAATTCCTCAATCCTTATTTCTATGAACTTCATCGGATCATTTTCAACACCATTCTACCCAAAGCGGGTTCTACCGATGAAGTCCTTATTTTGAGATCTCAGCATTGTACCATCTCCACTTCCATGTTTCCTTTAACCTTCCACGCACAATAATGGATTGGATGATCAACAGTAGGAAGAAACCAAGATCTTTGGTTTATGCATTATACCTTCCTATGATCTTTCGTGCGTTTCATGTAACCCTTGATGAGTGTCCATTCTTACCTGCCCCTGTATTCCTCTCTAGGGCAAGGAGGCTTCAGGCGGCCATTGGCTCACCAGTAGTGTCTGAGCATTCAGATGATGAGCCAAATGCCCCTCCCCTTGGACAGGATCCTCCTCCTCCTCATGCCACTCTCGAGTCTCTTCAGACCATGCTCCGAGATTGCTTCACTTTAGAGGACGATCGATGGACTCAGCTGGATTATCGGACTACCTTGCAGATGAGTGCTATCAGCAACTCGCTGCATGATATTCTGTATTCCATGTCTCGTCATCCTTCCATGCCTATTCCTATGGAGCGAGACCCAGGTCATAAGGGATTCCGTATCGATGACCCTTGGGTTCATCGCTACATGGATCCGGATGCGGCATTTGTGGACCCACATCGCTCATTTACTGATGTTTCGGACGACGCCGGGCCCTCTCATGCTCGATGATGGATATGCACTACTTTTGATGCTACTACTGAGGATCTTAGATTATGTTTATGCATTTTGCTTTAGTTGCTTTTCTGTACTTGCTTTGTAGTAGACTTATTATGAGTTGTGCTTTTGAGACTTTGGCAGTTCTATTATCAATTTTTATGTCATTATGACTCTTGGTTATTATCTTAGTTTATATGCAGTTTCTTCTCTTTTGGGTGTGTTTGCCAGTTATTATTTATATATCTCATATTGCTAAATGCCAAAAGGGGGA
This sequence comes from Iris pallida, assembly GCA_029216955.1. Lineage (NCBI taxonomy): Eukaryota > Viridiplantae > Streptophyta > Magnoliopsida > Asparagales > Iridaceae > Iris > Iris pallida. The sequence continues at coordinate 7,123,068 of JANAVB010022597.1, forward strand.
GATATGTGTATATTCTGTTATGTTTGGTTTATATGTGCTTTTGGAAGAATATTATTAACAGGCCAACAAGATTCACAGCATTATTTATGGAAGAGCTATTCTTAAGCTCGGCACTAATTATGGGGGAGCTATGTCGTTATATGTGTCCAGGTATGGATATTGAATATACAATTATTATTTTGTCAATTATCAATATGGGAGAGATTGTTGACACAAAGTCACAGTCAACCAAATATTGATAACATTGACTAAATAATACTTGTGAAAATTCAATACGACACACGACGACTACATCCAGCTCAAGCCAGATGACAGCTCAGTTTTGCAAATGCGAGTCATTTTTCGAGTATGTACTTTTATATTTATTGAGTCTAGAATGATTGTAAGCTGAGTTATGCTGGGATCTTGAGACTCAACCCATAACCTATCCAAATCCATAAAGCTCCACATCCAAAATCACCCCACTGGACCCTTGGACCCATTCTGTGCTCTGGAGACAGAGTTTGGGCCGAACTCTGCCTCCACACAGAGTTCGGGCCGAACTCTGTTCCCTAAAAATCAGCACCCTAATTTTTAGGGTTGGCTGGTTGCTAGTTGTCCAACGGCCAAATATTTGAAAATTCCTACCAGAATTCTGGCCGAATTCTTCCTGTTAAAACCCTATAAATAGGCCAAGAATTCTCTCATTTTCAATCAGCCAATCTTCTCTTCTCTTCTCTCTTAAGCTCAATATAAGCCATACCCTTCTTCATCTACTAGCCACAAGTTTCCTAAGTCTCGAATGCTCATCATCTCTCAGTTAGGAGTCTTGTGCAGGAGTTCAAGAAGTAGCTTGGAAAATTCCAAGCATCGCCACTGCGATCCATTGTAAGAAGTTGACATGCTCTTCTGAAGAAAAGGTACGGGGTGTAACTACTATTTCACAAATAGTAGATTTAATCCTGAGCTAGAGTTCTCAGGCCTGGACTAGTCCTCCACGAGGAAAACCAGGTTAAAATCGGCTGTGTTTGCGTATGCTCTCTTGCTCCTTATTTATTTTCGCATTTACTCTAATTAATTTTAGATTATGAAAGAGTTGATTTTTTAATTGGCTATTATTGCAATAAACTCTATTCACCCCCCCTCTAGAGTTGCCATCTGTTCTTTAAGAAGAATATTAGTTATCCCATCATGCTCATTTCAAATTCACTCTGTATACACTTAGCAAACTCGTTATATAGCAACTTATTTTTTGATCTAGAAATAATGTCATCTATATATATATGCACTAATAAAATATGTTTATCCAAAGATTTTATAAACAAAGTAGAATCAACCTTTCCTTTTTGAAAAATCATGTTCAAGTAAGAAGAAACTAAGGTGCTCATACCATGCACGAGGTGCTTGTTTGAGTCCAAAGAGAGCCTTACGAAGCTTGAATACGTGATCATAATTTTTTAAATCTTCAAAACTGAGAGATTGTTTAACAAAAACTTCTTCCTTTATAGAACCATTTAGAAAAGCACTTTTGATATCCATTTGAAACAGTTTGAAACCATAAAAATATGCAAAAGCACAAAGCATACGAATGGATTCTAGTCTAGCAACTAAAGCATATGTCTTATCGTAGTCAATGCCTTCTTCTTGATTATAGCCTTGAGCTACTAGACGTGCTTTGTTGCGTGCGACTGAACCATTCTCATCTATAACTTACTTCGGAACACCCACTTGGTACCAATGATCGGATGATCATTAGGTTTGGAAACGAGTTCCCAAACTTGATCCCGTTCGAATTGGTTTAGTTCCTCTTGTATTGCAGAAATCCAAAATTCATCATAAAAGACTCTACAATATTCTTATGTTCTATTTTAGAAACGAATGCAATATTAGTAACTATATCTCTAGTGCTTGAACGAGTACTTACACTTTTTGATACATCACCTATTACCAGTTCTTCTGGATGATTTGGTGTAAACCATAATCGCTTCGGTAGACTCTCTAGGTATGAGGTAGGTGTATCTTCAGATATTTTGTCTGAGGGAGTTTTCTCATCTTCATTGTCACTGTCATTGTTGTGTTGATTGTTCAGCTTGTCGAATATGACATTTAGCGACTCTTCAAAAATGAGTAATATTTTGTTGAATGCCCTGTATCCTTTGCTCTTTGCAGCATATCCCACAAATATGCCTTCATTATCAATTTTTTCTAAATTATCTTTAGTGTTTAAGATAAAACATCTGCAACCAAACACTTTGAAATAATTGATGTTAGGAGTTCTATTGAACCATAATTTATACGGAGTCTTATTCGAAATTGGTCTAATAAGAACTTTGTTCAGAACATGGCAAGTTCTATAAACAGCTTCAGCTAAAAAATATTTTGGAAGATTATGCTGGTTAAGCATAACTCTGGCCATATCACCAAGAGTTCTATTCTTCCTCTTCATAACGTCATTCTGTTGAAGAGTTCTAGGGCAAGAGAATTCATGCAATAAACCATTTGAATCACAAAAAATTTTAAAGTCATGGTTATCAAATTCTCCTCCATGATCACTTCGAATACGAGTAATCATGAATCATTTCTCATTTTATACATTTTTACAAAAGACACAAATTCAGAAAAGGCCTCATTTTTATTTGCAAAAGTAAACCCAAGTATATCGTGAATAGTCATCAATTATTACGAAAGCATAAAGCTTACCGCCAAGGCTGGTGACTCTACTTGGTCCAAACAAGTCCATATGTAATAATTGCAGTAGTCTAGAGGTTCTTACAGCATTTACTGATTTGGAAGATGATCTAGATGTCTTGTTCTTTTCACATTTGGCACAGACTATATCTTTCTTGAATGTGATATCAGGTAAGCCTCTTACGAGTTTCTTTATGGACAATCTTGCAATAGTGTCCATGTTTGCATGTCCAAGACGCATATGCCATACCCAGCTTTTGTCTTGGGATATGAGTAGACACTTTCATGTACTGTTAGTACTTTGTGACAGATATAATATTTTTTTTGACAGATATAATATATATATATATATATATATATATATATATATATATATATATATATATTGTCCTCTCTTATTCCTTCAAAGGAAATTATTTTGGAAGATTTATCATAAATAAAGCATTTATCCTTAACAAAATTAATTCCATAACGATGATCAGCCAATTGACTAATACTTAGCATGTTATGTTTTAATTATGTTACAAAACATACATTTTTAATAATGGGAGAGGGAGAAGTACCTATGTCGCCAATTCCAATTATGTGTCCTTTTAAATTATTTCCAAAGGAGACATAGCCTTATTTATTCATCGTTAGAGTTACAAACAAAGTGTTATCGCCCGTCATATGTCTAGAGCAACTACTATCGAGGATCAATTTTCTTTTAGTAGGAGGAGGAAGGTCCACCTACAACACAATTTGAAGATGTAACCTTTGGTACCCACTTTCTTAAGGGTTCGGATTTGTTAGCTTTTAGAACCCAAACATATACATGAATATCTATAAGCTTTCTAATCTTGTATTGATGTGATACATGTCCTTCTATACCACAATAATGCCATATAGCAGAAGTGTTAGTGCTAGGTGAAGTTCGAAGATCATGTATGTGTATTTTTAAAGAAATGTGTAACTTTTTGTGTGAAAAAGTATACATGAATGCATGACTTCTAGCAGTTCTAGTAGTGTTGGTCGTATTGTGTTTATGCTTAGCCTTGTGACTTATGTTCAACTGAGTTACAGGCTTGACAACCTGTTTACCCAACTTAATCTCTAACTTTTTAGAGACGTCACAGGCTTCACTGTACTTGGCCGTGAGTGCATTTAACCTCTAAGTAGCAATGTTATACTTCTTTTTCTCTAATTCATAGAGATCATTGAGTTTTACATTTTTTCGATTAGCTTTCTCAAGCTTTTCAAGAGTGTCATGTAAACTCAGCTTTAAAGAAGTAATCCCATTCGTGTTACTAAAAGAGTTTCTAATATCTTCTAGATTTGAGATTTCCTAGAAAACTCAGCTTATATATATTTCAGCTCTTTCTTGGCACTTTTGTACAAATCTATTATTTTTCTTTGATCTTCTAATAGATCAGTGAAGGCATCAGACAATTCATTAAATGTAAATTATTCATAAAGAGGATTCGATATTACCTTAGCATCCGCCATGAAGCATAGGTTTGCTGTGTTGCAAGATTTTTCTTCTTCTTCAGAATCGCTCGCCTCACTTTCACACCAGATGCTGGTTTTAGCATAATTTTTTGTCGAAGTCCTTCTTTTGCCTGATTGATCATATATGCTTTCCTTTCTTACAACAGAACGATATTTTTTGATGTGACCAGTCTTTTTACAGCTGTAGCAGATTGGTTCTTCTTCATCCCTAGAATCTTTTTTCTTCTTGTTTGTCTTCTCATATTTAAGAAATCTTCTGAAGTTCCTTGTCACGAGGGCCATCTGCTCGTTGTCTGAGCTATCGGTCTTACTTTCATCATTGGAGGTTGTCTTATGATATGCTTTGAATGCTATAGCCTTCTCCTTGGTGCAGTCTCTTCGAAGTCTTTAAGGTCCAGCTCATGTGTCATAAGCTTTCCTATGAGAGTTTCAAGAGTCATCGTAGTGAGATCATTTTCTCAATAATGGTCGTTGCCTTGGGATTCCAGTTCTTGGTCAGCCCGCGAAGTACCTTTCGAATCTTTTCATGAGTGTTGTATTCTTTTCCAAAGGAAGATAAGGGGTTAACAATATCTAGAAACTGAGTGAACATATTTGTAATTGTCTCATTTGGCTTCATTTTGAAGGCCTCATACTCTTGTGTTGGTCGTAAGATTTTGGACTCCTTCACTTGTGAACTTCCTTCATGAGTTACCTCAAAAAGTTTCCAAACCTCGTAAGAAGGGACACGTGTAGATACTCTATTAAACTCGATTCTATCTACAGAACAAAACAAAGCATTAATAGCTTTTGCATCAAGACTTGCTTATTTTTTTATTGTCGGTATATTTGTCAAGTGGTTTTTCAACTAGATTCCCATATACCACAATAGGTAGTGGTTTCTTATAACCATCGATGACAATTGACCATAAGCAAAATCAAAAGACTTGAGGTAAAAGCTCATTCGTGTCTTCCAATAAGTGTAGTTTGTGCCGAATAGGAGTGGCCTATTTGTAGACTGGCCTTCACCATTGCTAGTGTAGGGATGCCATATCTCAAGGAGATTTAAATCTAACTAGAGAGAAACCGTGCTCTGATACCAATTGTAGGATCGATGGAACCTCTAGAGGGGGTGAATAGAGTGCAGCAGAAAAATATCTCCAATAAAAATTTAAGCAGGCAAAGGCAGATATAAAATAATTACTTAAATGCAATAATGTAAAGCAGTAATTAAATAGTGCAAGAAGGCAATGCGCAAACATCGAGGTTTATACTGGTTTCCCTCTGAGAGGACTAGTCCACTCGCGAGAACTCTGCCCGCTATTAATCTACTATTTGAAATAGAGATTACACCGCGTGCTTTACTCCGAAGAATACGCCAACTTCAACATCGTCGTGTTTTAATCCGAAACCCACGATCAAACTTCAACACCTTTTTGAGAAAAGCTTTTATACTCCAAGCTTGTACAACTCAAATACTCCTAGTCGAAAACCATCGGCACTTAAAAGAATAGAAGTTGTCTTTGGAATAAGAAGATTAAAGCTTTATGTAGATAGGGCTTTCGAATAGATAGAGAAGATGAAGAATGAATGAGTGATTAGAAATGACAAATTCTTCTCTATTTATAGGATTTTTGAGGCAGAGTTCGAGGAGAACTTGGTTAGGGCAACGTTCAAAATTTTGAACGTTATAGATCCAAAGGAATATGAATTTGCTGCTGACTAGGAGTGAACCAAGGGGACCGAGTTTGGTCCGAGTTCAGTTAAGAGACTTTTAGGATTTTTTGGCCAGTTTTTGGTTTAGCAAGGGTTTGGATAGAAAGATAGGTTTGTGAGGGTAATCTAAATTGCCAATGATCCTAACTTATAATTTATCTAGACTCAAGAAAATAGAAAATATAGAATAAAGTATAAAGTATAAAAATCTTCTTTAACAATCACGTGCAATCTTCTGAAGTATTCTTTGCCCTCTATATCAATGTCGAAGTTTTAAGTCAATTATCGAAATCAAGTTGATCATGGTTGCATGGGCCAACAACTTCATGTCGACAACACACTTTATTTTCGACAGTCGTGAGCCAGTAGTGGGTTGTAGATCTCCCCGTTCAAAGAAGCCATCATTTTTACGAAGGGCTCCATCTGAGGACTGAGATGCCGAATTAGATATGGACAGATCCGTTCATGCTCGTGTACTTCACTGGCAGTACTCTTCCCAAAGACAACATCGAGTGCCAAGATGTTGATTACAGTATTTGGGTTAGTAGCCAACCGATGTTCTGCTTAGTAACTGCTACGTGTGGGGCTGCGCCTGTGCTAAAACGAGGAAGTGATGTGCCCCTGACAAGAAAGTGATTCGCTCGTGACGAGAAAGTGATTCGCTCGTGATCAGAAAGTGATGCGCTCGTGCTGAGACGTAAAATTGATGTGCCTATCCGTAGAGTTTAGAGTAGGTTGTAGTAGATTTTCTATGTAAAAAAGTCCTTTTTGTGTAACGGACTTTCTATATAATAAGAAATCTTCTTTTTCAAGCATTTTTTTAATATTCTTTTTAAGATGCGCCAACTTTTCTCTGTGTCTCTGGCGCATGTCTTTTGTAGCGCATACGGATGCGCCTTCTTTGGACTAGATTTCTAGGTGCATGAATTTCCATGCTTCTACAACCATGGAGAAGCATTGGATCGAATAAAGTCTTTATCCAGCAGTTCATCTATCTAGGCTTTCAACCCTTATACTTCTTTCGGTGCTAACCTGTACACATGAGAAGAAATCGGCTCTGCTCCTGGAACCAACTCTATTGTGAATTCAATCTCCCTCACAGGTGGCAATCCGGGAAGCTCTTCTACAAACACATCTTCAAACCCCGATATAGTCTGCGGTAGTGCTGGCTTCTCCTATTCTATGTAGGCCCTTAGAGTAGGATGGATAACCTGCTTTATTGCCCCCTCTAAGGAATTCAAACTCTGGAAGACCTGGGGGTCTAAAAATTACACAACCCCGACGATAATCTAGAGTTGCATGGTATTGAGAGAGAGAAGCCAGAAGAGCAATACGAGGAGAGCAAGAAGAGCATTTCTTCATCAACGCCAACCATCTCGTCACAGGAGCCAAGGCTACGTCCGATCGTACAAGGAGTAAGGAAGAGCTGTCGTCGCTTTCCCGAGCCTCTATCGTCACCCCCCAGAATAAAAAATAAACAATTGTACTTAGATTGCTGTACCTAGGTTTTCGTCCCTAGGCTTTCTTTGTACAAGCGAGTTTGTAACGTGAAGTAAAAATCCAGTCCTTCCATAAAACTGTTCTGCTCTTTTATATTTCATGGCAAACACCGACGACATCACGTGCGACCTTATCAGTAATGAAGCCATTCCAACAGCCGCCTCGAGCACTACCAAAGTAGTTGGAGCAGCACGACCACCTTTAATAGGAGGAGTTCAGAGGGGACCACTGGTTGCACCACGAAGAGCTCAGTTTTAGTATGCTCGACAGTAGCCTAGAGCTCCAGCACTTGTTCAGGCCTTTGCTATGACCATAAAGGAGGCAGAGATAGCTGGAGAGGTCATTTCAGGTACTATACTTGTAACCTCTTTGCTAGCTGTTGCTTTATTTGACACATGAGCCATATACTCCTTCATAGCAGATAGATTTGTATCTACCCATAAAGTCGCAACCGTACCTCTTTCAAAAAATATAAGAATTCATACGGAAGGAGGTATAGTTTCTGTAAGTGATGGATGTAGATCTTATTCCTTAATAGTGTGTAGGAGAGAGATGCGTGCACAATTTATAGTCCTTACTATGCAAGTTTATGACGTTATGCTTGGCATGGATTGGTTTCGTCGATATGACCGCATAAGCACTTCGCCCAGGGGGCGCATGGGCTTGTCATACTCGATCTGAACCGCATATATATTTTTGGTTTGGGCCGCATGAACGTAGTTTACTTTTGAACCGCATAAGCTCATCTGCTTGTAGCCGCATGAGTCTGTCTATTCAGGGCCGCATGTGTTTGCGTGGACTTTGAACCGCATAGTCTCGCCTGAATCTGAGCCGCATCAGTACCTAGGTTTGTCTATTGAGTCCATGTGAACCTTGAACCGCATAGGCCCTTTCGAACCTGGTTCTGAGCCGCATAAGGCTATGATAAACCGAACCGCATGGACTCATCTGGTTCTGAGCCGCATGAGGCTGTGACGACCCGAGCCATATGGACTTAAATGATCTTTCAAACGCTTCTTTGTTTGACTATCTTCTAATCCTATTTCTTTTGTCTCTTCTTCAGTGAATCTGCCAGTAAATCCTGCGGGGGAGCTCCTAGTGGGCTCAAATCAGTTTGCCTTGGGCGTGCGTCTTGATGACTTAGTTAAGTACGTGCTGAATCAATTTCCTGCTGATGAGCCTTCGGGGAGGTTGAACGCCATCGAGAATCAGACCCTTCATTATCTCCGTACCATGATGAATTTTGGGAAGTTGGATGGATCATACCTGAAGCCCTCATTCCTCTTCGGAGACGCTTTAATCATAAAGAATCCCCGAGTATTAGAGATCTCTGAGAACTGGGATTTTACTTTGGATGGGATGGCGATCCATATTCCTCTTATGGAGCATCATTATCCTCTGTTGTGGTTCAATATGGTATTGTTGGACAGGAAGATGGTGTGTAACTTAACTCCTACCCAATCAGGGATATTGATGGACGACATCTATTATAACCCGAACATTAGGTCAGCATACGCGGGTAAGGATTCCGTCCTCCGGTACATGATGGGCCTGGCCCCAGGTTCTTTTATGAACGTATATGGTCCCAACTTCACATTCACTCAAGCTGATACATTTCTGAATCGGCTCGCTCGCAAAAAATCTTATCCCGTTGGCAGACTGGCGTTGCTGAACTGGATAAACTCCACTTCTACATGGGCTCACTTGACCACTTAGGTTATGCAGACCTACAGAACATTCCTGCGGGAGGTGGGACTCTATCATGCCATTCGGGGCACCTGTCACGGGCTTCCTATCAATAAACCATTGTTCGTGGCGCTCTTGGAGATGTATAACCGGCGAACGGGGACGTTCTTTACACTCGGAGGGGAATTGGGACTTGCTCTCCATGAGATGTATACTGTCTCCAAGCTTCCATGGAGGAAAGAGCCTTTCGAGGTGTACACCCCGTCGAACGAGGAGTTCGAGGACCTGAACCGACGATTCCCAGGTTTTGTTGCGGTATACCAGGAGTTGCTATGCCATCATAGTGTTTGTCATCAGATGGCTATAAAAAGGAAGGATAGCTCAGAATGGAACGCTCCCCACACCACATCCTGGGTCAATTATCTTTTTAAAGTTGGCCCTTCTGGCGAGGTTATTCCTCGAACCCCTCAAACCCGGGAAGAGATAAAAGACCTGATGTTGAGCGTCAAGAAGTCGCGGTCTAATAGTGACATATTCGGGAGTCAAGCTGACTCTCTCAGCTATTTTTACTATGGCACCAGACAGATGTCAGAGAAGGCGCTTCTGGCTGGATTTTTGATGATATGGCTACAGAATTACGTAGTCTCGGAAGGGCAGGTTCTATTGAGAGGATCAGCCGCCACATCATTCTACCTGCCGTTAAGCTGGTATTTGGAGTTAGACTGGCTCTTCTTCCGGCTATGGTGTGCAGCATACACCATGGTCTTCGAACATTCTCGTCCAAGGTTATTGCCCGCAAAAAGACGTTGGACTTTGAGCGCATAGAGCTACATTTCCACTATTTGATGGGGTGGTTGTTGATGCACTACAAGTCTTTGATGGGATCTGGAATAGCAGAAGATGCTACAGATGAAGACGCTTTCCTTTTCTAATGCCATCATCACCCTTGGGAATACAGTACTATGCCAGCTTGTCGGAGGGCGCTGGCGAGGGTAGATGGGTGTGACTTTTTTGTGTCTGTTCCTCATTTTTCCGAAGAGGAAGTGAGGGATGTACACCTTGATGGTACCGGACCTTCTCACTTTCTATCTCCGAAGATGCTCACCTGGTTGTGCAACATTCGCCCCGCGCATCTGGTTTATCGTAACCGCGATAATGTGTACTTGGAGCCCTACCTGCCTAGTAGGTTTTCCCACCAATTTGGCTATAGCCAGTTATTCCTTGACTGTCCCAGCCCTTACTTGGGCTTTGAAGGTAGCGTTCTTGATGGTGTCAGGGCGTGGAATTATTATGACGCTTATCATACTCGGGCCAGCTTCTCGGTCCCTGATACTAAAGTGCCGAGGGAAATTTTGTACGTGGCTGCCTTGTATCATATCATGGCGAACAAGCCCCCTGTTAATTTCAATCCGAGTACCAGTTTCATCGTGGGTACCGGTTTAGAAGAAAAGCCCAAGGGGGCTAAGGCTAGAAAGCAACTAGCGCTCCAGACTCCCCTCCCTGAATCAGAATCTTTTGAGGCGGCCGAGGAGGATGATGATTATGATAGCGAAGACTCTCTTTCTTTTGGGGGTGAAGAAGTAGCGGATCAACCGTTTGCCACACCAGACGAACCGGCGGAGGATCCGTCGCTTGTTATACAAGAGAAAGTAGTGGGGGAAGGACAGCCTCCTGCTATGCTCGGTCCCTCACACAAACGAGTCAGACGCGAGTCTCCTGATGGTAGAACGACCTTTTCTGTTAAAAGAGCCGCCGTTAGGTCTCGTGGGTTGCTTATTTCCGAGAGGGGTGAAGATGCTGGTGGTGCTCCGGAGGTACGACTATGTTGGAGCCATCTCCTTGTTGTGGCTTTCTTTTTCTTGGAGATATGACCTAATCATTTTTTATTTGTAGGCGTCTGACAAACCAGGCTCTCCTGACCTAATCATTTTTTATTTGCTGCTTTGATTAGCGACATGTGTGCCGCGGTCCTTTCTGCTGGGGCTCTCTCAGCGGCGGCTGAGGGCTCCCAGATTGCTGAGGCCTCGGTCCGGGGTGACGAAGGTTTCCTCGGGCCTGTCTCCGAGATCGCTAAATTTTAGCAAGGCGACGCTGATCTCATCGCATCCTCTTCTGAGGGTGCAGGGGCGGAGGAGTCTATTATATCCGACTCGGAGGCCGCTGGTGGAGAGGTTGTGGTGGCCGTAGGTGAACCTCAGCCTCCACACTCTTTCGCTGGTAAGATAAGCCAAATATTGACTAGTGAGGGGGCTTATTTGCTCTATCAACATATCATCCAGGTCAAATCAATTCATGGTTGTCTTGGCCCTACAGGTCCTGACCCTTTACTTCCTACAGCGGATGTTCTTGGGGAAGGCTCGGCCTGCCGCGATCTGGGGGAAAGGAGCGTTTCCTCTCCTTCTCCGACTCATGTCGAGGGGCCTCCTGCCAGCTCTGGGCAGATGGGAGTGGAGCTTGTTCCGGAAGCGATGGTCTCTGTCTCATCCTCTGCTGCTCATACGGCTTCAGAGACTGACTTTTCGGCCCTGCCGAGCATTCAAGTTCTGCGGGCTGCTGAAGAGGAGTTGGCCGCTGTTCAGGCGTCCTTCCGTACGGAGTTTGTTTCCCTTGTGGCAGGAGCAGCAGATTCTGTCGCGTCTTCTTCAGTGTTGCCAGCTACACTCCCATTGACGCCGGCTTCTTCGGAGGCTCTGGACGAGGTATCGCAGGATGTGGTCGACAGCTTCTATCGCCATCTAAAGAGGGGCGTAGATGCTGCCGTAGAACGGAGGACCCTTTTTTCTCTGTCCCTGCGGTGCGCTCGGGGTCAGATTAAAACTTTGAAGACTCTTTCTAGCGGGGTGGGGTTGGCTGCGCTCCTTGAGCCCAAGTTGGCAGAGGCTGATCAGCTCGTTACCCGATTGCTGGTGTTACGACAAGCTGACTTGCCTGCTACGATTGAACGGGAGCAGGGCTTCCTTATTGCTGCTCGGGATAGGATAAAGCTTGCTCGAGACACTGTCGGGCCAGTTGTGAAAGGGGGCCTTGATAAGCTTTCCGCTTCGTATGACAGGCTGGGTCGTCGAAGTCAAGCTTGTAGGACTCGGAAAGAGGCTGCTTCTCGTGGAATAGCTGACACGAAGGAGCGGATTCTCGTACTTCAGAAGGAATTGGCCTTCCTAGAATCGGAGCTGAGGGCTGCTCATGCAGAACAGGAGTCAATTGTTCGGGAGGCCGAGAAGGTTTCCCGATCTTCTGTTAACCTGGAGCGGGCTTTCAAGAAATTTGAGGACAACTGGCAAGCTCACGCTCATCTGGAGGACGAGATGGCGCTGACCCAAGAGGCGGAGCGTCGAGCTAAACAGAGGTTTGAGTGGTCGGTTGCCTTGCTCACGGACCGTCTCATGACGCTATGTGCCCCGGAAACGTGATCGGTTTTCTGTTTTCTTTTGCTCCTTTTCCCCTTCTTTTTTTTTCTTTTTGTCAAGGGATATGATCCCAAATGATGTAGTACTTTGAATTTTGAATAAATGAGCATATTTTGACTCATTTTCTCTTTCTTGTACTTGTGGTGTTTGTGGGATTGGACCTGCTGGAGGATTATTTGTAGACCTGTTACCTTGGGCGTACCTTGGTTTTAAGTACGAGTAACAAGTTTTGGAGAGGAATACCTAGAACAACTTCGCGATAAGACAGCTATAGAAGTTTTTGGTATTTGAGAGAATGCCAGGGAGCAACTGGGCTCCCAGGCATTATAGGGAAAGGATGGGCGTGTACTGGAAACCCGGTACAGCATCTGTGGTCGGCTGAGGACATTTGTGGTCATCAGAGGACATTTGTGGTCAACAGAGGACATTTGTGATATTTGTGGTCAACAGAGGACATTTGTGGTCAACAGAGGACATTTGTGGTCAACAGAGGACATCAGTGGACCTATTATCCTTGTCGTACTCCGGTTATGGGTACAGATAATAGGTTGAAAGGGGACCGACATACTTACTCATAGGTAATGAGGACATGGCAAGTATGAAGGTTTCTTCTACGGAGCCTTTCCACGCAGAGGTAATGAGGACATAGCAGGAGTGGGCTCAATGAAGAGGGGGCACATAAAACGACTCAGAGGTAATGAGGACATAGAAGTTTTATGCAGGGGGTGATTTATTTTTGGCGGAAGTGAAACGACTCAGAGGTAATGAGGACATTACCGTTTTGGGAATTTGTGGATCGCTTATCCTTTTTTGTGCACTGGAAGTGCGGGTAGTGGATCATGAGGGGGGATCTCTTACAGGAAGAAAGATCAGAGGTATGATCATACATGACTTACTATCTGAAAGAGTGACCGGGATGTAAGTTCAGGGGCACCAGCGGATACATGACTCAATATTCTGAAAGTATGAGTTCAGTGGTACCAGCGGGCACATGACTCGATAATCTGGGAAATGTGAGTATGAGTTCAGCGGTAACAGCGGGTACATGACTCTGGAATATAGAAAATGGTGAGTGTGAGTTCAGTGGTACCAGCAGACACGTAACTCGAATGATTAAAAAATATGGAGAATAAGTTCAGAGGTACCAGCAGGCACGTGACTCGAATGATTATAAAATATGGGAATCAGTTCCAAGGTACCAGCAGGTACATGACTCTATGCATGGAACCTGAATGTAAGTTCAGTGGTACAGGGAGGTACATGACTCGACACTCTGAGATGTCTTGAGAATTTTGTTTCAGACATAATACTTCTTCAGAAACTTGCCGTTGATGGGCAACATGAGCAAGTCTCCATTTTGTTTTGCGAGGCGGTAGGCACCGTTGGAGAATACAGCTTCGATGATGAACGGGCCTTCCCATTTTGGTTGGAATTTGCCGGCAATTTTATGCGTCATAACCATCGGCCTCCGAACCGCCAGAACGAGATAGCCTACTTGGAATGTTCTGACCTTGACCTTCTTGTTGAAAGCTCCGGAGATTCTGGACTGATATAGTTCGATTCGTTGTTGAGCTAACAGGCGTTTCTCGTCTAGGGCTTCCAATTCCTGTAGTCGGCGATGGTGGTTTTCGTCTGTCGTCAACTGATGTGTGAGGGCGACGCGGAGTGAGATGATCTGAGTCTCTAATGGAAGAACTGCCTCGCTCCCGTACACTAGGAAGAATGGTGTATTCCCGGTGGCTGTTCGAACTGTGGTACGATACGCCCATAAGCATTCGTCGAGCTTCTCGTTCCAATCGCGCTTGTTGGATGACACGAATTTCTTGAGTAGCTTGATTATGGTTTTGTTGAATGCTTCGGCCAACCCATTGGCTGCTGGGTTGTAGGGTGTCGAAGTAATATTCTGAATTCGGTGCTTGTCGCAGAACCGATAAAATGCGTGGCTTGCAAACTGTGGCCCATTGTCGTGAATGATCCTTCGGGGCAGTCCAAAGCGGTAGATGACATGATGCTTAAGGAAGCTGATCACGTTTGAGGTTTTCACCTCAGCCAATGGGATGGCTTCTGCCCATTTGGAGAAGTAATCGGTGATCGCGAGTATGAATCGGTGTCCTCTGGACGAAGGCGGAGTAATTGGGCCGACGATGTCCATACCCCATGCTTCGAATGGCCAAGAGGCCACGGTCGGATGCAGGAATTCAGATGGCTGGTGGATGAAGTCGGCGTAGATTTGGCAGGCTTTGCACTTTCGTGCATAATCTATTGCGTCTGCCACCATCGTGAGCCAGTAATAACCCATTCGGCGAAGGCGGTCTTGCAGTTTCGGGCCAGGTTGATGGGCCCCGCAGACACCATCATGGGCCTCGCGTACGGCTTCCTTGACTTCTGTATTTAATAGACACCAAAGTAGTAAACCATCATAGGATCGGTGATACAGCATTTTTGTCTCCGTATTATAGAAAAATCTGAGAGAACGTCTTCTGATAGAAGTAGCTTCCTTCGGATTCTCTGGCAGGATGTCGTATACTACAAAGTCGATGAACGGTTGTCTCCAGTGTGGTGCTTCATCGACTGAAAGGGCGGAGTAGCTTTCAATGCATCGAACATTATCCTTAGGACAGACCAATTCACGGCCAATTATGTCGACCTGATGACGAGCGCAATTTGGCACAGCTAGGGAAGCGGCCAAACCAGCTAGGGTATCAGCCTCAATATTCTGGAGTCTGGGAACATGTTCTATGAAGAATCCTTCCAGAGACGAGATGACGTCGATTGCAATTCGATGATACGGGATCATGTCTTCGTGGTGGACCTCGTACGATCCCCGGATCTGATTGACGATTAACTGTGAGTCGCCGTATGCTTCAAGATACTCTACCCCCACCTCCTTCGCGAGCCGGAGGCCAATGACCAAGGCATTGTACTCGGCCACATTATTTGAACAGTGCTCTGTGAGTGAGTAGGCCCGATTGATCACCAAGCCGGAGGGAGAAATCAGCACTACTCCAACTCCAACGATGATGTTACCTTTGGGTCCAGTTCTTGAAGCGCCGTCGAAGAACATTCACCAGATGACATCATGGAAGACTTCATTTGAACTGGTGACCTCGTCCGGTATCTCTTCATATACCCTAGTCGTCTTCGAGCCTGGATGGGCTGCTAGAAAGTCTGCCAGAGCCTGGCCTTTAACAGCCTTTTGCGGTACGAAGATCATGTGGTACGGTGATAGTAATATCGCCCAGGTAGCAAGGTAAGAGCTGAGTGCCCCAGGTTTGGTCATGAGGACCCTGAGGGGGTTGATCCGCGATATCACGTGGATGGTTTGTACCGTGACGTAGTGTCGCGTCTTCTGGATGGCGAACACGAGAGCAAGGCATTCCTTCTCTACGGCCGTGTACCAGTATTCTGGCCTAATCATCTTTCGACTGAGGTAGTATATAGCTTGTTCGTGGCCCGCATCATTGTTCTGTGCCAACAGAGCACCAAGAGAATGTTCTATCGCTCGCACATAGAGCAGAAATGGCTTTCCGGCAACAGGAGCTACCAGGACAGGGGGGTTCGACAAATATTCTTTGATGCTGTCGAAAGTGCGCTGGCATTCCTCATCCCATACAAAAGAGACTCCATTCATCATGAGATGGGTGAATGGTTGACATCGTCCGGAGAGATTAGAGATGAATCTCCTGATGTAATCTAGCCTGCCTTGGAGGCCTCGGAGTTCGCGGAGATTTTTCGGGGGACCCATCTCCATGATTGCCTTTGTTTTTTCGGGTTCGATGTGAATGCCCTGAAACGTGATGACGAAACCCAGGAATTTCCCGCTGGAGACTCCCAAGAATGATTTCGTAGGGTTCATCTTTAAGTTGTGTGCTCGCATTAGGTCGAACACTGTCTTGAGATCTTGCAGATGATCTCCCTTCGAACGGCTTTTGACGGCGATGTCGTCGACGTAACATTCCACTGTCTTGCGTAAGTGGTCTCTAAAGATGATGCTCATAGCTCTTTGGTAAGTAGCGCCAGCATTCCTTAAACCGAAAGGCATGACGGTGTAGCAATATGTACCAATTGGTGTTCGGAATGATGTGTGCTTCTCGTCGTCAGGGAACATCTTGATCTGGTTGTATCCTGAAAAGCCATCCATGAAGGACATACGTTCGAAGTCGCAGGTGTTATCGATCATAATATCTGTGATAGGGAGAGGGAATTCATCTTTAGGGCATGCCTCATTCAGATTTCAGAATTCAATACATATTCGGATCTTCCCGTTCTTTTTGAGAACTGGTAGGATGTTGGCTACCCAGTCTAGATGCTACTTTTCGCGAATGAAGCCGCTGGCTATCAGTTTGTTGACCTCAGCTTCAATAGCGTTCATGACATCGGGATGAAACCGTCGTTGTTGTTGCTTGACAGGTTTTGCATCCGGACGAATATTGAGTTTGTGGAGCGCGATCTTGGGGTCCAATCCTGGTATATCTTTATAGCTCCAGGCGAACACATCGATATACTCTTTGACGAGTTGGAGCAGCGACTCTCGCTCTTCACCTGTCAGATTCTGGCTGATGAGGATTGGTTTCGGGGAGGCTTCATCACCAAGATTAACTTGTATGACCTCATCCTCAGTGGGAGGTTCTCTTTGCTCGAAACGCTTTTCCTATTATTCATCTAGCTGTTGGGCCCACGGCTCTAGCTCGAGAATTTCCGGAATGTCTTTATCTTCTTTATAAGCGTCGACGAATGCCATGTTGACTGACAGGATTTGTCTGAATACATCTCCGATGCTGGTATCCGAGTCAGAAGTTGGTGACCCGGTCGAATGTGAATGCCAGTCGCATTCTTCATCTAAACTTTCAGGGGTCGTCGTGGGTGTCATATACCCTAATCCACACCGAATCTTGCTATAGTAGTCCCGTGGTTTGCCAGCCGGGACTAGGGGCTTCAAAGGTAATTGTCTAGTACCGTAGTTCAAACCCGGTATTGTTTCTAGATTATACCCCTGTTTCTGCATGAGATATTTAGATTAGGGGCTATAAAGATACAGAGGTAGTCTCCCGGCGTCCTATCCAAGGTCGACTTCTTCTATGGTGAAGGGATGCGGGTCGTCCTTCCGGCCGAAGATGATTGGATGGTCCCCTCCCTCGATTATTCGGTAAGCGTCTTACGCTGGAGTAAGCTGGATTGTGGTGTAGACATTTGTCACCTGTGTGTGTAGGTGAGTGCCTATACTGTGTTCCATAGCGTACATTGTACAAAGCTTATTAAGCTCGAGGTAGTTCAAAGATAGCCCTTTATTGATGAAGTAAGGTATCTTTTCTAGGAGGATTACATCATCTGCGAAGGGAACATCAGTGTAGGCAGCCACATACTTGGCTAGCTCCGGTTCCTCCTCGGCTACCCCCTGTGTGAATGAAGACTGAGAGGATGACCTGGAGAGCTTGATCGTCAGCGGTTCAGTTGATGGAGTTGAGCGTGGAGTTGTTAGCAGACTAGCAACCCCCAGTTTGGTACTCGATGTGGGGCGAGGAGTGGCTGGTTTGCTAGAAGTGTCAGACCTTGCATCGGGGGTGACGACCCTTCTTGGGAAGGCGTATCGTCAGTGGCTTGTCGGAGGGATTGAGCTTCTCCGTTTAGGGCTGACCGACTCTCGACATTCTGATTGTTAGTAGCCCCGTTGTGGATCTTGGTACTTGGCCAGACCTTGGTAGCCGAATAATTATCTGCTCTTCTTGCGCCAAGAGGCTGATTGCGTCCTTACGCAGAGTGGCGGTAAGGGGTGCAGACCTGCCTGGTTTGCGAGCTTGGAGGTGGATCGTCAGAGGCTCTTCGGATCCAGTAGCTATCTCGGTACTAGCTTCTCCTTCACCAAGATGCTTCTTCGACTTTTCGTACAGGCAGGAGTCTGAGTAGTAAGATTCGACTCCTTTGAAGGGATCGATATCAGCAAATTCTGTCCTTACGAAGCCGTATTTGTCGACATATTTGAAGCACTGGTGCAGCGTGGAAGGCACGATCATATAATTGTGTATCCACGGGCGTCCTAAGAGGATGTTGTAAGAAGTGTCTGCATCGATGACATAGCAGGTGACTTCGGATTGGAGGTCGCCAATTTGACACTTCAGACGAATCTTCCCAATAGGGTAGCTCCTGTCCGAATTAAACCCGCTGATGGCGGTGCTTGTAGGCATCAGGCGATGCATTGGGATGCGAAGATGATGTAGCAGACCCTTCGGGATAATGCTTATGGAAGAGCCAGGATCAATATGCATCCGATCCACCTTTACGTCGCCGATGTATCCAGTGTAGTATAATGGGCGATCGTACAGATTAGTTTTGATGAGCATGTCATGCGGAGTGAAGACGATGTTGGACATTTCTCCCGTACAGGCGCTGTCCTGGAGATCCACAGGTGAGTCCTCCCCGGTGAGGTTGGATTGAGCCAGATAGGCATCGACGTTTTGGAGTGCTTCGCTCAATGCAATACGAACGTCCTTGGAGAGCCTTAAGAGTTCGTACAGTGACAACTTAGCCGGTGTGTTAGCCAATTGCGCTAAGATGTCAAAGTTGTAGGGCCTCTCTAGCCCTTGGGCTACCTATTTTTGGAGGGATTTGTCGAAGCGAGTCTCCCTCGGCCTAGGCTTGTTGGTCGTTGAAGGCTGAGCCGGTCCCGGAGCATCAGTTGTAGTGGGTTGATGATTTTTAGCTGGATTGTCAACCACAGGTTGGGATTGCGCTCCAGACCGCGTGACGACGGCTGTAGCTTCCTCGATGTCTGCCGAGATTGTGTGGCAGGTCCTGACTTTTCTACTTTTCTTCTTGTAGGTGGAAGATGGTGTGGGCCGAGTCACTTCTGATACCAAGTCTGGATGGATCCACATGACCTTCCCTCGTGACGTGGTGAGGGGTACTAGACCAGCAGCCTGATCTCGGGGAGGTGGAAGATTGGTAATCTCCATTGTCGCCAGAGGGATGGGGACCACCCCGTCTTAAGTTTCTGTCGGAGGAAAGCTGCCGAATTATACGGACACCATATTGGCTGCCACGGTTACCTCTTCGAAATCGATAGCCAGAGCGTTCGAATCGATGAGGTTTTGGATGTACCGTTTCAGCTGGTAGCAGTCGTGTGTAGCATGATGGACATAGCGATGATAATGGCAGTACTTTGGGTTCTCTATCTCTGTCGGTCGCGGTTCCCGTCTTGGTGGAGGAAGCTGAATTTTGTCCCCTTGTATGAGCATGTCCAAGATGGGCTTTACGTGACCGTCTTCAAAGGAGTAAGTGATTTACGGCCAATGTTTGTCTGCTGGCTTTGGCTCAGGTTTTTGTGCTGTATCGGCCACCATTGCCTGCTTTCCCTTGCTGTCCCGATTGTTGGAGGGGCTACCCCCATTGTCATTATTGGGACGCTTGCCCTTGTTCTCTCCGTCCGAGATGTGCAATCCCAGCTGGCGAGCCTTCTTCAATCGTTCTTCGGCGCTTGTGATGCTGATGATGAACGTCTTCCAGTCCTTGAATTGACTTTCGCCCATCCAGAGACTGATGGTTGGGAGGAGTCTCTTTTGGCAAATTTCAATCAAGGAGGAATCTAGATTTCCAGAAGGCAGCTTCATGGCGGTTTGGCGGAACCGTTCGATGTAGTTCCTTGTGAGCTCTTTTTCCCCTTGGACGACGTCCATGAGGGTGGACATGGTGATGTCCTGCCCTACTTCGTAGAATCTCTCCAATAACATGCGCTTGAAGCCGACGAAGGAGTGGATGCAGTTGTCCGGCAGGTTGCGATACCATTCGAAGGCGACTCCTTCCAATGCCCCGATGAATAATTGTGTGAGAATGGCATCGTCATGGGGCAGATGGTCGGTGGTGACCTCGAAGTAAGTGATGTACCGACTTGCCGAGGTCTTGCCATCATAAGGATTGATATTGAACGGCTTATATCTTGGTGGGAATGGAACATCCCTCCATGCAGCAGGGTACGGTTGTCGTATTCTGAGGTCTTGAGAGTTTTCTCGAGCGTGGAACATGGCTCGGAGCTCCTGGACCTCTCTTCTCGCTTCGCGTGCTTCGTCCACGGCGGTAGGGGCCGTTGTTTCCGGAGGATTGTTGTCCGGGTTTGGTGCTACCGAATTCGAGTCCGTATTGACCGTGGGACCCGTGCTTGTTTAGCCAGGCGTCCCTCCTTGCAGAGTTGGAAGGGCCGTTTTAATCTCATCTACAGACTTGACCAAAGCAAGTAATATGGCTTCGAGACTGTCGATGCGCTGGCGATCACTGGAACCACCTTGGTTGCTGTCTGTCATGAATACTGTCTTCTCATAAGAAGAGATAGACGGAGCGGTGGAGGAAGCGCCCTCCGAATCGTACCCTTGTAGTGAGAAGTCATCGGGGTATTGGGTATGTTCCCTTCTGATTCAGAATCAGAAGGAACAGTACCCCCAGCCTCCGAGTTCGCCTCGTCTTGGGAGTTGTGGATGTCATCGGGGACGTCGAGGTTTGCTGTATCTGATGGGAGAGTTGTCTCCCCTGGCTTGTCTTCTTGGAACATCGGATTACTGTGGAGGCTCGGAGGGGTGCTACCCCCAGCCCCAGCAACCCCCTGCGTTATGGACGACAAATCTCCTACTGTAGCAGATTTTGTCTTAGAGCGAGTACCTTAGAAAACTCCGGTGGTGGGCACCCGTTTAGACGACAGTCTTTTAGTCGCAGTGGTTGAGATCTTCGGGCTGGAAACATTCGTCTTCTTCTCCCTTTCATCAGCGGAGACTTTCCGAGCAGAGTTGCAGGAGACGACGGGTAGTGCCTCGTCTTCTGAAGATGGCTGTTGCAGTCTTTGAAAGATAGACTGCCGGTCTTCTTGCATCGTCGTGCTATTGCAGCAGCATTTGACGATGACTTGGGTGCAGTGACGTCCGTGGGAGGACTCTTTGCACCCCGATGCATCTTCTCTTTTCTTGCGTTTGTGGAGGATGGCCTCACGCAAGTCACTTGCTTTGCTGGCTCGGGAATTCTGGGCACGCGAGTGTGCAGGCCTCCCGTCTGCTCCCTGATTCGAAGGTAGCTCATATACTTGCCTTCGCTTATTACTGGGAGAAGCTTGATGACTATCCCGCCCATTGGCCACAGGGGGCATGGTACGAGTAGCCTTATACAACTTTCCATTAGAGGCCCGCGTGACAATCAGCGGGATGCTCCGATAGTCAGAGGTCGGGGCAGCTGACTGGGCTTGGCGAGCCCGTGCTGCCCTAGACTTTTTCCTTTTAGCACTTATGGGTGCGTAATAGGAAGAGTCCAAGTTGGATACCACAGAGTCTGGCTTATCATCCAGAGAACCATCAGGGTCAGGACCGCATGAGAGACGGTCGAAGACTGATTGAGAGAAGCGTGGAACAGACGCTATGCGGCTAGGAATGGGAACCGTGCAGGCTGTCTCCATGCGGATGTCTTTAGCTGTCGAATGGGTTGTCCTTGTGCGACTAGGAGTCACGACCGTGCAGGCTGGTCGCATGCGGTTGGCAATTATGGCCGCATGGGTTTTCTGTAAGCGATTGACTTCAGTAGCCGCATAAGCTTCGTCCATGCGGTTGGCAACTGTAGTCGCATAAGCTATGCGGCTGACAAATATGGCCGCGTGAGTTTTTTTCCTGCGGCTGGCGGATGTAACCGCATAGGCTTTCTCCATGCAGCTAGAACCCTTATGCGGCTCGGATCGCATAGAGTTCCTCTTTGCCCCTGCAAGTCCAGCATCATAATGTTTTCTTTTGCCGAACTTAGGAACAACAGAGTTGTCTACGGTCTGAAGTGGGGCTGCAGGAGAGTCTTTTCCGCCGTTTTGAGCGACAGAGGGTATCTCTGCAAGAGCTTCAGTAGGAAAGAAGGATCGGGGTCTGCACTCCTTGCGGGCCTTCTTTGTGCGGGCTCGCTTCTGGACCGGGCCAGCGCTCTTGTCGGAGAGCATTTCTTCGAACGCCTGTTGGTCGAACCGGGCGACCATCTTCTGTTGCGTGGAGCCAAGCTTGGCTGCATCCGATTGCGTTACCAACTCCTCAGCCGTAGAGAAGTTTGTCCCCAGCAGAGTCGCCATCGTGTTTGCCATGAAATATAAAAGAGCAGAACAGTTTTATGGGAGGACTGGACTTTTACTTCACGTTACAAACTCGCTTGTACAAAGAAAACCTAGGGACGAAAACCTAGGTACAGCAATCTAAGTACAATTGTTTATTTTTGATTCTGGGGGTGACGATAGAGGCTCGGGAAAACGACGGCAGCTCTGCCGTACTCCTTGGACGATCGGACGTAGCCTTGGCTCCTGTGACGAGATGGTTGGCGTTGATGAAGAAATGCTCTTCTTGCTCTCCTCGTATTGCTCTTCTGGCTTCTCTCTCTCTGGATTGATCTCTGTGGATTTTTTTCTCTGATTATTGGGGGAGTGTCTCTCTGCATATGCGTATCTCTCTCTGTAAGTCTCTTTTGCAAGGGAATGGCACCCTGCTATTTATAATAGTGGGGAGCATCATTAGGGTTTGCAATGATTGCCCATTCTCAAAGTGGCGGCGGCCTGATAAGTGATCAATCTGGGCCATTAATTCTGAGCGTGAAGGATCTGGGCCATTAATGAGGATTATGCCAAATCATGTCAGTCATTAATGTTGATTACAATAAATCCCCATCATGATGATTTGCTGATATCCGAAAATCTAAATGAATCAATTTAATTCATTCTCTTGCCACGTATCCCAAATCATTGGGATCTGACCCAAAATTTGATTATCTTTAGGACACGTGTTCTGTCATCATTGTTGAGCCGCATGAGGAGCTTTCATATTTGGGCCGCATGAAGGTCGTCATGACCGAGCCACGTGAAAGACTTCATGACTGAGCCGCATGAATAGTCTCTATACTCGAACCGCATGAAGGTTGTCGTGACCGAGCCGTATGAATATGTTCATTACTGAGCCGCATGGGTTTCTTCATGGCCGAGCTGTATGAGAGTCTTCATGGCCAAGCCGCATGGATTTCTTCATGGCCGAGCCGCATGGGGGGACCTTCATGATTGGGCCGCATATGTTTCTTTGTACTGGCCGCATGAACTCGTCTAGACTGGCCGCATAAACTAGCCTCGAAGTTGTGAAGATTTTTTCCATTTCCCTAGGAAGATGTTGCTCTTGTGTCAGTCATCATGACTACTTCTCGTCAGGGCTGTCAGCTGTCAGCTGTCAGCCGTCAGAGCATTAATTGTCAGTCGTCAGGGCATTAATTATGTTTGAATGACGCTGGGTACAGCCGTTCTAAAAAGGCACGTGGCTTCCCTCTGCTGGCCGCATGGAGTCCACTCTGTGATTGAGCCGCATGGGGCTCTTGAGCCGCATGTGGCTCCTCGGCCGCATGGATTACTTTTCTTCTCTTTTTCATGCTTCTACAGTCGGTGCTGCAATTCGTGGTGGCTCTGGACAATCTCGATTGGCATGCTGGTCTGAACCGCATCTTAAGCATACTTCCAATCTTCTTCGACAGCCCCTGGCTAGGTGCCCTCCTTAGCATAATAGTTGTAGATGGGTGTCTCTTGAACATGTGGAGGTGCCATCCTCTGTTGTTGGAATGTCTCAAGGTGCTTCACTAGTCCTCTGGGTGGTGCTCGAACCATCAAAGTCATCGAATGTGGACGCTTTCGGCTAGCCTCCATCTTGTTGATCCTCTTCTGGCGTTACAATACGGTCATGACGGCTGTGTAGGAAGTAGGTGCTACTGATCCCCTAGCCTCGGCATTTCCAAAGTAAGGCCGTCGTAGAACTTTTTTGCCTTCTTCTATTCGGTCGATATCAGGTACAATGCATATCGGCTCAACCGCAAGAATTCTGAGTTGTACCCTTCGACTGTCATGTTGCCCTGAGTGAGTTGGATGAATCGATCTTGAAGCTCTGCTCACGATGTAGCGGAAAAGTATATCTCCTTGAAGAGTTTAGAGAACTCTTCCCAGGTGACTCCATTAGGACCCAATCACTCCTCTTCGGCTTTCCACCAATGATTGGCATGGAAGTTGACTCATTAATCGTTGAAAGAATATAGTAGATGCAAATCAAGAAAAATATTTGGAAGTCAAAATGAGAAATCAAAAGCGCTAAATATTGTGGATGAGATCCTACTTCGAGTATAATCCTAATTAGCAGGCTCGCTTCGTACAATCATGTAACTAAGACGATTTATCATTAGACCTGTATAAGCCACCACAAAAGTATGTTACGTCCCAATCCCAAAATTGATAAGGACTAGAACACGTGGTATGCCAACAGACACACTCCATAGGTATAGCCAATTTAATGGACCTATTGGAAAGTATCTTAAGCTGTAAAATATCATCATAATCATGGCAGTCACAGGCATCTTTATTCATCCACATATACAAATATGAAATAATAAGAAATATGACATCATTGTGTTGAATAAAGGAAACTGAAATAATGTCCAATAGAAATAAATAGTCATATGGGAAAAAACCCATGGTTATAAATCTCAACAAATTAAAATGAACGATACAAGTCTCAAATGAAATATAAATGAAATTACTACAAGTCCACAGCTCTGACAAGATATAAAATAGAAATAGTAATAAATGAAGAACTACTCCAGTGCAACCTCTTCTTCCTCAGCTGATGTAAAAGACGAATATACTTTTGGCCCGTACTCCTCAGAAAAGATCACATCACCTATATCTGGAAAATAACCAGGTCCTCAAGGGACATAGCAAGGCATATATATACAACCTAAATAGTAGTAAATAAAATAACTCGGGGTGACTAATCCAAACTGACGTGACGCTTTGAGGACAACGTTCGCTAGTGCAGACATCTCCAAAGTAAATAAAATAGGCAGGAATATACATATAGCCGTAGCACTGTGTCGGAGTCTCAAAGGTAACTAAAAGAGAAATGTGGATCATAGAAAATAGGTAATCTCTTCGAATAAATATATGTACATAACATAAATATGTAGTGCACAACATAGCCCGCACAAGTAGTAATTGTCTTCAATTCTCAGGAATCAATAAGTTGCATCCACAACTTACCGTTTTGACCACTATCTAGACGACAAATCCTATGACACATCTAAAAGAAAATAAAATGACAATACCAACCCCATCCTATAGTCATCAAGAAATCTAGTATCTCAGGTAATCAAGCTCAAGTATCAGGTATCATACATGTGTCTACAGGTCTCAATGGAAATAAAATCCAAAGATCTTAGGAAGGCTCTAAATATCAATACTAGACAACATAACAGTTCAATGCACTTGAACATAATCTGGAAGCACGTATTGATATATCCACTAAGGTCCAAGATAACAACATAAATACAAGGAAGAAAACACAAATGGTAAAACATGAACTGAACGATAACAAGGTGCACTTGCCTGATTCCGTAGTGTGAAGATGAAATGTTGCTCCTGTGTCAAAGCCTCCCGGATCCAATGCTCCTAAATAATTAATTAGCTACTTTAAGTATTTAACCCAAAAAATTATAATATGACTAAATTATCTAATTATTATTACTAACCATAAATAACCATGTCCAAATACCTCACGGAACCAAAAAATTTATACACAACAATATACATGTTTCCATGAGACATCGGGACCTATTTTTACGATTTTCGACTTCAAACATTTACGATTAAATCCCTACTTCAAGGGCATGCATATAAATCATAAAATAATAATTTGTATATAATTTATGTGGAATTAACCTCTGAATTTCAGATTTAGAATTCTAAGGAAAATTCATGGCAAATTGACTTCTATGTCAGTTAGTCTACCAGAAACATGTACGAAACATCACCAAACTTCTAATATGCCTTAAAGACATGAAATAATATTTTAAAATATAATTAATACTGATTATTTCACATGGATTCAGTGGCCTAATTAACCACCAAATTTTGGTTATTCTATGTTAGCAACTTATCTGAAAAGCTAGTATTTTGACACCAATTTTTCTCGATCAGATTTAAGATGATAAAATCACAAAGATATGTTTAAAAATTATATTTTATAGTAATAAATCTACATTAGATTCAGTTTTGAAAATTTCTAATAATTTTCTAAAGTTTTGCATTAATGGTGCTCAAAACTAGCTCTACCGTAACCCGATTTCTCAACAATCCAACATGCAATTTTTAGAGATACAAAAGAATAAAAGATATCAAAATATAATTTATATGATATTAAAATCATATTTTCTACATAATTAATGGCATGGGGCTTGAGATGGAAACTTTACCAAAATACTTTGTTAGAAGGGTTATAGGTGCTTCTCATTGTCCAAGATCCCAACTTTTCTATTTTGCTTGCTTGCTAACCCTTTCTTGATGGGTTTGAAAGTGTTGGAAATGGTTCTTTGAGGTTTGATGGTGAAGATGGTGCTTCTAGAGTTTGTTTGGTGGAGTTTGGATGGAAGGATGACGAAAAAAAATGATTTTTGTGATGGAGGAGGAGGTGTTTAATGAAGGAGATGAAGATGGAAGGCTATGGGGGATTGGTGTTGGCCAAAATTTTGGAGAGAGAGAGAGGGGTAGTGGTCGGCTAAGTAAGGAGGAGGAAATTAGTTATGGTTAGTGTTAGGATTTGGGTTTTGGTAGAAGTAGTTTATATATGGGCCGTGTGTGTTTGCATGCAAATAGGATTTTTAGAAACCTATACTAAGGGGGTTCGGCCAAGGGGAGGGTGTTGTTGCCGAATACTACATGGATGTGGACCTCTATGGTTTGGTTAGTTAGTCTATTGGGTAATTAGCTAGTTAGTTAGGCTAAGGACTTAGATATATCCTTATATAGAACCTTCTATTCTTTGAGCCAAAAGAATTCTAAAAAAAAAAAAAAAAAAAAAAAAAATATATATATATATATATATTAATGTATTTTAATACCAACATGTCTACTTGGGTTTGGGTTTGGCTTGGAAGAAGTTCGAGAAGGTTTGGTACAATCGGGTCTCCTAAAAAGTCAAAATTGCTTATATAATTAATTAATTAATCAAAAATATGGTTTGGGCCACAACTTAAGTTGTTAATATGCAAGGGACTAAAATATGACTATGCCATCCCTACTATGGCTAGTATCCTAGTCATGGCATCCGACTACACTAGACATGCCATAATTCCTAGTCAACATGCATACTAAAATTCAATCATGACTATGACCCTTTTTATATAATAAATTAAGAATTAAAAACAATTAAAGTTCATAAAAACATATTTCATTTAATCAAAAATCTATTTAACTTTTGAGGGTTTTGCAGCAGCCGAGACACAGATTTGCCTAGATTCCTTGCCGAGACCGTCGTCGACTATCTAGATCACCACCTTCTACCGCCGCGAGCGAAGACAACTGCTTCTTTTCAAAGCTTCCTCAGGTGAGGTTCTTCTTCTTCTGCTTCTTGATCTTCTTCTTCTTCTTCTTCTTCTTTTTCTTCTTCTTCTTCTTCTTCTTCTTCTTCTTCTTCTTCTTCTTTTGTTCGTTGTTCTTCTTCCTCTCTTCTTTCCCTTAGGTTTTGGAAGTATTGGTTGTGAATGGTAAGAAGAGAGAGAGAGTATGGAGAGAGAAGAGTTATTGAGTTTGGGCCGGGTTGGCAGCCCACTGAAGTTGGGTCGAGCTAGAGCGAGTAGAAGGGGAAAAAAAGAAATGAAAACAGAAAGTTGGGCTGAGCCCAGTCCAATTGGGGGGTTGGATTTGGGCTGAAAGAAAGGGAAATTAGAAAATGGGTTCCATTCTTGTGTATAGTGTGTTCTTGAATTAAGATTATTATTATTAGGTTTTTATTGCTAAAATTCTATAAATATTTCCTAAATATTATTGCTAAGTAATTTATAGATATTATTTGCTATTGTTTTATAGATATTAGTTATCAGTTATTCTTTATATTAATAATGAGTAGTTAGCTATTGGTAGTAAATAGATTATTAGTTAATAATTATTGGTAATATTTTAGAATATTAAAAAGGAATTCTTGGAATAGTTAGTTGATTTCTAGAAGCATCTAAAAATTCTTAACATATTCTAGGTGGACATAGCAATATTTACATTCCTATTCCCGATCTTCTAGGACAAGACAATTACTTATATGACTGTGTTACATTTACTTCATGTGGTGACTTATTTCATGTTGGACACGTTGTTTACAAGGTTTGATCATGTGCTTATGGTTCTCGTGCTTATCATGTACTCTTGTTCTTCTACTTATACTTGGGTGGGAAAATACTTGCAAATGTATGACCAAAGCCAAACATTAGCTAGGTATTGAATGATAGCTTAATCACATACATGTGCACGTGTGGTTAAGTCGTACCCTTATTCATATGCTTTGTCCAGTCGGTCACATATTTAGTACATATTTCAAATCACTTGTCATGATCTTCTTACTACAAGTTTCATATTTCAGTAAATTCTTGCATCTATGGTGATTCAGGTTAGTAATGTTTTATTGCATCTTTACTTGTACATGTGTTGTACTCGTTTCACTGTTATGGATTGTACTTTGCTCTTTTTCTAACCGGATCGTTGACATATTAGACCAAGATAAGAAGATCTGGATGGCACTTGATTGGACTACGAGTTCCGGACCCTTGGAGGATTCTAGAAGATTAGAATGATTTGTTCTATTATATTATTTATGGGACAAGTGTATCAGATGTTATCTTTGGAGAATATAGTTTACCGGATTTGTCTTTGGATACTTTGTAATGTTGTACAAATAGGACAGTAGAATGTGTGATGTTGTGCTGATTTGTTTTGGGCACGTATTAGCAGCTATGATGGGATTGATTGATCATATTATTTGGAGTTTTACAGTTTACTATCTTGTCTACAGCCTATGCTGATGTGTATGACTCGTATCCAGTTATTTGGGAGCGGTTCGTGACAGTGGTCAAGGCCTTGCAGGGTTCTATGACCCAGTGGCGGTGGTGCAAGGAGTCTCGGTCGGAGGAAGATGCTGAACGTTGGCGGTGGTCAGCTTCGACCGGGGATACGGCGTTGGGTGTGATGCTCAGGTGGTTAGTTGGCAACGTGGGGTCGCGATGGTGGGTGTAGCTGCTGATGGCGGTAGTCGTATTTGGTTTGGATAGGGGTCGACATGGTAGATGGACCGATGAAGGTAGGTTATGGATTTGACATGGAGGAGATTCGGGTATCTTCGACGGTTGGTGGTCACGGTGTTCAGGAGACGTGACGATGGCAGGGTGTTGGCTGGGAGAGGGGAGGAGTGTGTGAGTGTGACTTTTCTTTGTAATATTTTGGTTGTGAAAAATTGTATGAGGAGTCCCCCTTAAATAGGCTAGGTGTGCTTGCTCCCCCAAGCATGTGGTGAGTTGCACAATTTGTAATTAATAATGGAAAGAGGGGCATGGGAAGGAGTGTGGAAGCTAAGAGAAACTCCTAGAGTTTCCTAGTCAAGACTAACTAACCACATGGCTTAGCCATGACCAATTAGCTACTAATTAATTACTAACTATGACTATTTAGTTATAGCTAATCACAATTAATTAAATAAACTATTTATTTAAGCTATTCATTTCATTTCCTGAGTAATTACAATAATTCAAACTAATTTATAAATAATTATGGAAAATTCATGTTTAGTAAATTTATTGAAAAATTCTTGATTTTTTTATGAATTTGGAAAAATACAGAAATGTGATTTAAGGAGTTACGTTAAGATATCGCGAGAATGAACTATTGTACAAGTAGACAATTTGTATTAATTTGTTTTAGTTTATGCATCATGTATAATATACTTTATAGTTAAATTATTCACGCATTTGCATGGTCATGGACAACTTGTGTACATGATTTGGCTTTTCTCGAAATGATATCCGGGGCATCGGACCGATTCGAACTAAAAAAAATTATATGGAACATGCATCGAGCATGAGGTATTATGAGACCTTCAGTGGGACTTGCTATCCGGACTGGAAGGGTGCATCACAATACCCTATATAGTCCTTTATGGTGTAGGATTCACCAATTACCATCATATAGACAGATTGCATGCAAACAAATATCTTATACAGGGGCAGTAAGTGATAATCCTTGTTTTATGCAGAATGGACAAGTCAGCTGTTGGTAAAACTTATTGTTAAGTTATATGATTATTGTTTTCATGCTTCCATTCTGTATTCTTGATTATAAATTGTCAATAGTTCCTAGTCCAAATGTAAAGATTGATTGACTTGGATCACTTAGATATGCACCAATCTCCATTTGGACCAATCATGAACTTGAGAAATACTCTTAGGTTAACCAACTCTTGTGTGTGTGACGCATTAGGATCAACACCATAATCACCACGCAATGCTCTAGGTTTATCATACACCTTTGTTGATGCCTTCATCGTGCACTTACCTAATCTCTAATATTACTTACACGAGTGCGATGACCATCATACGATCCTTGTTACGAATACCTCGTGAATACCGAAATTAATACAACATCTCTTGTAATTCTCCTCGAAGCAGATTTGTGACACAAGAACTTGTTTTCTCACTGCTGCTTTGTTTTGTGTTGGTCGCAGCCGATCAAAGTTTTGGTCTGGACGAGCTAGCTAGGAACAAAAAAGTGGAGGAAAGATAAAGGCTTTATAGGGTTTTTCTTGTTGGGTTTGCACGAATTTGTAATAAATATTAGCTATAATTTCAATAACCCCTTGTATAATATAATTTCACACAGCTGATCGAAACTTCAG
>JANAVB010022597.1:7178460-7383460 GCA_029216955.1 Iris pallida
AGAAAAGGTTAAAAGCTTATTGTTTTTATTTATTTTTACTCTTTTCCTTCTGTAGGTTGAGATTTTGACATCAGAATCTAACTAATAAAACTAGCATGTCCATGTTTCAACAGGAACATGCTTCATAATTTATCAGTTGATTCTTTCATTCTTCCTATGATTTAGTAAGAGTTTAAACATAAATATGCATAGCAATCTAAGTCATTTGGATACGAACCCAACTTATATGCGGTTGAAATAACTTTCAATTATGTAAGAGATCCCCCTTTAGTACTGAAACTTTTCATGACAACAGTCCTTAATCACAAAGTTCACAGTAAAGCTTCAGCAATCCACCATTAAGCATGGTAAATTTGAATCAACCCTTCTCCATGATCATCTATACTAAGAGATTTCCAACGATTAGTGGCCCTGTAATGTTTTAAATTTATTTATGTGAAATACTTCCATTTATAATTGACACCTCCTAGTTGTTAAAATATATATATTCTTAAACATTTGTTTTCCGGTCATGGTCTTATCTAATAATAAGCATTTAGTAAAATATTCTAAATATTCCTAAAACTTCAGTTCTTACTATAAAACCTATTTGATTTCTGTTTATAATAATAACCTTAGCTGACTTAAATCAAACTAGTTATCCCCATGCCTCTGGCACTCCTTGATAATTCGTTTTTTGAAATTGCTTGTATCATTTAATAATATCTTCAATAATATTTGTAGTAGCTTTACGGTTTTTTATTGACACATACATGTGTCATATTCTTAGTCATTTGATATACCTCTGATCTTTTAACTAGAAGACTCCTTTATGTTTTGGCGGCGAACACCACTTCACTTTATTGTATACAGATAACTAAGAGGAAATCTTTGGATGTGCTTGGCCTAGTTTGAATTCTACGTACAAAACTTTCTATAATAGAGAATACCATAAGAAAACCATAATAATAGACCTTGCCTTTATTAGACTTTTGTACCTCTTTGTCATCAAGCTCCAATTTTCTTAACTTTGAAAACCCTATTTTCTTTGCGGACTACAAAGTAGCTTGTTGAAAAAAGAGCAAGTTCGGGAGGAACATGTCTCTACCTTTGGAACATATGTTATAGGTATTAGTCTTTTTTTAATTTATCATTACTTTTATTTGAATAAAACTATTATATGATGATAGAATTATATTATAGCTTTCTTACCATCTCCCATTCAATTCCCATTGTATTTTATGTTTATACATTTGTCTTTAACTGTATAGGCAATAAACTTGATTTTCCAGAATTTTATAAAAATATTGCTAAAGATACGAAAAGTTTGTATCAAAGATTAGAGAAAAATACTGCTCCATGGACTCGAGTCTATACAGAAGCAGTTAAATTGATAAAACAAAAGGTTCAAAATCTACCTTGTTTAAATTTAGCAAATGCTGAATGGAATAAAATAGTTGAAATAGATGCCAGTGACATAGGATTTGGAGGCATCCTTAAACAAGTAAATCCTGAGACTAATACAGAAGTCTTAGTTAGATATCATTCAGGAAAATGGAATGATACCCAGATTAATTATTCTATCATAGAGAAAGAAATCTTTTCTATTATTAAATGTATTCATAAATTTCAGGATGATCTTCTTAATAATAAAGTTTTGTTAAGAATTGATTGTAGTTCAACTAAGACTATTCTAGAAAAAGATATAAAGAATTTAGCATCTAAGCAGATTTTTGCTAGATGGCAAACTGAATTAGCTATATTTAATTTTGATATTGAATTTATTAAAGGAGTAAATAATTCTCTTCCTGACTTCCTTACCCGTGAATTTTTGCAGGATTATGGATCCAGACAAAGGGATAGAAAAACAGCCATGGGGAATAAGGCCCATGAGCTCTCTAGGCAGAGGAAAGCCCAAAATTTTTGGGTCTAACAGCAACTCGATTGGAGTATCATCCTACAAGAATAAGCAGCCTGAAATTGCTAATAGCAATCCGTCTTGCAAAGACATAATAAAGACATAATGGAACTTGAGACAATATACACTCAAAAATCCAATTCTGAGGAAATCATTAAACTAAATGAGTCGGATATTCTTGACATGAATGATCCCTGGAAAATTAAAGAAAAATATCTAAAAAAAACTATATATCCCACAACAGATAAATCCAGAAACATCTATGAAGGAATTCTCCTTGCCACTAAATCAGTAGAAATAGAACATTTATATCAAAATGTTCGTGATCCACCCTCAGAGGTTGTTTACAGCAAAGTCATAATCCATCACATAATGACACAACAATCTTAGGGTCTCCATCCTAATAGGTCAATTAATTTAACATCCAAGGATAAATCTCTGACATGTCAATATAACTATTGGGATTATATCCAAGCTTTTTACAATTTTCTGTACTATGAAAATTCACGACAAAAACACGTGGTTCATCAGAATATGTCCAACTATCTTGTTAAAGGAAATTCCTTCATGGTTTCATGATTGGTGGCTACAATTTGGAACTACTCTTCAAATACTTTCAAATTCCATCCAAGAACAATTTTTCAATTGGACGTTTTCTTACCCATCTTTCTCAAAAAGTGCCAACATTTCTCAGAAAGTGATACACTTTTTGAGGGAGAGAGTATCATGCATTTCTTTGTCCAAAATAAATTTTCATATATATTCAAATAGACATTTAAGTGCGAATTCAATTCTAATAATATTTCTATATTAGTTAGAATTTTTTTAGTCAAATGGTAGACGAAAATAGATGAGAAAAAAAATTGGTAGAAATAATCACTGCTATCAAAGAAAATAAAATTCATAGAGAAAAACAAGTCCAGAAAGAAAATCGATGAGGATAATTCTATTAAGAAAATTAAAAGAATCATTAAAAAAGAAAAATCTTAAAATTTCTAATAAAGTGTTAAAGAAAAAAAAAAAGGTGTTCTTTATATGCAGGCCCAAATACAGGCCCAATTCGATTTCGAAATGGATACTGCCCCCAATAAGTTCTGTGGAATCTGGAAAAAAAATAAAGATCAAAATGTTGATCTTACTGTTGATGAAATATTGAGTCAGTTAACAAAGGACAAAATTTTAAAATGAAGAAGATAACGATGACAAAGATTGACAAAAATAAAATTCGAAAAAGAAACGCAATAATGAATTGTATCAACATAACAAATATCTATGGCCCCACTAAAGGACTCACGAGAAAAGAAAAGAGAAGCATACAAATGTTGTGCAACATTTCGGTAAGATGGCATTCGTGGTTTGTCGGAGGATAAGATGAGGTATGCAGCCAAAACTAATGCCAGCACACAAAAAATGAAGATGCCAGAATTGGTGTGACCGCCGACAGCTAGCATGATGGGACAGCTCATCTACTACTATCTATCAGAAATAATACTATTACCGACTGTTGCCGGTTGAAGAGGGACACCTGGCCTTGCTTATCAATAATTGAGTTTGTGCATATAAATGGAGAGAAGCTCGTTGTTTGAACATCTCGTTTGCATTCAGGATGGAAATGGAAAGGGAAATGAAAATGATTTTATTGATAGTAGGTACAAGCACACTAGTAGAAACACTCAAAACTAGAAAAACTTAGACATAATGCAAAACGAGATGTTCAAACAACGAGCTTCTCTCCATTTATATACACAAACTCAATTATTGTTGAGAAAGGCCAGGTGTCCATCTTCAACCGGCAACAGTCGGTAATAGCATTATTTCTGATAGATAGTGGTAGATGAGTTTTCCCTTCTATGCTAGCTGTCAGCGGTCACATCAATTCTGGCATCTTTATTTCTTTTGTGCTGGCATTAGTTTTGGCCGCACACCTCATCTTATCCTCCAACAAACCACAAGCGCCATCTTATCGAAATGTCGCATAACATTTGTATGCTTCTCCTTTCTTTTCTCGTGAGTCCTTTAGTGAGGTCATAGATATTTAGCATCTTGATACAATTCATTATTGTGTATCTTCTTCGAATTTTCTTTTATCAATCTTTCTCATCCTTATCTTCTTCATTTTAAAATTTTGTCCTTTGTTAACTGACTCAATATTTCATCAGCAGTAAGATCAACATCTTGATCTTTATTTTTTCATATTCCATAGAACTTATTGAGGCAGCATCCATTTCGAAATCGAATTGGGCCTGCATAAAAAGAACACATTTTCTCTATAACTCTTCATTAGAAATTTTAGGATTTTTTATTTTTAATGATTCTTTTAATTTGTTAATAGGATTATCCTCATCGATTTCTTTCTGGACTTATTTTTCTCTATGAATTTCATTATCTTTGATAGCAGTGATTATTTCTTCCAATTTTTCTTATCTATTTTCGTCCACCGTTTGACTTTTCTAACTAATATAGGAATATTATTCCTATTGAATCCGCACTTAAGTGTCCATTTGAATATATATGGAATTTCATTTGTTATTAGGTATCATTCAGCAACCCTACAACTTTTGAAATTCTATGTTTGAATTTTCATCTTCTTTCATGGTGTACATTATAATTTGTTAGTTATAATTTTGTTTCAGCATAACATAGTATGATATAAAGTTGTTTACTTTCGGACAGCTAGATAAAACATTTGGCCCGTCTTTGTGTAGGGGCAACTTTGCCCTTCGCTTCATATGAAGCACCCTCCCACATGAGAAGCGACGCCTAAGCACGTGCCTAGGATGAGGTGGTGTAGCACCTAGGCGCGTGCCCGGACTTCACTGATTTTGATTTACTTATTTTTCTTTGTATTGAAAAGAAACCCAAGGCCCTGAGATGCAAAATCAGACCTGTTTACATAAGTGACGGGGATTAGAAAATCGATTTTCTTCTCACATAAAATTGATTTGTAACCTAATCCACAAATTTGAAGTATCTCTCTCACAATAATCAATTGCCTTCCCAAGATTGTATCGAGTGTCAACAATCAACCACCTTAACTCCCTATTCATTGTCACAAACCTCTTCCTCTCTCTTCCAGTCTTGACTCCAACACTAGCTTCGTCGACCGCATCGACTTCATGCGAGAACCTTCTTCTCCCTACCAACCTTGTCTAAAATGTTGAAAAATATGCTAAAAGTCAAAAAATGTTAGCAAAAATGTGCTAAAAGCCTAAAATGTTATTAATACCAAGAAAATTGAAGGAAATGAAGAAAAAAAAACCCCAATATGACATAAATATAATATACGTTGTTTTATACTTTTCGTGTTCTTTTTGTCCATGCACGCGCCTCACTTTTGCGCCGCGTCTACGCTCCAGAGGTTCTTAATGCCGACACTAGATTGTATCGAATGTCAACAATCAACCACCTTAATTCCCTATTGATTGTCACAAACCTCTTCCTCTCTCTTCCAGTCTTGACTCCAACACTAGCTTCGTCGACCGCATCGACTTCATGTGAGAACCTTCTTCTTTCTCCCTACCAACCTTGTCTAAAATGTTGAAAAATATGCTAAAAGTCTAAAATGTTAGCAAAAATGTGCTAAACACCTAAAATGTTATTAAGACCAAGAAAAATGAAGGAAATGAAAGAAAAAAAAAACCGAAAATGATATAAATATACATTGTTTTATACTTTTTGTGTGCTTTTAGTCAATGAACGTGCCTCACTTTTATGCCGCGTCTACACTCCAGAGGTTCTTAACGCCTAGGTGCGCTTTTCTCTTATGACAACAATGGTTGAATTGTACACAAACAACTATGGTAAACAACATATTTGGAAAGAAAATTATAAATGAGAGATACTACTAGCACAACAATATTATATTGTACAAAATGTGTTATTCACCATAGTGGATCTTGTATTATCCAACAATAAAATCTGCTAGGTGTACACAACATATTTACACCTGAGTATTGTAACATAGCGAGTACCATGACCTAGAAACTTGGTCATACAAGATCCACCATGGTGAATAATAGATTTGGTAGAGCATAATGTTGTTATGGTCCAAGTATCTCCATGAGAACATTTCCAAACATCCTTTCATAACTACCATTCCTCTGGTGGATTTTTAAGGTGGTGCGAGGAGGCAAAGTCCTCAATGGAGCGAGGTGGGAGCCTAAAAACTAAAATTTTTGGTCGTGTAGTAGTTAGGTTAATACAAACAAGCTATAACTTATGATGCCCTAAATTGTCAGCAGCTCACACTCTATGAGTAATAAAAAAATTAGGCCATATCAAGATTGTTAAGACGGTAAGGAAAAATGCGAGACGGACGATTTGTTCCTAATCAATGAAGAACAGATGGGAGATGAAGATCTTGATATTGTTGAAAAACACAATCTCAACAATATGTTGAAGTACTGACTGTGTCTGTAGAATTATCCAACACACGAAAAGACGTGGTGGACCCAGTACATAGCCATCAAAGCAGCTTTATATCACTTCAAGCAGCTTTATGTCATATCTACTTTATTTTCTATCTACTTTATGTAAAGTTATGGAAGATATTTTGAGTCGGATAAAATATGCCAAATGGTTTAGCAAGTTTGATGCTAAAAATGGATTTAGGCAAGTTAAGCTGCAAGACGAAGTTTCCAGGAAACTCACAGCTTTTTCTATACCTCCCAATCACTATGTATGAATGTAATATCATTCGGTTTAAAGAATGCGCCTCACATTTTTCAAAAATGGATGAACTCTATTTTTGCATCTCAACACCAATTTTGTGTGGTTTACATTGGCAATATTTTAGTTTATTCAAAAACTAAAAAAGAAAATCTATAACCTCAATTCTCTATGTGATCTTTTCTTCTTAGTCCTAATAAGATAGAATTATGCAAAAATGTGATAGAATATCTGGAAAAAAAAGTTATTAATGGAAAAAAAAAAATAGAACTACATGATCCTATTCTTGAAAATTTAAAAAAAAATTCCAAACGCCTTCAAAACTTTAAAAGAGTTGCAAAGTTTCTAAACTTACTTAACTATGAAAGAAAATATATTCCAAATTTAAGTAAAAGGATCCAGCATTTACAAAATAAAGTAAAATTAATTAATAAGATCCATAAACCACCAAAAGGTTCTATCACTAGGTGGCAAACCGATAGAATACAAATTTCCTTTTTCGTAGAAGAAGAAAGAGAAATTCAAGATATAAAAAATGATTTGTCATAATTTTCCTGAGTTTTATCTACACAAGAATGAAGATAAATTTTCTTTAGAAACTGATGCATTAAATTCCTATTGGGCAGGAGTTTTACTAGCTATAACTTCTTTTAAAGAAAAAATGGTTTGCGGTTTTGCCTCAGGCAAATTTAGACCTGCAAAAATTTATTACTCTACAAGAAAAGAAATTCCTTGCTATCTTTAGAAGTACAAAACTTTGTCCTTATATGTTTTCTTAAACATTTACCATCGTTACGGATAATAAAGGATTAGCAAAGTTTCTTATTAATAGTAAAAAGAAACAAATGGTAGAAGGGTAAAGTTGTTGAATGCTATAGATATATTTTCTTATACCATAAAGTTCTCTTTTGGCTAATAGTAACTATCTGTCTGATTTTGTAACCAGGGAACATGAGTTTTCCTCCAGCAAATCCAAATGAACAAAGGACTTCTTATGCTGATAAGACAAAAGCTCCAGAGAGACTAAGCTTTGCTCCTGCAAAGTCCCTTCCTCCAGCAAAAATGAGGATAAGGAACATAGTTACAAATATCCAGTTTGTACAAAGATCTTTGTAAACTGAGACCAAGGTTCTAAATGGCGGTAGGCGGGTGTGCGGCGGAGAGAGTCCGCCTACCGTCTAGGCGGTCGATACATTTTGATTTTTTTTTTTTACTATTTTACTAATGTTTTTTTGCAAAATATGCATATTTTAAGGGTTTTTCATGCATAACTAAGTTGTAGAACAAAAATTTATAAAGTTTTAGCTTTGTAAAAGTGAACCATATGCCCATAATGCTTACAAAACTTTTTTTGATCAAAATATCTTGTTAGGTATTGCTCTGCCTAGGCGCTCGCCTATGCCGCCTCACCTCCGCCTATGCCACCAACCTCCATTGGCCACCTACTCCATCGCCTACGGAAAAGCGGTACGGAGAGAGACCGCATACCGCCTAGGTGGACTAGGCGGCCGCCATTTAGAACACTGTTCATGACCTTGATCGGGGAGACTATGAAAGAGTTAATGCTCTTTGGAAGATGGTGGGGGGACTCTCGTCCAAAGCACTGAGAATCCCTTTTCACAAATTTGGCTTCAGCAATGATCGCTAAAGATCGAATTGTTTCTAACTTGTTATTCCAACACAGGGATAATT
Source organism: Iris pallida (assembly GCA_029216955.1). Lineage (NCBI taxonomy): Eukaryota > Viridiplantae > Streptophyta > Magnoliopsida > Asparagales > Iridaceae > Iris > Iris pallida. Next base: position 7,186,718 of record JANAVB010022597.1, read on the forward strand.
TAATGAAAATTTCAACACAAGTTGAAATATCCTATTAAAACAGGAAAAAAGAATCTCTGGTGATTTATACATTGTGTAATAAATTAGGAAATCAAACCATGTTTCGATAAAAAGAAAAAACGGAAAAAGATTTCTTAATGAAATCGAGACGGTATTTCCCCAAGAGAGTTTTGAATCTATCAAAAACCTTTGTTGAAAGATAGATTTTGAGAGTTCCTTTAGAGTAATGTATGTATTGCATTAAAATATGACCACATGGTTATATTTGAATTAGATATAATTTTCCAAGAAGTCATTTTTCTTAAAGAAATAGAGATGAGAATCGTTGCTTTAATTTACCTCAAGAAGCAACCAGAAATGACAAATAATTTACCAGATATTTGTAAATTAATTCTTTATGCTACTTCTTTCATAACAAGAGTTATACGACGTCTGGTTTATGCTACCCCCGGCAGAAAGAAGTGAAATTGAGTTCTACCCAGCAGTCCAAATCTGGTTATTCGTAGATGTTGTCTGTGACAACCTATATGATACAGACGAGTTTGACGAAGATGGCTGGAACGAGGAAACATAGCTCCGAAACAAATTGAAATTTGTTATATGCAATATAAATACTTCAGTGAAAATAAGCTCGTCCATATGTATACAGATGGACTACGTTTAATCTGTACCAACATGGACCTAGTTTCTGGTATCTGTATTGAACGGGAAAATATTAAAGATTTCTATGATAACGCAAAATTTGGTCCCACCCAAAGACATGTTAGAAAATGTGAGGCAAACGACTTGTTCGCAATTTATTGAAGAACATATGGGAGATGAGGATCTTGATATTGTTGAAGAACATAATCTCAACAGTATGTTGAAGTATTGACTGTGTCACCTCTAGACAATTGACTGCAAAATTATCCAGCACACGAAAAGACATGGTAGACCCGGTATATAGCCACCAAAGCAGCTTTATGTCATATCTATTTTATGTTTTATCTGCTTTATATAAAGTAGAATCTTTTTTTTTTAAGTTTTTTCGACTTTTGTCTTGTCAACTTTAAGTCAAGTCGACTTTTGTATTGTCTACTTTATGTCAAGTCGACTTTATGTCAACTCAGTTTTTGTAAAGAGGGATCCAATGTTAACATTATAAATAGGCATCCTTCTCTTCTTTTCAGGGCATCCCGAACATTACACTTTTCTTTTGTAATAGCCTAAGAGTTCTGAAGAGCGATCTTGTAGTTGAATAAAAAAAATTCGTAGTTTTCAGCTTATCTACCAAACTGGTATATGTTTTTTTTAATTTATTAGTTTGCTACATAAGGGCCAAATATCTGGTAATACTGAAGAAAGGTACGTAAGACCAGTGCTCGATATGTTCTGATGCAGAGCTCTCATGCGAAGAACGATTTCAGAGCATATACGTTTCTTCTTCAGAAAGATGGATATATGGGTTTGAATTGACTTATTAGACGTTAATAAAGTATTAAGCAGAAACAAAACTTAATAAAGCATGCATCTCATATAAGGAAAAATACAAAAAGTAGTCTTGCAAGGTTTGAAGTTAGGCTCTGATACCAGTTTGGAAGATGAGCAGCTACAAAAACTTTTATTCAACTGTAAGATACTTTTCAGAACTCTTAGGCTATTACGAAAGAGAAGTGTAATGTTCGGTATGCCCTAAAGAGAAGAGAGGGATGCATATTTATAATGCTAACATAGGATCCTTTTTACAAAAACTGAGTTGACATAAAGTCGACTTAACATAAATTATACAATAAAAAAGTCGACTTGACTTAAAATTGACAAGACAAAAGTCGAAAAGACTTGAAAGAAAAAAATTCTACTTTACATAAAGCAGATAGAACATAAAATGGATATGACATAAAGCTGTTTGAAGTGATATAAAGCTGCTTCGATGGCTATATACCGGGCCTACCATGTCTTTTCGTGTGCTAGATAATTCTGCAATCAGTTGTCTAGAGGTGGCACAGTCAGTACTCCAACATATTATTGATACTATGTTCTTCAATAATATTAAGATCCTTATCTCCCGTATGTTCTTCAATAAATTGCGAATTGAGCACAAATCCTCCGCCTCGTATTTTTCTAACACTTCTTTGGTCTTGGGACCAAATTTTGCATTATCATATAATTCTTTAATATTTGCCCGTTCAATACTGATACCAGGAACCAGGTTCATATTGGTACAGATTAAACGTAGCTCATCTGTACACATATGGACGGGCTCATTTTCACTGAAGTATCTATATTGCATATAAAAAAAAATCAACTTGTTTTGAAGCTAGGCTTCCTCATTCCATCCATCTTCGTCAAACTCGTCTGTATTATATCAGTGGTCCCGGACAATATCTATGAATACCCAGATTTGGACTACTGGGCAGAACTCAGTTTCACTCCTTTCTGTCGGGGTAGCAGAAACCAGACATCATATCGCTCTTGTTATGAAATAAGTAGCATAAAGATTTGATTTACAAATAGCTGGTAAATCATTTGTCATTTCTGGTTGCTTCGCGAGGTAAATTAAATCAAGGATTCCCATCTATATTTCTTTAAGAAAGAGGACTTAATGGAAAGTTATCTCTAATTCAAATATAACCATGTGCCATATTTTAATACAATACATACATTACTCTTAAAGGAACTCTCAAAATCGATCTTTCAATAGAGATTTTTGATAGATTCGGAAATCTCTTGGGGAAATACCCTCTCGATTTTATAAGAAATCGTTTCCATTTTTTCTTTTATCAAAACAAGGTTTGATATTCCTAATTTATTACACAGTGTATAATCATTAGAGATTCTGTTTTCCTGATTTAATAGGATATTTTCAACTTGTGCTGAAATTTTCGTTAAATTATCAATAGCAGGTTAGAAATAATTCGGTCTTTAGCGATCATTGCTGAAGACAAATTTATGAAGTGGATTCTCAGTGCTTTGGGCGGGAGTCCCCTCACCGTCTTCCAAAGAGCATTAACTCTTTCATAGCCTCCCCGATCAAGGCCATGAAAGAAGAAATTTTTCTCAGCTTGCAAAGATCTTTGAACAAACTGGATATCTGTAACTATGCTCCCTATCCTCATTTTTGCTGGAGGAAGGGGCTTTGCAGGGAGCTTTGCAGGAGCAAAGCTTAGTCTCTCTGGAGCTTTTGCCATATCAGCATAAGACGCCCTTTGTTCATTTGGATTTGTTGGAGGCAAACTCATGTTCCATGGTTAGAAAATCAGATAAATAGTTACTATAGCCAGGAGAGAACTTTATGGTATAAGAAAACATATCTATAGCATTCAACCACTTTACCCTTCTACCATTTATTTCTTTTTCATATTAATAAGAAACTTTGTTAATCCTTTATTATCAGTAATGATAGTAAATGTTTGAGAAAACATATAAGGACTAAAAAAATTAGTACTTCTAAAGATAGCAAAAAATTCCTTTTCATGTAGAGTAATAAATTTCTGCAGCTCTAAATTTGCCTGAGGCAAAACCACAAACCATTTTTTTTTAAAAAGTTCTAGCTAGTAAAACTCCTGTCCAATAGGAATTTGATGCATCAGTTTCTAAAGAAAATTTATCTTCACTCTTGGGTAGATAAAACTTAGAAAAATTATGACAAATCATTTTTTATATCTTGAATTTCTCTTTATTCTTCTACGAAAAGAAAATTTTGCATTCTATCGGTTTGCCACTTAGTGATAGAACCTTTTGATGGTTTATGGATCTTATTATTTAATGTTACTTTATTTCGTTTGGAATATATTTTCTTTCATAGTTAAGTAAGCTTAGAAAACTTTGTAACTTTTTTAAAGTTTTGAAGGTGTTTGGGAAATGTTTTTGTAATTGTTCAAGGAAACGATCTTATAGTTCTATTTTTCCATTAGTAATTTTTTTCCAATATATTCTATCTCATTTTTGCATAATTATATCTTATTAGAACTAAGAACTATACCATGTTTGAGGAAAAGATCACATATAGATTTGAGGTGATCTAGATGTTCTTCTTTAGTTTTTGAATAATCTAAAATATCGTCAATGTAAACCACACAAAATTAGTGATGAGATGGAAAAATAGAGTTCATCCACTTTTGAAAAATGTGAGGCGCATTTTTTAAACCGAATGATATTACATTTCGTTCATAGTGATTGGAAGGTATAGAAAAAGCTGTGAGTTTTCTCGAAACTGACTTACAGCTTAATTTGCCAAAAAAATATTTTTAGCATCAAACTTGCTAAACCATTTGGCATCTTTTATGCGACTCAAAATTTCTTCCATAACTTTACATAAAGTAGATGGAGCATTCCGAACATTACACTTCCCTTTTGTAATAGCCTAAGAGTTCTGAAGAACGATCTTGCAGTTGAATAAATGTTTTCGTAGTTTTCAGCTTCTCTCTCAAACTAGTATCAGAGTCTAACTTCTAACTCTTTCTCTTCTTTAATATTATGTCTTTCTAGACTTATTGTTTGTGTTTTTCCTTATATGAGATCTATGTTTTATTAAGTTCTATTTCTGCTTTATTAAGTTCTAATAAGTCATTTCAAACTCATATAGCCATCATTCTGAAGAGCTATCATTCTGAAGAAGTAACATATATGCTCTGGGATCGTTCTTAGCATGAGAGAGTTCTACATCAGAACATATCGAGTACTAGTCTTAGACATCATGCTTCAGTATTACCGGATAGGTGGTCCTCAGTTGGCGAACTACTAAAAAACACAATTTGGCCTTGAATTGCAGAAATATGCATTTATATAGATGCATATGAAACAAATTTCTATTGTAGCCACATTGACAAAGTAGAAGCTAAGTCAACAAGATTTGATGAACACCTTGCAGGAATGTTAAACAACATTTCAGACCAACCTTCTTACACTAGAAAGTTTATATCAGAACAATTTCAACTTAGTAATAAAATAGCTAGTGATAGTCTTAAAATTAATAAGACTCCTTTAGATCTCATTTCCTCTAAAGGAAAAGAAAGACATCATCCAAAGGGGATGATAAAAAAAATTGCACTGGTCTAATGCCCTAAAAAATTTCTCTAAAATTGAAACTCAAAAGGTTTTAGATACTATAACGCATTCGATACATGTTCTAGAACAAACTGAACAAATAGATCTAGATTTATTTGAAATAAATAAATCAGTAATAGAACATCTACAAAGGATGTATCTTGAAAAACCAAATGGTGAATTGTTGCATGCAATTCAAAAGCTTTATGAAAAACAGGGACTTTTTAAGAAAATCATTATTCTCAACCTATAACAATTAAGGAACAATTAATCATAGAAAATTTTGAAGAATCTTCTGAGGAAGATGATTTTACTAGACTAAAGAAAAGAGCGAAAACTTTTTGCAGCCAGTCCAAATTCAAATGACTACTACTGTTAGTAAAATATTTGAAAAATGTATAGAACTGAAAAGGATGACTGGGGTCATTTAGATTATCAATCTGGAGCTATGGGAGAACCTTCTACCTCCCATGGTTACTTCTTAAACATAAATAATGTTCCTTTAGTTACCAAGCGATTAATAATTGGGCACAGGCCATATCAGGACATGAAAACAAATATCTTGATTTGACTGTTAAAGAATATATCGATTTTTGTGCTACCCATCTTCAGGAAATACTGCAAAATTGGTTACTCGAAGAAGAACAAGCTTACCAAAATATGAGAACTAAGATTTATAGTTCTGAGTCCAAGGCAGAAACACTTGCTATTTTTGTAAATGTTATTTTAGCGGACATAGTAGGACAACAAACTATAGATAAATCTTCTATAGTTGAAGAAGCTGTCAAATATCTCCATAGAATGAGACTTTGTAATATGTGTTCTTTTGAAGAATTTGCCATGGCATATAGCAAAAGAATAGTCAGCATACCCGGCAGAATCTAGGCAACATTGGTATGAAACTTTTTTTTCAAAAGCTTCCAAGTCCTTGGAATAATTTGTATACAGAGGAGTATAAAACACATGATAGGCATCGGACTGTTACGGTTACACGTGCGGCTAGTTCTTCTATGAGTTCATAAGTAACTTCTGCTTATGCTACTACAACACATGTATACACAGATACTTTAGGATTTCGTATACAATGTGTATTAAAAATCTTTAAAAAAATACTCTTATGAGCAAAAAGCTCTTAACCGGGCTAAAAAGGACATAAAGAAATCCAAAATTGGATTATCTTACTGTAATTATATTTTTAAAGACAATTTTTAATATGGATGCAGTTCAAAAAAGGGAAAACAAAAAGTCTCGCAGAAAAAGACAGTATAGAAAGAGGTATCCTAAACGGAGTAATTCTAAACGAAACTTCAAAATTAGAAAGTATAACAAGAAAAGATTTTCTAAGAAAAATCAATATATCAGACCTAGAAAACCATAAGTCTAAATGTAAATATTTTGTATGTGGCAAATTAGGACACTTTGCAAATAAACGTAACACGGCTTATGTGATAATTTTTTTAACTAATAGATTCATTATCACAAAAAGGTAGTGGTAAGGATTATGTGGTTAAGATTATATGTTATAGGAAGATATTTTTGTATGATATCTTGTCCTATACTCATTTCACTATAAGATTCATGATAAATCCGTAATTGAGGTTGTTCAACTCTAAACTTTTTTGTTTGAGTGAATAGATAAGGTGTATCCCTAAGGCCAAACTTGTTATCGAAGAAAACCAGTGAGTGTGTTGATTTTGAATTTCTTATCAAAACCTATCTTATATGTATTTACTTTTAATACAAGAAAATTATGCTCCATAATCAAAAATAGCTTTTATTGTAAAAGTAACTCCTTTTGAGTTTATAAGATCGTTTTTAAATAACAAGGATACTCAGATAAAAAGGTTGTATTTGTTGTTGAATTATTTATTTTCCTTTAGTAACTTGTTCCTTATTATCTGAGAACCTATAGTTTTCTCTAAAGGATTTACTTCTACAAAAACTAGTCTATTTCCAGAAAATTGTAGCGATCTTCTGGGTGTTTAGAAATGTCCGTTATCCAAGTTTTCGGTAAGGATATATCAGATAAGGATAATAATTTTGGCTGAATTATTTCACCTTAACCCTCGTTCAACAACTTTATGGATTTATTTTGAAACAAATCATAATTATCAGATGTTTTAAAAGTAGGCACTTCTGATAATGCACATAGGGATTCCCAAACAATAGCTAATTGGTTGCTTTGTTTGGCAAGAATTATAACCTTTTCGATATTAGGATCGTCGAGGGCTATCATATACCCTAGATATAGGATAAATATTATGTGTCTTACACCCATGTTAGACTGGATTACTCATAATATAGAGTCCATTTTTGACGATATGATTCTATCATCACTAATCATGACTAAAATCGGAGAATCTATTCCTTTTCTGAATAGAGCGGCAATTTATATCTGGATAGCTCTAAGATAGGGGTGCAACTCGGACGGGTTGGGTCGGGCTTGAGGTCAACCCAAGTCCAACCCGATGAATCATAAGCCTAGTCTGAGCCCAAACCCGACCCGATCTCGGGTTCAACATATAAAGCCATGACCAAGCCCGGAGGATCGGGTTGGGCTCGGGTTGAATCGGGTCTATCGGGTTTTATCGGGCTCTAATATAATATTTGAAATAATTTTAAACAAAATTAATATTAAACACATAATCAAATAGCAATCAAGTCTCGATCATTACAAAATACAAACTAAAATAAGATTTAGGATAAGGAGTTAAAGAGTTTGGGTGAAGAAATTTCGAATTTAAAATCTTATTTCATATATATATATATATATATATATATATATATATATGCTCCAAAACCAGCCGACTGGTCTTGTTTAGAGTTGGATTGGAATTTAGTTGTTGAGATTTAAATTATATATATATATATATATATATATATATATATATATATATGCAGATGACCTCTAGCCTAGTGGTTAAGAGAGATGCATACGACCCGAGTGGTCAGGAGTTCGAATCCCAGTGGGAGCGATTCCAGAAACAATTTACCTGGTTCCAAAAAAAATATATATATATATATATATATGGAAGAAGGTAATTTTTATTCTGGCCCGATGGCCTACAATCACAGCCCGAAGGTCTTACAAACTATGCTCGAAGGCCTCCTCCACCCGCATCGCACTTGTATCGCACTGCACCACACCGCATCTGCACCGCACCCGCACCTGGGCCGCACCGCACCTATCCAGACCATTCCAGGCTACACCGCACCCACCTCACTTTAATTCTAACATCAAAGAATTTAAAGTGCTTCCCCCGTTGCTCGAACTTGCAACCTCGGGGGGGAATATGCCTCACTCTAACCATTTGACGTAGAGGTCCTCGGCATATATATATATATATATATATATATAGCGCATATATATAAACATTCTTTGTTGAGATTTAAATTTTATATTTAGCGCATATATATATATATATATATATATAAAACAAAAACAAAAACAAAAAAAAAAATATATATATATATATATATATATATATATATATATATATATATATATATATATATATATATCAGGTTTCGGGTTCTTCGGGTAACCCGACACATGAACCCGAGCCAAACACGTTTTTTGATCGAGTTCAAATATTTTAACCCGAACCCAAGTATCTTCAACCCTAACCCAACCCATTAGCGGGTTTACCCGATCGATCGCGGGTTTAGCCCATCCGAGTTGCAACCCTACTCTAAGATGTAAATATTTATATTTTTACCATGTTTTTTGCCTAAATTTTTTAATTCTTTGCAAAGGTAAAATTTGTAGTTTAGTTGTTTTTCTTCTTCTCCTGATGATGAAATATTTCCATATAATCTTTCAAAAATATAGGTTTTTTTGTTTAGAAAACATAAGAGGAAACTGAGTTAGTTCTATAAATCTCATTTGTTTCTATTTTGAGATTTTTGAGATCTCTTATATTTTCTTCATTTAATTCCAGACTTTCTTCTCATGTATTCTCATGGTTAACAGCATTAGCATCTTCTTCTGATACTCTCATCTTATCTCACAGGTACCAAGTTTTAGTTCTCCTCGAGATGACGAGGATGAAGAATTTTCTTCTGAATCATTTTTAGTATAATCTGAAGATTCAAAATCAGACAGAGATTCTAATCCAAATATTATCTCATCTCCGTCATTTATGCTCTCCCCTAATAAAAAAAACTTTTTTCAAAAAAAAACAGAACATGTTTTATCCTTCTCTTATATGGAAAACACAAACATTGCGCTAAAAGTCTAAAATGTTAGCAAAAATGTGCTAAAAGCCTAAAATGTTATTAATACCAAAAAAATTGAAAGAAATGAAGAAAAAACCAATATAACATAAATATACATTGTCTTATACTTTTCGTATGCTTTTTGTCCATGCACGTGCCTCACTTTTGCGTCGTGTCTACGCTCCAGAGGACCTTAACGTCTAGGTGCGCTCTTCTCCTATGGCAATAGTGGTTGAATCGTACACAAACAACTATGGTAAACAATATATTGGGAAGGAAAATTACAAAATGAGAGATACTACAAGCACAACAATATTATATTGTACAAAATGTGATATTCACCATAGTGGATCTTGTATTATCCAACAATAAAATCTGCTAGGTGTACACAACATATTTACACCTAAGGAGTATTGTAACTTAGGGAGTACCATGACCTAGAAACTTGGTCATACAAGATCCACCATGGTGATTAACAGATTTGGTAGAGCATAATGTTGTTATGGTCCAAGTATCTCTCCATGAGAACTTTTCCAAACATCCTTTCATAACTACCATTCCTCTGGTAGCTTTTTAAGGTGGTGCGAGGAGGTAAAGTCCTCAATGGGGCGAGGCGGGGGCCTAAAAACTAATAGGTTGTGTAGTAGTTAGGGTAATACAAACAAGCTATAACTTTTGATGCCCCAAGTTTTCAGCAGCTCTCACTCTATGAGTAATAAAAAAAGGTTTCAATTAGGCCATACCAAGGTTGTTAACACGTTAGGACCAAAAGGCCTTACGGAGGGCTCAAAACTAAAATTGGAGGGAGGGTACTATGTAGTAACTAGTAAGTGAAGGCATGCATATAGTTTATGTGTTGTGGTTTCCTTCTAATTTATATAATAAACGTATAATTAAAAACTATATGCATCACATGCAAATCCTATTGTGTATTAAATGCATAAGTGTAAGACTTCAACAATAATTGCATGAAGTTTTCAATCAAGAAACAATCGCTATAAGTATCACTAACTTGAAATAGAGAGAGAAGAAAAATAGTAAGGGAGAGCGAGATATAAAGAGAGGGAGGTTGGGAGAGCCTTACATGTTGCCACCTCATAGTCTGAGTAACATATGAGATTTGGGGCCGTTTGGTTTGCAGGTTTGGACAACGTAATGTAATTGTCATTAGTCATTACGTTCTCAATCTAATCCGGATGTTTAGCTGGACAAATTTTTTTGGATGTAATGTAATCACGATTACAAGTTTAATTACATTACATCACTTTCTTTTAAAACTAATTACGTCATAAAGTCTATTTAATCGCGATTACATTACAACAGAAAACTTAAAACTTAAAAAATAATAGTAAAAGTAACTAAATTTTAAAAAAAAAAACACTTTCTTTTTTATTTTTTATTATTATCTTTTTTTATTTTTTTATTTCTTATTTTCTTATTTCTTTTTTTTTATATTTTATATTTTTTTATGTTATATTTTTTATTTAAAAATATTACATTATAAACTCACTTACATTACATAGTAAACCAAACAATTGAATGCAATTGGTATTACATTACATTGTTTGATTACATGTTCCAACCAAACATGGTAATGTAATTGTAACTCCATTACATTAAAAGCTCGATTACCTTACAAACTTGATTCCATTACGACTACAATTCTATTATAGTGAACCAAACGGGCCCGTTGATGTGTTACGACACACATAAAAAGGAAGAAAATGAAGAGGGCAAAGAGAAAAAACTATTGTACCTCCTTTTTTGCAGTATACTTTAAAACATTCCATAGCTTCAAGTTATTGGGGTTGGATTAGATTCCATATTCAAAAAATATGGTACTAGTCGAGCGGCAAGGCAATAAAAGATCTGAAACAAGTAGGTGGACGCCTAAGGCAGCGAGGCAGAGGCTTTTTAAAACATTATAGGATTACGAAATCTCCTACGGGCTACAGGGACCCCTCACGAACCTTTTTCTCTGTGTGCCTAATCTGGAGCAGATTAAATGCCGGTCCAAGAACTTGAAACTAATTGATAAACAGGTTTCCAGAGCCAACATATAACCTATTTACTAAGTGGACGGGTGGGTCACTTTTGCATTTTACATACATAAAAGTCGTATTCTATGGATGTCTGGAGCTTAAAACTAAACTTGTGTTACTAGGAGGGCTAAGGATGGCAGGACTACGGCTCTAAGCCTTCCTCGTGCACTAAGCCAACTTATTGAATGCCGTAATTGGAGCTAAGAGGCAGTATATACTTACTGGAGCCCATCTGAAGATTATAGAATAGCCTCTAGAGAAGATCTCTCTGAATAATCCAGGTCTTTCATTTGAAGGAATTAAATTTCCACGGTCTAAATGACCTCCAAAACGGCCATACTGCTGAAGCCTTGTTCTGACATTATCTGCTTGGCCAAGGTAAACAACTACAATCTCTTCTGAATCATGCTTCAAGGATTTACGGCCTCCCTCAGTAGGACTCGCAATGACACCAAGTTCATAGAGACCAGGGCATGAACTACTATTAGGAAGGTTATGGATCCGGTATCTTTGTACTCCTTCCTTGCCTAAAGAGTGGTCCTCCCAGTCTGATGGTCCAATGAGAATCTGAAGAGATAATATAGGAAGAAAGCATTTTGAATTTTAGAAAATACCAAATGTATTATGGAACATGATAGAACATTTAATGATTTCTCTAAGCACATTTTTCACAAAGTAAATAAAGGTCTCAAAACGTTCACAGAAGATTTGGAGAATGTACTTGGTAGGAGATTATCAAAGTCTGAATTATCTAAACACCCACCACATAAGAACAAGTTTATGTGCTTTGTATAATAGCACATATGCAATAACTAGTAGAGGTGAAATTGGCAATCTTAGCTAGAAGAAGGCTAATATATACAGAGGTATAGGGTGCAAAGCATAACGGTTAAGCATACATGTACAATGGATCTGTATGAAGAAGGTACAGATTTTGAAACTCAATACACCTTAGCGGAGCATACATCGATATATTTATACGAAGATGCACGTTTTGAGGAATCAACAGACACGTAATCAACCCACGTAAATGTAATATCACAAAACCCTACGGGCATTATTGTTATTTGCTAACAAGTGAGACACTTGCAAATAAATGTACCTACTAATATGTCATAAGACTGAGATTAAATCAGCATAGCATTGCATAACCCTTCTACTTATAGAATAAGTAGTCTAGCTTATCAATAAGCTTATCCTTCTACTTATATAATAAGTATCTAGCATTTAAATAAGCTTATCCACCATTTCAGCATCCAAATGCATCCCTGGCCCTCCAAACCATGAATGCTAACAAAAATAAAATAGATAAATAACCTATGTTGCACAGGCCTAATAGGACACGACATGAAACGAACACTTGAAGGTCCGCAATATCAGTATTTTTCAGACGCTTCTTATAAGTATTGGTATCGGTGTTTCAATAGTTACGGCAGTTTAGGATTGGAGTTTCGAAGTTCTTGTTTCGGAGAGTTAAAAGGGTAACAAGAAATTATTTTAAAAACTAGAAATAATATTTGATACATTAGGTATAAATTATGGTAGTCAAAGGCGTGCCTTAGGTGCGCCTTTAAGCAAGGCGCAACCAAGAAAAGGCGCGCATAGGCGCGCCTTATGTGTTTTTTGTTTTTTACAAAAAAAATTGAGGCAGGGAGATAGTCCTTACCTTATACAAGTGGGAGGGAGGTAACAATTTCTATGGTTGTCAAAGTTGGCTACAGTTGAACTTGAAAAACTAAAATTTACTAAAAGTGTACTAGAAAAAATACAAATTCTTGTTAGTTTTGTTGAGTGCTATTCTAGCTTTGCTAGTTCACTTGGTTATGTTAACATGTTTTTGTTGGTTAATATGTTATTTGGTTTTATTTCTTACATTACTAATTTATTTATGTATATTTTTATTATTTTTTATTTTGCGTCTCACTTCACTCGAGCGCACGCCTTAAGTGCGCCTTGCGCCTCAGACGATATGGACCTTTTGCGCCTCGAGTGCCCCTTGCGCCTTTGACTACCTTGAGTATAATCTTATGTATGATTTGTATTTCTCCTTACTTTTCAATGGAAAATATTCAACTTTACTAAATTACTCACATGCAATAGATATTGTGGTTCATTTTACTTGTTTTCAGACAAAATGCTCATGAATGGTATAATATTAAGATGGATAAACATTGCGACTGTATAGTATACAAGTCCGACAAATGGTAATGGTTGTACCTAAGGAATCTTATCGACATTGTAGCATGTTGATCTTTGGCATAATCGAGTAATTACATCAACAATGTTTTTCTCTTTATTTGAACTTTTCCTTGCTAAAATGACCGGAAGAGAACCAAAATTTTGGCATCGGCAGGTAGAGGTGGGGGTGAGTATTGTCCATACATGCCAAAAATGATACGTTAAGGCTGATACGTAATGGTATTGGTGATACTTTGCACCTTGAAACACATGACACATACAACACTGCTTTTACCATGCTCTAGCGTATTACTAAGTGTCTATGCCATCAGTTGTTGTCGTTACATTACGAAATGGGCACTGCACCGCTTTGGAGTCTCCACGCTTCCTAACTAATAACGTGGCTAAGTTTATATTCAACTTTAACTTATAGAAAATAAGAAGGCACCATAAAGAACAAACAAGATGCAAAAGGCTCCAAGGGTGTTTCTGTACAATTCCTTTAAATCTACCATATCCATGCTCTAGCATATTTTTGGAGTGTCTCATCAGTTGTTGTCGTTACATTACGAAATGGGCACTACAACGCTTTAGAATCTTCGTGCTTCCTAACTAATAACGTAGCTAAGTTTATATTCAACTTAACTTTTAGAAAATAAGAAGGCACAATAAACAACAAACAAGATGCAAAAGAGTGTTTCAGTACAAGTCCCTAAATCTACCATAGAGTTATCCATGCTCTAGTGTATTTTTGGAGTGTCTCTGCCGTCGGTCATTTTCGTCACATGTACGACATGGGCACTGCACCGAGTCCATACTTCCTAACCAATAAAATAGCTAAGTTTATATTCAACCTAACTTACAGAAATAAGAAGGCACAATAAAGAACAAACAAGATGCAAAAGACTGTAAGGGTGTGTTTCAGCACAAGTCCCTTAAATCTACCATAGTTAGAGTTAGCCATGCTCTAGCGTATTTTTTTGAGTGTCTCTACCGTCGGTTGTTGTCATCACATGTAAAAGACATGGGTACCGCACCGCTTTGGATTCCTCGTGCTTCCTAATTAATAAAATAGCGAAGTTTATATTCAACGTATAGAAAGTAAGAAGGCACAATAAAGAACAAGCAAGACGTAAAAAAAACTATAAGGGTGTGTTTCGGTTCAAGTCCCTTAAATCTTCATAGTTAGAGTTAGTCCCCAAAATCTTAATATTTTCTTAAAGTTACCAAAATCTTAGATAATTGGAGTTAATGGTCCCCCTCTATTTTTGTTAAACCAAATTTGACCAACCATTGGTTTTGTTATGTGAAGTACCATCCATCCTCATCTTCCTCCACATCCTTACCACTCCATTCCTTCGTCGTGGCACACCCCTCCTCTTCCTCCCCCTCTCCTCCCAGTTCAACCCGTGTGTTAACTTATGTTGGATTTTTTTTTGAGTGAGTGTTAAAAGTGAGTTTAAGCTTGAAAGTTCAAGAAATAATTCATGTTTAGATAAAAATATTTTTACTTCTTGGCTTAGTCTGGATAGAAAGAGGATTTTGATATGTTGTTATCACTATATGTACTTCACAATGTTTCACATCTATCTGTTCAAATTAATGTAACTTGGGAGTTTTATTTTATGTTGGTTTTTTTGAGTTAGTATTTTTCTAATAGATGGATTTGAGCTCACCAATTCAAGAAGGGAGGAGGGGGAGGGTTCGAGGAAAGAGGAGAAGCGCAGTAGCGCAGCCAGAGGAGGATTTATCACCGTTGTGACTTTGAACAAGGTGCAAGGAAGGGGAGAAGGAATGAAGAAGATGTGGAGAAAGCAGTAAAAAATAATAACTATGCAAGTTATGGAATATTCCTTTTCAAATGAGACAGGGGCACTCCTAATTTGATTTGTTTGATATTTGGGGTATTTCTAACCAAATGTCGAGATTAGGAGACTTAACCCTCAAAAAGGTAGATCATGGTAGTCGAAGGCGTGCCTAAGGCGCGTCTCGCAGAAAGGCGTAATAGTTGCGCCTCACCCCTCACTAGGCGAGGCCCCTTTCTCCGGGCACACCCAGGACGCGCCTAAGGCGCGCTTTTCAGCTAGGTGCAACCAAGAAAAGGCGTACCTTATAGGTTTTTTTTTATATATACCAAAAAAATTGAGGCATGGACATTACCCTTACCTCATACAAGTGGGAGGGATTGTCATTTCCACGGTTGCCAAAGTTGGTTACAGTTGAACTAGAAAAACTAAAATTTACTAAAAATGTGGTAGAAAAAATACAAACACTTGTTAGTTCAGTTGATTACTACTGCTATTATTGTCCTGCTAGTTCACTTGGTTATGTTTTAACATATTTTTGTTGGTTTTAATATATTATTTGGTTTTATTTCTTATATTACTAATTTATTTTTGTTATTTATTATTTTTACGCCTTACTTCGCTTGGACGTGTGCCTTAAGTGCACCTTACGTCTCGGACGATATAAACGCTTTGTGCCTAAGTGCGCCTTGCGCCTCAAGCGCACCTTGCGCCTTTGACTACCTTGAGGTAGATTTAAGGAACTGATAAACCATCAACCCTTACTAAAGCTCTAAGTTTTGGTGCAATGGCAGGGAGTTTAATATAGTATCAACCTAGGTTCGAATCTTCTCTGGCATGCATCTTAAGCGGATTTAAAAAAAAATATACCACTAGTGCGTGAATCCAACTCTCTACCCATAAAATCAGCCTTCGGCCTGCAGTGTTGTATTAGAAAAATATAATATTAACTCTCAACCACCGCTCTAGTTTTTTATTGCAAGTTGCATGGACTTCAAAGATATCAAACAGATCCATAAAAGGCATGCCTGCAAAGTTTAGTGTAACTCATCAATTATTTTTTAAAGAAAAAATTAGCACACATGACTCCAACCTAACATTGTACAACCTAATCATAATAACACTGATATTCACAAAAATTGAACCCAGATCAAATGTTAAAGAAGCTGACAGCCATCCTTTTTCACAATAGGCAGTGCAAAAGTGCGATAGCATCCATGAAGAATATCAAGCAATCTCTATTCTTGATTAAATTCCATCGTGGGTGGTTAAATCAAATGACTAAGTATTAACTGTAAATTGTTTCGTGTGTTGTCACATATCAAAACTATAAACGGTTGGTCAGTCCACTTGGCTCTTGAGAAGTACTTCTCACTTTCAGAATGATGGCCAAATAGTTCTCTACCTATTATAATTGCCCCAAGGACAAATGCTCATCAGTCATCATGTATGCGATATGCACTTCCTCAAACACCTCTAGCCAATCCCTTAATAGTTACACAGTTTGCAAACCCTATACCAACAAGGTTTCATACAAACTACAGGGTGTCAATTCCGGATAATGTTAGGTACAGGAGATCTGTAGGGTGAGGTCAAAGGATCAGGAACCAAACTGGCACCTAGAGTAACCTACCTACAATTAAATGGAGGCTAGACAATGATATCTAGTGATAGATCATCCCAAGTTGCGAAGTGTCATTATTTGGCCTAGTGTTAATACCCCACTAGAGTGAGAGATAAAATAAGTCGATGCAACTCCTGGAGTATGAGACAGCACCAGAATTGAGAAAATCTTCCGTACAAGTATACTTGACTGCATCACTTGTGAGAGCTTGAGCATTAGGGGACATGCTGACACACTTCAACTCTACCAACTTGCAATTAAAAAGGGCATCAGTGTACCACGAGGTTCTCACTTACGCAAGGTCTGAGAAAGCGTGTATGCATCCTTACCCTCATATATATAGAGAGAGAGTGATTCCATGACTCAAATTTGCATCCTCTAGGATGCAAGCGGCAAGCCTTACCATCACGCAATGCGACGCCCTCAAAAAAGGAAATGTAAATTAAATTCTAAGAATGAAAAATGTAGTATCTATAGAAAACAGAGAACGGATTCAAAAGATTAGAACACTATCAAAAGGTAGATATTGCGGGCCAGAAAAAGGCAATCATGAATGGCATGCTAAAATACCAGTACACTCGTAGGCAACATGAAGTTTTGGAAATTGATGAAAATAAAATTTAATTGAGTTATTTGTGAGGAAATGCTGAAATTATATTAATTTACTTCTACCTATTATATCTCATATACCTTGCCCCAAGTACAGTAGAAGGCGGCATGCTGAAATTGTTTCAAAATTCCTAGTCTTGAAATATCAACTCTGCCAACTTGCCATCAATATCGGAAAATATAACAACTTATAAGCAGTAACATAGTTTGTAGGAAAGAAATTAGGATAGATTGATTGAGCATTGCCTTGTTGTGCAAGATCGAAGAATACGGAAAGAACCTACATCATTGTACAGCGTACATAGAAGGTAGCATGCCAACGTATGATCACTGTGAGAAAAAGGTTCATAACAGTTGTTCAGTTTCAGATGGCAACAAACATGGGAGAAAGAGGAATAGAAATGAATGGTGGTGCCTACAAACATGGGCAATGGAGGAAGAGAAGAAAAATAATGGTGGTGGCTGGATATTTAGCCTAGTACTCTAGGTTAAATCCTTATCCGATTGTTCAAAAAAAAAAAAAATGGTTGTTAATCCTAATATTTGTATGTTTGTATAGAGAACACTAGTAGGGAATAACAATCATATTCCCATGAGGCTACATAGATTCAAATATAACAACTTATAAGCAGTAACATAGTTTGTAGGAAAGAAATTAGGATAGATTGATTGAGCATTGCCTTGTTGAGCAAGATCGAAGAATACGGAAAGAACCTACATCATTGTACAGCGTACATAGAAGGTAGCATGCCAACGTATGATCACTGTGAGAAAAAGGTTCATAACAGTTGTTCAGTTTCAGATGGCAACAAACATGGGAGAAAGAGGAATAGAAATGAATGGTGGTGCCTACAAACATGGGCAATGGAGGAAGAGAAGAAAAATAATGGTGGTGGCTGGATATTTAGCCTAGTACTCTAGGTTAAATCCTTATCCGATTGTTCAAAAAAAAAAAAATGGTTGTTAATCCTAATATTTGTATGTTTGTATAGAGAACACTAGTAGGGAATAACAATCATATTCCCATAAGGCTACATAGATTCAAATATACAAGTAACTAAATAGATGCAAGTAACTTGTAGGTAGACCTGAATAACTATCAGTCACAGGACGAATTCTAAAACACACCAAATTGTGCTACATTAAATACTTAACCGAAGCATAAGTTGACCAGATAATTCCGAACAATATGGAATTTCAGTCATGACTTACCAGTATTAATTTGGTGGCTATTCTTCTACATAAGACTCTAAGGGGGGTTAGTCAAACTTGATTTCAAAAACACAATGTGGTTATGAATTAAAATCACAATCACAATAATTTAACTTAAACGAGGTGATTTCAGAATGCATGTGACAGCCATTGTGATTTTGAAATGACACCCACGTTGGGTTTCTGAAACACCACTTAAGATGCCAACTAATTTTTGGTCTCCTTTCTCATCCGGTGTACACAAAATTAAGTAATAACCTAAACATTTTAATATTTTTTATGTTTCCAAAGAAAAATAATGATAACTACTTATATTGAACATTAAATGTATTAACTATTAATGATAGATAAGATATGTATTAGTTAATCAATGCCGTTGCAGTCCAATGTGTGGTAAGCGCTTGGAGACATGAGTCCCATGTGTGGTCGACAAAGTTCGATTCCGGCAGGGGTGAAAAAATTACCAATTTCAAAAAAAAATGTCAAAAGAAATAAAATATGTATCTTTTTCCTCTAATGTTGAGATCCTACTACATTCAATCCAAATGACGACAGCAACTATTATAATTTGAAACATGCTAACAAGCTCTACTTACAAAAAGTTTACATGTGTTTCTTCATTTTAGCAATGACACAAACATCTACTGGGTGCAGCAACAATTATGTTTCAACAGCAATTTCAACATGGACACAAACTGTTATTCTTGACCATCACCATACGAGCACTGCCACTCTTCTTCTTATTCCATCTTTAAACTCGGACTATAAAAAAAAGTATAGACCAGCGCAAAAAACAACAGGTGCATCCAAGTTTATCTAGAATCTCCTTTGATGACATGGAAATTGATACCGGCAACAAGATGGTCATGGGGGCGAAATGCAGCCAATGACCGAGAACTAGTGGAAATTGGACTAAGGCCGCAATCCGGTAAATGCAGGAGTGGATCAAGGTAATGTTCGTCAGAGCTTTAATTACTAATCAGCCACAGCCATGTCTTTCGCTCATCCTTCACAGACTTATACCCCTCTCCTTCTCCTGTTTCCACATATATATATATATATATATATATATATATATATATATATATATATATATATATATATATATATATATATATAGAGAGAGAGAGAGAGAGAGAGAGAGAAAGATGGAGAGCTCTGCTAGGGTTTCCCCTATGGCGGCTACTATGCCTCCTCCCCGTCCCCCGATCCTCTCGCGGGGGGGGGGGGGGGGGGGGGGGGGGGGGGGGTTCGGCGGTTTGGAGGGAAGGGCGGCGGCAAGAAAGGGACCCCCCCCCCCCCACAGGCGAGGGGGGGGTCGGGCGGCGGAAGCGGGACCCCCCCAAGGCGGGAGGGGGGGGGGTGTCGGGCGGCGGACGCGGGATAGGGGAGGGGGCGGCAACAGGAGGACCCCCCCGATCGGGGGGGGGGGGGGGGGGGGGGTCGGGCGGCGGCGGCGGGACCCCTCCAGGCGGGGAGGGGTCGGGCGGCGGCGGCGGGACCCCTCCAGGCGGGGAGGGGTCGGGCGGCGGCGGCGGCGGGACCTCTCCTGGCAGGGAGGGGTCGGGGGGCGGGCGGCTGCAGGGGGACGGACCTCTCCTGGCGGGGAGGGGTCGGGGGTGCGGGCAGCTGCAGGGGGACCCCCCCCGGGCTAGGGGGGGGGGGGGGGGGGGTCGGACGGCAAGGGAGGCTCCTCCTCCGGCGTAGCGGCTACAGTATTCGAGTTCGGGTCCGGGGGGGACAACACTGGGGATGCAGGCTGGCAGACGGTGACGAGACGACGGGCTGAAGGACGACGAGGGGCCCAGACCCAAGTATTGGGGCGGGCGGGTCCAGGAAATTATGGGAATCGAGCATCGATAGGCACAGTGGATCCCCGTCGTCGTGGGGGAGGTACGGTGCGCACTGTAACGGGATGGAGGCCAAAGGCGACGGCGGCAGAGAAGGCTAAGGGAATTGCTACTGATGCCGGCAGGAAAGGCCCGGGTCCTGCGAACCCCCCGACCAGGACGCACATTGAGGAGCAGAGACCTCGGTCATGGAAGGAGGTTTGCACGCCAGTGGTTACGAAAAGCCCGATGTCGATGGAATTTGTCTCACCGATGTCGGTTGGAGGAGGGCTTCGGGCGTATTTTTTCTCCGAAGAAATAGCGGTGGTTTCAGAATTCTGGAAGAACACTCTGGTGTTGTATGTGTTAGGGAACAAGCCTTTCTATGGCCAAATTCGGAATTATGCGGAACGAGTCTGGAGACCCAAAGGTAGCATGAAATTCTTCTCCAGGAAGAATGGGTTTTACTATGTCAAATTTGGACTAGCGGAGGATGTGTCCAGGATTCTGCAGGGAGGGCCTTGGTCATTTGATGGGAGACTCATTATATTGAAGGAGTGGACGCCGGAGCTGAGATGTGAGAAGGAGGTGCTGAACGCTATTCCCATCTGGATCCGATTTCCAGAGTTCCCAGTGAAGTATTGGAGCATCCCGCTTCTCATGAGACTTGCCAGCCTTGTGGGGAAGCCGATCAAGGCAGATGAGGCCACTGCTTTCCGCACCAGACTGATGTATGCCAGGGTCTTCGTGGAGATCAAGGCGGGCTCGGAGCTTCGAGTATGCTGGAGTATCAGGTACCGTCTGGGAAGGTTCTGACACAGTCGGTGGAGTATGACTGGGTCCCACCCATGTGTTCTCACTGCGAGTGTTTTGGACACACTTCCAGTGCGTGCAAATATAAGGGGAAGGAGGCCGCCAGGCCACAGGCGGTTCAGACGGAGGCACCTGGGTTGGAGACGGCTCCCAGTCACTTGTCTGGGGAGACGGCGCCAGACAGACATATGGAGGAGGACACAGTGATGGAGGTCGACATGAGGCTGGAGTCAGGATCACCGCAGAGACAGGAGAGCACGCAGGGTGCACTGGTCCCTTTCAGACCACAGAGGACTATGGTGACCAGGGGTATGAGCGCGGCTGACAGTGGTCAGATGGTGGTGACGGCCTCCTCGGCGCTCATGGTATACAGCAACAGGAAAAGACACGCTCCGGCCACACTGGAGGATATCCCACAGGCGAGTGATATGGATGACCAAACTGAAGCCAATTCTGACTGGACACTTACACTGAGCAGGATTCAGGCCCATCTTGCTCCTTCCTCCATGGTAGATGCAGTCATTGATCGGACGGATGAGACACTTCCCTCGAGTGTCGATCCAGACGAGTTCCAGGGGAACCCCTCATCTATAAATTAAATGTCGGTCCTAGCATGGAACATTAGGGGGGTGTTCCATTGGACGATGGAGGGAGATTGGAGGGGTTCTGAGGAGAGAGTCGTGTGACATTGCTATCCTGCTGGAGACGAAGATTAGAGGGGCCGCTATGCTCTCGCGTAGGACTCCGACAAACTGGGATCACATCCACAACTTAGATCTTTGCGGTATGGCTAGGATCTGGGTTAGGTGGAACCGAGATAGCTGGGAGGGGTGCAGATCCATAAATCAGAACTCATTGGCATTACTTTCGAGAATAAAGGTGGGTTCCGATTCATCCTGGGTGCTGTATATGGACACAATGACCGGAGACTCCGGAAGGCTTTGTGGGAGGACATTGTGCACCTGGGTCTTACGGCGGACAGCATGCATCTCCCTCTACTCATCATGGGGGACTTCAATGCTATGCTACTTCGTCAAGAGAAGGTGGGAGGTCGTCCTGTTCCGGACTCGATCTTATATGACTTCCAGAGGTGTCTGCTTATGTCAGGGATGCGGGGGCTAGAGAGAGCTGGACATATCTGGACCTGGCACAACAAGGCTACACATAATCGGATTGCTTGTCAGTTGGATCGGGCCTTGGTTAGTGAATGGTTCAGGTGCTTCCCGAACTCGGTGGCGAAAGGTCTCGCGGCGGGTACTAGCGACTATTCTCCTATCCGGGTTGGCCTCTGTGAGAGATCCACTTTGCGGGCGAGGCCGTTTCGGTATAACAACGGCTGGTATCTGTCGGCTGGATATGAGGAGGTGGTTATGGGAGAGATGCAGCACTTCCGGGAAGGCACGGCTCAGTTCCGCATGGTTCATAAACTCAAGCAGATCAAGCATGCTCTCAGGGGTTGGGTGAAGACGAGACCGAGGTCTTCTCTGGCAGATAAGGAAGCCGAACTTCGGGACACTCAGGTGGCTCTCCAGGCTGACATTCTGAACGGGAAGTTGGCGGCTAAGGAGAAGATCCTGATTGAGGAGGTCAACACCATGAAACTGCAGGAGGAGATTAGTGCGGCACAGAGGGCTAAATGTACCTGGCTCAAAGATGGAGACCGCTGCACCAAATTCTTCTATGATGTGATCCGCACCCGTCAGCACCGGAACAGCATCCCCAGACTTCTAAATGTCGAGGGACGTCTTGTGGGGGACCCGGTGGAGATTCAGGAGGAGGCCGTCAGATTTTACACTGACTTATATCAGCAGACGGATTACACTAGCACGTTCCCAGCCTTTGTCACGAAGAGGTTGGTGTCCCACCATGGGAATAGCCTGCTTTTGGCACCTGTGAGGATGGAGGAGGTGGAAGACATTGTGATGAAGGCTAATCCCAACAAAGCTCCTGGGCCTGATGGCTTCTCTTCAGGGTTCTTTAAGCGACACTGGGGTGTGCTTAAGGCCCCTGTTCTGGCGGCGGTACAGTTCTTCACGGAGGGCAGACTTCTGAAGGAGATGAATCACACCTTCTTGACGCTGGTGCCTAAGAAGGAGGGAGCGACCTCGCTTGCAAATTTTCGGCCCATTGCTTGCTATAACTTTCTTTATAAGATTATCACTCATCTTATGTGCAGGCGTATGGAGGGGATTATGCAGCGATTGGTGTCCCAGAATCAAGCAGCGTTCATCAAGGACCGGTCGATAGCGGAGCACAGCCTGCTAGCTCATGAGATGGTGAGGGAGTTCAGCAAACCTGGGGGGGTGAAGGCTTGTGTGAAGCTTGACCTCCGGAGAGCCTATGATACGGTCAACCGAGACTTCTTGTGTCACTTGATGCTTGCCATGGGGTTCGACGAGAGGTGGGTTTGCGAGGGTGAGGCAGTGCATTTGCTCCCCTACTTTCTCAGTCCTCATCCAGGGCACGTCTCATGGCTACTTCAGGAGCAACAGGGGGTTGAGGCAGGGTGACCCCCTCTCACCGTATTTATTTACCTTGGTGATTGAGTACTTTACATGCATGATGGACACGACGGTGCATAGCAAGAGGATCGTCCCCCTTTTCCGGTTGGTGAGTCCGGTTGTCTCCCATTTGATCTATGCTGACGACTTATTGGTGCTACTCCAGCCTTCTATGCGGGGCATGAGAGCGCTCTCTGACATTATGGAGGAGTTCGGGCGGCTATCTGGGCTCCAGTTGAACAGGGAGAAAAGTAGAGTCTACTTCAGTTCTCGGTGTACTCTGCAGGAGGAGAGAGCCTTCGCCTTGGGAGTGGACAAAGGCGAGCTACCAGTGAAATACTTGGGGGTCCCGCTGACGGTCAACTATGCGAGAGAGCAGAATTGTCACAGCTTGGTGGATTTTGCTCAGAGGAGAGTGGAAGGCTGACAAGCTGCGGGTCTATCATTTGGTGGACGGATTGAGTTGGTGCGTTCGGTTATTGCTGGCATCACGATGTTCTGGCTCCAGTCTATCCAGATCCCTACGGCTACTATTCGTAAAGTGGAGGTCATCTGTGCTGACTTCATCTGGAGGGGAGGGATGCATGCGATCTCCTAGGACCAGCTTTGTCGTCCTCGGGAGGAAGGAGGAGTGGGGTTGAGGCCTCTTCATGCGGTCAGGAAGGCAGCTTGTGTGAAGATGGCCTGAAGATTCATCAAGGGGGGTCACTGTCGGCGGAATGGATGGCGAACAGATACTTAAGGAGGACTAACTTCTGGGCCTGCATGATAGACAACAACTTCTCGGTCACGTTTAAGGCCTTTCTGAGTTGTCGACCGGTGCTTCAGACCGCTATCTGCAGGAACATGAAAGATGGAACGACTACCGACCTCTAGCTTGACCCTTGGTTGGGTTCCAGATCCTTGCTCGAGATATTGGGAGGTCAGCTGGACAGAGAGGCGGGCAGGGGGCTCACATGCAATCGGATCATCAGAGATGGAGTTTGGAGGCCAGAAGGATATCCGTATACTGCTCAGCTAGCTAAGGAGATTCGCCTTATTACTATTGACGCTAGCCAGCATGAGGATTCCTGGAGCTGGGCCGGCTCAGGTACGGGAGGCGGGTCAGGTCTATTCTGCTTTCGTAGCTGCTATGACTTGGTTCGGACCCACCATGACCGGGCTGAGGAGGTGGACTTCATTTGGGGCAAGGGGATTGTCCGAAAAATGCAACTATGCGCATACCGGCTTCTACGGGGTAGATTGATGACGAGAGACAGACTCGTCAGGTTTGGGATGCAGATCCCAGATGCCAAGTGTGTGCTATGTAATGGGGAAAAAGAATCTATGGGGCATCTCTTCTTTGTATGCCCGATGACCTGGCACATTTGGACTGAGCAGTGCGTGCAGCTGAGAGGAGGAGTTGGGGTGGATAGAGACATCCGAAGCATTCTCAGCTGGATCCGAGATCACAGAGGCATGGATCCGGGGTGGGCCAGAAGAGCCAGAGTTCGTCTCGCCGCGTCCGTTTGGCACATCTGGAAGGAACGGAACAGACGTACTTTCGAGGGCTTGACTACCCCCCTATTGGAATTCTACATAACATAGAATTCGATGTATCAGTAATGGCCCCATAATATTATAATTTGGGGCATGAGAAGATGTGATATTTATGTATTGTAATACATTTTCCGCTATATGCGAGGAATAAATTCACCATTATTCCAAAATATATATATATATATATATATATATATATTATATATATATATATATATTATATATATATATATATATATATATTATATATATATATATATATATATATATATATATATATATATATATATATATAGAGAGAGAGAGAGAGAGAGAGAAGCACCTCTAGCTCAAGTTGCTAAGGTGTGAGTCATCCCCCCAAAAGGTCTTGGGTACAAGCCTTTGAGGAAGCACTTTAATTTTCAAGTGGTGGGGAATTAAAGTGGCAGACGGTGGTAGCTACGAGCATGTTGCGGGCTGGGGTGGTGGCATTAGGGCCAGATTGTAGGCCTTATTCAGTAGCCATTTGTAATACAATTACCGTTTCCATATATATATATATATATATATATATATATATATATGCTGGCTATGAGGAGGAGGTGGTCATGGGGGGGTGCAGCATACTCAGGAGGGCACGGCACAGTTCTGCATGGTACACAAACTGAAACGATCGAAGAGTGCTATTCGGGCCTGGGTAAAGTCGTTGCCACGGACTTCCCTGGAGGCAAAGGAGGCTGCCCTCCGAGAGGTCCAGGTAGCTTTACAGGCAGACATGCTGAGTGGTGAGTTGGCGGCCAGGAAGAAGGAACTGATTGGGTAGGTCAGCATTCTGAGACTTCAGCAAGAGATTAGTGCGGCCCAACGGGCAAAGTGTTCCTGGCTTAAGGATGGGGACCGCTGCACCAGGTTCTTTTATGATGTGATCCGTACCAGACAGCACAGGAACAGTATTCCCAGACTTCTCAATAGTGAGGGCAGACTTGTCGGGGATCCAGTGGAGATTCAGGAGGAGGCAATTAGGTACTACTCAGACTTATATCATCAGTCAGATTATTCCACGACGTTCCCAGACCTGGTCACAAAGAGGCTGGTGACGCCTTATGGAAACAGTCTACTGTTGGCCCCTGTGAGTATGGAGGAGGTGAAGGCTATTGTAATGAAGGCGGATCCCAATAGGGCCCCGGGGCCTGACGGCTTCTCTAGTTGGTTCTATAAGCATCACTGGGGCTTGCTTAAGCACCCAGTTCTGGAGGCGGTGCAGAAATTTTTCTCAGAAGGAAAGTTGCTGAAGGAGCTGAACCACACCTTTCTGACCTTGGTTCCTAAGAAGGAGGGCGCGACATCCCTTGCCGACTTTAGACCTATTGCGTGTTGCAATTATCTGTATAAGATAATTACACACCTTATGTGCCGGTGCATGGAGGAGATTATACAGGATCTGGTTTCCGTAATCAAGCGGCCTTCATCAAGGGTCGGTTTATTGCTGAGCACAGTCTGTTGGCCCATGAGATGGTGAGATAATTGAACAAACCAGGGGGATGAAGGCCTGTGTGAAGCTTGATCTGAGGAAAGCTTATGACACGGTCAACAGAGACTTCCTCTGTCACCTTATGCTGGCTATGGGTTTTGATGAGGTATAGGTAGCTAGGGTGAGGGAGTACATCTGCTCTCCCACTTTTTCGGTACTCATCCAGGGTACTCCATACGGATTCTTCAGGAGCAACAGGGGCCTTCGGCAGAGAGATCCTCTCTCCCCGTACCTGTTTACTCTTGTGATGGAGTACTTCACTTGCTTGAGGATCTGGCAGTACATAGCAGGAAGATTGTCCCGCTTTTCAAGCTGGTCCAGCCAGTGGTGTCTCACTTGATATATGCTGATGACATATTGGTGCTCTTACAACCATCTATGAGAGGGATGTGTGCGGTGTCAGAGATTATGGAGGAGTTTGGCCGGATGTCTGGACTTCAGCTGAATAGGGAGAAGAGCAGGGTCTATTTCAGTGCTCGATGTTCCCTCAAGGAGGAAAGGGCCCTGACTCTGGGAGTGGAGAAAGGCGATCTCCCGATTAAATACCTGGGAGTATCGCTGACTGTAAACTACGCTCGGGAGATGGATTGCCATAGTCTCGTGGAGTTTGCACAGAGGAGGGTGGAAGGTTGGCAGGCGGCTGGGCTCTCCTTTGGAGGTCGTATAGAGCTGGTGAGGTCTGTCATATCTAGCATTGCTATGTTCTGGTTGCAGTCGATTAAGATCCCAGTGGCCACTATCCGGAAGGTGGAGAGCATATGTGCCAATTTTATCTGGTGAGGAGGAATGCATGCGATCTCCTGGGAGCAACTGTGCCGGCCCCGGGAGGAAGGAGGGGTGGGGCTGAGACCACTGATTTCGGTTCGGGAGACCTCTGGGTTGAAGATAGCGTGGCAGTTCATCAAGAGCTGCTCTCTCTGGACAGAGTGGAAGGCTAATAGATATCTGAGACGGAGAAATTTTTGGGGTTGTGAGATAGATAACAACTTTTCGGTCCCTTTCAAGACGATCCTCCGATGCAGATCGGTACTCCAGACTGCTATCTGTCGGATCATGAAGGATGGGGCGACCACTGATCTTTGGCTTGATCCTTGGATAGGCAATAGATCCCTGCTGGAGTCCTTAGGTGAGCATATGGGCAGAGAGGTGGGCAGAGGGCTAAAATGCGAGCTTATCCTCAGAAATGGGACTTGGAGGCCAGAGGACTACCAGTACACAGCACAGTTAGGAGAGGAGATCCGCCAGGTCACTATTGATCCTCACTATTCTACTGATTCCTGGAGATGGGACCCGCTGGATGCTGATGGAGGTTCAGGAGCTTTTCGCTTCAAATGCTGCTACAACCTGGTACGGACTTCTTACGACAGGATTGCGGACGTTGACTTCATTTGGGGAAAGGAGATTGCACGAAAAATGTAACTTTGTTTCTACAAATTGTTATTAGGCCGGTTGCTGACGAAGGACAGGCTTCTCAGATTTGGGGTACAGATCTCTGACCCGAAATGTGTCATGTGTGGTATAGAGAACGAATCCATGGGACACCTCTTCTTTGAGTGTCCTGTGGTTTGGCATATTTGGACTGAGCAGTATGGGAGGTCGCTGGGCGGAGGAGGCAATGATAGAGATATCCGGGGGATCATCGCATGGATCAGGGAACGGCGAGGAATGGAACAGGGTTGGGCCAAGACAGCCAGAGTCCGCCTTGCAGCGTCGGTCTGGCACGTTTGGCGAGAACGTAACAGGCGTATCTTCGAAGGACTGATAACCCCTCCTGTAGGAATTCTACATAATTTAGAATTCGATGTATTTGTAATGGCCCCTTAACCGGGGTAGGAGAGATGGAAGAAAGTGTATTGTAATACTTATACTGTGATGTTCGTGGAATAAAATTTTACCCTTATTCCAAAAAAAAAAATATATATATATATATATATATATATATTGTTTTTTTTTTTTTTAGATATATATATATAAAAAAAAAAAAAAAAAAAAAAAAAAAAAAAAAAATATATATATATATATATATATATATATATATATATATATATATATATATGGCTGATATTCTTAGATATAAGACCCGTAAAGGCCGTATTCGAGTCCCGTAGCGTTTATGAATTACCAATTTCAATATATATATATATATATATATATATATATATATATATATATATATATATATATTGAAATTGGTAATTCATAAACGCTACGGGACTCGAATACGGCCTTTACGGGTCTTATATCTAAGAATATCAGCCATATATATATATATATATATATATATAATGGAAGCGAAAACCAAAGGCAATCTAGGGGATCAAGGTCCTCCGGAAATTCACGAAGGACCCTCGACAGGAGGAAAAGAGAAGTAGGGGATGCTTTCGAGCAGACTCCTTGGAGGGGTGCGATCGAGAGGCGGAAAAGAGGTGAACGATGGATTGTGCCGGCCAGCCACACAAGAAAAGATGACACAAGGAACCACAATTGACTCACCAACCTATGCGTCCTAGCAATGGGGGGTCATAGGGAGTCGGGCTTCTCCCTATTGGTCACGTGAGATATGGAAGAGGGACTTCTCGTCAAGGAGTTGTCCACACCAATGCTCGACAGGTGTTTGCAAAAAAGCCTATGTGGACTATGGTTCTGTACGTGATGGGGGTGTGTGTTTTATGGCCATCTTCGGGCCTTCGAGAATGAGATCTAAAGAGGAGAGGTGATTTTTTTTCTCGAGAAAACATATTCTACTTTATAAAATTCAGCCTAGCGGAAGATGTCGACCGGATGTTAGAGGGAGGACTATGGACGTTCAATGGGAAATTGGTTGTGCTAAGGAAATGTAATCCTTTCACAAACTTCGAGAGAGAGACAAAGATGTCGATGTGAATCCGGTTCCCATATCTCTCTCCCCAGCTATGGAGTACCCCATCCATCATGAAGATGGCTAGCCTAGTCAGCACCCCCCTCATGACTGATGTCCTCGCAGATAGGCATCTGAAACTTTCCTTCACTAGAGTTTTTGTGGAGATTAAAGCGATCGACACAGTGCCACGAAAAATAAAATTACGACTACCTAATAGGCAAACTATTGAACAAGTTATGGAATACGAATGGGTGCCAGTAGCTTGCAGTACTTTGGTCATGTCCGAACTTATTGCACGAAGGAGGGTATTTGGGACATTAGTGATGCCACTAAAGGAGACTCCAGGAACGATGACTTTGACATGCAAGAGGAAGAAGGGGATACTAACTCGAGTCATGAGATGAATGAGGGTGACACTATGGAGTCGTCTATGTAAGGAGGGATCAATAGTACCACCAAGACTGACACCAACCGTCGACATTCCTAGGCAAAAGTGCAAGGCTTGAGAGTGCTAGTACATAGTCCGGGAAGGAGAGTAATAAAGACAACATGCCTAACAGTAACGGGATGCAAAACTGACGTGGATAGACACAGAATTCAAGCTATGGTCCTAATGGACCAGCGAGGAGGGGATGATTATAGATGACAATGGATGACATAGCACCAACAAAGTAGTGGTCGATGTTGCTAATGAGGAGGACGGAGACAGGGCACCTCCAACATGCCATATGAGTATAATGAGGTGGAGCTCCAGTCGAGGGTTCCCAATGAACGTTGCCTTCACGAACCGCTCTGGGACATTTCCAATTTTGAGAAGGAGGGCCTCACATTAGCTAACCGTCTAAGGTAAAAGTACATCTAGGATAATCCTTCTGCTAAGCATCCTAGAAAGTTGAATGGTGTATTAGTGGCGCTTGTATTTCTTTTTTTTTCATCTATAAAATTATCATTTCATATATACACTCACACGAGGAGCGATCAAGATCTCCGCTATTAAGCATCTTCGAATGTTCCTGAAATAGAGTCGTCAGGTCTATCTTCTTTGACCCTACAAATTAGTTCAAAATCTCGTAAGAAATTGAATAGTTTAAGGATCTAATATGTACGGTAAAAAAAGATAGATATAATGGCTACTATTTCGGGAACATTCGGAGATGCTTATATATATATATATATATATATATATATATATATATATATATTTGAAGCAATGGGTACTTGTGACGAACTCGCCTCCATTGGGGCTCGAACTCTCGACCACTTGGGCCGCATGCATCTCTCTTAACCTTTTATATATATATATCTATTCTACTATATAATAGGAAAACTTGGATGGTGAAAATTTTGAATTCCGAAAATACCCTTGCATGTCTATACTAATTAAAAATTGTTCATTAATTTTAATAAAGACAACTTAATAATTACGAAGACTACCCTTTCGCCTTCCTAAAGAGTCTTCCTAAATTAAAAGAATGTTAAAATACGTGCAAGGCACGTGCACATATGCTAGTATATATATATATATATATATATATATATATATATATTGGAATAAGGGTGAATTTATTCCTCGTATATAGCGGAAAAGGTATTACAGTACATAAATATCACAACTTTCCATGCACCAAATTATAATATTATGGGGCCATTACTGATACATCGAATTCTATGTTATGAAGAATTCCAATATGGGAGGTAGTCAAGCCCTCGAAAATACGTATGTTCCGCTCCTTCCAGATGTGCCAAACGGACGCGGCGAGACGAACTCTGGCTCTTCTAGCCCAACCCGGATCCCGGCCTCTGTGATCTCGGATCCAGCTAAGAATGCTCCGGATGTCTCTATCCACACTAACTCCTCCTCTCAGCTGCGCGCACTGCTTGGTCCAAATGTGCCAGGTCACCGGGCATACAAAGAAGAGATGCCCCATAGATTCGTCTTTCCCATTACATAGCACACATTTGGCATCCGGGATCTGCATCCCAAACCTGAGGAGTCTGTCTCTCGTCATCAGTCTACCCCGAAGAAGTCGGTATGCACATAGTTGCATTTTTCGGGCAACACCCTTGCCCCAAATGAAGTCCACCTCCTCAGCCCGGTCGTGGTGGGTCCGAACCAAATCGTAGCAGCTACGAAAGCAGAATAGACCTGACCTGCCCCCCGTACCTGGGCCGGCCCAGCTCCAGGAATCCCCATGCTGGCTAGCGTCAATAGTAATAAGGCGAATCTCCTCGGCAAGCTGAGCAGTATATGGATATCCTTCTGGCCTCCAAACTCCATCTCTGATGATCCGACTGCATGTGAGCCCCCTGCCCGCTTCTCTGTCCAGCTGACCTCCCAATATCTCGAACAAGGATCTGGAACCCAACCAAGGGTCTAGCCAGAGGTCGGTAGTCGTCCCATCTTTCATGCTCCTGCAAATAGCGGTCTGAAGCACCGGTCGACACCTCAGAATGGCCTTAAACGTGATCGAGAAGTTGTTGTCTATCATGCAGGCCCAGAAGTTAGTCCTCCTTAAGTATCTGTTTGCCATCCATTCCGTCCAGAGCGACTCCCCCTTGATGAATCTCCAGGCCATATTCACACAAGCTGCCTTCCTGACCGCATGAAGAGGCCTCAACCCCACTCCTCCTTCCTTCCGACACCGACATAGCTAGTCCCAGGATATCGCATGCATCCCTCCCCTCCAGATAAAGTCAGCATAGATGGCCTCCACTTTTCGAATAGTAGCCGTAGGGATCTGGATAGACTGGAGCCAGAACATCGTGATGCCCGCAATAACCGAACGCACCAACTCAATCCGTCCGCCAAATGATAGACCCGCAGCTTGCCAGCCTTCCACTCTCCTCTGAGCAAAATCCACCAAGCTGTGACAATCCTGCTCTCTGGCATAGTTGACCGTCAGCGGGACCCCCAGGTATTTTCCTGGGAGCTCGCCTCTGTCCACTCCCAAGGCGAAGGCTCTCTCCCCCTGCTGTGTACACCGGGAGCTGAAGTAGACTCTGCTTTTCTCCCTGTTTAACTGGAGCCCAGATAGCCGCCCGAACTCCTCCATAATGTCAGAGAGCGCTCTCATTTCCGCATGAAAGGCTAGAGTAGCACCAATAAGTCGTCAGCATAGATCAAATGGGAGACAACCGGACTCACCAACCGGAAAAGGGGGACGATCCTCTTGCAATGCACCGACGTATCCATCATGCATGTAAAGTACTCCATCACCAAGGTAAATAAATACGGGGAGAGGGGGTCACCCTGCCTCAACCCCCTGTTGCTCCTGAAGTAGCCATGCGGCGTGCCCTGGATAAGGGCTGAGAAAGTAGGGGAGCAAATGCACTCCCTCACCCTCGCAACCCACCTCTCGTCGAACCCCATGGCAAGCATCAAGTGACACAGGAAGTCCCGGTTGACCGTATCATAAGCTTTCCGGAGGTCAAGCTTCACACAAGCCTTCATCCCCCCAGGTTTGCTGAACTCCCTCACCATCTCATGAGCTAGCAGGCTGTGCTCCGCTATCGACCGGCCCTTGATGAACGCTGCTTGATTCTGGGACACCAATCCCTGCATAATCTCCTCCATACGCCTGTACATAAGATGAGTGATAATCTTATAAAGAAAATTACAGCAAGCAATAGGCCGAAAATCTGCAAGTGAGGTCGCTCCCTCCTTCTTAGGAACCAGCGTCAAGAAGGTGTGGTTCATCTCCTTCAGAAGCCTGCCCTCCGCAAAGAACTCCTGTACCGCCGCCAGAACAGGGGCCTTAAGCACACCCCAGTGTCGCTTAAAGAACCCTGAAGAGAAGCCATCAGACCTGGGAGCTTTGTTGGGATTAACCTTCATCACAATGTCTTCCACCTCCTCCATCCTCACAGGTGCCAAAAGCAGGCTGTTCCCATGGGGGGACACCAGTCTCTTCGTGACAAGGGCTGAAAATGTGCTAGTGTAATCCGTCTGCTGATATAAGTCAGTGTAAAATCTGACGGCCTCCTCCTGAATCTCCACCGGGTCCCCTACAAGACGTCCCTCGGCATTCAGAAGTCTGGGAATGCTGTTCCGGTGCTGACGAGTGCGGATCACATCGTAGAAGAATTTGGTGCAGCGATCTCCATCTTTGAGCCAGGTACATTTAGCCCTCTGTGTCGTACTAATCTCCTCCTGCAGTCTCATGATGCTAACCTCCTCAATCAGGATCTTCTCCTTAGCCGCCAGATCCTCGTTCAAAATGTCAGCTTGGAGAGCCACCTGAGTGTCCCGAAGCTCGGCTTCCTTATCCACCAGAGAAGTCCGCGGTCTCGTCTTCACCCAACCCCTGAGAGCACGCTTGAGCTGCTTGAGTTTGTGAACCATGCGGAACTGAGCCGTGCCATCCCGGAAGTGCTGCATCTCTCCCGTAACTACCTCCTCATATCCAGCCGACAGATACCAGCTGTTGTTATACCGAAACGGCCTCGTCCTCAAAGTGGGTCTCTCACGGCCAACCCGGATAGGAGAATGGTCGCTAGTACCCGCCGCAAGACCTTCTGCCACTGAGTTCGGAAAGCACCTGAACCACTCACTATTTCCCAAGGTCCGATCCAACTGACAAGCAATCCGATTATGTGTAGCCTTGTTGTGCCAGGTCCAAATATGTTCAGCTCGCTCCAGCCCCCGCATCCCTGACATAAGCAGACACCTCTGGAAGTCATATAAGATCGAGTCCGGAACAGGACGACCTCTCACCTTTTCATGACGAAGCAACATAGCATTGAAGTCTCCCATGATGAGCAGAGGGAGATGCATGCTGTCCGCCATAAGACCCAGATGCACAATGTCCTCCCACAAAGCCTCCCGGAGTCTCCGGTCATTGTGCCCATATACAGCACCCAGGATAAATCGGAACCCACCTTTGTTCTCGAAAGTAATGCCGATGAGTTGTTCTAATTTATGGATCTGCACCCCCTCCCAGCTACCTTGGTTCCACCTAACCCAGATCCTTGCCATACCGCATAGATCTAAGTTGTGAATGTGATCCCAGTTTGTCGGAGTCCTACGCGAGAGCATAGCGGCCCCTCTAATCTTCGTCTCCAGCAGGATAGCAATGTCACACGACTCTCTCCTCAGAACCCTTCCAATCTTCCTCCATCGTCCAATAGAACACCCTCCCTAATGTTCCATGCTAGGACCGACATCTAATTAATAGATGAGGGGTCCCCCTGGAACTCGTCTGGATCGACACTCGAGGGAAGTCTCTCATCCGCCTGATCAATGACTGCATCTACCATGGAGGAAGGAGCAAGATGGGCCTGAATCCTGCTAAGAGTAAGTGCCAGTCAGGATTGTCTTCAGTCTGGTCATCCATATCTCTCGCCTGAGGGATATCCTCCCGTGTGGCCGGAGCGTGTCTTTTCCTGCTGCTGTATACCATGATCGCCGGGGAGGCCCCCATCACCATCTGACCACTATCAGCCGCGCTCATACCCCTGGTCACCATGGTCCTCTGTGGCCTGAACGGGACCAGTGCACCCTGCGTGCTCTCCTGTCTCTGCGGTGATCCTGACTCCAGCCTCCTATCGACCTCCATCACTGTGTCCTCCTCCATATGTCTGTCTGGCGTCGTCTTCCCAGGCAAGTGACTGGAGGCCGTCCCCTTCCCAGCTGCCTCCGTCTGAACTGCCTGTGGCCTGGCGGTCTCCTTCCTCTTGTATTTGCACGCACTGGTAGTGTGCCCAAAGCACTCGCAGTAAGAACACATGGGAGGGACCCAGTCATACTCTACCGCCTGTGTCAGAACCTCCCCAGACGGTACTTGATACTCAAGCAAACTCGGTAGCTCCGAGCCCGCCTTGATCTCCACGAAGACCCTGGCATACATCAGTCTGGTGCGGAAAGCTGTGGCCTCGTCTGCTTTGATCGGCTTCCCCACAAGGCTGGCAAGTCTCATGAGAAGCGGGATGCTCCAATACTTTACTGGGAACTCTGAAAATCGGATCCAGATGGGAATAGCGTTCAGCACCTCCTTCTCACACCTCAGCTCCGGCGTCCACTACTTCAATATAATGAGTCTTCCATCAAATGACCAAGGCCCTCCTTGCAGGATCCTGGACACATCCTCCGCTAGTCCAAATTTGACATAATAGAACCCGTTCTCCCGAGAGAAGAATTCCATGCTACCTTTGGGTCTCCAGACACGCTCCGCATAACCCCGAATTTGGCCATAGAACGGCTTGTTCTCTAACACATACAGCACCAGAGTGTTCTTCCAGAATTCTAAAACCACCGCTATTTCTTCGACGGAAAAATACGCACGAAGTCCTCCTCCAACCGACATCGGGGAGACAAACTCCATCGACATCGGACTTTTCGTAACCACTGGCGTGCAAACCTCCTTCTATGACCGAGGCCTCTGCTCCTCAGGGTGTGTCCTGGTCGGGGGGTTCACAGGATCCGGGCATGTCCTGTCGGTATCAGTAGCAATTCCCTTAGCCTTCTCTGCCGCCGTCGCCTTTGGCCTCCAACCCGAAACAGTGCACACCGTACCTCCCCCACGACGACGGGGATCCACTGCGCCGATCGAAGATCGATTCCCATAATTTTCTAGCCCCGCCCGCCCCGATACTTGGGTCTGGGCCCCTCGTCGTCCTCCAGCCCATCGTCTCGTCACTATCTGCCAGCCTGCATCACCAGTGTTGTTCCCCCCGGACCCGAACTCGAACACTGAAGCCGCTCCGCCGGAGGAGGAACCTCCCGTGCCGCCCGACCCCCCCCCCCCCCGCCCGGGGGGGTCCCCCTGCATCCGCCCGCCCCCCGACCCCTCCCCGCCTGGGGGGGTCCCGTCGCCGCCTCCGCCCGACCCCTCCCCGCCTGGAGGGGTCCCACCGCCGCCCGACCCCCCCCCCATCGGGGGGGGTCCCTGTGGCCGCCGCCGCCCGACCCCCCCCCCCGAACGGGGGGGTCCCCCTGTTGTCGCCGCCGCCCGACCCCCCCCCCCCCCCCGATCGGGGGGGTCCCCTTGTTGCCGCCGCCGCCGCCGCCCGACCCCCCCTCGCCTAGGGGGATCCCTTTGTAGCCGCCGCCATTTCCTCCAAACCGCCGAACCCCCCCCGCCCGCGAGAGGATCGGGGGGAAGGGGTAGTAGCCGCCATAGGGGAAACCCTAGCAGAGCTCACCATCTTTATGTATATATATATTAAGTAGCTAATTACATTTCGTGGGAGCGCGTGAGCCTCTTACGCCTTTCTTCAAACACTTACACTTAGGAGGGCAGTGATTTTTACCAGTTGGCCAGATCTAGCTTTCTTCCGTTTTATATTCATTCTAAAATTTTGTTTCTGTTGTGTTGTTATAGGGAAACAAAATTGCTAACAAAAATTGCTAGAAAGAGATCTCTATTTCTATATATGATTATTTAGGTTCGTACCTCCCACTTGGAGAAGACGGAGTCGTGCTTGGTGTGCCTGCACTCCTCCCGCTTCAGTCTGCAGAGAGTGGCCATCATCGACCAGCATTGCGCTCCCCTCCCCTCCCCTCCACTCCAAACTTTAAATCACTTCAACTTTCCCAAAAGCTTGAAAAAAAAAAAAGTGGGGTCGGCCATTGCACATGCCTGCTCTCTTTATTTGATCGATTGATGGAATTCTGAGCGTGATTTCCCGTTTTTGCCCCTCATTGCATTATCGCATGTCTGAATATTTCGACTAGGGGTGAGCAAACGGCTCGGTTCGGGTCAAACCGAACCGAATTCTTAAGAACCGATTAAACCGCAAACCGATTTTTCAAAAACCGCAAACCGAACCGAATTTAAACAAGCGGAACAAAACCGAACCGAAACAAAATTTTCGGTTATCGGTCGGTTCGGTTTGAAATTTTTTGAACAGATGGAACCATCCCAACACAATTGTGCTGCTCAGGAATTTAAACAAGCCGAACAAAACCGAACCATATCCCAACATAGCAGTGCTGCTCAGGAATTTATACCATAAATCTCCAAAACAAATCTGGACATAAATCTCATAATTTACAAAGACTCATCAAATTATACCAAAACAAAGCTCCAAATTTAAGTGGCCTGTTATTCGAGAATTCGAGATCAAGAAGACTCGGAAAAGAGAGCTTCGAGAATTCGAGAATCTACCCAAACAAATCTTCAAAACAAAGACTCAGGAAATATAATTTCTTAGCAAACAATGAACTAATACCATCGAGAATTCGAGATCAAGAAGAAATTGGGAGGGGGGGTGAGGGGGACTCACTGTCAAAGTTCTCCGAAGAGAGCTTCTCGAGAAATCGGGAAGCCGGAAGCGCCGCTATTCCAGTGACGGTCGAGAAATCGGAAAGCCGGAAGCGCCGCCTCCCCCATCACGTGGAAGCCCCAAGCGCCGCCGCCTCCATCAAGTGGAAGCCCTAAGCGCCGCCGCCCCCATCATGTGGAAACCCTGAGCTCCGCCGCCCCCATCACCTGGAAGAAGCCCTAAGCGCCGCCGCCCCCATCACCTGGAAGAAGCCCTAAGCGCCGCTGGCCCGCTGCTGCATCCAAGAAATGAGAGGAAAGAGAGTTAGGTTAGGTGTTTTTTTTTTTGGGTATATATAAACATGAGGGGTAAAAGTGTAATATCATGCACATATATATATATATATATATATATATATATATATATATATAATCGGTTTTCGGGTCGGGTCAGAAACCGATTTCTGAAACCGCGACCCGAACCGAATATTATCGGTTTTTGGTTTTGAAAACCGAAAACCGACCCGTTTAATATATAATCGACCCGAACTGCTATTTCGGGTCGGTTCGGGTCGGTTTCGGTTTGAAAACCGAATATTGCTCACCCCTAATTTCGACGGTCTAAAGAGAAGAAGGAATTAAAAAAAGCTACCTCTAAGGACACTCCAACAATTGCTAGGGGCTAGTCCTTACAGTCCACTTTGGTAGAACTTTTATTGAGGACAGTCCCAAATTTACTTTAGGCTAGCCCACCCTCCCTCCCACCCCCCCCCCCCAAAAAAAAAACCCTCAATCAACACTTATTTGCTAATTTTCATTCTCTCTCTTCCAATTCTGAAACCCTAAACCTTAAAAGAAGTAGAGATGGAGAAGAAGCAGTAGTCCCCGCTCATTTTCGACGCCGTCGTCCGCTTCCTGCGCCGCCCCGGAGGAGGACGAGGCGGAGGAAGAGGAGGAGGAGGCGTTGGAGGAGGAGGAGGAGGAGGAGGAGAGGGATGACGAGTCCCGGTGGGCTGCGTAGGAGGAGGTGGCGGCGGAGGTGGTGGCCCTCGATGAAGGTGGTGGCCCTCGGCCCTAGCCGAGACATTGCCGGGTTCGAAGAAGAAGACGACGCCTTTAAAAATAGGACTGCAACTAAGTTGGCAGTCCTACTTTATGTTAGGACTGTAACTTGTTGGCAGTCCTAACATAATGTAGGACTGCCAACTTAGTTGCAGTCCTACTTGTTGAAAAAAATTTGGGCTAGTCCCAAGTAAGGAATGAGGATAGCAAACTTATAATTTTTTTAAAAAAATTTGGGCTAGCCCCTAGCAAAATGTGAAGCGCCCTTATGTAACTGTCTGTTTTCAAAAATGAGGATAATTTTGTCATTTTTTTATATTCTAATATTTTGTGAATATTTATTTATTAATATTGTATTTTAGGGATTAGTTTAGTCGGGTTTGAGTTTCGTCTAGTTTTGACTTGTGTTAGTGGTCCGGACTTAGACTCTAGTCGGAGCCCAAAGATTAGCTAGGCATGGCCCACAAACTTGACTCATTAGACTAGTGCATTTAGGCTAATCCCACATGACAAGTTTAGTCATTTAGAGTTTAGAACTTTGACCAATTTGACCTCAATTCCTTGCATGACTTAAATTAAGCAAAGGGGAACCATTATGGGCAACTTGGACATTTATTATTGACCCAAATAGGGTTTACATGGTAGCCAAGAGAGGGGGGAGGCCTTCATCATTCATTTTTCATAGTAG
Source organism: Iris pallida (assembly GCA_029216955.1). Lineage (NCBI taxonomy): Eukaryota > Viridiplantae > Streptophyta > Magnoliopsida > Asparagales > Iridaceae > Iris > Iris pallida. The sequence continues at coordinate 7,226,434 of JANAVB010022597.1, forward strand.
CCTCCATCATCTTCCATTTGGTGTTCTTCTCCAACTTGAGAGAAAATCTATATGTTTTCTCCCTCAAATCCACTCATTCTTCCACCAAATCCTCTTATTCTTGCAAGGAGAAGGAGCCTACAAGAATTGTGGAGCCAAGAGCAAGGAGGGGAGTCCATTTGCTAGAGGAGTCTGTGTCGGATTCGTGTCCTTTGGGTTGTTCATTGGGAAACCACTCCTGTCACGACCCGCACCCTCTGTGAGGGTACAAGTACGTAACAGCGCCCAGCCTACGCCACAATGTCGGCGATAGAACGCTGTTCTAAGTCTCTAACTAACCATCAACTCATGCAGTATATAATGTACTCATCATGATCAACTCCGAACGGAGGATAAGTATAAGATATTGTAACTCAATCACAGTTTAAGCACGATAAGATAACACAGAAGAAATAACTAAGAAATAGAAAGACAACTACTATAATAATAACAAAATCTCAACAATCTCAATATAACACAAGTCTCAAATCAAATACAACAAGTCCAAAATAAGAACTAATACAAGTCTAAAACTGTATCCCGATCACTGCTAAGTGTCGAGACCAAAGGTGGCTAATCCCTCGTCAGGTCCATAATGAGTAGGAAAAGTGTCCTCAGGGCAATCATCTGTAAAATTTCAACAGGTCCAGTCAGGACAGGAACGAGCACATCTCATCTAGAAAACCCAAGTAAATGACAGAGAACTATAAAGCAGTTATAGACAGTTGTATTGATGAACATGGCAGTTTATATTCAGGTGATGGTATAGAGAGACAGATAAGGTACAAGAAAAGTAAGTAACTAAAACAAGAGAAGAATCATGGCAATAAAGACTGTAAAATAGAAACTAGCTGAACTAGAGTAACATGGTATAAGTCCAGACAGTAAATGTAGACAAGTGTAACTCCAATATAAGTCCAGTACAAGACGAATCTAATACAAGATGAATCCAGTACAAGACGATTCCAGTCATAGTGATCAATGATTCCAGGGTGAGTCCAGCCTATACTCTAACAGTGTGTTTTAAAATACCGAGGTCGACATGTAAACGGCTATAAGTAATCTGGCACATCACACACCTGGCCGGGTGTGAGATGGCTATCATTCCAGTTTGATTCCAGCATGAGGGTGATTCCAGAATTGGGGTATGTCTACATGTCTTACTCTAGTATTTCTCCTTCCAGCAAGTGAATCCAGAAATCCGACACAAGATTCAAGATGAGTCCAGCCAGAACATGATGATACCAGTAAATAATTCCAGAATGATTCCAGTAATAGAGGCCAGACAATATAGTATGTGTGTCACATACATGAATCCAGAAATATCCATACGTGTTGTAACAGAGAATCACATACAACTAACTAGAACTGAAGTACAGTAATTGACAAGTAAATGAGAGAACTATCAGAGAATGTACTCGCCTAATACTCTGAAAAGAGTAGTGTAATATCAGATGTCTGCACCGGAGTCACAATATCCTAAATAGATCAGTACATGTTATAATGTGTTTAAAATAAGATAAATGAGGTTTACGATGCAATCTACATGATTTGTAGGCCAATCTAGGTCCAAGTCAAACTTTGGTCAACCTTGGTCAATTATACTAGTCAACTAGGTCAATCCTAGTCCAGTCAAGTCTCACTAGGCCTAACCAAGCCTAGACTAGCATACAACCAAGCAACATCACAAGCCACAAGGCATCACACATTATATATATCATCTATACATATATTCATGCATTTATTTAGCTCTATATATCCATGCTTGTATAGATAGGATACTTACTCTATATATCTATGCTTGCATAGATAGGATACTTACATCATATATTGCATTTATTTCATAACCTCATGCTTGCATACACATATGTATATATAGATAGGGAAACATGAAACAAAGGGGGAAGGTTATAGGGTCATGTGTAGTGTAATAGTAAACTGAAAAACAGTGGATAGTGTCTCAGGTTTACAGTTTGGATAGGGAGTGTGTGTAGGTACATATGCCATAGGCTAGTGTATAGATTAGTGTGTGTGTAGTGACTTGTAAATAAGTGTCAAGGTGACAGAAAAATAAGTTATGTATATGTGTAGAAACTGAAATCAGTGTGACAGTGCAATATAATGTGTCAAGTGACAGTTAAATAGGGTGCTAAACTCAGGAATCAATAGGGTGTTAGCTACTTCATCAATATGTGTAACATGAAACTGTTTCTCAGGTGACAGTGTAGGAAGGTTAGTGAATGACAATGTGATTCTCAGGTGTAAATGACAGTAGAGTGTGTCATGTGATAGAAACTATTAGGGAATGTGTGTGTGTATAACATAGTGTGACAGCCTATGTGTGGGTGTGTTCATGCAACCTAGGCTATAGGTAATACTGTGTACCTGTGGGGGGGGGGGTTGTAACTGGGTGTGGCTAGATGACAGATTAGTAAGGAGTGTCAAACTCAGAAATCAGTGATGTGATCTCAGGAAAATTCAAGTTCTCAGATTTTACAAGTATCATGACAGTTCATGTAATCAGTTCAAACATTCAAAATCCATTTCGAAATCCCAAAACCTAACACCTATCATAAACCAACATTAAAGTAACCTAATACGCATGTAGATGAGTTAATCTGGTAATTAAATCATAAATCAAACAATTAAAATAAGAAATTAACTCAGAAATTAGAAATCAGTAAACATGTATCAGTGAAAATACATAGAAACCCAAATCGACATAGGAAAACCCAATTACAACCTAACATGTATCATAACTCAACCTTAACTCAGAAATTTATATCAATTCCTAATTATCTTCATAACAGTGAAGGGAACATTATATGAGCAGTTATATATATACATTGAATTGGTACAATCAAAGCCATTCTCAATCAACCAAAACTCGAATCATATACAAAACAAGGTCCAGACTAGAATTCCAGTTAAATACTGAACAATTGCATAACATTTTACATTTAATCATCAATTTAATTCTCATTTAAATTCAAAAAAAATCCAACTGAAACTGGGTTCAGGTATAAGTAGTAGTTCATGCATCATTGAAACCAAACTGACCAATCCAACTTGCATCTTATGAAGCCCAGCCATCATGTACATATAACATCATCAAATTAACCTAGTGTAACATTTAATTGCATTTGGAAAATACGAATTAACCATTCGAAAAACCTGAATAACATATTGATACTAAACCAGTATCAGAACATATTCAAAAACTAATTCACATTCGAAAAACAATTAAAACTCCAAATAAATGGTTAATAAACGTGTGTGAACATAATATGGTGTTATACAGGTTGTCTCGTGTCCACGAAAGTGGACACGATGTGTCCAAAAGCAGAAAACCTAAGTATCAGAAAAGCAGTGCAACCAGGCCTCGTGCGTTGTAACGCCCCAGTCCCAAAATATGTAGGACTAGGAACGTAGACATGCCAGCTGTACTCATACGAAGTATTCTCCAATATATGAAAATCTCGTATGAATATATAAGCTGTAAAATGTAGTAGAAACCATAACGACTAATCTCATCCACAAAATAAAGAAAAATTAAAGATATCATAATACCAACTATGAAAAGTCTTTATACAATATGTTGGACGGAGACAAATCTACTACCAACAAGCAAAGGACGAAATACATAGAAAATGAAATAAGTTTGGCGAGCGAAGCGAAGACGATCCAATTGCAATCATCCTCGAAGATATAGCGATGATCACGGCTAGAGCTAGAACACCTGCGTAAGACAAGAGCACACACCTGGCAAGATAACCAGGTCCTCAGAGGGACGTAACAAGACACATAATATCATGCCAATAACTGAATAATAGAAGCTCAACATAAAAGTATATATATGACTAAACAAATAAAGGTCCTTAACCATTCTATATGAAAATGCACTTTGAAGACAACGTTCCACACAAGGGCTCTCGAGACTAGAAATACGGCGCGTTAGCGTTTCAACCAAGGCACTAGTGGCGTCTAGAGAAAAGTAAATGCACGACCCATTAGCACTCGAGTGAGAGCTAAGGGACATCTAGAGAAAAATAAATGTACGGCCACTAGCTCTTGGGTGAGTCACTAACGACAGATAGACGAAGGTAAATGCACGGCACATTTGTGTTTCAACCGAGGCACTAGTGGTATCTAGAGAAAAATAAATAAATGCACGGCCACTAGCTCTCGACTGAGTCACAAATGGCAGCTAGACGAAGGTAAAGGTGTGAAAGCCCCTGCGCCTAATAACTGTCTTCATCCACCCCATGCACTACTCATGCTGAATCCACACCACGATATTTCTAATAACCGCTAAGTCTTCTAGACAACTATATTAGCAGTTATATCCTAACGCTCGTCCTGTACGCACCGATGTACGATCGGTACGCAAGTCAGAATCTATATGAGACACGTGACATCGTGGCACACATGTGTCAAGTCAATGAATGCGGCACAAACAAAGGTGGTCCCTTAAATCTAGGCCAAGTGCATAAAGAAAACTAAAGTATAATAATTTGCAACTACATATGGTTTTGAAAGAACAAGAAATAAAACATGCATGATATTGAGCAAGAAATTAAACAGTAAAAGCAAGGTGTCTTGCCTGATGTCCGAGTGAGGTAAGATGATGTCCTGGCGACGAATCAACAACAGCGCATAAAGAGGAAGGTGCAGGAACAACTTCAGATGCTGAAAATAGTCTATTATCTAATTATAATTAATACTATACCTATTACATTTATTTAATAAATTATGAAGTTAGGATATGGTATAGGTTTTCGTATTAGCTTTCCGAAAAACTAAACGGATCGCATTTTCGTTTTCGGAATCTCCCGAAATCCCAAAAATACTGAAACACGTTTATTTTTGGGACACTAGATACTCAAACAGTTTTGTAGAAATCTACAGAATGAATGTTGTCTATTAAAATATGTTTTTTGAAACCTTACCTCGATACGCTTCTTTTAAAAAAAATTGAAGGCGAAACGGAGTTCGGAGCTAGGAGATATCGTCGTTCCAAGTTTCTCTTGCTGCTAAAAAGCGGGGCTGAATTCTAATGACGAATTTTAGAGTTTCTATTGGACTAAAAATAATTTCGAATTATGGCTGATAGAAGGGGGATGTATTGGGTTTATATAGGTATTTATTTCATATTTATCTCCTAAATTAGATAGGATTTGATTTAAATAAAAAACGATCTAATTAATGCTAGATATGATTCCAATAGGATAAAAATTTCTAATGGATAAATCTTCCCATAAATTTAAATCAAATAAATTATTTAAAAAATAAATCAATTTGATTGCAAACCTTTAAATGATCACCATAATAACTTTAAGTATTATTCTATATTATCAAATAATTCAAATCATATGAATCCAAATCAAACTCAACATAATAACTTTAAAATAATATCTAATATTTATCAAAATAATTTAAATCAAATAATAAATAAATTATTTAATCAAATAACATTTCAAATCTAGATTAGACAAATCGTAATGCTCCAATTAGTCATCGTAAGTATTTTAAACAATATTTAAATTATCAACATAATTTAAAGTATAGTTGATAACCATCAAGATAATTTAAATAAATTCAAATATAATCAAATAACTGATTAACATATCAAAATAATACTCGATATCATTAAATATTATAAAACTTACTTTTATAAATCCAAATCGTTATTTAAAAATAAATAGACAAAAAAAAAATCCTTTTATCGCTCATTTTTTTTTTAAAACCAATTTTTAGAAGACCAAAAATAATAAAAATATATTTTATATTTCAAATAAAAATTCGAGAATATTTTTTTTAGAAATATTATTTCAAACCATTAATTTAAAACTAGTTTTTGGTAACAAAAGTAATCACAAAATATCTTTTACAAAATTTCTACAAAAATTACTTTTAAACACGAAATTAAAATATATAGATATAATAAAAAAATAATAATTTTGGGAAGATGAGTTACAAATCTACCCACCTTTGAAAATTTTTCGTACTCGAAATTTAAGGACTACTAGGATAGACGGACTTAGTTGATCGGTAAAAGGATAGTAAGAATTTGTGATAAGAGAAAATAAATGGAAGGAAAAAGAGAATTTCTTTAATGAAAACATTAATCAATTTGGATGAAAAATAGAAGAAGTGAATGGATATGGCTTGATGTGCACGGACAAGATGCACAAACACATTTGTAGGTGGAGAAAATTAATGGAATAGAGAATAATGAGCCTCTCCTTATATAGGAGGTGGAAGCTACTATTTAGATAAGGATTATGATAGTTGCAAATTCCTTTAGATAATTCCTCTATTTATTTTAAATCAAATTCAATAAATTTCAATCCAAATCTAAATCAATTTAAATCTAATTAAATTCCATCCTTTAGTTTAAAATCAATCAAATTTCAAATATATATATTAATTTAACTATTTAAATAAATCCATAAAATCAAATCAAGATTTAAATCGCCACAATAATTTCAAAATATATTTTCCAAAAATACTAATAATAATAATTTCTAAAGTTATATTATTTTTTTAAAAATAAACTAATAAATAATTACGAAATATATATATGTATGTCCAAATAATATTTACATAAATATACTTTTCTAATATACCATTTTATAGGAAAATTATTTATTATTATATTTGTATAAATGAAAGGCTTTTCATAATTAAAATCATAAACTTGAAAATTTAGGCACGATAGCTAAAAATAATTATTATCTATATTATTTCGAAACTATAAAAATAGAGAAAAATATTTTTCAAAAATATGTACGCTCGCACATAGTCGTACTAGTCGAGCAATTATGAAAAATAAAATTTTGCGCGCGACGTACAATGCAACTACGCGATGTACAATATACAAAAATAAAAAAATCAGTATCAAATTTATTTAAAAAAATAGTAAAAATTTAGGGGTTTTACATGCGTGCGTGTCGAGCCTTCGTGGGCTCGACACAGAGCTTGAGGTGGGTCGAGCTCGTGCATATGGGTTCGCCCAGAGTAGGGCTGCGTGCACAAGTGTCTGTATCGTGTCCACTTAAGCCGTGTCCAGAGAAAACAACGCGTATCAGAACACGTCTGTGCGCGTGTGTGCGTGTGTGAAATTTCAGTGCTGGTAGGATTTCTCCCAATCCGCTCGACGAAATCCCCCCAAATTTTGTGTGTTCATGTCAGTCACTAGGCCCACGTGTCCACCAAAAATCACGACCTGAGTCGCCGTGTCGTGTCCCACAGCAAGCCCGAGCAGCAGGGCAGCGTACCGGGGCCTCGTGCACGTGTTCGTGTCCAAATTTGGACACGAAAATGGACACGATGTGTGCTCAGTCAAACACGAAATCAAAGCCCACATATAGGGCTACAAAATTGCTCAATTAGTTTTCAAAAAAAAAGAATAAAAAGTTCTTTGAGACATTTTGTCAAACACATAAACATACATATAGACACGAGTCTGATACGGACGCCAAACGGACACGATTTCCTACCAAATTTGAGGGACAGCTAGGGGACACCTGGATCTAGCCCTAAATGTAAAGAAAACTGAATATTAAAACAATTAGAGGTGTTTTACCTATAGGTGCAAATAGCAAGAAAAGCCCCAAAATGAAGTGTTCCTCCTTGCTAGCTCGGATCCCCAAATTGCTCAAAATCTGAAATTACTCTCCATAAACAGGAAATAGAAAGGTATTAGGCTCTAATGTAAGAAACTAGAGTTAAAAAGGATTTAAAATGAGAAATCTATGGATTGGGGAAGAATGGACAAACCTTTCCTTTCCTATGTGTTGGAATGATACAAAAGAGGCAAGAACTAATTAGGAGAATATTTATAGGAAAGGGGGAGCCCTAGTGGCTGGTCATAAAGTGAAAACTTGGGTTAAGGTTTAGTCTAATGGGCTATGGGCCTAGTTGCACTAGTCATGGAACCAATTTCTAAGTCTCAAGCCTATGGACCAAATCACCAATCCTCCTATTTCAAACTTGATCCTAAGTTACCTAACTTGAGTTGACTTAAGTTGGACTAGGGTCCATGCCATGTTAACTAGGTCACCAAAGTCAAGGTCAAAGTCTAGGACAGTCTCTTAAGTCACAGCTAGCAAAAGTCAAAATTAACAATCACCAATGTAATAAATCATAAAATAATTCAAAGAGGCCAAATGACCAAAATACTCTCATGCTCAAAAGTATAATAAATCATCCTAATGACATGGTCAGTCTCTAGGTCAGGCAGTCTCCCAGGTTACACTAGCAAGACATCAAAATCACAAGCCATGACTTAAAACAGTTTTAAATTGATTTAAAAATTACCAAATACCATATCATGATTTAAATAGCAATAAAAATGATTATAAATTTAAAATTTCAAAAATACCCTCATTTTAGAAACTGGGTGTTACAACTCCCAATAGGTATCTCTCTCTATACCTTTTTTATTTCATCTTTCCTTTGCATATTTGTTAGTTTTGAATCCATAGTTAACCATTGATTTAGAGTCTCTTTTGAGTCCTCAATAGGAAATTAGGAGTGGTTTGGTATCACCCATAGAGAAATTTCGAGGGTGGCCCACCAAGTGTTTGTGTTTATGCCCAATAGATTTTTTAGACTTCTTTGAAAATGCATTAAAAATTGTGAAAGGTATTTACTTTGATTTTGACTTTACCTGTTACTTTGACTTCGGCTTTAATCTGAACCATTGGATCAACATCAAATTATTCAAATTTGGGATGTATCGATACAAATTTTTACATGGAATGTATTGAAGAATTTTCCACATATATATATGTTAGAGTGTGGTTGTGGTTTGTTATGTTAGATGTTTATATATATATGTGTTGTGTGTGTGTTTGAGGAGAGGAGAGAAGTGCATGTGTGTGAGTGTGCTTGAGGGGAGTTGTGAGTTGTGTGTGTGTTTGTGAGTGGCTTGGTTGTGTTGTGGTTTAGTATTAGTGTGTGTGTGAGGAGAGGGAAGAGATGAGGTTGTGTGTGTATATATATGTGAGAGTGTGTATGTGCTTGTGAGAAGTGAGTGATAGAAGAGAGTGTTTGTGTTATATGTGTGTTTGTGGAGAGGGAAGAGTGTTCGAGTGAGTGTGTGCTTGTGTTGTGTGTGTTGTGAGTGAGAGAGTTAGAGGGAATTAGAAGGAAGTGAGTGAGAAGAGGAGGAGAAGAGGAGGGGGGCTTGTGCTGCCAATAAGCAGCTGGCAGCAGCTTGCATAAGCAGCAGCAGCAGCTTATAGAAGCAGTAAGCAGCAGCCACCCCTTTGTGTTTGAGTGTGTGTGTATGTTGTGAGTTAGTGTTAGTTAGTTAGATGTATATGTTAGTGTCCTACAAGTTCCTACAAGTTAGTATCTTAAGATGTCCTAGTTAGTAGAGGTATATATTAGTGTCTTGAGTTAGGATACTAGATGAGTTGGTATCTTGGAGATTGGGATACTAGATGTTAGAGTATTAGATATCTTAGGATAAGGTAAGTTGGTATCTTGGGGTAAGATATAGGTTAGTATCTTACTAGTATCTAGTATCTAGGTTAGTGTCTTAGAATGTAGATGAGTGGGTATCCTAAGATACGAATGAGTATCTTAGAGGGTAAATTAGTAGGCTAAGGTAATGTCTAAGGTATTGACAAGGTAATGGGGATTACCTATAGTCTAAGGGTAAGATATTGGTAGGATATTGAGTTAGATGGTTAGATAAGTTAATTTATATGTTAGAGTTAGTTAGTTAGTATATGATATGTTTGAGTTAGAAGATTAGATGGTTAGTTAGTTAGTATCTTGTATCTTAGTCTATGTTAGTAGTTAGATGAGTTAGAGTTAGATATATTTATGTGTTAGAGTTTCTAGTAGGATGTTAGAGTCTAGAGATAGTATAAATAGTTAGTATCCTATCTAGAAGTATCCTTGGATACTAGGATTAGTGTTTTAGGATATCGATAGTGGTAGCTTGAGATACCTATAGTGGTATCTTAGGATATATTTAGTTTTACCTTTTACCTCAAGGTATTGGATTTACCTATAAGATAAAGGGGTATTGTCACGACCCGCTCTCGAATATTCGGATACGAGTCGAACACGCTCAGCCTACGTTGGAAGGCTCAACGTAGTAAGCTGTAAACATCTAAGGAATAACTCCAAGAATAACATGAAAGTAAACATCACAGCATCTAACCATCCCAGAATGATCACCATAATCCACAAGTCATAATATAATTTATACATAAATGTAGCAGAGACAAATTCGGTAACAAGAATGAGATACAACTATGAACTCTTAATATACAACATCTAGAAGTAAAGCTAAACAAATCTAAACCTGTAACCTCTAATTAACTCGTGGCTCCATCCTGCTCAACTAAGATCTCGGGCTCTAGCCCATAAGGTGGAACAGTATCCTCAAGTACACCTGCAACATATCCAGTCAAGAGCAGAGCAAAGTACAATTCTAGGTAACGAACATGAACATCATGATATGGAAATGAGTACAGGAGAACATGAAGATGTAAAGTACTGGAAGTAAAATATATGAAAGTACATGAATGTAAATACAGGAAGTACATAAAATTAAGTAAATGAAGTAAATCCTGAACATGAAGTACACGAACCTGACATGTGCACAATATTTAAAATACAGCTAGCATATGTGACCGGTTGGGATAAGTACAGGAATAAGCACATAAAATAGGTACGGGTTAGGGCCCGCGTGCGAGGCCTAAGCTATCAACCTGAATTTCTGATCCTTGGGTTTGGTCACATAGTTAGAGTATTTTCCCTCCCCAAGTACAAGTAAAATACAAGAACATGAAAGTACAAGAGTACATGACATCGTGTCAACAAGAGAAGTACATATATGAATGTAAATGAACATAAACCATAGAATGTACTTGCCTTGCTCCGGGTGATCAAGGGTAGGTACTAGAGATGGAAGTCCCCCTGAATAGTAGGTACAAGTTGATTAAGTTCTAATAATCATTAGCTAGGTATTTCTAACAAGTATGTCAATATTTTTTTTCACTTGGATTAAAGCTCTGTTGAGTTGCGATTCAAGTTATTTTTGTTTTCTCTTGATTTGTGTTCTTGAGAATCTCTAGGGCTTTCTAGGTCTTCATCTTTGGATGAACTCTCTTCCTTATCATACGAACCAAAACTTTATTGAATAATAGGCGCAAAATGCCGAAGCCTATACAAGTAAGCGCGCACAACGTGACAAGAGGAACAGAAAATGAACAGCGCACGACGCACACAAAATAAATCCGGATCTCTGCGACATCCGACTGGGGAGGCACGAGGAACCCGGAGAAAGGCCTAAGCAAGGGCCTCCCAAAAAGTGTTGGAGGCGTGAGAGCAGCGCCTCTTGGCCTTGAGAATTTGTCTGATGACCTCTCTGAACAATTGTGGAGGGGGAGTTGGCGGCCTTCGTATCTGAATTTGTTCATGTTCTTCCATAATACCCAAATATTAACGGCAACGACGATCTGATGTCCATAGGAGCAGCTCCAGCTGGCTAGGAGATCATGGAAGCCCCCGGTCGGGGGACAATACTTAGTCTATTGTGTAGATTGCACCAAATCTGAGTCACCAACTCACCTGAAAGAAGGACATGCTCTGCCGATTCCGATGTGTGTTCTACGCAGCAGTGGCAGCTGGAGCGAGGCTAAATTCGATAGATCTGATGTGATCGTCCGTCGGCAGCTTCCGACGAAGTAAGTCAATATATATATATATATATATATATATATATATATATATATATATATATATATATATATATTTTATATATATATATATATATATATACTTCCTTAATTTAACTTTTGCTTACAATAAGCTTACTCTATATAAACTAATTAATCATTTATAAATTATGTTATAATAATAATCCATTAACATAAACATCCATCCTTGACTCTGCACCTTATTTGTGCAAGCAGCATTTAAAATACAATTTCTATTAACTCAAGGCAATGAATGGAAATTGATACATTCCAAAAACTTCAATATTCAAATTAGGTTAAAAATGATGTTGGCTTAACACAACTCATAACCACATGCAACTACTAACTACTGACTTGATAGGAATATGGTTGTAAAAGCCTAAACTTAACTTAAGGAACTTAGTTCCAGGAGTTATCACTCCCATAGTCTAGGTACAACACAAAGTATTCATAATACCTATACTATCACCAACTCAGATTTAAAACCAACCAATCTTCATTCAAATTTCAAATGTCCAGGGAAGAGAAGAACTATAGAACTATTATTAGGGAATTCTCAACAGAATTGAAGGAGTAACACCTTGCAGTCCCGTACCCCTTCTCCTTGCACCCGATACCATCCGGACACGGTTGACACGAATCTAACACCAACGATCAACTCAACACACGCTGTAGGACACACAAAAAGTCCTGACACAAACCAACCAGATCAAAGAACGCACGCTTGGGTATGCTTCAACCACTAGACACCACCAACTCGGACACAACTGAACGCTAGCATGACCAAGAGACACAATATCTAAGAATCAACTAATATAACCACTAGTTCAATTGATCGGAGAGGAAGAGGGATTACTTGGAGTGAGTCACAACGAAAAGAACTACTCCTACAGATTCGGATATGAGCCACACGTGTCTAAACTACTGCTACAAACCTGGTTGGAACATTTCATCAAACACATTCCGATCAGAAAAATAGAGTTATGTTCCCGCGTCTCCTTTGATTTCTTTGAAACCAAAAATGCAGGAACAATATAGGATTCCACATATCTAAACTAGATCAAAATCCTCAATCAAGAACTCGAGATGAAATCGATCGATTCCAGAAAAATAGGATTTCACATCGAACACGAAAATTTGATCAAAACAGAAATTCTAGAGGAAAACAAAACAAGAATCAAATCACTTACCTAGACCGAGCTCGTCGATCGAATCAATCACCGAATTGATCTGTTCCAATAGATCGATCGAATCTTGCCAAAAATTCGAAATGCTCATAAGGAACGGCAAATTCTTCGATAAGAATCGACTTAAATTCGACACTCACCAATTGATGAGTCTGGAATCGCTCGAACAGATCCCCAAGATCAATGACAGCTCTCGCTGACATCTCGACTAAGAGAAGGAGTGAATCAACTTCAAATTTAGGAGGATCGGACATTAATCGATCAAAAGTTCATGAGAATTTGTCCAGAATTCAAATTAGATGATCGATCTAAACTCACCAGTTGATTGTCCGTCGCTGATGAAGAACAACACTGAACCGCTCGAACCTATCTGAAGATCAGACGAAGGCTCGTCATTGTCCAGTCGCCGGAAGAAGAGAATTGACGAAGATTCGTTCGCACCGCCGATCGAATGGAGGGAGAACTTCAATTGCTGGTCCCCTGGTTGAGCTCGTCTGCTATGGCTGGACGCACAATTAGGGTTAGGGTTAGGGCTTGAGAGGTGTTAGGAAGAAGAAGCAGTGAGAGGCTCTGCTCTGCTCTCAAAATTGCTCATTCCAGAAATGAAAGACAGAGAATAATGGATTATATAGGATGTGGTGGCCGTTGGCAAAGCTTTGGAGGGAAGAATTCGAAGAAATGAAATTTCAAAAGTTAGTTAAGCATGTGGTTTGTTAGGGAAACGACAATAGAATTTTTTGGCTGGAAGGAAAAAAATTCATAAAATAGCTGCTGCCCCCATGAAGAGAAACCAAATGAATGGAAAGCCCAACCAGTTTATTATGAATAAAGCCCAATGAATTTAATTAAGTTGAGGCCAAAAAATAATCCTTATAATAATAGTATATTATGAATAAATTATTTAACACCAAAATTTCTATAAATAATTATATAAATACTCCTTTAAACCATAGAAAATATTATATGTTATTGTTGGTAGGGAAAACGGGGTTGCAGGTATTACCTAGTATCTAAGGTATTGGAATATCTTGGTAGGTAATGGTTAGGATTATAGCTGTCAAGACGGGTCGGCGGGGCGGGCCGGCCCGTAATCCACCATAACCCACCATTTGGCGGGGCGGGGCGGGCCGACCCACCATTTTGGTGGGCTGGAAAAATTTCAACCCAGCCCAACCCACCGGCGGGCCGCGGGCTAGGCGGGCCGACCCGCTTAATTTTTTTAAATTTTTTAATTATTGTTTAGTTTCTTAAAAGGAAAAAAAATCATATATATAATCTTTTCTACTCACTCTCATATGCATCAAATTACAAGTAAAATACAAGAAACATTATAATAGTAGATATTTCTTTAAAATACCTTCATTCATGTAAATAAATGACCAAATTTAATATTTTATACGTCATTACTTGCATTAAATGAGAATTTTTATCATTTATAATACATATCTCATATATGTGCTAAATAAAAAATTAAAATTTTTATTAAAAAAATAGATGGCGGGCCAACCCACTTGGCCCGCGAGCTAGTCCACCGCGGGGCGGGCTACTAGCGGGCCAGCCCACCTAGGCCCGCCTGTTTGGCGGGCTCCTAAATGCTCGGCCCAACCCACCTTTTTGGCGGGCGGGACGGGCCGGCCCAACGGGCTTAGCCCATTTTGACAGCTCTAGTTAGGATTGGGATATCTTGGTAGGTAATAGTTAGAAATAGGGTACTTGGCATAGTTTGACCAAGGTTGACTATTTTGACTGAAAGTCAACGTAGAGTCAACATCCGACCTAGAATAGGCTAGAAGTTGACCAGAGTTGACCGGTTGACCAAAAGTCAACTGTAGGTCAACCATCGACCTAGTTTGACCTAGATTGCATTAGGTATTGACCAGAGGTGACCAGTTGACCAAAGTTCAACTGTAGGTCAACCTTTGACCTAGATTGACCTAGTTTGATTCAGTTTGACTTAGTTTGACCTAGTATGACTTAGTTTGACCTAATTTGACTTAGTTTGACCTAATTTGACTTAGTTTGACTGAGTTTGACCTAGATTGCATAGCATATACTAGAAAATTATGCCTAACACTGTTAAACCCTATTTAACTCATGTATATCTCATCTTTAGGTCTGTGACTTTACTTTGAGCCTCGATTCACTGTCGACATTTTCTACCGGATCTCAGGCGAGTACATTCTCTGATAATATTTTTGTTTTATGATATCGTCTATGTTTCTTATATTTAGTGTAGATAGCCTTGTTCTCTTGACACATTGTTCACACAGATTGGTATTTGTCTGGATCCCGTCATGAGATATTATTCCTTGGTATATCTTGTGCGAGTCTTGACCTTGTTCCTTGTGCACTGTATAGACACGATTCCTGCGAAGGCTAGCTAGCTTCTTAGAGAATCTCGTGTAATAATGTGTCATGGTTGGATCCACTATACTGGTCGGGGGCGGTGGTATTAGCGTAGATATGTGATCAATACCCTCCTTGTATCAAGTCTTGAACCTTGAACAATGTTAACCATACACCGCACGTATAATTAACCAGGCCAAATCTTGTATCATATTCCTAAGCCGATCACATGTTGAAACTAGTGCTAACTCACATAGATAGTAGTTTTTCTGATTCCTGTACATGATATACACTGTTCTCTTGCTCTTACATTCATTTATAGTCTTGATATACCTTACCATGATTCATGTACGTATTACTTTACCTTGTATATTCTATTTATTTACTGCTACATATTCTTTATCGTCTAACTAGAACTGTTATTGGAGATTTGTGCTCGTTCCATCCTGACTGGATATGTTTATAAAATTTTATAGATTATAACGAAGACAAGTGTCCTACCTACTATGGTCCTTATGACGTAGTGGGCATAGACCGAGAAACCCTAGTCCAGCAAGGGTTAGTTCCAGCCGATGAGGCATTAGTGGTAGCTCAGCTAGATTAGTTTGGTACTGGACTTTGTCTCCATATTACACCTTGGCATGTTATATTAGAATTTGTATTTGAGATTGTTGACTCTGAGACTCTGGACTTGTATTATTTCTGTGTCAATTTTTTTAGATAATATTTTAATATCTTGTTGTCTTTATCTTTCAGTATCATTATCCTTCTTAGAATATTGTAATTGAGTAAATTATATTTTTATTGCTTGTCCTCCATTTGGAGTTGACCATCTCGATGGGTTTTGATATTATAATTGTTGTTAGATAGTAGACTTAGACAACGTTCTACGTCGTTTCTGCGGCATAGGCTGGGACGCTGTCACGCACTCGTACCCTTACTCCGGGTGCAGGCTGTGACACATTTTTAGAGGTGGCCCATGCAGCTCAGAAGTCGCAATTAGTATAATGTCGTAGTGATGCTCGACTTAGAGTGCTGCTACGAGCCTGCTATAGGTTTAGAAGATATAGTCTATAGGCTAAGGATACTCAATCACAGTTAGGACTTCTTGAGAAGATTCCAGGGACGACCTTGAGAATCTCATGATAAACTATCTCAAAATTTGATTTCAACTATTTTTGTCTATTCTTCCTTGTCCGTAGTTGAATTTGATTCTTGGTGTTCATTGATTTTCTACCAGGATAAACCTTTGGACTAAGTTGCCTCAGTTATATTATCTAGAGTCTTCCACAGCCATATTAGCAGGCATGACGAAGATATAGGGTCTGATTTTAGATATATTTCTCGGGTTGTGGAAATTTAAGATTTTCGCAGCTAAGCATGCGACAATACGAAAATATTAGATACCACGATCTTAGAAGTATGTACCTTAGTTGCAGACCCTATGGTTTATTTCAGTCATACTTACTGGCATGACGAGGATTCCGATAACATAATTCTGGGTAGACGGGTATGGTTATCAGATTACAGAATAGATACCCTATAAAGAGTACCCTAGTATAATGGAGTAGGTATCAGTGAAGATGTTACTTGGGTATCTTGTAGAAGAGAGTGGGAGCTAGGCCTCCTGTGGCGCAGCATCATACCCCGCACCAGCAACGGAATATATTCTGCCAGGGTAGGGCTTTTGCGATGGCAGTCGAGGAGACCCACACTGTAGGTGATGGACTAGGAGGTTAGGACTTGTTCTTTCCTTCTTCCTGTTTCTTTCCACCCATTGATTGGTTGATTGATTTCTTAGTACGCTTAGCTTGCATATGTGATGTTCATGCTAGATTAATAGAAAACTCCAATGGATACTGTAATAACATAACACTGTAGAGACTAAAACCATGCATGTTTGTTTCCCTTTTCGTAGAATTGCATGTTGTATAACTTTGGATAGAATGTTGTAGACTTTGATTGTTGGGGGCTTGACCTAGAGAAGAGTACAACCAATTCAAATTTCGAGGACAAAATTTTTCTAGGGGGTAGGATTGTAATTGCATATTTTCAAAAATAAGGATAATTTTGTCATTTTTTATATTATAATATTTTGTGAATATTTATTTATTAATATTGTATTTTGGGGATTAGTTTAGTCGGGTTTGAGTTTCGTCTAGTTTTGACTTGTATTAGTGGCCCGGGTAGCTTAGACTCTAGTCGGAGCCCAAAGATTAGCTATGCATAGCCCACAAACTTGACTCATTAGGCTAGTGCATTTAGACTAATCCCACATGACAAGTTTAGTCATTTAGAGTTTAGAACTTTGACCAATTTGACCCCAATTCCTTGCATGACTTAAATTAACCAAAGGGAAACCATTAGGGGCAACTTGGACATTTCTCATTGACCCAAATAGGGTTTACATGGCAGCTAAGAGGGGGGGGGGGCTCCATCATTCATTTTTCATAGTAGCCTCCATCATCTTCCATTTGGTGTTCTTCCCCAACTCGAGAGCAAACCCATTTATTTTCTCCCTCAAATCTACTCATTCTTCCACCAAATCCTCTTATTCTTGCAAGGAGAAGGAGCTTACAAAGTTTGTGGAGCCAAGAGCAAGGAGGGAAGTCCATTTTCTAGAGGAGTCCGTGTCAGATTCGTGTCCTTTGGGTTGTTCATTGGGAAACCACTCCCAATAGGTATCTCTCTCTAAACCCTCTCTATTTTATCTTTCCTTTTCATATTTGTTAGTTTTGAATCCATAGGAACCGCCCACATGTATGAACCACCCTTAGGATTGATTTAGAGGCTCTTTTGAGTCCTCAATAGGAAATTAGAAGTGGTTTGGTGACACCCATGGAGAAATTCTGAGGGTGGCCCACCAAGTGTTTGTGTTTATGCCTAATAGGCTATTTAGACTTCTAATTTCAGTTTTATACATGTTAGAGAATAGATTAGCCATGTTTAGGATATCCTATTTAGTTTTCATACAGATACCTATGTATGTATCTTTGTATATGTGGCCTATAAGCCATGTCTATAAGTAGAGATACCAATTTGGTATATATTTACATATGTGGACTGATTTGGATGATATTATATATATATATATATATGTTAGAGTGTGGTTGTGGTTTGTTATGTTAGATGTTTATATATATGTATTGTGTGTGTGTTTGAGGAGAGGGGAGAAGTGCATGTGTATGAGTGTGCTTGAGGGGAGTTATGAGCTGTGTGTGTGTTTGTAAGTGGCTTGGTTGTGTTGTTGTTTAGTATTAGTGTGTGTGTGAGGAGAGGGAAGAGATGAGATTCTGTGTGTATATATATGTGAGAGTGTGTATGTGCTTATGAGAAGTGAGTGATAGAAGAGAGTGTTTTTGTTGTATGTATATTTGTGGAGAGGAAAGAGTGTTTGAGAGAGTGTGTGCTCGTTTGTGTGTGTTGTGAGTGAGAGAGTTAGAGGAAATTAGAAGTGAGTGAGTGAGAAGAGGAAAGAAGAGGAGGGGGGCTTGTACTGCCAATAAGCAGCAGCAGCAGCAGCTTGCAGAAGCAGCAGCAGCAGCTTGCAAAAGCAGTAAGCAGCAGCAGCCCCTTTGTGTTTGAGTGTGTGTGTATGTTGTGAGTTAGTGTTAGTTAGTTAGATGTATATGTTAGTGTCCTACAAGTTAGTATCTTAAGGTGTTCTAATTAGAAGAGATATATATTAGTTTCTTGAGTTAGGATATTAGATGAGTTGGTATCTTGGAGATTGGGATACTAGATGTTAGAGTATTAGATATCTTAGGATAAGGTAAGTTGGTATCTTGGAATAAGATATAGGTTAGTATCTTACTAGTATCTAGTATCTAGGTTAGTGTCTTAGGATGTTGATGAGTGGGTATCCTAAGATACGAATGAGTATCTTAGAGGGTAAATTAGTAGTCTAAGGTAATGTCTAAGGTATTGACAAGGTAATGGGGATTACCTATAGTCTAAGGGTAAGGTATTGGTAGGATATTGAGTTAGATGGTTAGATAAGTTAGTTTATATGTTAGAGTTAGTTAGAATATGATATGTTAGAGTTAGAAATTAGATGGTTAGTTAGTTAGTTAGTATCTTGTATCTTAGTCTATGTTAGTAGTTAGATGAGTTAGAGTTAGATATATTTATGTGTTAGAGTTTCTAGTAGGATGTTAGAGTCTAGAGATAGTATAGATAGTTAGTATCCTATCTAGAAGTATCATTGAATACTAGGATTAGTGTTTTAGGATATAGATAGTGGTACCTTGAGATACCTATAGTGGTATCTTAGGATATCTTTAATTAGTTTTATCTTTTATCTCAAGGTATTGTATTTACCTACAAGGTAAAGGGGTATTACCTAGTATCTAAGGTATTGGGATATCTTGGTAGGTAATGGTTAGGATTGGATATCTTGGTAGGTAATGACTAGGATTGGGATATCTTGGTAGGTAATAGTTAGGAATATGATACTTGGCCTAGTTTGACCAAGGTTGACTATTTTAACTGAAAGTCAACGTAGAGTCAACATCCGACCTATAATGGACTAGGAGTTGACCAGAGTTGACCAGTTGACCAAAAGTCAACTGTCGGTCAACCATTAACCTAGTTTGATCTAGATTGGATTAGGAGTGTAAAACCCCCAAAAATTAGAGATTTTTTCATATTTAATTTACTACTTTTCATGGTATATTTGATTTGTTCTAATACACTTGAATTATTTTATTTAGGTTTATCTTATTTCAAAGGTAACAAGTAATTCTATGCTATGTGCCCATATATGTACTCAGTACAAAATCTTGCACCAAAATATTTAGACAATAATTTATTTTAAATTTTAGAAAATATTTAAGAATTTTATTTATTTTTCTTATATTTTGAGAGTTGGAATGTTTCTGGAAAAGAATTTAATATGTGCAAATATCTAGTACTAGCATATAGCAAATAATGCTATATTGGGGCAGAATTATATATTTTATTATCTAAAATATATTTTCGATTTTGAGATTTTTTTAAAAGATTTTTTATTTAAAGGATATATATATATATATATATATATATATATATATATATATATATATATATATATATATATATATATATATATATATATATATATATATATATTATACAAAACACAAAGGTTTTTGAATCCTAGGGTTGACTGTGCCAAGATAAAGAGTGGTTGGGATTTAATCTTGGTGAATCAACGGTTGTGGGGTTTTATGGGGAATCCAAAGAGTGGGGTTTGTACTCATAATGGTTGCGGATGAGCATTATTGAGAGTGGGATTTTATGGAGAATGAGCATTATTGAGAGTAGGGTTTTATGGGAAATCCAAAGAGTGGGGTTTGTACTCATAATGGTTGTGGATGAGCATTATTGAGAGTGGGGTTTTATGGGGAATCCAAAGAAAATTCACATCCAACAGTGGTTGGAATTTAATATTTTGATGGGGGCCTCATAATTATTATTGTTCGTTTAAAATTGGGGGTCCAAGATTTTGAGGGGGAATACCTTAAATGAACCATGCCCTATGGGCACGGGTTATGACTAGTATATATATATATATATATATATATATATATATATATATATATATATATATATATATATATATATATATATGGGAGCGGATCAAAAGCCCCCCTTAGAAAATCCCCTAAAAACTCCCCTCACTCTAATTCGTAATATTAATGTTAATATTAATGTTAAAATTAATGTTAATATTAATGTTAATATAATTTTTATATATATTAATGTTAATGTTAATGTTAATATTAATGTTAATGTTAATATTAATTTTAATGTTAAGTATAATGTTAATTTTAGTATTTAATGTTAATATTAACATTAATATTAACATTAACATTAATATTAACATTAAATTACGGATTAGAGTGAGGGGGATTTTTAGGGGGTTTTCTAAGGGGGCTTTTGATCCGCTTCCTCTCTCTCTCTCTCTATATATATATATATATATATATATATATATATATATATATATATATATATATAAAAACCAATTCGTAGCAGTCGAACCCGAGGCTAAGAAGCCCAGAAGCAAACCCCCTCCCCCCAAAAGGCCGATAGCAACAACTCATCTCGGATATTACAGTATAGTATATATAGATCGACCAGGAGAGGCTCGAAACCCTAAACCCTAAACCCTAGCCCAACACCTTCCCTCACCCAGCAGCTTCCTATGACCTCGTGCCGCCGTACGAGCTGCTGGCCGGAGTCATGGCGGGAAGCACAGCAGCGCACGACCGATAGCAAGGACGACAGTCATTACAACAGCAACAACAGTCTGAAGGGGCCATTTCGCTGTGCGTTTTCATAACCTTCGCTCGCTCGTTTCGTGAGCCGTTTTCTCAGGTATGTAGTCAACTTGACCACCTTCAACCCCCTCCAATTAGTTTTAAATTATACAAATTAGATTGTCCGTTAATTCGACGCGAAGTCGATGAAAAACAGTCCCGAAATAGAACAGAGAACCCCGTCCCGAACCCAACATTGGAAGCCCAATTTCGGTCAAAACAATAACCACTTTAGGAAACAACTTGAACAACCTTGTTTACAACCTATACGGCTACAAAACCCTTGAAATAGTTTTAATTATTTTGTTTTATGTAGCAACAAAAATTAATTTAAAAATTTGGAAAAACTTAGGAAATCTGGTTTCAGAAACTTGGAAATTTTTTCGATATAGCGTACGCCCCGTCAAACCGGGCGACGTGGTCGCAACCCATAAGCATCGAAAGTCGCGTTTGGATGTTGCAGACATGTAGGAACTGACGGAACTCAATTTCGTTACGTGTGCACGACGAAATCAGTACATATCCGTCAAGATACCCCCGTATCGATATTTTGCAAACTTGGCCATAACTTCGTATACAGTCGTCGGTTCGAGAAGAAACTTGTGCCAACAAGACCATATCAAAATTTTGGTCCTGTATGCCAAGTTTGTTCCGATTCTGAGAAGGTCGATCGGAACGCCTATTTGGCGGACCCATGACTCACTCCAACGGACAAAATTGTACACGGTTCGTCGAAATCCAACTTTGGACATACGGTTGGATTCATCTCCTCAAACTGGACCCGTCGACATATAATTTAACGACTTTTGAGACCATAGATATTGGCACGCATTTTAGTACGAAACGGGTCTAATGACAGACGTCGTTTTGACCCAAAATTACGATTTTGCTCATGTTTCAAAGTTAGACTTTTGGACAGGCGTTTCATAGATATATCTTTTACACCGGAAATGTTCTTGATGTTTGTTTTAACATCCAAAGCCGTTCGTGGATTTTAAGATTCATTACTAACGTACTTGATTGTTGGATTACCATTCCCGTACCACCAGGCAAGATACCTTGCCACCTTACTCTGTGATTTACTTATTCTTATTTTCAGTTATTTATATTTAGCATTACTTATCTGTTGTTAGTATTATATCACTGTGCGTCCAAGTCACACTTGGGTGCAAGCGACTATATCGGTCGTTTTACTTACTTTTGTTTTATTCTCTTGCATTGACTTAGCCTAGTGACCACTCATTGATAATGAGATATTGGTATATCTCATACGGTCTTGACACATGATCATCACGAGTTGTGAGTCACATGTAGTATACGTAACCACGTAGTCGGCTGGCCACCGATACATATGGAGCGTGCGATGGATAAGAGTAACTACCAATAGAATTGCATGTTAGAAGACTTGGTGGTTACTAGAGGTTCTTATCAGTCATGGAGATGATGATACTAGGCATTGGGTGGGGAGAATAATACATGACGTATGGGCTTCTTTGCACTTCCCTGATCACCTGTGCGCTCCTTCGGAGACGCAGGCTCCAGGTGCCCTCTGATATTTCCCATAGAGTTATGGACGTACCCCCTTGCACATGATGCCCTCTGACGATCTTTGGACGTTATGGACGTAGGCCCCTGGTGCCCTATACGGGAACTATGCTTATCCCATCTACAACCAGGGCTCATGCGTCGAAGGATTGCATCTCAGCTGCATGTTCACAGTAGAACGGTTAGGAACCCTATTGCATGCACTTTTCCTTATTTTGTTATATATCACAGTTTATACGTCATGTTCTTCCTGTATCTTGTTACGTCCCTCTGAGGACCTGGTGATCTCTCCAGGTGTGTGCTTTCATGTCTATTCGCAGGTGCTCTAGCCAAGATCGTGGTTTTTCCTTACTATCGAGGGAGCTTGCTCTTGAACCGTCCATTACCATTTTATCTATCATTTCCTTGTATTATTCCTCTTTTTTAAATGGTTGGTAGTGAATCTGTCTCCAACCAACTTTTGTACAAATAATAAATTCAGAGTTGATTTATATTATACATTTGTTTTCTTATTGTGGATGAGATTAGTTATCATGGTTTACTGCATTTTACAGCTCATGTATACATACGGGGTTCCATTCATTGGAGTATACTTCGTATGCATATAGCTGGCATGTCTTCGTACTTAGTCCTAAGTATTTGGGACTGGGCGTTACATATTTTTGTGGTAGCCCATGCAGGTCGAGTTTATCAGTTTGGTTACGTTACTGTATCGATGTGAGCCTGTATATAGGATTAGAATCTAGGTATCTCATCCACAAGCTTGAATCTCCTCCCTTGATATCCAATTTCGAACCTTCGGTTGACTACCTTGATTTTCTTCTGCCTGATTTCTTTTCCACCGTAAAACGTATGTTTTCCCTTCGTACTTGATATAGAGGTTAGGAAGTTGAATCATACTAGTTACACGTGTTATATTGCTCAATCACCCTAGTAGTTGACTCTTATAAGTTGGGTAGTATGCCTCGCGGCCAACCACCTCGTGTCTTTGTAACCTATTAATAAAGTGTAACTAGGTGGCAAAGAATATATGCTAGTGTAGAAAGATATGTTTGCCTAGAATATAGAGTTTTAGTAGCCCATACTCCATTCTTTGCCTAGAATATAAGTTGGGTAATATGCCTCGCGGCCAACCACCTCGTGTCTTTGTAACCTGATATAAGAGCTAGTAGGACGACTGTATAAACAGAAACACCGGACCAGACTTAGATCTTTGTGAAACTTGAACTATTTATTACTGTTTTCCTTATTATCTTCCGTACTTATACTTGCACTATCATGAATGATGTCGCTATTTATAGCCTAGTTTTGTAAGCTTATTCTTTATCGAGTTTGTTCAGGACATGTATACTGGGGACGCCCACTAACATATTGTCTAATCAGAATCAGTGTATTATGGTATGATCAACCTTGGTGCACTTGGTTCGCTCTTTATATAATTATCCCATGTGGACTGAGATATAGATGTCTCTAGGATCTCATCTGTAACTGTCTTGACAACTCCCTTTGAATTACTCAATCGCCTTTGAATCCCGTATTCATATTTGATGACATCTTCCTTGAACTCTTTATTGTCTCCCGTCACCTATCTTAGAGAAACAAATGCTAGTAGACCCGGAGTATTCCCCTATAACCATGATAGTTGTATGCGCAAGTGTAGCAACCATCGGCCAAGCCATGTGACTACAACCTTGCCTTGAGCTACTTATCCTTCCCTCGGCCCTAAAACTAATATCATAACCTTCTAGTCATTTAAATTTGAGAACGATTAGGGTCTTGCCCTTGGTCAAAACATCAACCAAGGAGACTATCTATTCTCAAAGAACCAATTATTGTGAGCCTCTAATTATTCTTCTCGATTCTTGCTTTAACTAGCAACCCTTATACCTTAAACCAACCCTTACTCGACTAAGCCCCACAGTTTAGATAAGAGGGGAATAGACAAAAACAAGGACAAATATTTACCATGACTATGATATACATCCATCCCGAGATTAGAGATTCAGCTGGTATTATTTTAGGTATAATTTTTTAAAATACATGACTTAGCATTAGAACAACACCTTCACCATCTTGGCCAATATCTGTAGCATAACACTCCATCATATTAATTCACTAGTTATCAACAACAATACAGGAGCACTACGTGCAACACTATTAGAAACCTTATGACCATAGCCTAGCAGGCTTAACACAAATAGAAATTTATGACTTAGTCATTAGAGATCTTTCATATGACGTGCTTTAGAGTTCGTTATCCTACCAATAGACTCTCGTATACTATATAAGAGTGGATCATTATATTCTATCGACTCATGTATCGTGGTACACAATCATTTCCATTTATTAGAAATCGGGGTACGATCCTCAAAATTGATTCATAACTACCATATCATGTTATCGGTCGCATCGTGACTTATTATTACCAAAGGTCATGGTATGATATCACGACTCAAATATTCCTAACCTTATTATTCCTAAAATTATGTCCTAGTCTCTAAAGTAAATAGATTGTAAGCCATTCTTAATTTTAGAAATTATAGGATCACCGATTGATTGAGGTAAATTGGTTCTCACTAGGATGATAAATTAGTGATTCATGAACTCCCACTTTCTATATAGATCACTTGGCATCCCCAACCGTGACATGGATATTCGGAGCACGAGACCAACTGTTATCTTCCAACAAATTCCATATACAAGACCTAGAGGAGTCCACCTTCATGTAGGCATATCATGTCCCACTCAAACACGTCCTTGTGTACTCTATTTTTATGATATGACTTTCAGGTCAAAACGACCAATGATAACCCTTACCATAATACCAAAATACTTTTTTGACTACAATTAGAGATCCAACCTCGACTCAAACCTTTTGGCCCAATATATGGTTGTGACCTACTCGAAGCCCTCTATACAGATGCACTAGTGTACAACTCACTAGAGGCCCCTTGTGCTACTTATACACAAAAGTCATAGAAAGCACATCTTCAAGACTTAGAAGCTACATAACCAATCCGGCTGGTAATTAGCCCAATCAATTGGGTTGGAACCTATCCTAGGTTACCCTAGTCTTACAGGAATGGTTTAAATTGGTTGTATGGAATTTTGGTTGGCTAGTATAGATTTAAACCCAAGATTTATTCAACTTGATGTCCAATTAGGGAAACCATTAAAACCTAGTTAAACCGATCCATGCATATCCCCATATTTAGACTGCAAAACTAAACTTTATGAAATAGATCCCTACACCCATTACGTAGTCCCCATCTTGGTCCACTAATTCTCCTTCCATAAATCCCGTAACCGTATCTTTTTGTATTCTATGTTATGAGATGAATGGAATCTCGCTGTATTAATTTGTATCCGGTTATACTTGACGAAGACCTCTTCTATTGCCTTAAGGAAACCTAGTCAATATATGGACAAATGTTAAATAAGTTTTATCTAGGCTTCCTATAGATCCCATGATTACGATCAGAGGAATCACATAGAGCATTGTCTTAGTACGTTATTTATGGTTAAAACCCTAGTTGAGAGCGGAGGAACAAGCTTAATAGTTAGTTGTCCTGCTTTATGTAGTTAACCCATCATTACCTAGAAAGATACTTGGAATTACTAGTTAGCAGTAATATCGCAAGGTGCTACCCTTGATGCCATTAGTAGCCTTATAGCCATAAACGAGTAAGCTTGATATGAGCAAGAAATTAGGGATTTAGTCATCCAAGGTAATTCTTGACGGGTTATAGAAGTTGTTGCCCTCGACTATAATCTCGCATAGGCCTTAAAAGAGTTAAACCTACTACCCTTGGTTCGTGTGTCATTATTTAAGCTTGCAAATTTGGAAATAAAGGATGACATATACAACTACTACTTCCAAATTGCTCCATATCACGGCATAAGATCCATACACGGCTTCTCTTCGTATTGTAGATCGTTTCTAGTTTATAGTACGGTTATTCCAACAATCAAGGTACAAGGATCACGACCATGATTCTTCAAATTCCATTCTAACATAGTATCGTGTCTTTGCTTAGTCTCGAGAACGAGAATTTTCAAAATTCCTAGATTGCAAGTCTCTCTAAGAAGCATAGGGTTTTATTGAATTAGCAAGCACAAGCCTCCATTCCGCATACCCTAATCGTTATGACTTATAGGTCCCAAACACTTACCAATTCCTATCATATAGCAAGGTTCTGTACTAGTTATAGGTTCTCATCTATTGGCCATGAAAATGGTCCCTAAGATCTCCAACCTCACCTCTCAGTTATTCAGGTAGTCGAAGAGCGAAATCCCTGAGACCAACACGTTCTAGTTATAGTCGAACAAGAGACGCCTATTAACTTCTTAAAATATGACCCTATATGAATGACGTTAGACAATTGTAATTCTCCTAACGAAGTTAGTGACCAAGAACGTCATGGCAATACCTAGTCTCACTTAGAAACCGAGACTGCGGTCAGAAATGTCTAATATTCTGGTGCCTTCCCTTAGAAAACTATCCTTCTCAGAAGCCCTATAGAATAATTTTTACGGTTGGCCAACTTCTATAAGTTGGGTAGAGTCTTGAAGGTAGAATACCCCCATATTGTAGAATAATGAAGTCAACTTGAATTCCTGTGCTGATTACCGTTTCCACCGTCCGAAAAACGAGTTACAATTAGACGTACTTGTTGTCCCTTGACTTAAAACTCGTATTTTATTGATACTAAGTTTATTTTTAATTTCGAGGACAAAATTTTTATAAGTTGGGTAGGATGTAAAACCCCTAAAAATTAGAGATTTTTTTATATTTAAATTACTACTTTTCATGGTATATTTGATTTGTTATAATACACTTGAATTATTTTATTTAGGTTTATCTTATTTCAAAGGTAACAAGTAATTCTATGTTATGTGCCCATATAAGTACTCGGTACAAAATCTTGCACCAAAATATTTAGACAATAATTTATTTTAAAATTTAGAAAATATTTAAGAATTTTATTTATTTTTCTTATATTTTGAGAGTTGGAATGTTTGTGGAAAATAATTTAATATGTGGAAATATCTAGTACTAGCATATAGCAAATAATGCTATATTGGGGTAGAATTATATATTTTATCATCTAAATGATATTTTCAATTTTGAGATTTTTTAAAAGATTTTTTTATTTAAAGGCTATATATATATATATATATATATATATATATATATATATATATATATATATATATATATATATATATGGAAACCTCCCTTTTTATTCATGTAAAGCGCAAAATGCCGAAGCCTTTACAAGTAAGCGCAAAAAGAAGCTGAAAAAGAAACAAAGGGGGGCCATTCCTGAGAAGCTCAGGAGGACAAAAGATCCCAGAAGGACTGTTTTCCATGTGTGCAAAGGCTTCCTGTCTTACGACTCTGGCGGATGACCTCTCGAATGAGCTGAGCGGTGGAAAATTGGCGCCCTTCGTATCTAGCTTTGTTGCGGTTCTTCCAAATTACCCACGTTGTGGCGGCTGCAACGATCCGATGGCAGTGCGACGCGGAGGCCCAGATAGCAAGGAGATCATTGAAGCACCCATCTACTATAGTCATACTGCACCGTTGGGAGATGTATGCCCAAACGGTGGTTGAGGAATCTCCGTGGCGAAGGATGTGGTCGATCATTTCCGACTGTTTCTCGACGCAGCAATTACAAGCTGACACAAGGCTGAAGCCGATGGTGGTGAGGGTGTCATCAGTGGGGAGCTTCTTGCGAACTGCACGCCAGAGTAGGAACGACCATTTCTTCGGAATACATGGGTGCCAGAAGGGCTCAAAATCGGGACAGGGGTTCCGGGGCCGCGAATGACCCTTCTCACAGAGACGATGTTAAATGCGCCGTTGGAGATCTCGGCCTACTTGAGAGTGTCTTTGTCCGTGCCAATCTTCTGACCAGAGTACCGAAGGGCGATCACGGTCTCGTTGCCGCTCTAGTCTCGAACTTTCTGCCAATTCCAGTTGTCACCGTTGTTCCATATTTCTTTGATCTTCCCGGTAGGTGGAGCAACCGAAAGTCGTAGAATAAGGTCATCTCCCATCCATCTCTCTAAGAAAATAGCTGATTCTCCATCACCCAGCTGAAGGCGGATCTTGAAGTATGCGACGCCAAGCCGCAGATGCTCTGCTATTGCTGATAGTGGCAGCCGGGTGTATATGTTTGAAGTATCTGGCCTTCATGAACCAAGCCTAAAGGTTGCGCCCTACATGAAGCTTCCACCACAGTTTCATGGAGAAAGCGTCGATGATGTGCTGCAAACCGGAGAAACCCAAGCCGCCCTCGTTGGTTGGCTTGGCCATAGAGTCCCAGCTGGCCCAATGATGTTTGTCTTTGGCGTCATTGTGGTCCCAGAAGAAGTTGGCGAAGAGTTTTTCAATGGAGTTGAGAACCTTTTTCGGAGGGGAGCAGGCTGCTAGGGTATAAATTGGGATGGAAGAGAGCACATGGTTGATCAGTATGATTTTGCTGCCGGACGATAGTGTAGCATTATGCCAACCTTCTAATTTTTCCTGATTTTGTCGATAAGACCTTCGAACATGTTCGTGCCTGATCTGCCGTATACTAACGTGCATCCCAGGTAAGAAAAAGGAGGGTACACGACTGAGAAGGCGGTGATGTTGGCTAGAGTAGCAGTATGCTCTCTGTTGGCATTGTGGTGGACATAACTGACACTTTTCCTGGGATTGACTTTTTGGCCAGAGCAACCTGCGTATCGAAGGAGGACGTTCGGAATGGCTTCTACAGATCCCGCTTCTCCGGAGGAGAAGATCAGGATGTCGTCAGCGTAGGCTAGGTGAGTAATGATCGGACAGCTGCTGACGGTGTAAAAATGTTTGAAGTTAGGGGTCCTAGACAGTTTGTTAATTTTTCTGCTGAGGGCTTCAGCTGCAATGATAAAAATAGTGGACGACAGAGGGTCCCCTTGCCTAACTCCTCGACTGGCATGGAAGAATCCGTCCGCTTGCCTGTTAATAACTGTGGAAAACTATGAGTTGTTGATCGAACGCCAGATAATACTGATCCAGTTTTCTGAGAAGCCGAACGCTCTGTACACCCAGATCATGAACTGAGTCAAGCCTGTCATAAGCCTTCTCCATATCTAATTTGATGGCAATGTCCCCGCCTCTCGACGGTAGTTTCATGCATGTAATCATCTCTTGGACCAGCATAATATTATCTTGGATGTTCCTGTCCTGGACAAATCCACTCTGTTCTTCTGAATTAATTTTAGGAAGAATGTCCGCCATACACATGACAATAATCTTGGGGATGAGTTTGTTAGTGAAGGTGCATAAACTGATGTGTCTGAAGTCATGGAAGGTCGTCGGATTGTCCTGTTTGGGGATAAGGACCAGATTAGCGCAAGAAATCGATCTAGGGTACCTGGCTCCTTGAAAGAAGGCAGTCGCCGCTTCATGAATATCAGTCTTGATGATGTCCCAACAAGTACGGAAAAAAACGCTGGAGAAGCCGTCTGGTCCAGGGGCGCTGTGAGCATCCAGCGCCCAAGCTGTAGCTTTCAATTTCTGTTCTGAGGGGATATTTTCCAGGCTCTTGTTGTCCGTATCGAAGATAAGTTGAGGGATTTCGGAAAGGAAATCATTATCTCGAGTGACAATTTCTTTAGAGAATAGCTGCGAGTAGAAGTTGGCTGCGGCCTGTTGGATGCCCTGTTGGTCCTTGAAGATGTTCCCGTTGTCGTCTGCTATCTGGTGGATGTTGAGCTTCTGTCTGTGATCCTTGACGCAGGCATGGAAGTAACTGGTGTTTTTGTCCCCTTCGCTGTCCTATTTGATCCTGGCTTTCTGCTTCCAGAAATTGATTTCAACTTTGACACAAAATTTGAGGATAGCTTTGGAGAGGTTCAGGGCAGTTCTCGTGGCTTGAGAATTTTTCGACAAAAATAGAGCCTCGGTACGAGTGACATCATCTTCTGCGGTACACACCGCTTGGAAGATGTCTCCAAAAGCCTACTTGCTCCAAGTGGTGAGAGCTTTTTTGGTAGCCTTGAGTTTGTTGGCCACACGAATGAGGGGGTCGGTGGAATCCATCCTGGACCATGCATTTTCAACGATCCCTAAGAATTGAGGGTGCTGACACCAAAATTCCAGGAACGTGAATTTTTTTTTATCTGATTTAAGTTACGATTGATTTCAATGAGGAGGGGGCGTGGTCAGATTTGGTGGCATTCAGGTGAGCGAGGTTGGATGTGATGCTCAAGTCATTCCATTGAGTGTTGACGAGGACTCGGTCTAGCCGGGAGTACTGTCTACGGTCACCTTCCTGCATGTTACACCAAGTGAAAGCGCTGCTAGTGAACTGGAGTTGAGATAGATGGGCGTTGAAGATAAAGTTATTGAAGTCTGTCATGGCCGCCGGGGACGGAGGTCTGCCTCCTGTCTTCTCATCTCTGGCAGTGACTGCGTTAAAATCTCCAACACACAGCCAAGGAGGGTAGGCGGTGCTAGATATAGTGTCGAGAAGGTCTTTCCAGAGCTGTTTGAGTTTAATGACGTCACAGCTGCCATGGACGGCAGAGATTAGGGTACGATTCGGAAAAGTAGGGTGTTCTAACCAACATGACAGAGCTTGTGTGGTGTCAAGCACAATGCTGATCTTAACTTCTGCGAAATACAAGATCCAAATATCGTGGCGACCGATGACTGCGTCGTGGAATCCTAGCTGCAGCTGAATCGATTTGAGTCTGTTAGGGGGAATTTTGGGTTCTAAGATGATCATGATGTCAATTTTGTGAATTTTCTTGAGGCTGCATAATCTCCTCATGGTTGGTTTATTGGCCACGCCTCTAACATTCCAGGATAGGATGTTAGGCATTTGACTTGTTGGGTTGTTGTTGTTTGACGAGCTTTACGGCTGACCTGGTGGTCCTTGCCGTAGTACTCTATCTTTTGTTTGCTACTTGCTTGTCGGGGTTCTGCTTCCGGAGTGTGCTTGAGGGGTCTTCTTCTGTAAAGAGCTAGGGTTTCTGATTTTTGCTCCAGACTCAGAGGTGATCCTAAGTTGGTTACTGGGGTGAAGGCTCCTGCGTCGATGGCTTGCTGACAACGCATGACTTGCTCGGGTCCGATTATGGCCAGGTCTTCTGCCTGAATGTGTCTCGAGGATAGGCTCTCCTAGCATTCGGTGCTCGCCGTGTCACAGTTTGCATTGGGTTTGTTGTGGTCTGTCCTTCCTTTATTGCTCTGGGCTCTGTGGCGAGGAGTGGTGTTGCTGTCGAGTTTAGACTGACCGATGAAGTTGGTGGGTGAGGGGTTGCTTTCCCTGGTAGTGTTAGCTGTGCTAGAGTGTGCATCTTCTGAGTTGTTGTTTTCTTCTTCTTCCAGGGCAGCAAACATGTTATGGGTGTTGATGTCGGTGCTTTTAGGGGTGGTGGGGGGACTTTCCTGGCCGTCTTCATTTGTGGTTGTCTGAATCGATGTTAGGCTGGCCTCGAATCTGATATGAGAGTTGGAAGGAGGTAAAATGGGGGGTCTTTGCTCCTGAGTTTTTTTAGATGTGAGTTCTTTAGAGGCCTGCCTGAGGTTCAAATCTGGGTGTGCTTTGTAGCAGTGCTTGATCTGATGTCCTCTCTTTTTACAGTGATTGCAGTATATGACGTTGTTATCATAAAGGATTTGCTTGGAGTGAGTCTTATTTCCTAGATCAATGTTGATGGATTTAGGGAGTTCTGTGGAGATGTCCATTCCATACAAACTTTGGCATAATTGGCTCTGGTCAAATTTCTAGTTTCCTTTTGCCATAGCGACGAATGTGCCGAAGGAGTTGACGATTCTTTTCAGGGCTGCAGGTATGAAACATATTAGGGGTGGGTTGGGTAGAGTGACCCATGCGGACACAATGGGGGAATCCTCAATTGGGTTGAGATTCTGTGACCATTTGACCACCTTCATGCTTTTGGAGTCTATTTTGTTTGGTCCTCGGGACTGGAGAATCTTTTGATCTGATGCTGAGGATAGGTGGAGAAGAATGTTTTTGGGGTCTAGGGGAGCAATGCGATATTCTGCTGTAAGGTTCCATTTTGCCACTTCTTCTAGAACATGGGCCAGCTTGGGGCATCCCGACGGGAAACGCAAGATAAATGTCGAGGAGAACCTCTCGTAGAGCAGGTCCAGATCCTCGGAGGAGAACGGAATAGATAACAATTGCCCTTCCGCAGGAGTAGGGTAGTCGATCTCGGTGAGGAAGACATCAGGAAGGATGGGTAGTTTTTGGGCCACTCGATCCGGTCGCAAGATGTCTGCAAAAGATGCGGTGCCATCTAGATGCCCTGGAGCCGGGAAGGGAGCCCCACGCCGGAGGATGGGGCTGGGGCCTGCGGGAGGGGAATGCTGGGAAGGGGGAGGCCAGCTGAGGGGGGCTGCAAGAGGAGGGGGGTGGCACATAGGGGAGACTTGGTGGCACATGGGGTGCTCGGTAGAAGGAGGGTGCATAGAAGGCCCTGAGGAGATCCGGCGCATAGAAAGCTCAGGAGAAGGGGTGCGCGAAAGGGACGAACTAGAGAGGGAGAGGGGCGGCGCAAAGGAGGAATGTGGGGAGCCTAGGCTATGTACACACCGGGGTGCGCTGCCTGGTAAGAAGGATAGGGGCACATAATGAGAGGTACAGAGGAAGTAGAGGGGGGGCAGGCGAGCGCATACCGGGGCTAAGCCCGAGGGCACATGCACTGGAAGATGGGGGTGACGCATGGCCTGGCACAATGCTGGATAGCGACTGCGCCACAGTGGACGATGGAGGGGGATTGGGCGGGAAAATGCCTCGTTCGAAATTCGAAAGGAGTCAGGGGGAAGGATGGAGGGGGGACAGAAGGGACGAGGATAGGGCGGTGGGGGGAATGGGTGGCGGAAGGACGATGACCGGGGGGTGGCAGTGGGGAGGGGCGACGGAGGGATGGGGAGGGACGGAGCAGATGAGGGGGGCGAAAAGAGAAGGAAAGCGGAGACTGAGTGGGAGACGAGGCAGAGGGAGACGGGGGGGGGGGGAGGGGGCGGGGGGGGGTGGTGGAGGGGTGGGTGGAGGGGTCTACCCGACGAGGGCAGGAGAGAGGTGGAGCCACCGCAGCTCCGGACGAGAAAGCACCGACCAGTCGGAGCTGGTCCTCCGACCAGGGAGCCGGCCTAATGCCGCCAGGACGACAGAGAGGGGGAGAGGGGAGCCGGAAGACATGGCGGAGGCAACAACATGGGGGGAGGAGCGCGGGAGGGCCCAGAGATCGAGAGCGTCCCGGCTACCGCCGGACGGCACGCTCGCCCAGGACTCCGCAGAAAGGTGGACGGGAGGAAGAAGAAGGGAGGGGCGCCCGCCCAGGACTCCTCAAAAAGGGGAACGAGAGGAAGAAGAAGGGAGGGAGGGGAGATGAGCCATTATATATATATATATATATATATATATATATATATATATATATATATATATATATATATATATACAACCAATTCATAGTAGTCGAACCCGATGC
The DNA here is from genome assembly GCA_029216955.1 of Iris pallida. Taxonomy (NCBI): domain Eukaryota; kingdom Viridiplantae; phylum Streptophyta; class Magnoliopsida; order Asparagales; family Iridaceae; genus Iris; species Iris pallida. The sequence goes on from JANAVB010022597.1 coordinate 7,261,057, forward strand.
TAAAAATCCCAGAAGCAAACACCCCCAAAAGGTCGATAGCAACAACTCATCTCGGATGTTACAGTATAGTATATATAAATCAACCAGGAGAGACTCGAAACCCTAAACCCTAGCCCAACACCTTCCCTTATCCAGCATCTTCCAACGACCACGCGCCACCACACAAGCCACCGGCTGTCGACCGGAGCCACGGCGGGCAGCGCAGCAGTGCGCGGCTGATAGCAAGGACAACAGCCATTACAACAGCAGCAGCAGTCTGAAGGGGCTATTTCGCTATGCATTTTCGTAACTTTCGCTCGCTCGTTTCGTGAGCCGTTTCCTCAGGTATGTAGTCAAATTGACCACCTTCAACCCCCTCCAATTAGTTTTAAATTATATAAATCAGATCGTCTGTTAATTCGACGCGAAGTCGATAAAAAATAGTCCAGAAATAGAACAGAGAACCCCGTCCCGAACCCAACATTGGAAGGCCGATTTCGGTCAAAATAATAACCAATTTAGAAAACCACTTGAACAACCTTGTTTACAACCTATACGGCTACAAAACCCTTGAAATAGTTTTAATTATTTTGTTTTATACAGCAACAGAATTGATTTAAAAATTGAAAAAAACTTAGAAAATCTGGTTTCAAAAACTTTGAAAATTTTCTGATACAGCGTACGTCCCGTCAAACCGGGCAACGTGGTCGCAACCCATAAGCATCGAAAGTCGCGTATGGATGTTGTGGACATGTGGAAACTGATGGAACACGATTTCGTTGCATGTGCGCGACAAAATCAGTGTGTATCCGTCAAGATACTCCCGTATCGATATTTTGCATACTTGGCCATAACTTCGTGTATAGTCATCGATTCGAGACAAAACTTGTGCCAACAGGACCGTATCGAAATTTTGGTCCTGCGTGCCAAGTTTGATCCGATTCTGTAAAGGTCGACGGAACGCCTACTTGGCGGACACACGACCCGCTCCAACGGACAAAATTGTACACGGTCTACCGAAATCCAACTTTGGACATACGGTTGGGTTTGTCTCCTCAAACCGGACTCGTAGACATATAGTTTGACGACTTTAGAGACCATAGATACTGGCTTGCATTTCGGTGCAAAACGGGTCCAACGGCGGACGTCGTTTTGATCCGAAATTACGATTTTGCCCCTGTTCCAGAATTGAACTTTTGGACAGACATTTTCTAGATATATCTTTTACATCGAGAACGTTCTTGATGTTTGTTTCAGCATCCGGAGTCGTTCGTGGATTTTGAAATTCATTGCTGACGTACTTGATTGTTGGATTGCCATTTTCGTACCACCAGGCAAGATACCTTGCCACCTTACTCTGTGATTTACTTATTCTTATTTCCAGTTATTTATATTCAGCATTACTTATCTGTTGTTAGTATTATATCACTATGCATCCATGTCATACTTGGGTGCAAGCGACTATATCGGTCGTTTTACTTGCTTTTATTTTATTCTCTTGCATTGACTTAGCCTAGTGACCACCCATTGATGATGAGGTATTGGTATATCTCATACGGCCTTGATACATGATCATTACGAGTTGTGAGTCACATGTAGGATACATACCCGCGTAGTCGGCTGGCCACTGATATGTATGGAGCGTGCGATGGATATGAGTAACTGCCAATATAATTGCATGTTAGAAGACTTGGCGGTTATAATAGGTTCTTATCAGTCATGGAGATGATGATACTAGGTATTGGGTGGAGAGAACAATACCTGACGTATGGGCTTCTTTGTACTTCCCTGATCACCTGTGCGCTCCTCCGGAGACGCAGGCTCCAGGTGCCTGCTGACGTTTCCCAGAGCGTTATGGACGTACCCCCTTGCACATGATGCCCTCTGACGATCTTCGAACATTACGGACGTAGGCTCCTGGTGCCCTATACGGGAACTATACCGATCCCATCTACAGCCAGGGCTCATGCGTCGAAGGATTGTATCTCAGCTGCATGTTCACAGTAGAACGGTTAGGAACCCTATTGCATGCACTTTTACTTATTTTGTTATATATCACATTTTATACGTCATGTTCTTCCTGTATCTTGTTAAGTCCCTCTGAGGACCTGGTGATTTCTCTAGGTGTGTGCTTTCATGTCTATTCGCAGGTGCTCTAGCTAAGATCGTGGTCTTCCCTTACTATCGAGGGCGCTTGCTCTTGGACCGTCCATTACAATTTTATCTATCATTTACTTGTATTATTTCTTTCATTTAAATGGTTGGTAGTGGATCTGGCTCCGCCTAACTTTTGTACAAATGATAAATTCAAAGTTGATTTACATTATACATTTGTTTTCTTATTGTGGATGAGATTAGTTATCATGGTTTACTGTATTTTATAGCTCATGTATATATACGGGGTTCCATACATTGGAGTATACTTCGTATGCATACAGCTGGCATGTCTTCGTACTTAGTCCTAAGTATTTGGGACCGGGGCGTTACAAGGAGTTGACCAGAGTTGACCAGTTTGACTTAGTTTGACCTAGTATGACTTAGTTTGACTTAGTTTGACCTAGTTTGACCTAGTTTGACTGAGTTTGACCAAGATTGTATAGCATACACTTGAAAATCATGCCTAACACTGTTAAACCCTATTTAACTCATGTATATCTCATCTTTAGATCTGTGACTTCACTCTGAGCCTCGATTCACTGTCGACATTTTCCACAGGATCTCAAGCGAGTACATTCTTTAATAATATTTTTGTTTTATGATATCGTCTATGTTTCTTGTATTTAGTGTAGATAGCCTTGTTCTTTTGACACATTGTTCACACGGATTGGTATTTGTCTGGATCCTGTCATGAGATGTTATTTCTTGTATTCCTTGGTATATCTTGTGCGAGCCTTGTCCTCATTCTTTGTGCACTGTATAGACACGATTCCTGCGACGGCTAGATACCTTCTTAGAGAATCCCGTGTCATAACGTGTCATGGTTGGATCCAGGTCGGGGGCGGGGGTATTAGCGTAGATATGTGATCAATACCTTCCTTGTATCAAGTCTTGAACCTTGAACCATGTTAATCATACACCGCACGTATGATTAACCAGGCAAAATCTTGTATCATGTTCCTAAGCAGATCACATGTTGAAACTAGTGCGAACTCACATAGATAGTAGTTTTCAAGGTTTCTGTATATGATATACACTGTTCTCTTGCTCTTACATTCAGTTACAGTCTTGATATGCCTTACCATGATTCATGTACGTATCATTTTACCTTGTATATTCTCTCTATTTATTGCTATATATTCTTTATCGTCTAACTAGAACTGTTATTGGAGATTTGTGCTCGTTCCACCCTGACTAGATATGTTGACAAAATTTTACAGATTATGGCGAGGATGAGTGTCCTACCAACTATGGTCCTCATGACGTAGTAGGCATAGACCGGGAGACCCTAGTCCAGCAGGGGTTAGTTCCAGCCGATGAGGCATTAGTGGTAGCTCAGCTAGATTAGTTTGGTACTGGACTTTGTCCCCAGATTACATCTTGGCATGTTATTATATTATAATTTGTATTTGAGATTGTTGACTCTGAGACTCCGGACTTATATTATTTCTGTGTCAGATTTTTTGGATGATATTTTAATATCTTGTTGTCTTTATCTTTCAGTATCATTTATCCTTCTTAGAATATTATGATTGAGTATATTATATTGTTATTGCTTGGCCTCCGTTTGGAGTTGACCATCTCGACATGTTTTGATATTATAATTATTGTTAGATAGTAGACCTAGACAGCGTTCTACGCCGTTTCTGCGGCGTAGGCTGGGACGCTGTCACGCACTCATGCCCTTACTCCGGGTACGGGTCGTGACACCTTAGAATTAGCCTAAAAAATAGCTAATGAACCGATAGGAGAAACCGAAAGAGGGATCGAGATTAACATATCCCCTAGTCTCAGCCTTTCTATTAGCATCGGAGTTCATGTTTGACCAATGGGAGACCGCCACATCAGCATGGTCTGACGTGCACGCCTCCCCCTCATCTGTAAGGCAGCACTTAAAAAATGATTGTAACAGTAATAATGATATTATCTGTCTCTTAGGCTCGTTAGGATAAATTTGTTTAGAATTCATCGGCACAGCCCACAAACATGCCCATCCAAGCATCAGTCTCAAATTTCCAATCCTAGGAAGCTAGCTTATAACTGAAGATGTTGAGTGGGACATACCGGCCGGCCATTACTGACCCAATTTTGATCGAATTTGACTGATCCTGAGCCGGACCAGTCTTGCTGACTAGAAAATTCAGTCCGAATCTGTAATGCCCCGTCCCGCTCAGCTCAAACGGAGGAATCGAGACGCTAACGATGTTCAAACTTAGCCATGCAATGACCAGCTCGAAGTCAGCTCGGTTGAGGCAACTCCTTGCTAAGGTGGGTGGCTTCGGTGAACTTGCCTCAACTTGGCCTTCACACTAATAAAATAAAAGTTTTCAAATGCGTAAGTAGGCTTGATAATAAAAGAGACGAATCCACATAGCTAAGGGAATAATCCCAACTTAGGTCAGAATGAGTTAGAACATGGAAAGGTCCTACGGTCGGCTTTGAAATATCGTACGACGTGTTTTCAAAATGACACTCGATCCTTCGTCCCGTGGCTTGGTAGAAGGAAAGTTGGTCTAAGTTGCCACAAAGCTATGAACTTAGCCTAAGTCATAGGCGTCGCACGTATAGATGCTTGATAAAGCAAGCACGGTCCAATCGTCCAAGGCTTGGCATAGCCTTTGTTCGTCCCACGGGTTAAGTTATATCGTACGGCTTATGGCATAAGTCTAGGCAGCCAAAGAACTTGGTTGTTCAAGTTGAACGCATGCACGGCATGTTCCCACGGTACAAGGCTTGACATAGCCTTTGCTCGTCAAGTTGTGGCACGATTAAGTTAGGTAAAGTTATGCTAGGCTATCAAAGTCATAACAAGCATTGTCCCACGATTTTTGTGGTTGCTCTAGCCTCATAGCCCCACGGTAGCAAGGCTAGTCATATAAAGGATGACTTGGGCGATAGTGTCGCATAGAACACAAGTCAGTCTAAGGCACGAGCCACGGTCGATTCAAGGATAAGTATGCCACGGTCTATGGGACACAAAGGAACACGTTTGTTCAGGTTTATCTGGAAGGCTATACAATAGCCGTTCTTTGTGTTTCAAAGAATATAAAGTACACGTGACCGTTTGTCGTCGAGACCGATCCCGTGGCTTGGGAGTCTCGCATAAAGAATGGAAAGTATGGACATGGATAAAGAACTATAAGGAAGAGAAAGCAAGTTGTCATCTGTAGGCCATGCTTTTATGTCAAGTCTAGAAGTCGTCGTAGGTGCGTGGTCATGGACAACTTGTGCACAAGGGGTAGTCTTCCTCGACATGATCGCCGGGGCCACAGGATCATGTCGTTCCCGGGGGAAGCGAGTTGGCTAAAGCAGGATGCTGGATGTACCGCATAGGAGATTCGGGGCTTCCATGGGTTAGCTACCCATTAGATGATTGTCGTCTATCCTCAGCCAAGTCCAAGATAGCTTGACATTGCTAGTAACCTTTCATATAGATGAGTCAGTGTGCTAAGCGGCAATCCGCATGCATGGTGTCGGTCAAATCAAAGATAGCGTAAGCATGATACGAATTGAGTTAAGAAGGTTGTAGAAGCATGAATTTTTTTTAGCAAATGAAGCCCCATGCGCCCTAGTCAGTGAAGCTCCATGCGCCCAAGTCAGTGTAGCTCCATGTGCCCAGTCAGTGAATCTCTATGCGCCCAAGACAGTGTAGCTCCATGCGTCCAGTCAGTGAATCTCCATGCGCCCAAGTCAGTGAAGCTCCATGCGCCCAGTCAGTGAAGCTTCATGCACCCAAGACAAGCTCCTCCGAAAGGAGGGCGCATAGCCTGAGACATGGATATGTGCCCAAGCCTGACTCAGTCAAAGCCATGATCAAAATATGCACTGAAGCACACGGCCACGTCAGTCTCCACGAGCAGTCGTGCACCGAAGCATGCGGCCACGTCAACACTATGACCAACCCACGATCTCGTAGCCTGTATGCACCTACATCCTATGTGCCCAAAGTAGGACTATGCGCCCACATAAAAACTAGTGTGTTTCCTCATGTGGGCGGATAACATCGTTCCAGCTCGAGAACGACTATAAAAGGGGGGCCTCATCCCTCTTCAAAACACAGAACAAAGAGCATTTTCAAGAGCCAAATTGCTGCACTTCTTGCTAGTGAGCCGAGAGTTAGCAATTTTCTTAGGTTTTCTCCCACTTTTGTAATCGCAGTATCAAAGGAGTAAAGGAGCAACTGTCGCTCGATCTCCATCGTCCTATTCCCTAGAATTCTTTTTTGTACTCGGGGATCCTCAACGCAGGATCTCTCAGGCGTACTCGATTTATGGTGCCTTGTGCCAATAAAAGAAAAGACATCGTTTTCTTCTTCTTTTTTGTGCGTGTCCACAAAAATGGCGACTCTGCTAGGGACTACCTTTTTCTCTGACGAGAAGGTGGTGACATAATCCGATACCGACAAAGTGGGGAGTACTCAGAAGATGCTGATCGTAAAGTTCGATAAGCAGGCGTTCGAAGAGATGCTCTCGAGGGACGGCTCTACTCCCTCAAAATCAGCGAAGCCAAACAAGTCTCGCAAGACTTGTCTTTCGAAGGCTCGCTGTGCATATCCTGCTAGTGTCATAGCAGATATGCAACTGAAGGACTCTGTCACATGGGCGCATAAATCTGCCACAGAAGTTCCCCAAATGGAGAAGGCTCACACCGTTCCGGGCTCTACTAGCCCAGTGACTTCTTCCCTGCACAACCAACAACAGGATGTTCAACACCCAAGACTTGGAAAAGGAAAACACTACGATATCAAGAATCGGGGTGTGCGACACTCTGGCCGAACCTGGCGAGACTTACAAACGAAGGAGGCTAAACTGGAAGAAAACAACACTGCTCCACCGGACATGCGCCCAAGGCCATACGCCTAGGGGAGTGTTTGGGCGCATAGCCCCAACCAGAACACTTCTATCTTCCGTAGGCTGGGCATCCAAAACCATGCACCTAGGCTCTCTGGATCCATACTATGCGCCCACATCAAGGAGGCTCAGACATGCTGTCAAGGAGCATGCGCCCAAGGCTAGTCTCCAAGGCCTATGCGCCCACAACAAAAAGACAGGCCCCAACGCGTATAGCACAGGGCTGTCTTCAAGGACATCACAGAACTTAGGTGTAGGGGTTGCCCCTGCACATGAACTAAGTCTGGATGCGCCTACTCTCCTTACGAACCCGCATGCAAAGCTCGGCGATGCATGCAACATGGGTTGTAAGGCAAAACTCCCTTCCGCTCTTGCGCGACATGATAAATCATAAGCGTAAAGCGAGGAAGAACATAACAATTCATAGTGCGCTTCCGGGCACCAGTATTGTTATCAACTGTTGTTGCTCCAAAGCAACAAGAGTGCCTCAGAGAAAGTCTGTGTTTCGACGGCTACACTTCTCTGACGACGAGAAGCCACTATGTGTTTCATCCAACATGGCTTCATGGGGTCCCCCTTACGGAAGCCCCAATCAAAGACGGTGGACTACGAACCCAACTTTCTCTCTTAGCTTCGCGAGAAGAAGAAGAAGTCTACCAATAGATGGCCAACAGGCTGTCACATCCGAAGGAGTATATATGGGCACTCGATCAAAGGAAAGATTCCGTATGGACGATGAAGATTCCCAAGCCGGGGGTAGCATTCCCTCAGAATCTGAAGCAGATGCCCCCCACAGTGGGGGTAGCCTTCCGGAGGACGATGATCCCTCCGAATCCGATGGCGACTATCTACCTCCTCTACCTGAAGATGAAGGACTTATCCACTCGAAGACAGACAGTATCAGCACCAGTTGCACTGCTTCATCTGTTCATCCTCGCATGCTATCTACATACATGGCAGACGGAGAAAGATCTGAAGAAGACAGTGATCAGACTAGCAAACGGCTAGAGGGTCTCGAAACAGCATTCGCCAAGATCACTGATATGCTTACTAGTATCATGGCAGTTCAAGCTGCGGGGGCTGTTCCTCCACCTCAACAAAATGTCTTGGCCCACGTTAGTTCGGCTCATAGCAACAATCCTCCTTCACTACAAAAAGAGTATCATTCCGTTGTGCCTCCTCTAAATCTTACAATTATCGGGGGTGGTCCTTCGCCAACAACGCCTGACAACCGTTCAACAGTCGTTTTCCAACACCTGTTCAATCAACAAGATACAATTGATTCTTTGGTCGCTCGCCTTGACACCATGTCACACAAAGACGAGCTTCAGAAGATGGAGATATCTCAACCGTACCCCCCTGAATGGGAGAACGCTACTTGCCCTTCTAACTATATGCCGCTGACGCTGAACTCATTTGACGGTTTGACTTCTCTTCGTCAACACATGACGTACTTCAACACGCAGACTCTGTACTTACCCAGAGATGATCCGTTCTTGTCGAAGCTGTTTATTAGCACCTTGCAGGGGGTAGCCTTCGAATGGTTCTGCAGTCTGCCTGACGGGTGTATCAATTCATTTAAAGACTTGGAGAGGTTGTTCCTCAATAGGTTTTATGAGAGCAGCATGCATGTTAGTATGTCCATCCTCATCGAGACCAAGCAAATGAGGACTGAGTCTGTCATCGCCTTCATCAAACGCTTCAGGCAGCTAGCGCTGAAGATGCCCTTCGGCATACCAGACTCAGAACTTATGGATACTTGTCGACATAACTTTCTTCCTACAGTGAAGTTTTGTCTAGGTATACATAAGTATGATACATGGCCTGCTTTCATTGGGGCCGCTGATGCTGCTGAAAACGACGTTTCTAACTTGGAACTACTGGGGTTGAAGACACCCAAATCCGAAGACAAGGGCAAGCATCCTCAAACTATCCCTGTTCGTGGGATAAAGGGAAATAAGTCCTGAAAGTCGACACATCCAAATGAGCTTCCAATCCTCAGGGTGCCTCCGACAAGCCTAAGGAGACCTTATCCTTCGACGAAAACGATGTCATTACCATCTTTCACATATTGACGAAGGACAATAAGCTGACATTGCCTCCACCACGATGTCCTGCAGAGGCGAGCCAACTCAATAATCCCAAGTACTGTCTCTATCATCAGTACGTGCATCACTCTATCAAGGACTGCATCGTCCTGAAGAAGAAGATACAACAGCTTATCGACAGCTAAGTGATCAACCTCGAAGCTGAAGACAAGGTCGTATCTGCTAACATGATCTTTCTTCAGTTTGGCGACTTTCCTCCTACAGAAGTACCAGACGGCGTGGTCCCGAACCCCAAGGCGATGATGGAAGTCATCAACCTACCACCAGCTCGCAACTTGACCTTGGTCCCACTCACAACTGAACGTGGTGAGATCATGTGGGTCCACCCGGACCTTGTCCAAGAAGTAACGCAGGGGGTAGCACCTTCCAAAGCAAGAAGGGGCAAGAAATTCAAGCCATGCCATATGGTATCCTCCCCCATCTATGAGGTTCTATCTGGCAAAACACGATCGGGGAAGACTTATCTTCGGACGTACGATCCCGCACAAAAAGAAGAAGTACCTCCTCAAGCTCCTGTTGCCCCCACAAGCTCAGAAGCCGACCCATCTAAGCCTCAAACCACGGACAAATCCAAGCAGAAGGCAACGCAGTTTGACAAAACTCTAAAGGCGCCAGCTCTTGAAGGCATGAATCGGCCCTATAACTTTGACATACTGGCTCAGCTAGCCAATACACCTGCCAGGTTGTCCCTGTTCGATCTATTGCGACTCTTCAAAGAAATGTGGAAGGCCTTAAGTGAGGTATTACTACACGCTGACTCTTACCTCGATGAAGTCAAAGCCCCCGCTGAAGATCCTGTCTCCTGTCCCTTCTGCCACAGTACTATAGAAGTGGTGCCCAACATCACCTTCTCACAGGAGGACATGCTACTAAAAAGTAATCGTCATGATAGACCCCTGTACTATACAAGGTATATCGGGGCGATCAAGGTGGACTGCATGCACATCGATCCAGGATCCTCTCTCAGCATCATTTCTAAAAATTTGCTTCAAATCCTGGAAATCCCTCTGCACAAGCTATCCACAACCAACACAACTATCATGGCTTTCAATGCTAGTCGAAGCCATCCGTTGGGCAAGATCCGTCTCAAATGCCAGATCGGTGACCTCCGAACGGAGGTTTCCTGCTATGTGATCGATGCCAATATATCCTACAACGTCTTGTTCGTACGTCCATGGATACACGAGAACATGATCGTTCCTTCCACACTTCACCAGTGCTTCAAGTACGTCAACCGCGATGGTGTCGTGAAGACAAAGTTTGTCGATGTCGATCCTTTCAAGGGCATCGAAGCTTACTATGGAGATTCGGTACTTTACCAATCTCAACCCCCCAAGGATGATGGTAATGAAGCTGACAATGAAGCTGAAGCAAGTCCATCCTCCAATGGTCCCCTGATTATTCGAGTCAAAGGACGTATTACTCCAAAACGTACTCCGAAGCCTCTCACAATCTGGATAAAAAAGAAGAACCCTGATAAGGTCAAGCTACTGACTATCACTCTCAACAAGACATCCCGGGAGGAACCTACTGACGCCCGTCCCCCCAATCCTGAAGAATTACCCTACGTGGTGAACTCGGCCAAGACTGTGGCTCCTCTTCTAGATGATGATCCTCTCAATGAGTATATTAATACTCATAATAATGTACCTTCAGCGGATAATGTTATCCCTGAAGAAGAACTTGCGTATTTCCTTAGTAAAGGTTTATCTTTGAATTACTCCGATATCTATTAATCTATAAACTACTACATAGATACGATATACGCTCTAGAGAACGGCATAGGACCACACCTCTGCATGCCGGTCACAACACCTCACCTGCGGGAAAAGGTTTATCCTGAAGATATCCTCTACTTTATCGTTCCAGCCAGAAAGAAAGATGAAGAGCAAATCATCTTCGGTCGTATAATTGGTGAGAGAAAGTTCGTTCCAGACTCTACTTCTTCCAAGCACAACATAAAAGCTGACTATGACTCTGAGAAAATACAACTTTTTCGGTATAGTTGGCAGGCTAAGAACATCATCCAGAAATGGGATATGACATCAAAAGAGACAAAGGGCTAAATTACGGTCGAGGATGACGGTTGCCAATACGATACTTTGCTCCCCCCGACAAACCCGAGGACTACTATCAACGAAGCGGTGTTGGTTTGGGCTATATCTTTCCTCCAACAACTCCCAAAAGATCAAATGATAAAGCAGATCGTTGTTCTCATTCTTTCCTTTGGGACTCAGACTCCAGCATCGGCGATATGTTTAAAGCAACTCTGTCCGTCAACATGGTTTCTGCCGACCAAATTATAGACGATGTCCAATCAATCGAACTCGAACAATAGGCTCAAAAGATGGACACCAGGTGGGAGCTGCGCTTTAAACAATGGGAACCACCTATCGAAGACGAAGTCATCCAAGTTAATCTAGGAGATGAAGCATCGTTCAAACTAATCTTCATCAGCAAAAGCCTATCTAACGATGAACACCAATCTCTTATACAGCATATAAGAGAATACATCGACGTCTTCGCATGGAGCTACGAAGACATGCCAGGCTTGGACCCTAAAGTTGCTATGCATCGCCTGAACATTTCATCTAAAGCTAAGCCAGTGAAGTAGCAACAACGACAATTCCGTCCAGACGTCATGGAAGCCATCGAGAATGAAGTCAAGAAGCTCATTGCCTGTGGATTCATTCACGAGGAACAACACCCAGACTGGGTTACCAACATCGTTCCAGTCATGAAAAAGAACGATAAAGTTCGAGTCTGTATCGACTACCATGATTTAAACTCTGCATGCACGAAAGACGAGTTTCCTCTACCGATCACTGACGTAATTATCGACAACACTTGCGGCTTCGAGCGGATGTCTTTCATGGATGGGTTCTTAGGCTACAACCAGATCAAGATGTTCCCCGACGACGAGAAGCACACATCTTTTCGAACATTGTTGGGGGTATATTGCTATACGGTGATGCCCTTCGGATTGAAGAATACAGGGGCAACATACCAGCGAGCCATGAACATAATTTTTTACGATCATTTGCACAAAATCGTGGAGTGCTACGTAGACGATATCGCAGTCAAAAGTCGTCTCAAGGGCAACCACCTCCAAGACCTGAGAACGGTGTTCGAACTAATGTGTGCACACCAACTCAAGATGAATCCAACTAAGTCTTTTCTGGGAGTCTCCAGCGGCAAGTTCCTTGGTTTCGTCATCACTTCAAAGGGTATACATCTGGACCCAGAGAAAGTGAAGGCTATTCTCGGCATGCATCCTCCAAGAAACCTCAAAGAGCTATACGGACTACGAGGAAGACAAGCCTACATCAGGCGATTCATTTCGAACCTCTCTGGAAGGTGTCAACCATTCACTCAGCTCATGAAGAAAGACGTATCTTTCGTCTGGACTGAACAATATCAACGTGCATTCGACGACATCAAGGCGTATCTTACAAGCCCTCCAGTATTGGTAGCTCCAATAATAGGGAAGCCCTTCTTACTATATGTTCGTGCTATGGATCATTCCCTTGGCGCCCTCTTAGCTCAGAAGAATGAAAACGGCCATGAACAGGCAATCTACTACCTCAGTCGCACAATGGTGGGTGCCGAGCACACATACACACCGGTAGAGAAGGAATACCTTGTACTAGTATTTGCCATCCAGAAGACACGCCACTACGTGTCTGGGCAGTCTATCCATATTATATCTAAAGTCAACCCTCTCAGAATACTCATGACTAAATCGGGCTCTCTCAATTCCCATTTAGCTACATGGCAATGTTGTTGACTCCATACGATATGTTCTTTGTTCCTCAGAAGGCAATAAAAGGCCAAGTATTAGTTGATTTCCTAGCAGCTCATCCGGTGCCGGAGTCATCCAAGCTCCACGACGAAATCCTCGACGAAGTGGTGGAGTCTAACACTGCAACTGAAGAAATCCCCATTTGGCAAATGTTTTTTGACGGTGCATCAAGAACAAGACCCAAAGGGAATATCATGGCTGGAGTAGATGTCGTGCTTGTGTCACCTGATCATCTGGTTATACACCGTGCATATTCTCTCATGGAACCATGCACCAACAATGTGGCCGAATATAATGCCCTATTAATCGGCCTGCAACTGGCAAAGCAACTGGGAGTTGACAATCTAGAGGCTTACGACGATTCTAAGCTAATAGGTAGTCAGGTTCGAGGGGATTATGAAGTTCGCCACGAAGATCTCATCCCCTACCACAGAGAAACAATCGAGCTGGCGTCTACTTTTGCTGGATTCTTCATCGAGCACGTGCCTCGACTATAGAATATAGAAGCAGATGCTCTAGCCGGTCTCGCTGCTTCCTTGACCATTCCTACCAATACACAGTCGTCGATCACAGTATCTGGTCGAGAACTATTCTGTGTGAAAGATGCCTTGCATATTCATCACAGTTACGCAGAGAAAACAAATATCGATGCTAAAGACTAGAGATTTCCCTTCATAGACTATGTTGTCTATGGAATCCTTCCTGAGGACCCGAAGGAAGCGGTATCCATCTAAAGGTGATCCCTCAGATTTTACTACGACACAGATACCAAGATGCTGTACCGACGCTCTTATGACGGGCTACTGTTACGATGCTTATCAGACACAGAAGCCAAGCATGCACTCCGGGAGGCGCACGATGGAGTTTGTGGTGCACATCAGCCAGGCCCTAAATTACAAGATCGTCTCAAACGAATGGGTTATTACTGGCCCACAATGATAGCAGATACTGTTGAATATGTAAAAAAGTGTAGAGCTTGCCAGTTCCACGCCGACTTTATTTATCAACCTTTGGAGTTTCTACACCCGACGGCAGTATCTTGGCCATTTGAAGCCTGGGGTATGGATGTCATCGGACCAATTAGTCCGCCATCCTTCAAAGGACATCGGTTCATCCTAGCTATAACCGATTACTTCTTCAAATGGGCAAAAGCTATACCGCTCACCGAAGTGAAGACGTCAAACATGATCAGTTTTATCAAACATTACGTCATCTACCGCTTCGGCCTACCTCGCAGGATCATCCATGACAATGGTTCACAGTTTGCAAGCCATGCATTCTATCGGTTCTGCGATAAGAATCGAATCCAGAACGTAGCCTCTACTGCCAACAATCCAGCGGCTAATGGGCTAGAAGAAGCCTTCAACAAAACCATCATAAAACTTCTCAAGAAGTTCGTGTCTTCAAATAAGCATGATTGGAACAAGAAGCTCGGTGAATGTCTATGGGCCTATCGCACAACGGTCCGGACTCCAACAGGCAGTACGCCATTCTCTCTGGTTTATGGGAGCGAAACAGTTCTTTTCTTAGAAATCCAGATTCCTTCTCTTCGGGTAGCCCTAGCCAGCAAGCTGACTACTGAAGAGAGCTATCGTCTGCGACTCCAAGAGCTCGAAGCGCTAGACGAAAAATGCTTGTTAGCTCAGCAGCACATTGAGCTATACCAAGCACGTCTTTCCAGAGCCTTCAATAAAAAAGTGAAGGAAAGGATCTTCCAAGTCGGCGATCTGGTCCTAGCAGTGAGAAGATCGATGGTCATGACGCACAAAACAAAAGGAAAATTCCAGCCTAAATGGGAAGGTCCTTTCGTCATAGTATCGGTGTATTCTAACGGTGCATACCGGCTAACCAAGCCCGGTGGTGACTTGCTCATGATGCCTATCAATGGCAAGTTCCTGAAGAAATACTATGTGTAACCACTTTTTGTTCACATATATTCAGTCATGTAAATGTACAGTACGATATTTATATGATTAAAAAAACTATCTAACTATTATCCGTATTTCAAGAGTTGAATACGCCCTGGATAATAGGTTCTCTAAATATTTCTACAGTGGAATCATTTCCGTTTTTGACTCCGTCCAAACTCGGTTTGACGAAAACAAATCACGTCCCTATTATCCCTAAATTATTTTTCGATAATTATTTCCCCAGCAGAATGATCAAATGTTTTGCCACGTCTATATAACCTCTGAGCAAAGCATTCATCAAAGATAGTCATGTCCATACTACCTCTGAACTATCCACTCCCACCTAATGTTACATATCTTTCTACGTCCATATTACCTATGGTCAGATATAGAACATCCTCTACTATTACGTCCATATTACATCTACTAGCAGCTTCATTCAACTTATTATCTATATTCGAATAACTTGAATATAAAATGGATAATAGGTCCACATCAAAATTCTCCAGCGGAATACCCACCAGAAATATCTCTGCTACGTCTACATTACCACTAGCATAAATATTTCAACAAAACCACATTCACTTCTAAAAAGAGTTGTTATTTTATTAAAAAAAGGTACAAGAGCTATGACGGCCAAAAAAAGAGAGTTACATCTACGGGATACACAGACGGTTTATGCTGTCCCTCAGAGCAACAATCTCGGCTTCAAATTTCACAGCAGCTTGACGCCGTACCTCTTCTTGACGAGCGGCTTCATCTTCAAAGAGGATCAGACTCTGATGCTCCCCCTCCAACTTCGCCAGCTGCTCTCCTAAACGGGCAGAAGCAGTGGCAGTCATGGCAGCCTGGGACAAATAATCCCTGGAAAAATAATCCTCCTGTTCAGATGTCGCCGCCCTCAAGTCGGCTTCCAGCTGGGCGATCTCGTTCCTGATCTGTGCAATATGATTGTGCTTCTCAGTGATCTGCACAGCCATCCTGTTCTTCGAGGCAGCACGTGCCTCACTTGCAGTGTTGAATTGGCCATACTGGTCAGCCAGCTCGCCAATCTCCCGAGCCAGGACATCTTTTCTTACCTGGAAGGTAGTCTTCTCCTCCGCAAGAGCTATCATTAAAGCCTCGTCCTCTGCATGGAACAGTGACGTCGAGCTCCGCTGTTTGGCCTCTCGGAATCTGGCCACTTGACCCTCCAAGTCGTTCAGAACTTTCCTTAGAGTGTTGGCCCGCTCCTCATAGTCGGCTATGCTCTCGAGGGCCGCTACCTGACATTCGGCAACAGCCTTCATGGGGCCAAAGGCAGCACTCCGATTCAAGACTCCATGAAGCTTCACCTTCAACACCGAGTAGAAAGCTCTGACAACTTCCTGAGCCATCTCTTCGTCTTCGATGGAGGTCGTCGGAGAAGAAGATTGGAAAGTTTCATCTACTTCAGGGAGGAATACCTGACAAGAAGCCAAACTTGAAAAGAAAATCCATTCCACTAAAAACCACTCTTGATTATCACGTGTCACGTCCATATTACCTCTGATACCGATAGTCTTCCAACTTGACGCCTGTACCCAACCCGAGATGAAAGGTACGAGATCACAAAACCTATCAGGACCTCATTACCTTTGTTAGGTTTTGTTTCAAATCTATTACCTGCACCGCTGGTGTGTCAAAGGGTAATAGGTCCACGAAAACATCATTCCAATCTATTTGCTTGCATTTTCGGATGCACAAAAGGGCAATAGGTCCAAACAAAAAAGAGAGAGAGGGGGATCCTCCAGCGGGATACCCTTTACACAAATACGGTATTCGGCTCTCTAATACAAAGCACCATATATACCACAAGCAGAGAATGGAGCGAATGTACTCTGTCTATTCAAAATCAGTTACATTCACAGGACTACTTCTCATGAGCAAAACAAAAGGTTCTTCATCCCTTCATCTGGATAAGAAGTAAAAGATTACATTTGATGTCCAAAAAGAAGGGAGAATCCGCTACTCATCAGCAACACATAGCTTGGTCAGCTTGGCAGTACCACGCTTTCGTCGAAGGAGGTCATGTTTTACAGTTGAGCAAGCAAACTAGGTTGTTGAACCTTTGAGGTGCTACACGGAGGAGGACAAATATAGCATGCTAAAACATCTACAAATGGTGATCTCCTCTCTTCCATATTGCGGACGTCGTGGGCCCATTTATTCAAGAGACCATACCTTCAAAATAATATCTCTAGAGTTGCTTTTGCCTACTTGAAGAAACGTGAAAGCAGAACTTTTACGGTAAAGCCCAACTACCGTCCGACTCTTCGATGTATAAAGGTTCTTCCTACCATCTGAGGAAAACCCTTCCAAAATACGAAGAGTCCTGAGCTCTCTGATGTGGGTGTCAAGTGTTGCATCTTCACCATGCTCATAATCGTCGATACCGGTCCTGAGAAATTTGCTAGCCAGATCCCTACAGAATATGAAAAGGGGCAGAAAGATAGTCAGACTTAGAAAACCGCAGGAAAAAACTATGATCTGAAGGGCTTCTATGCATCCAAAAGGCTATGCGCCCAAAGGGATATGCGCCCAAAATAAGACATGTGGGCGCATAACACACGGACAGTATATGGGCGCATAACATGCCACAGCTTAAAAAGGGCGCATAACATGCCACAACTTAAAAAGGGCACATAACATGACAACACATGGGCGCATAGCACACCACAGTGTTGGCGCATGACTTCTGTGTGCACATAGTAAGGTTCACAGAAGCATGTTGCCTTAGATGCAAGCACCTAGGCAGAAGAGAAGTCCGAGCATCGTAAATTAACGCTCGAGATTTCATTTTTTGAAGCATGCACTCACCCAGAATCGGGTCCTAGACTGCCGAGGACGCTGCCGCAGGAGGAGAGTCACTCGGCGCAGTCCCCTTGCCCTTCGCGGATCTCTTGACGACCTTAGGAGACATGGTTCTCAAAGAAAGAAGACGAAGAGTTTTATGAAAAATTTAAAAGAGAAATGAATAATAAACTTTTTCTCTCCTCCAGTGTCTATTTATAGGCACGGGCCACTTCCTATGCACCCACCTATTGTATGCGCCCATTATGTTCTATGCGCCCACTACAGCCTATGCGCCCACGTGAAGGATCAGCTCTCTGCATACCATGCGACTGTCCCTTGCTGACGTGGACGACGTATGAAGGATGGAACGCTTCAAATTCCGTTCCGATGAATCTGTCAGTTCGAATTTCAAGAAAAATCTTAACAGTCATATCTTCCTGACAGGCTAGCCAAATACTATACGCCCAAGGAGAGAGCCGTGCTATGCGCCTATTGCCTCACGAGAAGATGATCCATGCTTCTTTCAAAGTATTTCAAACTTGTTCAAGTATCAAAAACTTTGAAGGGGGTCTTGTAGAAGCATGAAAATTTTCAACAAATGAAGCCCCATGCGCCCAAGTCAGTAAAGCTCCATGCACCCAAGTCAGTGTAGCTCCATGTGCCCAGTCAATGAATCTCCATGCGCCCAAGACAGTATAGCTCCATGCGCCCAGTCAGTGAATCTCCATGCGCCCAAGTCAGTGAAGCTCCATGCGCCCAGTCAGTGAAGCTTCATGCGCCCAAGACAAGCTCCCCCAAAAGGAGGGCGCATAGCCTGAGACATGGCTATGTGCCCAAGCCTGACTCTGTCAAAACCATGATCAAAACATGTACGAAAGCACACGGCCACGTCAGTCTCCATGAGCAGTCGTGCATTGAAGCATGTGGCCACGTCAACACCACGACCAACCCACGATCTCGAAGCCTGTATGCGCCTACATCCTACGCGCCCAAAGCAGGACTATGTGCCCACATAAAAACCAACGTATTTCCTCATATGGGCGCATAACATCGTTCCAGCTCGAGAACGACTATAAAAGGGGGGCCTCATTCCTCTTCAAAATACAGAACGGAGAGCATTTTCAAGAGCTAAATTGCTGCACTTCTTGTCAGTGAGCCGAGAGTTAGCAAATTTCTTAGGTTTTCTCCTACTTTTGTAATCGAAGTGTCAACGGAGTAAAGGAGCAACTGCCGCTCGATCTCCATCGTTATATTCTCCAGAATTCTTTTTTGTACTCGGGGATCCTCAGTGCAGGATCTCTCAGGCGTACTTGATTTATGGTGCCTTGCGCCAATAAAAGAAAAGATAGCATTTTCTTCTTCTTTTTTATGTGTGTTCACAAAGGTGTGCATGGTTGCAACACCATTATGGAGCCTAAGATTTGGCTATAGCAAGGGCACGTACATCAGTACAAATGTGGCATCGTGTTTGAGTCGTCAATACAAGTTCCACAAGTCGGGATTGAGTCATCTCGAGTTAAGTCAGGAAGGACCGTAAGACAATGGTTAAGTCGTGTTGAAATATGAGACACGGCCTCGATGTTGGAAGCACGGACCAAATCGATGACACAAAATAAATCGTTGCGTCCCAAAGTAGGAGTCAGAAAGATAAGCACGAGTCGACACTCTGATGTTGTTGGCACGGGAAGGGTCTAAAGGCACAACGATAAGCAAGTTATCAGTGCAATGGCAAGGTGACGGTCTAGAGACACAAATAGGCCAAGAGTTCCTGTCCTAAATCGATCCTAAGGCAAGAATAGAAAGACATCATAAGGGATTATGTTGCACAAAGTAAATAAACGTATTGGTTTTGTATGGGTGGGTGAGGAGCTCACTCCACCAGTACAGTTGAGTACTGACACCCACACAGTTTCCATGTGCAGGCACAGGTAGAAGCTCATTGGCGTGGAGCTCGCTTGGATGCATCGATGCGTCGAGGCACGGAGTTTCTTGGCATTTTGAGGCGTGTGACCGCATGGAGTCTGGACTTAAATAAGACATAATGTATGTACATCGCCTATCTGAAGCATCCGCTGGCTCGTCCAATTGTAACTTAAGAGATGAAAGAGAGCTGAATGACTTGTAAAATGAGAGAAAAGTGAGCTTGAATGATTGTAATCTTGCCTATGCGCCTTTGTAATCTTATGTTCGTTATCAATAAAGACTATGATTTTGTTCCAATGTTTGTGTTGCCTTGTTTATCTAATATTTCTGCTTGGGACTTCTGTGCGACGACCCCGTCGCAAGCTGTTGTAATCGACTGTTATGAAATTGCCTTACACGAGTGCAATCTAGGCTCATGCGGCATCACGCCTTAGCGAGGACAATCGGTCCTACGGGAACGGAAAGTGACATAATGGTATCAGTGCACGATTGGTTGAACAAAAGTTAACTTCAAGTAAGCATAGTTGGCTAAATCAGGCTGGGCATATACACCAAAATTTACGTCGACCTTAGAAAAGTTATGTGCAGGATGCGAATCATCTCGAAATAGGAATGAATTTGACTTGATTCATAGAATATGGGATGGTTATTGATAAGGGTGCCATTAGATGATGTTATTATCGATGCGATATAGGTGAGCGTGCTTGGATTTTTAGGAACAGTTCGAACGAAAATTCAAAGTAATTGAATGATGAATCAAAACTTGTTTCGAGGATTTGTCAAATAACTTCATCCCTGAGTGGTGTATGGGATAGCCTCCGAGATGTCGATCGATTGAGGATATGGGGTACCAACGAGTCTATCAGCATACGACGAATACACAAAGTCTTAAAAAGAGTGTTTCAAAGTTAGTCATGACTTGATAGCTAGCATGAATTTGATTTGAACGAACGAAGAAAAATGACGTACATCAGATTGGGATTACGTAGAGCGCAAAATGTAAAGTGATAATAAAAGATAGATTGAATCGAAGAAAAGTTAAGGTGTACGAACGGATGAATCGATCGAAGAAATCGATATGAATCGTATACGAAAATTTAGCACAATTGGATGATAGCGTGCATGGAAATAATTCAAATATTTGTGAATGACTCTAAGGATTGGAATAGATGTTGCTCGATAATTTGAGTTAGCATAGATCGATGCATTTTAAGAAAATATGTTGTTTGATGACTTAAGATAGACGGATGAATATATGTGATTATGGGTTTGAACGAATTGATCATGTGAGTAGTTCGAGGATTATTGATCGAATTTTGATCTTAAATATCGAGGAGATTGTGGTATATCCAATTCGGATGATAGTATTTGTTGTACGATTCAAAATTTATTGCAAAGGAAGATCATCAGGTTATGCATATCATCGATGGTATTGAGGCGTATCAAATATCAATGTAAGATAACTTGGGGGTACTCTAATTTGGGGAATGACGATCGTGTAAAGTGTTATTATTTTGGATGGATGCTATACTTGAGATTTTGATTGAAATGAATGCTTAGATAAAAATGATCGTGTCTTGATTGCTTCGAAGATAACCACAATGTCGACGATCTTATCTTGCACGAGCGCAACTCTAGCCTCGAACATGTGTTACGTCAGATTTTGGGTGATCGTTCTGCATGAGCGCTGACATGGTGATTCATGTCGCGGGAATGATCGAACTCGGGAGATCAGGGCATGGCAATTTAGATTGCTTCGGCTTGTGGTTTGATGCGAAGGTGAATTAGAAGATTGTTCGGACTTGTGATTGACGGTTAAGAAAACTTGAGATTGAGTAGATCTAATCTGCGTATCGAAAATGAATTAGTCTAGGCTCAATGCAAGAGTTATACCCCGATGAGAATGATTATCCTGCGGGAGCATTGGCATGGTGATTTCATGTCCACTGCGGATAATCAGACTTGCGTAAGATTGGGCATGACATATTGTTATACTAGACGACCTTGTGATCGAATACGTAAATTGTGATAAGTGACTTAAGGAATATGGAATGAGGATTATGGTTTAGTGACAAATCATGTCGTAGCATGATTGACTTGGGAAGGATGGATAGGTGGATTATATTGAACGTGTTCAAAGAGATAGACTACGCAAATTGCTTGTTGGATGAGCGATATTAATTTGTCGAAAAATTGGTTGAGCGAACTTATGGTAGGATGGCTTTGCTGAATGACTCGGACCCCTTGGACTAAGTATTGCAAGTGCGAATAGGAGGAATCTATGCTCGAAGTTTAGAAATCAGAGTGATACGAGCTTGGGTAGAAAGTCCCGTACTATCAACTTTGGTTTGACCTTAGGATTCAGGTCAGTATTGATATTATTGTTGAAAAACTATGATTCCAATACTGATATTGACTTTAGCCTGGAGAGATGGCCTAGCGGTTAGGCGAGACATCCATTTTTCGAGAGATAATATCGATACGATTGATCTTACGGATTGATAGGATTGGGGAATGGTATTGATGGATAGAATGATTCATAAGTATGGAAATCCCACTTATGAGGCTTGGTTGAAATGCATATATTTTAGGGACGTCTGAATATGTGCACGATCCGACTCGAGTGAGAATAACGAATTCGCTTTCACGAGACTTGGTTGAAATGTATGTATTTTGGAGATGCTTGAAATATGTGCACGATCCAACTAAGTGATACGTTGAATTCAAGTGAGACTAAAGAAACGGAAAGGGTATCGAGGATTTCAAAATAATGGGTTTCAAGGAAAAGATTGATGGTAGTACAATTGTTGGATTGAAATAAACTTGGATGTTAATAGAGGCATTGATGCAAGTCAAGATTCAAAGATTGGTTAAGATAAGTGTGTACTCAGTGAGTTTCGAGGACAAAACTTTTTTTGAGTGGTGTATAATGTAATGTCCCGTTCCGCTCAGCTCAATCGGAGGAATCAAAACGCAAACGACGTTTGAACTTAACCATACAACGGCCCGCTCGAAGTCCTGCTCGGTCGAGGCAACTCCTCACTCAGGTGGGTGGCTTCGGTAAACTTGCCTCACCTTGGCCTTTACACTAATAAAATAAAAGTTTTTAAATGCACAAGTAGGCTTGATAGTAAAAGAGACGAATCCACATAGCTAAGGAAATAATCCCAAATTGGGTCAGACTGAGTTAGAACATGGAAAAGGTTCCACGACAAACTTAGAAATATCGCACGATGTGCTTTCAAAATGACACTCGATCCTTCGTCCCGTGGCTTGGGAGAAGAAAAGTTGGTCTAAGTTGCCACAAAGCTTTGAACTTAGCCTAAGTCATAGGCGTCGCACATATAGATGCTTGATAAAGCAAGCACGTTCCCATCGTCCAAGGTTTGGCATAGCCTTTGCTCATCCCACGGGTTAAGTTGTATCGCACGGCTTATGGCATAAGTCTAGGCACCCAAAGAACTTGGTTATTCAAGTCGAACGCATGCACATCACGTTCCCACGGTACAAGGCTTGACATAGGCTTTGCTCATCAAGTTGTGGCACGATTAAGTTAGACAAAGTTATGCTGGTCCATCGAAGTCATGCAAGCATTGTTCCACGATTTTTGCGGTTGTTCTAGCCCTATAGCCCCACGATAGCAAGGCTCGTCATATAAAGTATGACTTGGGCGATAGTGTCGCATAGAACACAAATCAGTCTAAGGTATGAGCCATGGTCGATTCAAGGATATGTATACCATGATCTATGGGACACAAAAGAACATATTTTTTAGGTCTATCTGGAAGGCTATGCAATAGCCGTTCCCTGTATTTTAAAAAATGTAAAGTACACGCGACCATTTTTCACTGAGATCGATCCTGTGGCTTGGGAGTCACGTATGAAGAATGGAAAGTATGGACATAGGTGATGAAGTATAAGGAAGAGAAAGCAAGTTGTCATCTGTAGGCCTTGCATTTATGTCGAGTCTAGAAGTCATCGCAGGTGCGTGGTCATGGACAACTTGTGCACAAGGGGTAGTCTTCCTCGACATGATCGTCGGGGCTACGTGATTATGTCATTCTTGGGAGAAGCGAGTTGGCTAAAGCAGGATGCTGGATGTACCGCATAGGAGATTCGAAGCTTCCACGGGCTAGCTATCCTTTGGATGATCGCCGTCAATCCTTAGCCAAGTCCAAGATAGCTTGACATTGCTAGTGACCTTTCATATAGATGAGTCAGTGTACTAAGCGGCAATCCGCATACACGGTGTCGGTCGAATCAAAGATAGCATAAGCACAACACAAATTAAGTTAAGAAGGTGTGCACGATTGCAACACCATTACGGAGCCTAAGATTTGGCTATAGCAAGGGCACGTGCATCCGTACGAATGTGGTGTCATATTTGAGTCGTCAACATAAGTTCCACAAGTCGAGATTGAATCGTCTCGATTTATGTCAGAAAGGGCCGTAAGGCAAAGTTGGTTAAGTCATGTTGAAATGTGAGGCACGGCCTTGGTGTTGGAAGCACGGACTAAGTCGATGACAAAAAAAATCATTACGTCCCAAAGTAGGAGTCGAAAAGACAAGCACGAGTTGACACTCTGATGTTGTTGGCATGAGAAGGGTTTAGAGGCACAACGATAAGCAAGTTATCAGTGCAATGGCACGGTAATGGTCTAGAGGCACAAATAGGCTAAGAGTCCCTGTCCTAAAATCGATCCTAAGGAAAGAATAGAAAGCAATCATAGGGGATTATGTTGCACAAAATAAATGAATGTGTTAGTTTTTTATGGATGGGTGAGGAGCTCACTCCACCAGTACAGTTGAGTACTGACACCCACATAGTTTCCATGTACAGGCACAGGTAGAAGCTCGTTGGCGTGGAGCTCGCTTGGATACGTCGAGACATGGAGTTCCTTAGCATTTCGAGGCATACGACCGCATGGAGTATGGACTTGTACGGAACATAATGTATAGACATCGCCTATCTGAAGCATCCGCTGGCTCGTCAAATTGTAACTTGAGAGATGAGAGAGAGCTGAGTGACTTGTAAAATGAGAGAAAATTGAGCTTGAATGATTATAATCTTGGCTACATGACTTTGTAATATTATGTTCCTCAATAAAGACTCTGATTTTGTTCCAATGTTTTTGTTGCTTATTCAATATTTCTGCTTGGAACTTCTGTGTGACGACCCCGTCGTAAGCTGTTGTGATCGGCTGTTATGAAATTGCCTTACACGAGTGCAATCTAGGCTCGTGCGACATCACGCCTTAGCGAGGACGATCGGTCCTACGGGACCGAAGCATCACAGAATCGGACTCAAAGAGGAAAACCCAAATCCAGCACGACCTACTAATAAGTAAAAATAAGGTCGAGCCAGAATTGGGTATGGGTCGGATCCGGGTTGGCCCTTTTTTTGGGAAAAAACTAAAAAATGGTTGGACTTTAGGGGGGCATGTGCTTTGGAAAAGAATAATTATTAAAGAAATATATTTTATTTATTTGAGAAATTTAATATGATATTTTTATGGAAATTTTTTACTTTCATCCCAATTGTACTTACATCCCACTTTTTAATTTTATTAGACTTACATTCCACTTTTCGTTAAAAACATTCATTTTGTCACGTATAATATTCATTTTGTTACAAAAAAAATTCGTGACAAAAAGTGGGATATAAGTCTAATAAAATTAAAAATTGAAATTGAAGTACAAATTCATATTAATAAGTAGGATGAAAGTCAAAAAAATCCCTATTTTATTTCTTTTTTAGAAAATCTAAAAAGGTGAAAGTACATATTTTATCTTCAATTTGATCTTCGATTTCATTCTTTTTTTGAATCTTTGTTTCAGTCTTCGATATCTTCAAATCTTCATTCTTTAGCTCTTGTATCCTCCTCTACAGTAAGAGATTGAAAGTCCAATTAATTAACGTTAGCATTTTCATCTCTTAAGTGTTGAGTCCATTTTTTGTGTGCACAAATCCAATATTTAATGCCCAAAATATATGGTAGTATCTTGCTTCTCTCCTTACTTAGTATCACGCTCAGTCCCAAAGTATGTAGGACCAGCACGTGACTATGCCAGCTAGTATGCCTACGAAGGCTACCCCAATATATGGAACCTAAGAATACATACTTACGTTGCATATGAACTCCAGCTCATAAGGTATATCAATGGGTCATATTTATAATAATTGATCTCATCCACAAAATAAAGACGATAACTAAGCAAGAAGCAACAATGATATATAAAATACAGAAATAATAATTCAATAGTACTGATAGTCGGGTGGAGACAAATACACTACCAAATGACTATTATAAAGTGAAAGCAGGAAATAGTCCAAACACATAATGCAATAAAGGAAATAACATAAATAGATAATCCAACTAAAATAAAAACAAGGGAACTCCAAAGACAATAGCTCCTCGTCCACTAGAGCCTAATTAGGTCTAGGTCCATACTCCTCCTAATACTCATGGTCGTCCAAGCTTGGAAGAAAATAAAATCCTCAGAGGGACGTAGCAAGAAATAAACAATATGCTACTATAAATTGAGATATAAATACAGATATACAAAAAGGGTGTTTCTAACCATTTAAGTGCACAATTTGAGGACAACTTTCTTTCGCGTGGACATAGATAGGCTAATAAGAATTGTATATATAATACAAGCGGTCATTTGTAATAGTACATAACGTTCAGTGAACGTCTATCACATTCGCTCCCGGATTTCGTATATCCAATTTTTTGATATTTAAATTTTTTCTTGAAAATCAAATTTATTCTATGTTTTGTATTATTGTGTATCATGTTTGCTATATTTTTTGTGCGATTTGGATTTCGTTTTGATATGACAGACTACCCTAGACATGTAGAATATCCTTTGGCAATGCCATAAACCCGTGCTAAGATTCGTGCATAGAACAACATCCTGAAGTCTTTTTCGAAAAGGGGAATTGACAATCATATTGAAAGATTCGACGATATTCCACATAAATTTGTCGAATATTCAGTATGGCTGCCAATAACTCTTCACATTAGTTATTACCCACTTTTTTCTTTACCTAATGGTTTCTTGGTTTTCTTTCCAACGGCTGAGATATGTTTGGGAGGCATGGATTGGTGATATGGCCAATCAAGAGGCTAGGATTAATCCCTTCCCTCTATATCCTTCTCTATTTTCTCTCTCTTCCTCCTTTCTCTCTTTCCATTCTCTCTTTTTATTTGTCTTCCTCTCCATTTCTCAAGCAAGAGCTTGGAACTTGGCCATGAGGCCTATATTGTGGCTTTGGAATCCCTCTTGGTGATGGAGTAGAAGATTAGGCATGAACTAGGCAAGTACATCTTGCTCAAAATGATGACCTTGTTTTATTTTCTTTTGTTTTTTGGTATTCATGCTTAAATATAATCTGAAGTATGTATATTATATTTTTTGTTTTGGTCCTTGCTTTTGAGTTTTAGTTCCCCAAAACCCATTTTTATGGAGTATTTTGAGGAATTCGTCTTTCAAATCTCAAAATTTGTGAAATTATAATGCTTCCATGTTGTAAGAGAATTTGACTTCATAAAATTTTGACCTTTGAAATGTCGAATTTTGATTTAAAATAAAGTTTTCATGCCGAAACAAGTTTTGGGAATTTTTATGTCCCGGCTGTTGTGTCAGTCCAGAAAATCCGAAGGTATTCTGCAAAAATCTGATGGATTTTCTAAATTTTCACCTAGGAACTTATTGCGTCATTTTGGATCTTCCTACAATATTTCACAAAAATTTGTCAGATGATCCGAATTTGTCTATTTAGCCTATTTTAGGCTATTTTTGGTTCGTTCTTGCAATTTTCTTGATTATTTTGACTTTATATGTTGATCTTTGGTTTCTTATATACTTGACACAGGTTCATGAACTTCACGAAATCGTAAAAATACATGTTATGTGTTTAACCTATTACAACTTGCCATTGGACAATTAAGTGTGAGTATTGTCCAATGTATCATGTGCTATGAGATATGATAAATTTGCTAGTGATAACTCGTGAATAGCTCGTACTCATTGCTCGTCATTCTAGGGCAATTCTCTCATGTCCACGACTTGATAATCGTGATGACAACGTGTAGAATAAACAACTAGTTAATCTTACTTAGTACATTAAGGATAGCCTCACTACCAGCAACTCCGATCGCTAAGGGTCGCATGAGGCATGGACAACCTCGATTAGTGTGGGCTCCAGACCTACCAAGTTCGTGTACTGCGACACTTTATGTTTAGTTCATATGTTATGTTTCTTCAGTTAAACGTTTACGCTATGATATATGTTACAAGCGCTTACTCGACCCATTAGCGATCCGGGTACCCGTAGTGCAAGTGATAGCGAAATTCCTCAACTTGCATTCTTAGTAATTAAACTTTGTGATAACCCTAGTTAGTTAACTATATCAAGCCGTAGGAATGATAGGTCATGCTATGTTGTTTTTCTTATCTTTATGTTTGCATTTAGTTATTTGTCAGTGCGTGGTTAGATTACTAAGTTCTTCTCGGGTAACAATCTGCAACCCCGGTCCTTATTTGGTTTACAGATTATAGTCCTTCTCCAGAGTAGTTTCTATGATGTCTTGTCTCTCATTGTCTTTTCATGCTCCTTATTTATTTATGTTAAGTATTTTATTTCAGTTGTCTCTATTGATTTATCGAGAAAAGTGCATTGGTACCGCACAAATCTCGACCCGTATTTATTTATTTATTTATGTCTCTTTATTGTTGTGGGTTTTGTCACTCACCTTGGGCTCATTTGTGGTACTTGTTGCATGGGGTTATGACCCCACTTATTTTGTTTGGCCAGATCTACCTAAGGAGCGAGAGGATCTTACATTTCTCCAGCTGGTTTAATATAACTTGATTACTTTAATGCAAATAAATTTATAAAATCTTTTAACAATCCATAAAATATTATAAATAGTAATCTAACATATTATATCGTTTAATTCACCCTCTTACAATACACTTTATATGTTAATTATTTTAAGGGATCTTTATAGATATGTAAATTACCGAAATACCCTTTAGGCTAGTTTATATGTTCATTAATGAATTCTTATCAAAATAAATTGAATTTTCCCCAAATCCATTAATATATATATATATAATATAGATGGGGAAGAAGCAGTGGCAGCCGTACGGACTCCGTCCGTCGGAGGAGCCTCCCCTGCTCGCCGTAGCCCCCCCACCCCCCTCGTGGTCGGGTGGTTCTGCTGGCCGGCCGGCCCCCTCGGTCTGGCCGCGTTGCCGGGCTTCTTCTTCCCTTTCGGAGCCCCCTCCCTTTCCCATCCTCCCCGCCCCCCCGGTCAGTCGAGGTCCGCCTAGCCGGACGTCTTTCTGCCGAGCAGCTTCCCCCTTCCTTTCCATTTCCTCTCCTCCCCCTCCTTCCTAGGCGACGCCGTCCCCCCGGAGTCGGCGCGCCCGGGCGCGACGCCGGGCGTCTAGTCCTCCTCTACCGTCGGTGGTCCCCCCAGACTCTCCTTCGACCTCCCTCGGTCCTTAGCCGGGGTCGAGCAACGCTCCACCAGGACCCACCCCCTTTCCAGCATATCTTACCCTCGCCGCCCCTCTTTCGTGGCCGGAGCCCCATCCTCTCGCCGTTCCTATCGCAGCTCCCCCTTCCGCGGTGGCGTCCACCCCTTCGGAGGTGGCCGCTTTTCTCTACATCCAGTGGCCGGCGTCCTCGGCTCCCGGCGGCCCTGTGGCGGTCTCCGCCTCAGCCCTTCCTGCCCAGCCGGCGGTCTTTTCGGCGTCGACGGCCCCTCCTCTTTTCCCCCAGAGTTGGACGATGACTCGTTGTCCGCTCCCCGCTACGAGCTCCGGCGATCCTTTTGCCGTGTGCGGGAGGGACCCCCCATAGCCGGTGGTAGGCCACCGGCTGCCCGGAGGTCGAGCCCCCTGCTCCCTCCCCCTGCGGTGTTGCCAATCTCTCTCCCGTCCGCCTCACCCCCTCCCTCCCTTTCTCCTAGCTCTCCTTCTTCCTGCCCCCGTCCGCGCCGCTCCGAGCCGATCCCCCGGTCGGAGCTCTGCCCCGGTCCCCCTCTCGGCCCCCCATGCCTGAGCATTCGGCTCCGGGCCCCCGCCCCCACCGGGCCTCTTCGGACCACTCCGAGCCGGCCCCGTCTCCACCGTCGGAGCCCCCCGGCTCCGGGCGCCGACCTGGGGGAGGGTCCGAGGCTTCCCGAGCCGTGCGCCCCCCACCTTGGGCAGAACGCCTCCCTCCTCGGTCAGTGCGCCCTCATTGGGCCGCGAGCCCACACCCCCTAACGCTTCGGGCGGTGTTCCCGTTCCCCCCCACTTTGCTTTTCAAATTTTGAATTTTCAATAATTTGGAAATTTGAATTTTCGTAATTGCGAGATACTTCCACTTTCGGGCATAGCACCCGTTCACCCTCCCATGGGTTCGACCTAGCGTATCATTTTGAATTTCGTAATTTCGATTTGAAATTTAGATGCTCTACTTTTTCTATTGTTCTACCTTGTCCAACAGGGTCCATTTGGTGTTTTTCGGTCCTACTAGCGTCTGTAATGCTCTCTCCGAGCTTCCTTTATTTCAATAAAATGTTTGTTTGATAATATATATATATATATATATATATATATATATATATATATATATATATATATATATATATATATATATAAACATCCTAAAAAGGAAGCTTACAATTACTCTATAAGCAAATATGACTATTAACTACCTACCTATTAACTAAATCCCACATCTCTTGAATCACCAATTCTTACTTCAATCTTCTCATCACTCTTATTCTTTCTCAAATTTATCCACTAGTGATTATCTATATAAAATTCAAAAGCCAATAAAACTAAGGGTGAACTATAGGTAACTTAGATTCTAAATCATATAGGTTCAAAATTCTTACAAACCCAACTAAATATGAAATTATCTGTAGGGTATACTTAGTCCGAGCCATTCTCCTAAAGATCAAACAATCCTAATTGTGAATGAGCACTTACCTTCCTATATCTCCTAGAGTCATTTTACTTAATCGCAGGCTCGTAGTAGTATGACTAACTTAATACTACTACGAGTTCATAATAGATATCTCAGTCACAATTCTCCTTTATTGATATCCTTCGTATTATTCTATATCTCTGATCCTTTGACCTGATATCTGCCTTGATCATTAATCTTTCATGTTCCCTCGATTTGATCCTTGTGTCCTTTAACTTTCACGGGCACTATTCCTAATCCTTTCGATCATCTTGTTTAGGTTCTGCTGATGGCAGGTCAGCAATCTTCTGTCAGGCCAGTTATGGAGGATCAGTCTCAGCATTCAGAGACAGAGTTTAGAGATGACCCGAGGGTAGAGGTGTCAGTTCAGCCTGATCAGCCAGCAGGGTCAGTCCTGCCAGAGTTCAGCTTCACCGGCTACCCCGGCAGTCCAGCAGTATATGGCTCAGGTACCAGTTCAGCAGCAGCAGGTCAGAGCAGCAGTTCCGAGATATGGGCAGGCATAGTTTGGTATGTTAGAGCAGGTTTTGGCTGAGGGCAGTCATGTTGTAGGTATTGTCCTATTCTTCTTCCACTCTTATTTATCTCTTGGGTTACGCATATTTGGCAAATTTCTCTTCTGTCTTCGTATCTTGAGATATATGATATTTATCACATGTCTCGACTACGAAGATACGTCCTGGATAGAGTCATATCTTGGACTAAGTCATTGGTACCGACTTACTTTGAGACTTGATCCTTATCTATTTTGGGAGTCAGCGTAGGCCATCGAGGACGGTTTCTACTCAACTGACTCAGGAGACATATTTATTTATATGCCTCCATCCCTTCTTGATTGTGGTTGTGTTATTGCTTACGCATTTACTTATATTACTGTTGTCTTTATCTTACCCGCATGCCATGCTTTGTTTTGATTGTCTTGATTTTTCAGCACTTTGGTTTGGTTTTCATGTTTGACTAGATTTAGGAAATTCCGAGGACAAAATTTTTTTAAGTTGTGGAGAGTTGTGAGACTCGTCTCACAGTATCAGTATTTATATACGGATACGTATTTTGTAGTATATTTTGTATTTTATTGGTTTTCGTAATGCTTTAAATTTTTTTCCAACTTATAGATTTTCTCCTTGGCCGACATACCGCCATTATACCGGTGTATACCGACGGTATACCGTCCAGACAGATTTTTATATTTTAGATATTTTTAATTCCAGATATTTTTATGAATAGTGTTTTCGATATTTTCGTAAATAGTATTTTAGATATTTTAATGAATAGTGTCTAGATATTTTCGTGAATAGTATAGATGCATCCTTTTACCCAATAGATATTTGGTTTTGTTTGAATGGCCATGATTGATTTAGATTTTGACATGGATCACCATCCGACGGTTAAGATTAATTCCCCATTCTATATATACCCTTTCACTTTCTATCTTCTCTCTCTTTTCATTCTCTTCACTCTCTCTTGATTTCTTCTTCTCTTCTCTCCCCCTTGGAGCTTGCCAAGAGCTTGGCCTTGAGGCCTAGAGTGTGGTTTCGTACCCCTCTTGGTGGTGGAGTAGAAGATTAGGCTTGGAGCTTAACCTAGGCAAGTACATCTTGCCAAATTCATGAACAATATTGTTTTGTTGTCATTTTTGGTTTTCTTGGTATTAAATGCTTAGAATTGTTCTAAACTCATTTTTTTAAGAATGTTTTCCTTGTGATTCTCGTCTATATTTATGTTTCTAAATTTGGTTAGAACTAGATTTTGATTTTCTGTTAAAATCCAATATTGACTTAGTAGAAAACTCGGTATCAAGAGTGATACTAGTGTTACCATCATGGATCTTGGTCACATATTCATATATGAGGCCCTTACATAGCTTGTATATATAGATTTTGAGTTTGGTGAAAATCGGAACCCGTTTCGACATCTCGAGAACCTATTTTTGGAGTATTTTGAGGTATTGTTCTATCAAATATTTGAATTTGTGAAAACTAATACTCCTATATTGTAGGGAATTAAGTTTTATGTGATTTTGACTTTTGAAAATCTGAATTTCGATTTAAAACGAAGTTTTTATGGCCGAAACAAGTTTTGAGTTTTCAAAAATCAACTTTCTGTGACGGTTCGGA
This sequence comes from Iris pallida, assembly GCA_029216955.1. NCBI lineage: Eukaryota > Viridiplantae > Streptophyta > Magnoliopsida > Asparagales > Iridaceae > Iris > Iris pallida. Next base: position 7,293,713 of record JANAVB010022597.1, read on the forward strand.
AAATCCATCGGAAATTCGCGGAAATCCGTCGAAAAATCCGAACTTGTACCACAAAACTTGTTGTGACACTGCGGAAAATCCGTTGGTAATCCGCAGTAATCCGCCGAATAATCCGGTTAGGCTATTTTTGTCTGTTTTTGTCCGTTTCTGTCCATTTTTGTCCGTTTTTGATATTTTCTTCGACTATAATGATTTCTTAACATGATTAGATGATCTTGCATAGTTAAAGAATGATTGTACACCCTATATACACTTGACACTAGTGCATGTTCAATCATTTTTCTATGAAATGTACTTAGCTTTAATTATTCTTTCCCACATGCCATGATATGTCTTTTTGATAGATTCTTTCATACAAGCTATGATAATTGTTGCCATGTCCTTCTTTGCTTACATAATAGTGGCCCGTCGTGGCACACTCTTCTTACATGTCTTCTTTGCTTACTAGATAGTGGCTCGTCATGGCGCACTCATGATACATGTCCTTCTTTGCTTACATGATAGTGGCCTGTCATGGCGCACTCCCTATAGTGGCTCGTCGTAGCGCACTCCTAGCTTCCAGTTTATTATATTTTCTTGTTGTAGCTTGTTATAGTGCACATTCTTGCTTTTGTCCAGTCTCGTATGTCTCATGTCTAGGATGGATTCTGCGAAATGCCACACCCGGAATCCAACAAGAAAATATTAAGGACTAAACAACTAGCTTGATTACTTAGATCATTAAGGATTTCCCAGTTACCAGTTGCCCAATTGGTCTTGGTCTTATATATATATTCATGGGATTTGGAGCTATCTGTCATGATGAGCACACTTCTAGCGCACCGTTGAGTGTTGTACCGGGTACATTTGTCTCCTGGACGATGTACCTATTATTATATGTCTTAGGGTACATTTGTCTCCCGGGCGATGTACCCACTATTATGGGATACATTTGTCTCCTGGGCGATGTATCCACTATATACCATTGCATCCTTGGCTTGGATCATTCAGGTAGCAGCAGGCAGGTAGTTGGACTTGGATTTCTCAAACTTGCATTTGTTAGTAATTAGGATTGTGATAACCCTAGTTAGCTAATATATAAAGTCGTACTCATTGCTTGGCCGTGTTGGTTGTATGGAGTCCAGTCTAGTCTAGTTGGTCTAGGCAGTGTCTGGATTTATTTATTTCAGTACATCATTGTTATGCTTTACTTTTGTCGGTAAATGATTAGAGATTAAGTCCTGTTCAGGAGAAGGGTTACAATCCCGGTCATTGTTTGGTTTACGGATTGTAACTTGGGTTCCGAAATAGTTCCTAAGTCATCTAATCATTTGTCGTTCTATATAGACCTAACATGCTCACATGCTCCAGTTACTTAACATGCTCACCTATCCAAGTTATCTAACATGCTCACATGCTCCAGTTACCTAACATGCTCACATATTCCAGTTACCCTACATGCTCACACGTTTTAGTTATCTTACATGTTCCAGTTATCTTATATACTTACATGTTCAGTTTAATTCACATGTCCATAGTTTATATTATGTCACATGTCCATTACTTTATGCTACATGTTGCTTTACTTATTATCTTTTCTATTCTCGGGTTAAGTGCATTGGTAGCGCACGAGTCTCGATTTGCTTTTACTTATTTATGTCTCTATCCGTTGCTATGATTTGCATGCTGGTTTTAGTTCATAGTTTGGCTTCCTTTGTGGTACTTGCTATTGGGGGTCTGACCCCACTGGTTTTATTTGGCCAGATATGGTAGAGATGCCCGAGGATCTTCCGTACCTTCCACTCGTTGGTGATTACCCAGAGCACCAGCGTACCTGAGTGGGTTCCTTATTTTCACCTACTAGTTATGTACATTATTCTTTTGAGGCTTTTCGCCACCGAGCACTTGTTCAGCTCGTGTTTGGACTTAACATTTAGCCTACGGGCCAGAACATGATTTGCATTATTCTAGACTATAGCTAGAGCTTATCATGTATGACTATTACTCTTGCTAGTCTTCACTCTGTATTACTAGCTTCATGATCATTGATATATGATAGTTTGGGATGCTTTACTATTTTATATTCCAGTTGATCATACTTCTTGTACTTTACATATTTGCTTGTGATTGAGATACCTAGGATTCTTGACCTAGGATTGCCTGTTGGATTGTAGTAGTAACCCCCATGTCTATACAGCTTATACGTTATTTTAGAGTACTGGAGTACTTTGGTATACGTAGCTGGCCTGGTCCGTCCCTACTTGCCAGTATTCTGGTTCTGGGCCGTGACAGATTTATTGCTTTCGTTCTTCGAACTTCGCATTTAATATCAAACTCGGAAGAGAAGGGTAGAATGTTGATGCGTTGCTTGTGCGATTTTAGGTGATCATGTAGGCACCGTCTAGCGTAACAAGACCTTTTCTTTCTCGCCTCAAACAATCAAGGTGAGTGGCTGGACCCTTCTCCCCCTTTGGCCCTCTTATTCTCCAATCAATCGTGGAATGTTAGTTGAATATGCAAAGGACACGAATGCTTAATTTCTATGAACTGTTGCACGATTTCTTACGTACACTTACTATAGAACTATTATGCCATGAAATTGCTACATGCTTTCTTATGTACATCTGCTATAGAACTGTCATATCATAAACTGCTACATGCTTAATATGTTATGCTTGTTATAGAATTGTGATAACCAAAGTTCATTAAATAATTATCGCCAAAATACGGCAAAACAACGATAAAAATGGTTAAATTTCTCACGAATTAAAGATCATGCTGGAATAACTAGTATAGCCTAGCATGGTCATGGATAACTTGTGCAAAAGGAATGGCTCCCTCGAACGATATCCCGATACACGGGATCGATTCGGCCTAGGAGGAAGCAAAAGATAGATGTGCTAGATATAAGCAAAACTGGTTATTCGACGAACTTTCAGCGGAGCTCGCTACTTCCACTGAAAGGTACGTCGTCTAAACCCAGCTATAGACCAAGATGGCTTGTGATGTCAGTGACCTTCACATATACAAACCGCACACACTATGCTAGTAAATGATAATAATTAACAGGGAAGAACATCATAAGCTCCACATTGCATGACACACTCTGCCGTGGGTAAGTCCGACCATAATTTATGTTTTTATGCCTATCAAATGCTTGCATACAATTTACTAGGATAGCTAGAAAGATCACTGAATATATATATATATATATATATATATATATATATATATATATATAAATATATATATATATAATATATATATATATATATATATATATATATATATATATATATATATATATATATATATATATATATATATATATATATATATATAATATATATATATATATAATATATATATATATATATATATATATAAAAATATATATATATATATATATATATATATAGCTTAGAATTTATATATATAGCGTAGAATTTAATTAGTCATGCACCAATACATGTCAATGTAATGATCCTTGCTCTCCATAGGTGCTCCGAAGCAACAAGGAAGTGCCTTTCAGCTAAATGTGACACTAGTGTGTTATGAAGCCTCTTCTATGTGCCGAAGGATTGTTTCAAATTCTTTTTGTAGGCACTATATTCAGTACAAAAGAAGATGGCTCGACTCCCCACTACAACAGGTGTTTTGAAGTATTTTAGTTATATATATAAAAAAAATGGGATATAATATATGGAACGACTATCTCGTCAGCATTCATTTTGTAATTGAGTCAAGTTGTAAGCCCGCGTGGCAATCATTGGAATAGAGTCTTGTAAATGATATTTATTATCAATGAAAATAAAAGTTCCTTAGTTTCAAATGTGTTGTTCAGTTTCTCTGCATACCGATTAGATGTTGTATTTCGGATAACCTTATGACTATGCCTTGTGCGAGCACAACTTAGGTTCGTATAGCATTACGCCTGGAGAAAGACTATCGATTCTCAGAATCAGGATGTGACGTAATGGTATCTGTAACTACCATTTTTCTAAAATGAGGATAATTTTGAACTTTTGCAAAATTGATCATGTTAGTTATTAAATAATGGATTTAAATCATGTTAGTGATAAATTGATAAATTTTGATTATTTTAATATTATTTAAATTGATGCATTGTAATTTTATTATTTGCTAATGAAACCTTAGAATAACTTAGCCTAGAGACTAACTATGACCATGGGAACTTGTTTGAAAGATTAGATGACTTAATTTAGACTCTAATCTAGCTAGAGTGTCCTTTAGAAACTAATTAGTGATTTAAAACATTAGCCACTTTGGGCCTTTCCCTTAAGGGGCCTTAAATAGACATGTTAGGAAGGCTTTTAGCCATGTACACCCAACCAAACCCTAGCCTACACCCCATGGCCGGCCAAGAAACCCTTCCCCTCCCTATTTAACGTCTACATAGCCTCCTTCCTTCCTTCTTTCATAGAAACCCTAACCCTAATTTGTGTTCTTTCCCAAATTTGCTCCCTTTCATCAAATCAACTCCAAATTCAACCAAACCAATTGCAAACCACTCCCCTTGAGTAGAGGAGGTCTCTATTGGCTAGCTAGGAAGGATTTGGAGCAATTTGACCATTGGAATTGGTGGGAGAACTTTGCAAGAGGATTTTTATTGGGATTCCAACTCCTAATTGGTAAGAGCCTCTAAACCTATTGAATTTCTGTTTTCTTTCCATAGATGCATTCATTTAGGATCCCCCTAGTATTAGGTCTAGTTTGGCTCGAAATTGGATCCATTTGGGGTGCGTATCGGAGGAGTATCGGATATGTATCTTAAGTGTTCGATGAAATTTCCCATAGGATGTTTTGATCTCCAATTTCTAAATAAATTATATATTTGGGTTGCTAATATACTGTAGATGATACGTATAGGACTGAGGTAGAATTGAAGTGTTTTGATAGGTATAATTGGCCTCGGAGAGGCTTGGGGTGTTCTGTGCACTGTTCACTAGTTGCCCTGCTACCCGAGGCCTTGATCTCTACCTTCACTAGTTTATTCTACCACCTAACCACTCTAGGGGCTAGCCTAGGTGACTAACATTAGACCCTAGGAAGTAGGGCTTTGAGCCATTGCAAATTCTTGCCGAGGCAGACCCCACAGATTTGCTCTATGTAGTAGCTTAGCAGCAGATAGCAGCAATTGGCCTTAGGCCATGGTTTGGTGATCGAGAATGAGTGTGAGAGTGGGGGCTCTGCTAGGTGGTCCTGTGCATTTGGGTGCACATGAGAAGGGAGTTGCACTCCCTGTGTATAGGGAGTAGTGGCTCGAGTTTTCCTTGGCATTGGCCATTTGGCTTTATGCCACATAGTTTATGTGTGAGTGTGTGCAGACCTGTGGCAGTAAGTATGACCCTGTGGGTTGTGTTAGAGTAGTGTCTTGGTTAGTTATTAGAAGATATGTTACTTAGGAGGGTTAGTTGAGGGGTTAGCATCATATATCAGTGTATCATAATTTTGGAGGGAGTATCAGAGGTGAAGGGTCGGGTAGCTTGACTGGGTTGGGTTTGGCCATGTATATTGAATGAGTGCTAGTATCCTAAGATTCATGTGTGAGTGTCAAATATATCTGTGTTAGTATTAGTATTAGTGTTAGTGTCAATTAGGAAGTAATGGGAAGTTAGTGAATGCTAGTAAGAGAGTGAGGGATTAGGCAGTGTATTCATAAGGGGGATGAGAGTGTCCATGTATCTGTGTATCAGAAGTCAGAGAGAGGGAGCTCCTGCAGTATACAGGAACTGCACAGGGAGTCCCTGTTCAAGTAATGGGAGGCTGGACATGGCCCTGCCTTGGCCATGTCAGAGTGTGAGAGTGATACATAAGAGTATCAGTCGAGTATCAGAGAAGTATGAGCTGAGAATGTATATATATGTATACATTTGTAGTTTGGATATGTATATGAGTGTGTCATGTGTGGTATAAGTCTGTAAATATGGGTTAGAGATGAGGAGTTGAAGGGGTTCCATGAAGTGTATGGATATGTGTTGCATAGCAGCAACATGGCTTGGCTCCCTGCATAAGCAGGTAGTGGCTCGAGTTGTGGTGTTGGCCATAGGCCATGGGCTTTTAAGTTTGTATCAAAGGGTTGGGCACTTGTGAGTAGAGTGTTGGTTAGATTAGGGAGTGTAACGGCCCAGTCCCAAAATACTTAGGACTAAGTACGTAAACATGCCAGCTGTATACATACGAAGTATACACCAATGTATGGAACCCCCGTATGTATACATAAGCTGTAGAATGCAGTAAAACCATGATAACTAAATCTTATCCACAAAATTAGAAGAATAATGATATAAATCAACTTAAGAATTTGTCACTTATACATGTAGTTGGGTGGAGACAAATCCACTACCAACTATTTTAAAAGAAAGAAATATACAAGGAAATGATAGATAAAAATGATAAGACGAACCAAGAGCAATCATCTTCGAAGGAATGGAGAAGATCACGGCCTTGGCTAGAACACCTGTAAAAAGTCACAAAGCACACACCTGGAGAGATAACCAGGTCCTCAGAGGGACGTAACAAGATACAATAAACAACATGCCATATAAATACTGAATATAAACTATGCCACAAATAAAGTAAGTGACAAGATATCAATAAGGTAACCTAACTGTACTAAAGTGATCATGCAATTGAGAAACAATCCTTTCGACGCATGAGAGCCCTGGCTGTAAATGGGATCGGCATAGTCCCCATATAGGGCACCAGGGGCCTACGTCCGTAATGTTCGAAGATCGTCAGAGGGCATCATGTGCAAGGGGCTACGTCCATAACGTTCTGGAAAATGTCAGAGGGCACCTGGAGCCTGCGTCTCTGGAGGAGCGCACAGGTAATCAGGGAAGTGCAAAGAAGCCCATACGTTAGGTATTGTTCTCCCCACCCAATGTACCTATCAAGTCGCATCCACGATCATGTACCTCTACTAACTGCTAAGTCTCCTAACATGCCTTTATCAGCAGTTAGACCTAACGCATGCGCATGGGTGATCAGCCAATACGTAAGGACCTCTAAATGCTACTCATCTCATAGATACTCGTGATACAACTGTGTCGAGGTATATGCGATACGCTACAAACGGTAGTCCCTTAACTCTAGGTCCATATGCAGTCAAGGATAATAAAATAAGCAAAGCTAATATCACTGAGCAGGTAGTAAATCATGAACTGTAATAATGGTACAACTAGAAAAATTGAAAATAAATAAACAGTGATATGCAATAAATAAAATGCATACTAACTATAAATAGTAAATTATGGCAAGGTATCTTGCCTGAGGTTGTGTGCAAAAGGGCGACGTCCAATAGCTCGAACCGTCAGAATAGTGAAGCGATGAAAGCCAAGTCCCGCATACGTCCTCGGATGCTGAAATAAACACCACGAAAGTGTTCGGAATATAAGATATATCTAGGAAATACCTGTCCAAAGTTAAATTCTGGAACAGGGGCAAAATCGTAATTTTGGGTCAAAATGATGTCCGTCGTTGGACCCGTTTTGCACCGAAACGTGTGTCAAAATTTACGGTCTATAAAGTCGTCAAACTATATGTCTACGGGTCCGGTTTGAGGAGACGAACTCAACGATATGTCCAGTTTTGGATTTTGATGAGCCGTGCACAAATTTGCTCGTTGGAGCGAGTCGCGGGTCCGCCAAATAGGCGTTCTAGTCGACCTTCTCAGAATCGGACCAAACTTGGCATACAGGACCAAAAAATGATACGGTCATGCTGGCGTAAGTTTCGTCTAGATTTGACGAACGTGCACAAAGTAATTGGGAAATTTACAAATAGGCCGATACGGTGTATTTTGACGGATATGCATCAAATTCGTCGTGCACACGCGACCAATTTGAATTCCGTCAAAGCCCACACGTCCGCGAAGCCGATACGCACCTTTCGATGATTTCGGTTTGTGACCACGTCGCCCGGTTTGGCGGAATGCATATCGTATTGGGGAGATTTTTCTAAATTTTGTTTTAAAACAACCTTTTTCCCTTGATTTTAAATCCGAATAACTTTTCATATACTTCATAAATTCATGGTCTACAAATTTGGTTTTACTCCTATATACGTTGTATACAACCGTATCAAATTTATTTTCGAAGTTTCTCAGGAATTTGGTCGGGATTTTCCTTCCAATATGGGGTTTGGGACAGCCCTAAGACTCTGTTTCTCGAACAGTTTTTGGGCGACTTCGCACTGAGTTCTACATCGATGCAATGGGTGATATCCAGATCCCTTTGAAGGGACTTGAAGATGGTTATAATGGCTACCCATAATAGTTTAAGAATCAAAAAATGGTATAACATCGAGAGAGAAATTGTACCTCGAATATAGGCTCGAGCCAGCCTACTACTGCTGGGGGTGCGGCGGTTGCTGCTGTTGGTGGCTCAGCCGTGGCCGGCCGGCGACCACCTGGGGGCGGCGTGCACGCGTAGGGAGGGGTTTCCAGGGGGTCGTGCATCGGGGTTTAGGTTTTTTTTTCTGTTTTTTAATATACATATAAGAGGGGGTCGGGGGAGGCTCGGGTGAACAGTGCCCCCCACGGGTATTGTTCACTTGGGTTTTTTTTTTTTTATAACTTGTCATTTGTTTTATATATATATATATATATATATATATATATATATCCAATAAAATCTCCATAAATCCTAATAAAATTCTTAATCTTATCTATCCAAATATTTAATGCATTTAAACATAGGTACATATATATTTAAATTCTTTTGGCAATAAAAAATAATAACCGATAATAGTAACTTAAGAATAATAAATATGTTTATTTAATCATAACAAAAATAACATTAATAATAATAAAATATTAGAATAATCAAATGGTGGCTTTGGTGGACTTATACCACACACCCTTATCCGGTCCAGAATATTGTACAAATATTAGAACACATTATTAAATAATAATAATACTGATATTTGTATAAATAAACATTTAATTAGAAAATATACATCAGGTCTTAAAATAATTTAAGAAATATTTGCACACACATAAAATATGCCTACCTGGCCATCTTTGGTCACACCATATGCCTACTTGGGCCTGGTTTTGGTCCGTGCCCAGTTCGGGCTGGTTTGGACAAACTGGGTCATCTAAAACCAATATATAAAATAATATCTTATTAAAAATGATTTAAATGAGCCAATTCACAACTTGGCCTGGTTTTCCTAGTTTGGACATCACCATGGCTAGGCTTCCCCGAGTATGGCTAGTACACTAGTCAAGGCACACTGCTACATTTTTCGTGCCAAAGTTCATGGTCGTCTTGTGCTCCAAAACTCAACAATGGCTAAGGTCATCTTTAATAATTAATAAAACCATAAATTGCATAAAATTTATTTTTAAGTCTTTTTAAATGAAAAAAATGTTTCAAAAATTTAGGGATTTTACAGGGAGCTTGGCTTGCCCTGGGCACAAGCAGCAGTAGGGGATCCCTTCCCCTCTGTTGTTGTGTATGGCCATAGGTATGCGGGATTAGCCTTAGGGCCAAATGGAAGTGTTAGGTGTTAGTATCAAACTTAGTGTTCATACCAAGTGGGTTTTGGTTAGGAGAGTTAGTCCAATGGAGATTTGGAAAAAAAAATAAGATAATGTAGGTTAGTTTCAGTTAGCTTGGGTTAGAGAGTTAGTGTATATGTTAGTGTCATGAGTGTCCTAAATAGATTTGGGTATCTTGGTTTCAATTAGAGTGATATGTTAGTATAGGTTGTTAGTGAGAGAGTGGGTTATATGTATAAGGTATTTGGTTGATTGTGTGTGAGTCTAGTGTCAGTCTAGTGTCAGATAATTAAGTTAGGATGTGGGCAATGGGCTAGATGTATAGGTAAGTTAGATAACTGTAAGTATAGGTTCCAAGTAGTGTATATATATATATATATATATATATATATATATATATATATATATATATATATATATATATATGTAAGAGAGGAGAGGGAAATTGGTATCACAAATTAATAAGGATGGGTGTCTTGGGGGCTTTGAGAGTGTGTGGCAAGGCTATGTAGGCAGTAAAGGTTAGAAGGAGTTGGAAAGGAAGGGGCAGCAGGGCATGTTTAGCTTTACAGTAAGCACTAGCAGCAGCAGGCATTTCACTGCATTGTACTGCTTGCTTGGCTTGCTGTGGCATGGCTTGCTTGCCTTTGTAGCATAGCAGCAGTAAAGAGGCTTGGGGTTTCATTTAGGTATACCAGAGTTAGGTTCTGCTCCCTGCAGAGCAGGGCATGGCCATTTGGTTGACCCTAGGCTTGTGGCAATGTGCAGTGGTCGGCCATTGGCCAAATCACTTGGACCTTGACCACTTGAGAGTTTAGGATATCTAAGAGTATCCCTAGAAGTTAATGTAATAGTAAGTTTGTTTGTTAGTGTAGTCCTAGAGTAGGATGTCAGATTAGAGGGTGTCCTACAGTAAGCTTATTGTCAAATATATGTATATATATGGACATATGGTTTGGGTGGATAATAGGTATATATATATATAGTATTATAAGGTATAGGGCATGGCCTAAGTGTAAGTTTTGGGCATAAGTTAGAAGGTAGGTAATTGGGTTTTGACCTAACCTAGAGAGACTAGAGGTTGACCATGTTGACCTAGTTGACCTTTTTGACCAAAGTCAACTGTGAGTCAACACTAGACCTAGGATTGACCTAGATTGCATTCATTCACTAGAAACCATTTTTAACACTCATTTAAACACCAGTTAACTCTGAAACTCACATCTAGGTTCTTGTGGCTCCATTTTGGGCCTCGAATCACATACACTGCTCAGGACGATAGGCGAGTACATTCTTTGATAGTTTTCATTATTTTGATTACCACTATAATTCAAGTATTTAGAAATATTACTTATGATTCTTGACACGATTGTACACGGATTGGTATTGTCATTGGATCTTCAGTCATGAGATGTTACCTTAACTCATCGTAATGGCATCGAATATTGTTCTCGTTGGTATTGGATAACATTGGATACATATATTGGATAACATTGGCTAGTAACGTGTCATGGTTGGATCCACCGTATTAGTCGGGGCGGGGGAAACACTAGTTAGATATGTGATTAAGAACTATCGGCAAGTAGTATAAATCATTGGCTACTAGCTAGCATACATTGCACGCATGGTTGAGCTAGCCTTCCTTAGTGTAAATCATTAAATCTCCCAAGCCGATCACATATCTAATTGGTATTCCAAACACAAGGTCTAATACAGTTTTATACATTCAGTTCACCATTATATTTCTCTATCTTGATATAGTAGTTCTCTTCTATTACATGCTCTCGCAGATTTCTCTCCAGTTTATATTATCTCAGGCATATTTTCCTTCATCGTATATAGCATTCACTATTTCACTACTTTATAGTTTTTGTCATTTTAAATGGAACTGCTGTTAGTTTATGTATTCGCTCCATCCTGACTGGGTACGTTGACAAAAATATTACAGATGATTTAGATGACTGTCCTACCCGCTACGAGGCTGAGGAGGATCCTGCTCAGTAGATAGTGCCCTAGATATAGTTTAGAACTATTATTATTCATATTGTATCAGATTGTTCTGATTGTTAGTTAAGACTTATTTATATTCAAGATATGTACTTATTTGTCTTGAACTTCTAAACTCTTGTGTGGACGACTTTACTAATTATTCAGTTATCTCCTTAACTTTATTTCAAATATCGTACTCTATCTTTCTTTAGAATTGTGATTGAGGTTGTACAATTGGTATGTCATATTATTCCTCCGTGCGGAGATGACACGTTTATATTTATTATTGTTAGATGTTAGGTGGTATAGACGACCTATACAGAGTTCTACCTCTGGACGTACCCACATTCTCGTGCCCCTAAACATGGTATGGGTCATGACAGTATCACAGCATGGTTTTATGTCTTTGGCCTTCCGTCCCGAGTCTCGAACCCTTGACCTCGTGTCGATGAGATGAGTTGTTCCATACAATGAGCCCATAATAGTTTCTGAGACTAATATGAGTTGCCTTATATTTTTCAAAAGTTGGAGAAGTCGCGGTCGAGAACGAGGCGAGCGTTTCAAGTGGCTCAAGTAGTTCGAGGGCTGAACCTTCTGCCAACGCTATATAAAGGATGTTGCGTATGATTAGAGGCACAGCAGAAACAGACCAAAAACCAGCATCGACAAACGGAGGCGTGAGAGGCCCAATTCGAAGCCAGGTTCGAGACACAATTTAAGGTGCAACAGAAGCAACTTGATACTCTTCAACAGATCATCCAGACAGTTGTTGCCAATAGCAACTCTATCACGCCCCAGTCCCAAATCCATAAGGACTAGAACATGTGGCATGCCAGTAGACATATTCTATAGGTATATCCAATTTAATAGACCAATGGAAAGTATCTTAAGCTGTAAAATATTCGCATGGTAGGCACGAAAACTATACTCATCCACAGAAACAAAGAATTAAAGAATAGTAACAAGACATATCGTACTGAATAAAGGAACTAGAATAATGTCAAATAGGAATATAAAAGTCACATGGAAAACCCATGGATACAAGTCTTAGCAAATAAATGAATGATACAAATGTCAGATAAAAAAATATAAAACAAGTCACTACAAGTCCTCAGCTCTGACATAAATAAAGTAAAGTAAAAATAATAATCCGCGAAGAACTACTCCGGGTCAACCTCGTCTTCTACAGCTGGTGCAGCAGAAGAATAGACTCCCGACCCATACTCCTCAAGAAAGATCTCGCTAGCTATATCTGGGGAATAACAGGTCCTCAGGGGACATAGCAATGCACATAATATACAAGCTAATGTACAGTAAATAAAATATCTTAGGTAACTAAACAAAACTGACATGATGCTTTGAGGACAACGTTCGCAAGCGCAGACATCTCCAAAGTAAATGCAACAGGTCAGGAGTATACTTATTTCCATAGCTCTTGTACTGGAGTCTCAATGGTAAATAAGAGAGTATATATATAGCCGTAGCACTGGTACTGGAGTCTCAACGGTAACTAAGAGAGGCTGTAACTCAAGAAACAGGGCTCCTCTCCGAATAAATGTATATACATATATATAAAGTGTAAGTCCACAGCATGACCTGCACCAGTAGTAATTGTCCTCAACTCTGAAGAATTAATAAGTTGTATCTACAACTTACTGTTCTGACCTCTATCTAGACGGCAAATATCCTATGACACATCTAAAAAAAATAAAATAACAACAGCCAATCCTATCCTACAAGTATCAGGGAATCCGGTATCTCAGATAATCAAGCTCAGGTATCAGGATAACATATGTGTCAATCACGTGTTGTATTCTACAAGTCTCAATGGAAATAAAATCCATAGATCTCAGGCAGGCTCTATATATCAATACTAGACAACTTAACCGTATACCTGAATATAATCCGGAAGCCCGTATTGATATAACCACTAAGGTCCAAGACAATAATAAAAGTAACAAGAAATAAATAACAAAGATAGAACATGAACTGAAAAATAGCAAGGCGCACTTGCCTGATTTCGAGGTGTAAAAATGAAAGGTAGCTCTTTTGTCCACGCCTCCGGAATCCAATGCTCTTAAATAATTAATTAACTAGTTTAAGTATTTAATCAAGAAACTTTGTAATATATCTTAATTAGCTAATTTAATATTTTAAACCATAATAAATATATCCAAATATCTCATGGAATCACTTAGATTTATACACAATAATACATACGTTCCATGAGACACCGAGACCTACTTTTACGGTGTTCGACTTCCAAAATTGTCGATTATGCCTCTACTTCGAGGGTATGCCTTAAAATCATCTATAATCATAAAAATAATAATTTTAAATTATTTTACACCAAAATAAGCTCTGAACTCTAGATTTGGAATTCTAAGAAAAATTTATGACTATTTGACTCCCATGTCGGCTAGTCTACCCGAAACTTGTCCGGAACATCGCCAACTACCCAATATGGCTTAAATATGATAAATAATATATTAAAATAGAACTAATATAGATTATTTCTCATAAAAGAAACTCACTATTGATAATCAACTTAATTCCTAATTTATAGCCTTTCTAGGTCAGTAGTTTACCTAAAAAGCTAGTATTTCGATCCCTATTTTTCTCGATCAGACCTAAGATGATAAAATCATGAAAAATTATTCAAAAATCATATTTTATAATAATTATCATACATTATATTCAATTTTAAAAATATCAACAATAAAATAGAGTTCCTTGACAACGGTGCTAAAAATCAACGTTACCGTAATCCGATTTCTCAACAATTTTAGATGCAACTTCTAGGGACAAAAATATATGATAAAATGGATCAAAATCTAATTTCTAAGACATTAATCTCAGATTTCCTACAGAATTTTATCATAGAATTTGAGATGGGAAAATAAATCTTACCGAAATCCTTTGCTAGAAGGCTTGTGGGTGCTCCTCCTTACCAAAGATTCCAACTTTCTTGTCTTGCTTGCTTGCAAACTCCTTCTTGATGGGTTAAAGAAGATGACAATAGTGGTTTGATGGGTTTGATGGTGAAAGTGGAGTCTTTTGAAGGTTTAGTGGTGTTTGGGTGAAGAGATGGTGTAAAGGAGAGACTTTGAGTGGAAGGAGATGATTGGTAGGTGTTGTGGAGGAAGAAGATGACGAAGGAGAGGGAAGAGGTTGCTATTTTCGAAATTAATGGGAAGGAGCTTCTCTTGGGTGGTGAAGGAGAGTTTTGGTGTTAGGGTTAGGGTTTTGATGAAGATATATATATATATATATATATATATATATATATATATATATATATATATATATATATATATATATATATATATATATATATATATATATATGGACTATGGGTTGGATTTACATATGTAGGAGGGTGTTTCCATGCATGGCATGGCCGTCCAATATAGGGGCTGATTTTTCGACAAAAAATGCATGGGGTGCTACTCTTGGTCGGCCTTGGTTAGGTGGTTAGGTTAGTTAGTGGGTTGGTTAGGTACTTAGTTAGTTAGGCTAAGGACTTAAATAGATATATCCTTATATAGAACATTCTATCCTTTGAGCCAAAATAATTCCAAAAATCTGAATATATATATATATATATATATATATATATATATATATATATATAAATTTATGTATATAAATTTATTTTAATACCCAACATGTCTACTTGGGTTTGGGTTTGGTTCGGGTCAAGTTCAAAAAGATTTGGTACAATCGAGTCTCCTAAAAAGTCCACAAAGCTTATATATATAACTAATTAAGTAATCAAAATATGACTTGGGCCACAACTTGAATTGTTAACATGCAAGGGAATAAAGTATGACTATACCATCCCTACCATGGCTAGTATATTAGTCAATATATATATATATATATATATATATATATATATATATATATATATATATATATATATATATAAATTTATTTTAATACCCAACATGTCTACTTGGGTTTGGGTTTGGTTCGGGTCAAGTTCAAAAAGATTTGGTACAATCGAGTCTCCTAAAAAGTCCAAAAAGCTTATATATATAACTAATTAAGTAATCAAAATATGACTTGGGCCACAACTTGAATTGTTAACATGCAAGGGAATAAAGTATGACTATACCATCCCTACCATGGCTAGTATATTAGTCATGGCACCTGACTACACTAGGCATGCATACTTTCTAGTCAACATGCATATACAAACTCAACCATGACTATGGCCCCTTTTATATAATAAAAATAATTAAAAATCTAATAAAATAAATTTAACCCAATTAAATATTCTTTTAATTTTTGATGTTTTTACAAATTCTGCCATGACGCATGCTGTCATCGAACCAACGACCCGACCCATCGAAGTCGATCCGGAGGAGCCTGGCCCCAACCCGCAGCACCAAAAAATTACAACTTTGAGGTGTCAAAATTCAAGTAAGCGTGCCGCACATCCTTCAACAGTATCAAAGGCCCTTCTATGGCGTTCGACGGGTTAGAAGAGCTGGAGGACCACTTTGAGCTCCTCGGCATTGAAGATCCAAGCAAGTCGCATACCCACAACTTTAATTACGTTTGAACGCGCACGACTAGTGGGCTGTGCACAAATGAGAGATCCGACACAATAATAACTCTACAACGATCTCTTGGGCTACGTTCTATAAAGCCTTCAAAGTCGAGTACCTTCCCTCAGCTGTTCGTCACGAGAACGAGAATGAATTCATGCAGTTGACGCAAGAAAATATGACAATGCAACAGTATACGGTAGAGTTCAACAAATTGTCCAAATTTGCTGGTGTCTTTCTACTTACAGAGAAGATTCGCGTTCGAAGATTCAAAGTGGGTCTGCGGCCCTCTATCTATACCCACAAGTCGGTGCCGGAATACAAGACCATGGGCGAGTCTCTGAATCACGCTCGTCGCCTTGAGTACCAATATCCTCCAACCGATGCCGGCATGTGCATCACTCCAATCACAAATGCCCTAGCTATGCTAGATGCAACATCGCTCCAAAGCATCCAAACAATGGCGGCTATCAAGGGCAGAATCTAAGACCTCATTGCACCAAATGCAACTATACTGTACAATATGCCAGCGAATGTCATACCTTGAACATAGATTACCACTTTTACGGGAAGAAGGGTCACATCACTAAAGATTGTTTTGCCCAAAAGCGAAATCAGACGCCCCGCCGCAACTAAATCATCAGAATCGAGGCATGGCACCTCGAGCTCCCCAGCCAGCACAATAAAATAGCCAAGACCGTTGCCCTAATGCCCAAGGACGCATATATGCCATGACTCGAGATGAGATGTTTACCTCTGATATAGTCGTGACAAGTATGCTGCTTTTCAATAATAAGCATATATGTGTACTGTTTGATTCTGGCGCCATAAATAGTTTTATTTTGGCAGATTTTGCTGAGGAACATAAATTTTCTATAACCCCGCTAGGCCTTAACCTTAGTGTTAGCATACCATCAGGCATGCAACTACTTGCACACCCAGGCTGCAAAGATAAAATCATTTGTAACGAAGGAAAGAAGGTGTATCTTTATGCAACAGTTCTAGATGTTAAGGACTATGACATCATAGTGGCAATGGATTGGCTCGACGCTTGCAATGCCACCATTGACTGTGCAGAAAAAAAGGTCACCTTTCGTCTGCCTGGAGAGACTGAATTCTGCTACTCATGTGGTGAAGCATCAGTAACATGCATGGTGATCTCGATAATTTTTGCTCTGAGGATGTTGTATTTCGACTGTTAAGGATACTTGGATCCATTTGTGACACAAGACAGGATGGTGCAAACGTGGGTTAAACCGACGTTGTGTCAGAATTCATCGACGTGTTCCCAGACGAGTTACCCGGTATGCCACCCAAGAAATCGAATTCATTATCGATACCTTTCCCGACACCCAACTGATTTCCAAGGCTCTGTACAGAATGATCCCTGTAGAGCTGAAGGAGCTCAAGATCCAGTTGCAAGAGTTGCTCGACAAAGAATTTATCCGGCCTAATATTACGCTATGGGGAGCGTCCATATTGTTCGTAAAAAATAAATATAATTTGATGCATCTGTGTGTTGACTACCGAGCGCTAAACAAAGCTACCATCCAGAACAAATATCCATAGCCTAGCATAGATGACTTATTCGATCAGCTACAAGGCACCTCGGTGTTTTTGAAGATTGATCTTCGGTCCGGTTACCATCAACTCAATATCAAGCTAGATGACGTGTCAAAGTCGGCCTTCCGTACTCGATATGACCATTATGAGTTCCTAGTAATGTTGTTCGGCCTATCAAACGCCCCTGCTGTCTTCATAGATTTAATGAATCAGGTGTTTCGACCCTTTCTCGATAATTTTCAGTAGTTTTCATCGAAGACAATCTCGTTTACTCTAAGGACAAGGTGCCACACGCAGAGCTTCTGCAGACCGTACTCCAGAATTTTCGAGATAATCAGTTGTGTACAAAGCAGAGCAAGGGCAAATTCTGGATGAGCAACGTTTTATTTCTTGGATAAATTATTTTCGTAAAAGGCATTATAGTTGATCCAAAAAAGTCAAAGTTGTTGTTGATTGGAAGCGACCTACATCAGCTGGTGGGATTCGAAGCTTTCTTGGCTTGGCGGGATACTAAAAACAATTCATGAAGGAGTTTGTAAAGATTGCATTGCCCTTGACTCGCCTCACTCAAAAGGGAGTCGCGTATGAGTGGTCGGACAACTATGAAGCTTCCTTCCAGAGGCTAAAGCAGCGGCTCGTTTCGGCCTCTATACTTGCACTTTCAGATAGGATAGAGGGTTTTCTTCAGCGATACTTCAGGCAAGGGCTTGGGATGTGTGCTCATGTAGCGAGATAAGGTGATATCTTTTGCTTTATGACAATTGAAGCTGCAGGAGAAAAACTATCCCACACATGACTTGGAGTTAGCGGTAATTGTGTTCGCATTGAAATTTTGGTGACACTACCTTTGTGGCATGGTATGCAACAACTTCACCGATCATAAAAGCCTCAAGTATCTCTTTACTTCGAAGGAGCTGAACTATGGCAAAGGCGTTGGCTAGAACTAATCAAGGACTATGACTTGACGATTGATTATACGCTAGGCAAAGGAAATGTTGTGGAAGACGCTCTAAGTCAAAAATATATCGTCTTGCTATCCATCAACAACAGGCTACTACGGGACCTAGAAGAGATGGGCAACGACTACCGGGTTTGATTCAGGGGAGTGTAGTTGGCACAACTACAGTTAGAGCCGAGCTTGCGAGAAAATATCAAGACCGTTCAGAAGGACGATCCGTACCTTAAGAAGATGCGAGAGCTAATTTCAAAGGATAGGGCGATCGACTTTGCGGAAGATGAAACCGCCATTCTACGATTGAAAGGCCGACTATGTGTTCCGGATGACTGAGAACTAAGAAAAAAAAAATTTTGGTGGTGTACTACAAAAAATATTCCTTACATCCAGGCAACTCCAAGATGTACAAGGACATCCGTACAACATTCTGGTGGCATGGGATGAAGAGAGATGTGGCACTCTTTATGTCGCAATGCATGACCTATCAATAAGTGAAAGTTGTGCACTAGAGACCGGGCGGGAAGATGCAAAACCATGCCATTCCAGAATGGAAGTGGAAGCATATCTGTATAGACTTCATTGTTGGTTTGTTGAAGATGCCATGGGAGAACGATGTCGTCTAGGTCATAGTCGATCGATTAACCTAGTCAGCGTATTTTATTGCCGTCAAAGTCACTTGAAGCGTCGATCGCCTGGCCCAAATTTATCTTGACAAAGTAGTACGACTGCAAAAAGTTCTAGTATCCATCGTCTCAGATCGGGGTGGGCGATTCTTGTCACGTTTCTGGATTAGCCTTCAGTCGACCATTGGGACTAAGTTGAAGTTTAACACTTTTATCATCCTCAAACCGACGGCCAAATAGAATGCGTGAATCAAATTCTCGAAGATATACTACGACTCTGTGCGATAAACCTGAAGTCAAGTTGGGACATTTATCTACCGCTAACAAAATTTGTATACAATAATAGCTACCAATCCAGCATTCAGATGGCGTCGTACTAAGTCTTCTACGGATGGAAGTACGTATCACCTATTTACTGGGATAAAGTAGGAGAACGGCAGATTCTTGGCCCGGAACTGGCAAAACAGACCGTATAGAAGGTCAGGCACATTCGAAAGAGATTAAAGATTGCACAGAGTCGATAGAAAAGCTACACCGACACCCATCGATGACCCCTCGAGTTCCTGGAAGGCGATCACATATTTATGAAGGTAACGCCTATGTGAGGAGTTACTAGGTTCAGAACTAAAGGCAAGTTGAGTCCAAGATTTATGGGTCCCTTCGAGATACTCAAGTGAGTTACTCCAGTAGCTTATCAGATTACATTGTCGCCAGCACTGTCAGATGTACACGATGTCTTTCACATCTCTAAGTTGCAGAAGTACGTGCACGATCCAAGCCATATGGTATATTTTAGTCAGGTGAATCTGAAGGTAGACTTATCTTAAATGGAGGAACCAATCCAAGTCTTGGAGTGCAAAGATAAATTATTTCGAAATCGAGCGATCCCTCTCGTCTGCGTACACTGGAGGAACCATTCGGTCGAGGAGTCGACCTGGAAACTCGAGTTAGAGATAAAGAAAAAGTTTTTTTTTAATTTTCTTAGAGGTAGGTTCTATCCTTAATGTAATGTCCCGTCCCACTTAGCTCAATCGAAAGGATCAAAATGCCAAAGGCGTTCGGACTTAGCCATGCAACGGCTGCTCGAAGTCCCGCTCGACTGAGGCGACTCTTCGCTCAGGTGGGTGCCTCGGTGAACTTGCCTCAGCTTGGCCTTCACACTAATAAAACGAAAGTTTTCAACTGCACAAGTATGCTTGATAATAAAAGAGACGAATCCACATAGCTAAGAAAATAATCCTAAGTTGGGTCGGATTGAGTTAGAATATGAAAGGTCCCATGGTCGGCTTAGAATCATTGCACGGTGTGCTTTTAAAATGATACTCGGTCCTTCGTCCCGCGGCTTGGGGAAAGAAAAGTTGGTCTAAGTTGCCACAAAGCTATGAGCATAGCCTAAGTCATAGGTGTCGCAGGCATAAATGCTTAATAAAGCATGCGCGTCATGACCCACACCCAGTATAGGGGCACGAGAAGTGCGTACGTCCAGCCTACACCGCAGTATCGGCGGTAGAACGCTGTCCTAGGTCACATACATCTAACAATTATAAGGTACCTGTACAATGTATACGCTCCAAATGGAGGACAATATAGAAATGTACAACTCAATCACAACTAAGGTAGAAAGTACGATAAGATAGATAGATATGAAAGTCACCAAATAAAATACAATAAAAGAAGAAGTCTAAGAGTCTAGGATAGCATCTCCACAACATCCAGAATAACAAAATACCCAAATAAGTACAAAATGTATCCAAAATAAGACAAGACAATAAGTAAGATAACTAGTCTAGCTAACTAGCCTAGACTACTGGGCAATGTCCTCTGCAATGGCTGGGTCCTCCTGGGAGTCCAGCTCACAGGTGTCATTTAGGCCTGCTCTATAGTATGTAGGACAGAACTCCTCAATGTCATCTGTAATATTTCAACAGGTCTAGTCAGGACAGCAACGAGCACAATACATCTCACGCAGATCATAATATGACATGATATGTAAATATGCTATAGAGTAAGATATATGAAACGTTGGAGAATATATAAAGTAAAAGAGACGACTGTAAAGAAATATCTACTATAAGTAAAGAGCTAACAGTGGCCAGTGATGTAGAGTACAAGATAGACATGTGAACAACTTGAATTTACACATGATTATTCTAAGAGTTTGCACATGATTACACTACTTTGGACTTGTTCACATGACCATTTATACTCCCCCGTACCCCAATCAATACACAAGGATCCAGACAAGTTATGTTATTGCTCATGATATAACATGAAGGCCCATAAATGGGTGCACATGAATGTATACATGGGAGCTCTATGAACATGAGAGTACATGAATCACAAGAGTGCACATGAATGGTGAAAGCATCGGAGTACATGATAAAAGTGAAACGCACATGACATACCGTAACTCGATGCTCCCGAGGGGGATAACATCTCATGAAGGGATCCATATAGTATCAATCCATGTTAACAATGTGACAGCATCAAGTAAAGTAATCTAGAGCATAAATGTAAATCCTATCAAGTATGAAACGGTCAGAGAATGTACTCGCCTGGTATCCTGAGTATCTGATGAGTATATATGTCCAAACAAAGTAGATGAGTCCTAAACAGAGCAACACAGATCACAACATGTCCAGAATGGTAATATTAAACTTTATAATGCATTCTATATGAATTCTAGGTCATTCCAGACTAAAGTCAACTCTTGGTCAACTCTAGTCAACTTCACTAGTCAAACTAGGTCAACTAGGTCAATCCTAGTCCATTCAAGTCTCACTAAGCCTAACCAAGCCTAGGCTAGCATCCACACACAATCTCAAAGCTACACAAGTCATCAACACACATTACATATAGATACATATATACTCAATGTATATAGGCATACACATAGGAAATCACATATAGGCTATCATGTATAGGCTATATGCCTATAATCAATTTAGCATATATTCATACCATATATATCTATAGGAAGCTATATCTATATACATACTACATACATACATTATATTAACATACATATTACATATACATATATTAGAGAGATAGAGAGGTGAGATGGTGTATAGTGTGTGTGACAGGATATGTGTGTAGTGTTTCCAGGTTTCAGTCTAGCAGTAAACATGTGTGTGTGTGTGTGTATCAGTGCATAATGTGACAGGTGGTGTGTGTGTGTCAGGTTTTTCAGTCAACAGTGAACATGTGTTCTCAGGTTTCAGTCAACAGTGAACATGTGTGTGTGAGAAGAGGGTGATAGTGAGGGTGACATGGATGTGTATGTGTTCTCAGATTACATGTGCGTGTGCATATACAATATAGCAGTAAGGTTTAGTTAACATACATGCAAATACCCATCTAAAACCAGTTTTCATGTTCAAGTTAATCCCAGTTTCCAGTCTCAGGTTTTTACTAACATATAAACCCATTCTCGGTTGCATATGCATACAATTCCTAGTTTTCGACATATGTTCTCAGGTTATGCCAAGTCCTCGTATAGGTTTACAGTTTAGGCAATGTGGTTTAACAGCAAGGTTAATGCAACGTGTCAAGGTTAGCTATCAATGTATCACATATAGGTTTACATGCTCGAAAACCAAAATTAATCCAAAAATGAACATCCCAATGTCCCATAGGTGTAAACCAAATTCCCAGACATACTTATATGTTAACATCATCTACTTAAACAATAATTAACAATTTAAACCCAATTTAGTCTCAGAAAGTGTAAACAGTACATGGTGTATCAGAACATCTCAGGAAACCTAGGTTTTGAATTCGAAAATGCATGAAACATCAAATTAAGGGTCGAATGTGACTTGTGTACATAATAGCATGCTTCACAGTGTGTGTCGTGTCCCTAGAGTAGGACACGATGTGTCTAAATACTGATTAAACATTTAAACTCAGAACTGCACACATGCAGCCTCGTGCTGAGGTGTCGAGTAGCCTAGGACACGACACACGTAACTTCCTGTCACGTGCTCACGTCCACATGTAGGTAACACATAGGGCTCCATGTTAGGCACCCTGATATGTGTCCATGTGTCCTCGTGTCCATGCACGAAACGAGTATCAGAGCGAGTCTGCTCGTGTGCGCACGTGTGTGTAAAACCAATACAAGAGGAATATCGTGTCCGATATGACATGACATGTCGAGCCACTTTGGGGCTAGCGTGTCAGTGTTTGCCTCAAGGCAAACGCCAAGAGTCGCGTGTCCAAGTGACATGGACACGCAGGAATCGTGCCCGAGCAGCCAGGCATGCGCACGGCTCGCGTGCGAGCGTGTTCATGCCCAAATCAGACACAGACATGACACGAAAAACACCTCAGAGCAACACAAAATCATAGACAATATATAGATCAAACAATCTGTTCAAAAATATTTCAAATATTTCAAATAAAAACCCTTTCTGGCATTTCATTAAACACATACATAGAAACAATGATACGTATCCGATACGGATACCAAATCGATACGAATTTCCACTAAACTTTTCATACAGCTAGGGGACACCTAGATGGATGCATCTATGGAATAAAATTGAGGTTTTAGGGGAATTTGTAGGAATTACCTATAGGGATTCAATCTCCAAGAAAAAGCCCCAAATAGAGAAGTCTCATTCCTCAAGCTATGTCCCAATGAGCTCTCCTCCTTACAAGCTAGCCTCCTTCTGCTTTTACTCCAGATTTGGATTCTAATGCAAAAGGTTGGGATTAATTTGGTGGAGAAATGATGAAAGAGGAAAAATTTAGGGTTTCCTAAAGGGAAGTTTCTAAAAGAGGCAAGTGTGTGTGAGGAGACATTAAATATGCTAAAATTAGATTAGGAATGGGCTGTGGTGGTCGGCCATGTAGGGGACTAGGGTTAGGCCTAGTTTCACGTAAATGGGCTTGAGCCTAAGTACATAAGCTAGCTAGAACAACCCCTTAGCTATAAGTCCAAAATACCTAACTCTCCCAATCCTCTCATGAACCCTAGCCACACCCAAGTCAACTAAGTCTAACTTAAGTCACATTAGGGTCCCACACCACACTAACTAAGTCACTAAAGTCAAAGTAAAACTCTAGGCTAGTCTCTAAAGTCACAACTAGCAAAAGTCAAAAATCACAACACCAATGCAATAATTAATAAAATAATTCACAAAAATCAAAATAACCAAAATACCCTCAAGACTAAAATGTGGTAGTGACAATGCGCGGTCCCATATGTAGAACCCTAGAGGGGGGGGTGAATAGGGAAATAAAATATAACTAGAGCAACAGAAGCAATATATGACAAATAAAAGTAAAGAGTAAGAAGATCAAACACAAGATGTATCCTGGTATCCTCGCTTGAGGCAATCCAGTCCCGGAACTCTCTCCGGCTTAAATCCACTATTTAATCAAATATTACACACGAGTTTGGATCCGACACTACAACAAATAGGGCATACAATAGCAGTTTATCTATAGCGTTCAAGCCTCCCTGCTATAGAATGTCATCATCAATAGCGTTCCTTCCGCAGTGCTATTAAAATTGAATACAATAGCAGTTTATCTATAGCGTTCGAGCCTCCCTGCTATTATAATATAATCATCCATAGCGTTCATATTGAAGTGCTATTAAACGTTCATACAATAGCAGTTTATCTATAGCGTTGAAGCCTCCCTGCTATTAGAATGTCATTATCAATAACGTTCATTATGTAGTGCTGTTAACAGAAATAAATTTGTATGAGCCTAATTACGATGACAATTATAGTTGGTCGTAAATAAGGATTTATTTATGAGAAACTCTAAACATTGTCAGAAATAAATTTGTATTTACGAGGGAAGTTAAATATTGTAGGTGAAAGTATATGTTTTTCCAAGGATCTGTTTATGTCATCAGAAGTAGTTGACTATTTCCTATACATAAGTAAACATTGTCAGAAATAATAATAAAATAAAAGTCCAAATTATTCTCCAAATAAATTAAAAATATTTATCCAAATAATCAAATAATTCACCAAACAAATTAAAAAATACTAGTAAATGCACGTGTGTTACACGTACAATAAAATTAAATATAAAAATTTATGATATTATTGAATGTAAAAATATAGAAATGTAGAAATTATAATATTTTAAATGATATTATTTAGTTACTTTACATATAATTTAAAATTTAAAATATTTGAGGATTATATGTCAAGTAGTTTGGAGAATTTTAGGTTTTTTTTTTTAAATAAACTACGTGAATAAGATTTTATTGAATGGAGAAGATGAAGCCGGTTACAGATTAAAGAAAGAAAGACTCGAAAATGGGAACACAAGCTAAGTACATTTTTCAATCTGATTACATACCTTCATAGCTCCTATTTATAGATTTTGATACATGGCTCCCTCATACATGTCCGTGGGTGTATAGCCCGTTGGGTATACCGGAGGGTCCTGTGGGGATGTGCATGGTTCGGACCCCCCCCTCCGACATTTCTCGTCGACCCGAAGAAAAGGAAACTTCAAAAAAAAAATCAGCTGGAGACGAGTTGTGGCATATTCGTCTGAGACGGCAAGTCGATGATTTGGCATACTTGTATGAGCTTGCAAGTTAGTAAATGATGAGGTAATGAACTGAGCACCTATCAACATATGACATAAACGACTTAATTTGGAGCCCGTTCTAAGCCACATAATAATAGTAGCGATTTTCCATTTTTTTCTTCAGAAATCAAATAATTCACAAATAAATCATAAAAAGTTTGTGGAATAATTAAATAATTCACCAATAAAGTCAAAAAGTTTTATCCAAATAATCAAATAATCTAGAAAATAAATTAAAACTATTTTCCAATTAAATTAAAAGAAAATTCTAAATAATTAAATAATTCACCAAAGCAAAAAGATTTCTCCAAATAATTAAATAATTCACCAAATAAATAAAAATGATTTATAATGAATTTATGTTAACAAATTATCACCTTAACATTTTTTTCAAAATTAGGTGAAGAATAATTTTGGTTGAATATATTTCTTTTTTTCAATAAAATTTAGAGCCCGCTCTAAGATGTATATAATAGTAGAGATTTTCCAAAAATATTTTCCAAAAATCAAATATATGATAACAAATCCTCCCGCACCTATCAACATATGACACAAAAGACTTAATTTGGAGCCCGTTCTAAGCCGCATTATAATACACTACAAAAAATGAGTGCTTTTGGGACGACACAATTAGATACACTATTTTAAAGTGTCCTAAAAAATTAATAATTGGGACGGATATTTATTTTGTAACAAAAAAATATTATTATTTTTGACAAATTTGTAAATGGATCATAATAATTTATATTATTTAGGACTAGAGAATTTTTTTCGTCCCACTCCCAACAAGTCTTGGAGGGAAACGAAAAGTAAATTTTGGGTTTCTTAAAATCATGGACCAAAAATATTGTTCCCCTCCCATCTTTTGGTTTCCCTCCAGGTTTTTGATAACCTAATTTCTCTTCGTCACTCTTTCTCATTGCATTCCATCCCAAGCCACAGACCGATTGTTGCTATTTGATTCCTCCTCCTCCTTGCTCTACTCAAAGCTGTACTTTTCCTTATACTCCCCCCCCAAAAACCCCACCCAAAAAAAACCCTAAACATTCCTTTTAGCCAATTGGTTTCCTTTCCTCCCAAACATTCAAAATCAAAAAACAAAATCGTTTCTTCCCATTCGAGATGATCGGAGGCGGAACCTTGAGGTCTCTTCTCTACCGTGGCTTCAGGGCAGAACTAGACTCTGGCAGCTGACTTCCGCCACCGCGCTAATGATCGGAGAACTGAGTCACTTCGGTGATCTCTTGGCTGAGCGACATAACCTGGTGAACTAGACTCCAACCCCAGCGATCGAGAGTTTGAGCGACGTCCTCAGCTCCGTTTCGAGCCAACCGGCGAGCTGCTACCTCCATCACCATCGATCGTTGAATCTAGGCCATAGGTGAGCTCCTTATTTCGGTTCGATCACCAAGTATTCGATGAAAGGTATCTGAGAATTTTCTCTTCTTCGGCCAGTCGACGTCCTTCTCTGGCCGTCAACCTTCGGGTCAAGATGAGCTTCAGTAGGTGAGTGCTCCTTCCAAACTCTTTTTCGATTCTATTCTGAATCTCGAACACAAGATGTTCGAATAATTGACTCTATGTAATCATTTCCCTGGCAGAATGATCGAACCAACGCCTTTCTAGCGTTTGATTTCGACGAGCGTAATTCTTTGACCGGTTCTCCATCATCTCTGGCAACTGCAGTTTGTTCCGGCGATCTTCGTCAAACGATACGACGACTTTCCTCCAGGTTCAGCCCGTAGGTAGTATTTCTTTCTGTTCTTTTCTCTTCCGGTTTAGTAATAGAATTTACTAACAAGGACTGTTGTTCTTCTCTTTAAACTCGATTCAGCTCCACTGTATGCCCCAAATTTAAACATAAACTGCTTCAATTGCCTGTGCATTAATTTAACTACTACTATCTATTAGAAGAAAAGAGAATTGAACTGTTCTCCCTCTGTTAGGTGTAACAATTAAAATATTACTCTGTCAATTGCCTGTGTAGTTGCTTCTTCAAAGTGAATAGTCTAAACTTGAAGTAGTGTGGCTTGCACCATTCAAGGTATCATAATACACGGTCTCCCTCCATCCTTTGCAAACATATTGTTCATTACAATATAGAACAATTTTCAAGCTCTACTAAGTTGTAGCAATATTGTTCAACAAGCTCAAATTAAGGGATAACATAATGCAGCTTCAGTAGCTATTTAATTACTTATCTTTTCACATGCTTTACTACGCACCAAATCAACTAGTTCTATAACAAATTTAGATTCATGATCTAGGTAATATCTTCCTAATTTACTAAAGCATCCATGTTATCTGGGATACCATTCTTAGCTACATTGGCACAACTTTTATGTGAATGGCATGTGCATTTGTTTCTTCATAGCCAATACTTAAGTAATGCGTCCTGCATTATTCAACTTAATGCTAGATTACCTAATCTCCCACCTTCCTTTGCAAACATGTTCCTGTAGTGCTAAAAATATGCTTGCTAATTTATATAAAACATGTCACCTCTTTCCTCTGATAAACTCTTATGAGTACAATATGCTTGCTAATTTATGTAGTAGAGCCATACTGAAGAAAATACAATCAAACAATATCAGGACTCTTTATGAATGACTTGGATAGAACTATTATATATAAGGGGTAGATACAAACTGAAGAAAATTCAAGTCAGAGGGCCAAATAAGCTAATTGACTAACTAATATATGTTTCACATAGAATGAAAATCAACCTTTAGCCAATAACCTAACATTGGCAGAGGAATATGCATTTTTTAATGCTTTAGAAGACATGTCTCCTTAACGGGACTGAATGGAAGAAAACATAGATTGAAGTTCTAAACAAATATAGATTGAAGTTCTATAAAAGGATATGCTTTTGTTAGTGTTACATAGGACTTGGCTCTTATAAACAAAGTTGAATCGAAGGAAAAGAATTCAAACAGCCGACCCTAAAAGTTTGATAAAGGTTTTGTTGTGTTGTTGTTGTTAGTTCGAAGTTCCTCTCCTAGTACTGTTAACTTTGTAAAATGTTGTTGCATACCCTGTTGTGGTGGTGTCTTTCATTTTTGTTTTGTTTATGACACAGCTCGTTAATTTGGCTGGAACAGTTCCCCATGGTTGAGGTTACTTATTGGGTAAGGGAGGCTAGTAAGCAATTCTACAGTAAAAGTAGAAAATATCCTAACAATAAGTAAATTGCAAAAGCAGCAGGATTGACAATGAAGAGGCTCGAAGCTGTAATGCTAACACCAAAATCTCCAAGATCTCTAGACCAAAAGATTGGTATAAATCAAAATCTAAAGCCTTCAATTAGTCCCATATGTCTCCATTTTCTAATACATTTATGGAAGGAAGTTTTATGTTAATTTGTTTATCTTGATAGACGTGGTAGTATTTATCCTACAGGAAGTGATAGCTGATCCTGATGCTGCAACAACAGAAGATATTTTTATCAAGCAATTCATGAAGCAAGATTTTCATAAAGTATTGGACAATTCAAGTTCAAGAGAAAAGCAGGTGCTATGCATACTTTTTTTGTTGTCATGTGAACTATTCTGTTAGCTTGTTTGCTTCACCTGTGAACCTATTGTCTTGCTATTCCCATTGTTTTAGTACTAGGTGCTATGCATCTTATTTTGCACTGCTCACCCGACCACAAACCAACCAACCAACCACAATGTAATACCTTTTCATTAGTATGGAAGATTGATCTACCAAGGTCAATTTATCCATAAATCTACTTATGAAGTTTTGTCCATTTTGATCACTTAAATGTCATGGGTGATACCTAACCTAGAAGGGAAGTACAGTATAATGGTGGTGAGAACATGATTGTGCCGTGAAGAAGCAACAAAGTCCAATCTCATCTTGACTTGCTTCACTGTGTGAGTAGTGATGCTGCAAGAAATGTTGCAGTAGTTGAGGTATTTCCAGTATTTGCCATGAAGAAGCAACACAGTCCAATCTCATCTTGACTTGCTTCATTGTGTGAGTAGTGATGCTGCAAGAAATGTTGCAGTAGTTGAGGTATTTCCAGTATTTGCAATGGCACAAGTAAAACCAATTAAAAGTTGCATGATTTCTCCAACATGCTGTAGCTTTTTGTGTCCAAAATGATTGCAACACCACTGGCAACAACATTTGGTAGGATGGTGAGTGATAAGTCGAGCGGCTACATCATCATCTAATGACATTTGTTGAAACATTTTCACTCTCCAATCTCCTGTCATCATAATTATCATTAAATCCTTCTCCCATCAGAATAGCTACTCCCATCAGAATAGTGTTGGCTATGGAGCATAATCTCCATAGAAGATTTGACACTTTTATGACTGCGTGTTGATCTTACGTCAACCCTTTATATTGGTGCCGAATTCTTCCCTTTATTGCTTTCTTGTATTTATTATACTTGTATTATACTCAATTGACTTGATTGTCTACATTGCTTCATGGTTTTTGTTTATTTCTATAATTTGGAGTCTGTGTCATGTATCAATGTATGGTAACATATGACACAACGTGTTGCAGGAAAATTGAGTCAAGAGGAGCAGTATATTGATTGTGAAGGTCCTGAGTGAAAACTAAGTGAGAGCATGTCCTCCCAGCTTGCTGCAGTTTCCTTCCCTATCCAGCCGTCACCTCTAAAGCACCAAAGCTGTTGCTGCCTCCACTAGCTCCCCTCTGCACAAGCCCCCAAGATCCATAGCCCTGGTGAGCTCTCTACCTTAACTTCATTAATTTGAATCATGTCTGTGCTTAGGGAGTCCCAGATGGTGGTGGAGGCTAAGAAGGGTTCTCTTGGAGGAATCCTTAGGTCATGAGATTGGGGAGCATGGTCTCAAATCATTGAAATAATTCGACAGCTCTAGGGAGATGTCACATGCTCGGATGCTCCTCCAGAACCCTTTTGTTACAGCCATGGAAAGAAGGCGAACAACAAAATAAATATGATCAATATCAATATCAAACTCATATACTCTTTAAGTGTTTTTGTTTGGCTTCATTATATGGTACTGCAACTTGAGTGCCATATTCATAAATGTAAGTCAGTTACCATGTATACAAACCAGTGTCAAAATATATTAAATATAACACACATTATATATGGTTAAGTTTTGGATCAAGTAATTCCTACTTATCTACACACTAATGATTTTTTCCTTACACTAATGATCTTTAGTGCACTGGTAAGGCCTTCAGTCAAAAATGCACGCACTCGAGATGGTTTTTTCTTTACACTAATGATTTTTCCCTATTTTTGTGTAGGTTGGATGAAGGAAGAGGATGCTTTCTGAGAGGTTTTGGTTGTAGATAGGCTCGAAGGGAGCTAAATGTTAGATAGTCAATATTTTGGGATATATGTAGCTGATACACTGTTAATGTTTAATATTTGGACATATGTTTGGTACTACTTCGTTGTTCTACATGGAGAAATTAAGGATTTTGAATGTTTAGTACTACTTTGTTGTTCTACATGGAGAAATTAAGGATTTTGAATGTTTGGTACTACTTCGTTGTTCTACATATGTTTGGTACTACTTGATTCTGTGATTGATTCGCATTTAAACATTTGAATACCTGCATTTTGTGCAACTGTGGGCTGCATTCTGCAAATTTTCGAATATAGATTTTTCACTCTGCAATAGCATTCTGATATGCTATTGTTGCAAATATAATAGCAGGAAAGAAATACAGATATATAGCATATATATAACGAAACGCTATTATAACTCAACAGCGTTCAGGAACGCAATAACACATTTATAGCGTAAACAAATGTTATTAATAAGCTATAGCATTCGAAAACGCTATAAAACCTATACAGCGTTTTCCAGTGCTATAAAATGTCTATAGCGTTCATGAACGCTACAACTGATGAATAGCGTTCATGTATGCTATTAAAGCTCTATAGCGTTCCCAAATGCTATAATCCATTTACAGCGTTTCGAAACGCTATACATGCTCTATAGCGGCCGTAAACGCAATAAACCTTGTACATGGGGTTATTATAGCGGGGGCATTTATAGCGGACGCAATATGCTATAATAGACATTCTACAACGTTCCGAGCACGCTATTATATCCCATATCTGTTGTAGTGCGAAGAACTCGCCAACTTCAACACGAGTTTGGATCCGAAGACTCGCCAACTTCAACACACGAGTTTTCTTACGAAGGCTCGCCAACTTCAAACGAATGAAAAGAGAACTTGTTGATCTTCTAACACGTGAAGATCGAAAATTACAACTCGCAAATACTCTAGCACTTTGGGAGAGGATGACAATTGAAAGCTTGGTGGAGTATTAATGGTGAAGCTCTTTTGTGGTTGAGGAAATTTAAAGCTTGGAAGAGATAACATTTAAGAGGAGAGACTAAAGCCCCTTTTATACAAATCCAAAGTCATAAAGGCCATTCAGCCATCAACCGGATTATCCGTCAGATTTTAGCGGAAATCCGTCGGATTATTCGGTCAACAGTAACGGTCATAAAAAGAGCCGTTAGATGCATTAAATGCAGTTGCCAGATGCTATTGGATTTGAATTCAAAAGTTCTAAATAAGTCATGCGATTATCCGTCAGATTTCAGCGGAAATTCGGCGGATCATCCGAACTATAGCTCACAAACTTGCTGTGAGAGGTTCGGATTATCCTCAGGACTTCCGCAGATCTCCGTCGGATTATCCGAACATTGGCTCACTAACTTGCTGTGAGCAATCGAATTATCCGGCAGATTTCTGCGGATGTCCGTCGGATTATCCGAACATTGGCTCACTAACTTGCTGTGAGCGATCGGATTATCCGGCGTATTTCCGCGAATGTCCGTCGGATGATCCGATCATTGGTTCACTAACTTACTGTGAGCGATCGGATTATCCGGCAGATTTGTCCGGAAATCCGACGGATTTTTCGTCTCCTCTGAATGACTATTTCACCATTTCTTTCTTTATCATTTGTCATCTTAGCAAAGTGCGTACAAAGATTCCTAGACATTTACAGACTCAGAAAAGGGACAGGGATAAGAACCGTCTTCTTTGTAGTCTTCAAGCTGGATCTTTTTGCATGGTCTGCTTCATAGTCTTTTGCAATTCTCTTTGTTGTAGTACATCATCATCTTGATATTGGAGAATTGCAGAGCTCCATGGTCTTTGATAAGCTTCATGGAATTTGCATGGAGATTCCTTTCTTCTATTCTTGTCTTTTTGGAAGTGCCTGTGAAAAGTACAAACTAAAGACGTACAAGGGTTATTGTGAACAATGTATCAAAATAGATGTGCCAACAAACTCTCCCATTTTGATAATTGACAAAAAATAAGAATATAGAAAGTAGCTCCCCCGTAATCATACGGATCTCTCCCTCAATACGATTTCTCCCCCTTTGTCAGTTAATCAAAGATGGTGAGAAAAAGATAGAACAATAAAGCACATATGTGTAAGGGATATAATAAACAGAAATGCATAAGAGAAACTTCATTAATAAAAGCAGAGGTACAATAACAGGGCTTTGAAAGCCCAAACACAACACACAACTAAAAAAAAGATTTAAAAAGTCCCGTAGGACAGCAGAAAACACATACGAAAAGTCCCCGAAGGACCACACAAAACAAGACTAAACACAGCATCATCAACTGTCAGGTGCATGAGAAGGGCCTGCCTCCTGATCTTTATCATCCCCGGGAGCAGTGGTAAAGGCGCCATAAGGGTCGACGCCATCTGGGTACATGAAACCATAGACGTTTGGATCAGTGAAGCGAGGGCCAGGAAAATCAGGATGAGGAGTGTTAGGATTGAGAAAGGGAGTGTAATGCCCTGAATCCGTTGCGGAGCACGGTGCGGGCTAGCGGCCGAATGGCCGAGTCGGATGAGAATTGGGGAAACTTTACCAGGATCGCGGGATAATAAATTGAGATCCTTTCCTCGTTATGGATTGGACTCTTTTGAAATGATGCCCAAGATGCAGTGGCGCGCGTCTTGGTGGAAGAGTTCTATATAAGAGTCGCTTACCCCGAGACCGTTGCCCTGCTGGTTTTCGATGTCGCTTTTGCTGTTGGCTTTTGTGTACGTTTTCGTGATTGTTTTCGATGAATGTTTTCATGGATTTACTTTCACCGTCTACGCATTTCATATCGAATAACTGAGAGAAAGAGAAGAAGTATGCTGACCAGATGTTGGTGCCAATGCAGGTGCTAACGCGGTGAACCTAGGGTAACGTTGCGTGGAAGACCTCTTTCTCTCGACAATTCACCAACAAGTGAGTGGCTTTGATCCTTCGACGATCCTTGATCTTCGCGCATAACAATGGTAGACTTGTTATTGCGTTCGGTGCTTAATAAAAGATGCCTAGTAATAATATGGGAAAGATAATGAAAGATAAATTATCACATGGCTAGGCTTATGTTGTAAATCGAATGATGCTCGTATGCTATATGAATTGTTTAACAGGTGATGCAAAGACCCAAGTATTGGGCGGTAAGTATATCGGACTTCGGTTCAAAAGAATGAGTTAAACATGAATAGTCCCTTGGTTGGATGAACGAATATACGAGCCTATGGCTCAAAGTAAGATGGTAAGATGGCAAGTTGGAAAGATGGAAAAATGGCAAGATAAAATGAGAACTACGACTATGTGTGGAAGATGCTATTATCATGCATGTCATGTCCCTTATTAGTTAAGTTGCATTGCATGCATGGTCATGGACAACTTGTATACAAGGTAGTTCCTCGAATGGTACTCCGAGGCCACGGAACCGATTCGGCCTAGGAGGAACGCCGTGCTGAAGTAGTAGCACAGTGCTGAAGTAGTAGCACGGTCTTTCGGGAACCTTCCGGATGGGCTAGCTACCCACCGATGAAGGGGAGCCGTCCGACCAAGATGTCCCAGATGGCGTGTAGTCAGTGACCTTCATATAGACATGTGGCATAGCTAACATTGTCTTATGCAGGCAGAGTAAGTGGTATTCATAAATATGTACAGGGATGGCTATCGACCGTGGGTAAGATTTACCAAATTGGTGATCAATATGAACTGCTTATGTTAGAACAACATGAATTGCTTATGTTTCTAACATCACTGTATGCTTCTTATATTTTTCATCAAATATATGAATTGTTAATGGACCCTAAGGCAAGATAGAAAGAATACAAATCAATAGTGAACATTCATGTAATTTTACTACTGTTGATTTATGGTGAGATTGGTTACGGCCGCTCACCAGTACATATGTGGCAATGTACTGACCCTCGTCTCCACAGGTGCCGGGAACCTAGTGGATAATCATAGACGCTGAAGGCTTGCTGTCCGACTCTTTAGAAGCTTCGTACATCTTGAAGTTTCCACTTGAAGAAGAAGGCATTTTGCTGAAGGTGGTTATTGCTGCATTATTAATAAAGGGATATGATGTATGGAACAAGTTGTATCTCATTTCAATATTTCTGCAAGTTGTAGCCAAGTTTGGCCTTTCATCTCGGCTGTTTGAGAGCCTTATGTTTATGCAATGTAATTTCAAAGATATCAATAAAGAACTTATTTCAGATCATATCTGTGTTGCCAAAACTTCTTTATCATCTGCTGCGAATCTCTATTCAAATGTCTCTTTTATAAAAGGAACATGAGCACGCCTTGTACAAGTGCAATTCCAGACTTGTACGGCATCACGCCTTAGCGAGGACGAACGATTCGGTGTGAATCTAAGCGGAGGCGAACGATTCCCGAATTGGGGCGTGACAGTTTGGTATCAGAGCCAGGTTTTACATCCTTGGGAATTTCTTGGTTTTAAAGATTTCGAAAATGACACAAGCTTTATTGCTTCTCGAACAACTTTGGTTTCAAATGTCCCGAAATGAGATGTTCCATACAATAAGTCCATAAATATATTATGAGACTAACAAGCTCCTCTGTTTTGCAGAGATGACAAAGGCGGGTACGACAAACAATGCGAGTAGCTCAAAGGTGGTAGCCTCAACCGACCCTATGGAGAGGATGCTGGCTATGATGGAGAGCCAGCAGAGGCAGAACGCGAAGCAATTCGAGGCCCAACAGAAGCAGCTAGATACCCTGCAACAGTTGGTCCGAACAGTGGTGAACAATGGGGCTCAAGGCACTCCAGTCTCCCGAGAGAGCGAACTAGTGGAGGCAGAGGAACCCCCGGCGGCTAAGAAGACCACTGCTGTGGCCGACATAACAAAGTTTAAGAAAATCTGCAGCAAAGAATTCAAAGGGACAGAGGAAGCCACCATTGCTATGGATTGGCTAGTTGAAGTGGAAGACCACCTGGAAGCTTTGGGTATTGTTGGATCTAAGAGGGTCTCGTGTGTGAAACTATTGCTGGTTTCCAACGCACACTACTGGTGGCAAAGTCAGAAAAGAATTCTCGCGGGAGTGAATGGAACAACGAAAATTACTTGGCTGATGTTCCGCGAGGCATTTCTGGCTCAGTACTTCTCTTCGACTGAGCAGCGAGCTAAGGAATTGGAGTTCCAGAAGCTCGAACAGGGGAACATGACGGTGAAGGAGTATGAGGCAGAGTTTTCTAGACTGTCTCAGTATGCGATCACGAAGTTTACTGACGATGCATCTAAGGCTCGTCGGTTTGAGCAGGGCTTGAGGCCTGCTCTGAAGGCTCAAGTCGTGGTTCAGAAATATAAGACTTTTCAGGAGTCTTATGAGCACACGAAGGAATTGGACCCACACTATCCTGCGATGGTGCCAGTGCAAGCGTCGGTGCAGAATCTGCATAACAAGAGACCGAACAACGGGGGCAGATATGAGGCGCCTAAGCGTCAAAACTACGGTGGCTTTCAGCGACCCAACCAGGGTGGACCATTCTGCAACAAGTGCCGCAACAAAGGGCACTTTGCTAACGAATGTCAGGTGCTAGAGGGTGGATGCTTTAAATGTGGTCGTATGGGCCACGAATTCAGAGACTGTCCAGGGAGGGGCCACCAGAACCCTCCAAGGCAGCAGCATCACCAACAGTACCAACAGAATCGTGGACAGGCACCACGACCTCCTCAGCCACAACAGAATCAAAGGCCCGGTGCCCAGGGCCGAGTCTTTGCATTGACTCAGGAGGAAGCATCATTTGCATCAGATACTATAGTAACAGGTATATTGTTATTTAATAGCATTCCTGCACGTACTTTATTTGATTCTGGTGCTTCACATAGTTTTATATCTAAAGACTATGTTAAGGAACATGAAATAAAAATGACAATGTTGGATATGTACCTTAGTGTTAGTACTCCATCAGGAGTGGAGATGCCTACTAACATGATGTGTAGGGATGGTTACATATGTATCGGGAAGAGAAAGCTACCATTAGATGTAGTCGAGCTTGATATGAAAGATTTTGATATCATTCTGGGAATGGACTGGTTAAGTGCATGTTGTGCGACGATTGACTGTGCGAAGAAGCGAGTTATGTTTCGCCTACCTGGAGGAACAGAATTCTCTTACTCGGCCAGTTCGTCGGCGAAGGCTTCGATGGTGATTTCAGCTACTACGGCCCGGCGATTGCTTCATTCTGGCTGCGAAGGGTACATTGCTTCTGTTCGAGACACACGCAAGAATGGTGCAGACTCAGCTAACACTGAAGTCGTGGCAGAATTTCCTGATGTGTTTCCTGACGAGATACCCGGAATGCCTCCGGACCGAGAGATTGAATTCACTATCGATACATTTCCAGATACTCGTCCGATCTCAAGGGCACCATACAGGATGGCGCCTGCTGAATTGAAGGAACTCAAAGTACAGCTACAAGAATTATTAGACAAGGGATACATCAGACCCAGTATTTTACCATGGGGTGCTCCGGTGCTATTTGTAAAGAAGAAAGATGGATCAATGCGGCTGTGCATCGACTACCGTGAGCTAAACAAAGTTACAATTCGGAACCAGTATCCGTTGCCTCGAATAGACGACCTCTTTGATCAGTTGCAAGGGGCGTCTGTATTTTCAAAGATTGATCTTCGCTCAGGCTACCATCAGTTAAAGATCAAACCAGATGACATTTCTAAGTCCGCATTCCGAACCAGATACGGACACTATGAATTCTTGGTCATGCCCTTCGGACTGACCAACGCCCCTGCCGCTTTCATGGATATGATGAACAGAGTCTTCTGGCCCTTTTTAGATAAATTTGCGGTCGTGTTCATCGACGACATCCTAATCTACTCGAAGAACAGAGAAGACCATGCAGAACATTTGAGGACAGTGTTACAGACTCTACGGGACAATCAGCTC
This sequence comes from Iris pallida, assembly GCA_029216955.1. NCBI lineage: Eukaryota > Viridiplantae > Streptophyta > Magnoliopsida > Asparagales > Iridaceae > Iris > Iris pallida. The sequence continues at coordinate 7,331,704 of JANAVB010022597.1, forward strand.
TATGCCAAGCTGAGCAAATGTGAGTTTTGGATGAGTAGCGTGTCGTTCCTAGGGCACGTTATTTCGGCGGAAGGTGTGTCCGTTGACCCAAAGAAAATTGAAGCCGTAGTGGATTGGAAGCAACCCACGTCGGCGAGCGAGATCCGAAGTTTCCTCGGCTTGGCAGGCTACTACATAAAGTTTGTCAAGGATTTTTCAAAAGTGGCAGCGCCTTTAACTCGGCTAACCCAGAAGGGAGTGGCATTCGATTGGACTGATGAGTGCGAGGCTTGCTTTCAAAATTTGAAGCAACGTCTCGTATCAGCTCCAATCCTTACACTTCCAGACGGCGTCGAGGGATTTCAGATATACAGCGATGCGTCCGGACTGGGTTTGGGATGTGTGTTGACTCAGAGAGGGAAAGTGATATCTTATGCCTCGAGACAGCTTAAGCCGCACGAGAAAAATTATCCAACGCATGATTTGGAATTGGCAGCGATAGTGTTTGCACTGAAATTGTGGAGGCACTACTTGTATGGAGTGGCTTACGAGATCTTTACCGACCATAAAAGCCTGAAGTATATCTTTACTCAAAAAGATTTAAATTTGCGGCAAAGACGTTGGTTGGAGCTTATAAAAGATTACGACTTGACGATCGCGTACACCCCAGGAAAAGGCAATGTGGTGGCGGACGCGTTGAGTCGAAACTTTGTGGGATCACTCAGTGTTGACAAACGAATACTGGAGGAATTAGAAAGTATGGGAATTGAGCTCCAGATTCGTGGCCGAAATGCACAATTGGCTCAACTCCAACTTGAGCCGAGTTTGTTAGAAAAGATAAAGACGGCACAGAGGACAGATGAGTTCTTGATTAAGATTGGCAGAATAGTGGAAAAGGGTGAAGCCAGCGACTTCACCAGGCACGAGGACGGATCATTGCGACTCAAGGGGAGGCTATGTGTCCCGAAGGACGAAGAACTCCGGAAAGAAATCTTGACGGAGGCCCATTATGCCAAGTATTCTTTGCATCCGGGAAGTACAAAAATGTATAAAGATTTGCGCACGACCTTCTGGTGGCACGGCATGAAACGAGATGTGGCCCTCTTTGTCTCGCGATGCTTAGCGTGTCAACGAGTCAAGGTGGAACACCAGAGGCCCGGCGGGGAGATGCAGAACCTCGCGATCCCAGAATGGAAATGGGATCATATAACCATGGATTTTATAGTTGGCTTGCCGAAGACGCAGCGGGGGAATGATGCAATTTGGGTCATCGTTGATCGATTAACCAAATCTGTACATTTTCTCGCAATGAAAACCACATGGAGCGTCGACCGGTTGGCTCAGCTATACTTGGATAAAATTGTCCGATTGCATGGAGTGCCGGCATCAATAGTGTCGGATCGGGATGGGCGATTTGTATTGCGTTTCTGGGTCAGTTTACAAGCTGCCATGGAAACACAATTGAAATTTAGTTCTGCATACCATCCTCAAACCGATGGCCAGACCGAGAGGGTGAATCAGATACTTGAAGACATGCTTCGGCTTTGTGCTATTGATCTGAAGACTAGTTGGGATACTCACTTGCCGCTAGCAGAATTTGCCTACAACAACAGTTACCAGTCAAGTATACAAATGGCTCCGTATGAAGCATTGTACGGGCGAAGGTGTCGATCTCCGATTTGTTGGGATGAAGTCGGTGAACGACAGGTACTTGGTCCGAAGATGGTGGAACAGGCCGTCGAGAAGGTCCGCATGATTCGGGAGAAGTTACGTGTGGCACAAAGTCGGCAGAAGAGTTATGCGGATACTCATCGACGACCATTGGAATTTATGGTGGGCGATCACATATTTTTGAAGGTGTCACCGATGCGCGGAGTTATGCGATTCGGTGCGAAAGGGAAGCTAAGTCCGAGATTTGTTGGCCCATTTGAAATTCTTAAGCGAGTCGGCCCTGTCGTCTATCTGATCACGTTGCCACCGGCATTGGATGGAGTGCATGATATCTTCCATGTTTCCTAACTACGAAAATATGTACACGATCCAAGCCATGTGGTAGACTTCGGTCCGTTAGGGCTAAGAGCTGACTTGTCTTATGTGGAGGAACCCGTGCAGATCTTGGATAGGAAAGATAAAATCTTGCGGAACCGAGTTGTTTCTTTGGTTCGAGTGCTTTGGCGAAATCATTCTGTCGAAGAGTCGACATGGGAACTTGAGGCAGAGGTGAAGGAAAAGTTTCCTTCGTTGTTTGACCTAGGTGGGTTTGTGTTTAAGTTTCGAGGATGAAACTTTTTGTTAGTGTATTAATATGTAATGCCCTGAATCCGTTGCGGAGTACGGTGCGGGCTAGCGGCCGAATGGCCGAGTCGGATGAGAATTGGGGAAACTTTACCAGGATCGCGGGATAATAAATTGAGATCCTTTCCTCGTTATGGATTGGACTCTTTTGAAATGATGCCCAAGATGCAGTGGCGCGCGTCTTGGGGGAAGAGTTCTATATAAGAGTCGCTTGCCCCGAGACCGTTGCCCTGCTGGTTTTCGATGTCGCTTTTGCTGTTGGCTTTTGTGTGCGTTTTCGTAATTGTTTTCGATGAATGTTTTCATGGATTTACTTTCACCGTCTACGCATTTCATATCGAATAACTGAGAGAAAGAGAAGAAGTATGCTGACCAGATGTTGGTGCCAATGCAGGTGCTAACGCGGTGAACCTAGGGTGACGTTGCGTGGAAGACCTCTTTCTCTCGGCAATTCACCAACAAGTGAGTGGCTTTGATCCTTCGACGATCCTTGATCTTCGCGCATAACAATGGTAGACTTGTTATTGCGTTCGGTGCTTAATAAAAGATGCCTAGTAATAATATGGAAAAGATAATGAAAGATAAATTATCACATGGCTAGGCTTATGTTGTAAATCGAATGATGCTCGTATGCTATATGAATTGTTTAACAGGTGATGCAAAGACCCAAGTATTGGGCGGTAAGTATATCGGACTTCGGTTCGAAAGAATGAGTTAAACATGAATAGTCCCTTGGTTGGATGAACGAATATACGAGCCTATGGCTCAAAGTAAGATGGTAAGATGGCAAGTTGGAAAGATGGGAAAATGGCAAGATAAAATGAGAACTACGACTATGTGTGGAAGATGCTATTATCATGCATGTCATGTCCCTTATTAGTTAAGTTGCATTGCATGCATGGTCATGGACAACTTGTATACAAGGTAGTTCCTCGAACGGTACTCCGAGGCCACGGAACCGATTCGGCCTAGGAGGAACGCCGTACTGAAGTAGTAGCACAGTGCTGAAGTAGTAGCACGGTCTTTCGGAAACCTTCCGGATGGGCTAGCTACCCACCGATGAAGGGGAGCCGTCCGACCAAGATGTCCCAGATGGCGTGTAGTCAGTGACCTTCATATAGACAGGTGGCATAGCTAACATTGTCTTATGCAGGCAGAGTAAGTGGTATTCATAAATATGTACAGGGATGGCTATCGACCGTGGGTAAGATTCACCAAATTGGTGATCAATATGAACTGCTTATGTTAGAACAACATGAATTGCTTATGTTTCTAACATCACTGTATGCTTCTTATATTTCTCATCAAATATATGAATTGTTAATGGACCCTAAGGCAAGATAGAAAGAATACAAATCAATAGTGAACATTCATGTAATTTTACTACTGTTGATTTATGGTGAGATTGGTTACGGCCGCTCACCAGTACATATGTGGCAATGTACTGACCCTCGTCTCCACAGGTGCCGGGAACCTAGTGGATAATCATAGACGCTGAAGGCTTGCTGTCCGACTCTTTAGAAGCTTCGTACATCTTGAAGTTTCCACTTGAAGAAGAAGGCATTTTGCTGAAGGTGGTTATTGCTGCATTATTAATAAAGGGATATGATGTATGGAACAAGTTGTATCTCATTTCAATATTTCTGCAAGTTGTAGCCAAGTTTGGCCTTTCATCTCGGCTGTTTGAGAGCCTTATGTTTATGCAATGTAATTTCAAAGATATCAATAAAGAACTTATTTCAGATCATATCTGTGTTGCCAAAACTTCTTTATCATCCGCTGCGAATCTCTATTCAAATGTCTCTTTTATAAAAGGAACACGAGCACGCCTTGTACAAGTACAATTCCAGACTTGTACGGCATCACGCCTTAGCGAGAACGAACGATTCGGCGTGAATCTAAGCGGAGGCGAACGATTCCCGAATCGGGGCGTGACAGGGAGTGTGCTCCTCAAACATGCGCTGAATATAGTAGGCCTGATCCATAAAGCCGTGGTGGATAAGGGTGCCGAGTCCCCGAGTGTTGGCCTGAATGCGCTCATGGGTAGAGAGAGAGAGATCGGCAAACTTGCGATCAATGTAGCGGCGAACGTCATGAGTAAGGAGGGACGCCGGAGGAGATGCAGGTCCACCGGCAACAGCAACAGGAGTAGTAGTAGGAGCAACAGCAGGAGCCGCACGAGCACGTCCCTTCGATTTAGTAAGAGGGAAAGGACGAGGATCACCAATCGGGCAGTGAGTGAGGTCAACACCATTGGCTTCAAGGATCATGGTGATGTACATGCCAAAAAGTAGAGAACGATGAGGAGATTCCCTGATGAGCATCATGGTGTAGATAATGGATTTGGCCAGTGAAAAGGGTTGTCTGGCGACCAGATAGTATATGCAAATAAGTTCTTCAGCAGTCATGCTATCCATATTTCCAGACTTCGGGGTCAGAGTGTGGCAGAGGATGCGATGCATGTCATAGAAGAATGGACTAAGATCCTTGTCCTCCGGGCGTTGAACAAGAGAGCCCCCGCAGATGTTGAAGAGAAACTCATAAGACATGTCAGGAGAGAAGGAGATGTGGTCTATGGTGCTCGGAAGGGAGCGATGTACCTTACGCTCATCAAGACCAAGGATGCGGCAGTGACGGTGATCTTGACGCCACTAACCTTAGTCTCGAACTCAGGACCTTCCTTGGCGGGAACAAGATTGCAGTAGAACATGCGGATGGCATGCGGATAGTAGTCAACCTGATGCTCGAGGAGTGCATCGATGCGGGAGAAGCAGAAGAAATCTCGATGGTCTTTGAAGTTGATCCACGCGATTGGTTTCCCGGAGCAGACGGGAGCCTTGTGGTAGAAGGAGAACCATTCTCGGGAATGGGAAGCCGACTTGAAGATGAGTGGATTGTAGCCTTGAGTAAGAGGAGGAACAAATAGAGCAAGGGAAGGAGGCTGAGCGGAGGAGGAGCTCCCGTCATGGCGTTGACGCTTGGTGTGAGAAGCCATGGAGGAAGAGAGAGTGAGAGGGATTCAGGGAAGGATGGAAGGATGGAAGGAGAAGGGAAGAAGTTTATAGGGGGTAGAGAGGTGTAATGAGGGGTTATGATAGTTGGGAACGGATAGAGAGGAAGGGGAACGGATAGAGAGGAAAGGGAACGGATAGAAAGGCAGCCGACTCTTCGGTTTTTGCGCCTGTACCGCGAAAACAGAAAATCCGACAAATTTTTACGGAAATCAGTCGGAAAATCCGGATGAAGATGAGAACGAATTTAATACGGGTAGGTGGTGGATCACATCTCATAAATGTGGCAGCCGTTCGCGGTCAGGTTTGGCGGAGATCAATAAATGCGGATGATCCGTCGAATTACCGCGGTAATCCGACGAATTTTCCGAACTCGTTCCTCAGAAAGCTGCTGGAAATGAACGGAAAATCCGGCGGATTTGTGCGAAAATCCTCCAGAAAATCCGTTAAAGACAGAAAGAGTTCAATTTGAGATACCTAGGAGACCGATTTCACGACAAATAAAGGTGAAACGATCTTCAGAGAGAGGTTTGGTAAAAATATCAGCAAGTTGATGAGTGGTGTCAATAAATTCAAGACAAATATCACCTTTCAATTGATGATCCCGTAGAAAGTGATGTCTTATTTCAATGTGTTTGGTGCGAGAGTGACAAATCGAGTTTTTTGTGAGATTAATGGAGCTAATATTATCACATTTGATAGGGATGCATTGAGAAGAAATACCATAATCTACTAGTGTCTGTGTCATCCAAAGAATTTGTGCACAACAACACCCTGTCGCTATGTATTCAGCTTCGGTGGTAGAAAGAGCGACGGAGTTTTGTTTCTTGCTAAACCATGATACCAAGGATTTACCCAAGAAGTGACATGTGCCGCTAGTGCTTTTTCGGTCAAGTTTGCATCCGGCAAAATCTGCATCTGAGAAGCCACGAAGCTCAAAGGATGAGGATTTTGGATACTATAGCCCCAAGTTAATGGTGCCCTTGAGATACCGAAAAATACGTTTTACGGCACATAAGTGAGATTCTTTAGAATTTGCTTGATATCGAGCACAAAGACATACACTAAACATAATGTCGGGACGGCTAGCAGTAAGATAAAGTAAACTACCGATCATACCTCGATACTTACGAATGTCGACGGATGTGCCATCTTCATCATTGTCAAGCTTTGTCGTTGTTGCCATAGGAGTCCTCATTGATTTGGATGAGTCAAGTTCAAAACGCTTGAGGAGATCCTGTGTATTTTGCTTGATTGATGAAGGTCCCTTTGGGTCCTTGTTTGATTTGTAAGCCCAAAAAGAATGATAGTTCACCCATCATGCTCACTTCAAATTCTTTCTGTATAACTTTAGCAAATTCTACACAAAGTGTATTGTTAGTAGAACCAAAAATAATGTCATCTACATAAATTTGAACCAATAAAAGAGTACCATTATAGGATTTGATAAAAAGTGTTGTGTCGACTTTTCCCTTAGAAAAATTATGTGAAACAAGAAAGGAGCTAAGGCGCTCATACCAAGCACGGGGAGCTTGTTTGAGGCCATAAAGGGCTTTGTGGAGTTTGAACACGTGATTAGGAAATTGAAAAACTTCAAAGCCGGGAGGTTGTTTTACATAAACTTCTTCTTTAATAATACCATTCAGAAAAGCACTCTTAACATCCATTTGAAAGAGTTTAAAATCATTAAAACAAGCAAAAGCACATAGCATACGAATGGATTCGAGACGAGCAACAGGAGCATAGGTTTCGTCGTAGTCAATGCCTTCCTCTTGGTTATAGCCTTGAGCAACCAATCGGGCTTTGTTTCAAGTCACTGACCCATCTTCATTAAGTTTATTTCGAAACACCCATTTAGTCCCAATAATGGGATGATTGCTAGGTTTTGGGACAAGTTCCCAAACCTTGTTTCGCTTAAATTGATTTAGCTCTTCTTGCATCGCTGTCATCCAAAATTCATCAAGAAAAGCATCATTAACATTTTTAGGCTCTATTTGAGATATAAAAGCCACGTTTGCACAAAGGTCACGAGTTGAGGATCTAGTACTAACACTGGAGGAAGGATCCCCAATGATAAGTTCCTTAGGATGGTTGGTGACAAATCTCCATTCTTTTTGGAGATCCTTTTGAGGAGGCTCGAGAGGTGGAGACTCTTTTGTTGGAGGAGTCACAACTTCATTGTTAGATGAAGAAGGACGATCTCCAATAGAGGAGTTCTCTAACCCAAACGAGATGTCATCAACATCATCGGAAGAAGAGAATGTAGAAGTATTAAGTTCATTAAAAGAGACATTAATTGACTCTTCGACAACAAGAATTCTTTTATTAAACACACGAAAACCTTTACTATACGTAGAGTATCCAAGGAATATTTCGTCTTAGGCTTTTTCTTCAAACTTGCCTAGGTTATCCTTGGTATTCAAAATAAAACAATTACAACCAAAAAATTTAAAATATTCAATAGAGGGAATTTTGTCAAACCAAAGCTCATAAGGAGTCTTCTTAGAAATAGGTCTAATCAAGACCCTATTTATAACATGACATACCGTGTTAACGTCTCCCGCCCAAAAATATTGGGGGAGCTTATATTGGTTTAACATAACCCGGGCCATATCGTCAAGGGTTCTATTCTTTCTCTCCACAACACCATTTGTTGAGGAGTACGTGGACAAGCAAAATCATGTCCAAAACCATTCTTTTTACAAAAACTTTTGAAATCAGCATTGTCAAATTCTCCTCCTTGATCACTTCTAATTTTGTTAATAGAAAAACCTTTCTCATTTTGAACACGTTTACAAAAAGCAACAAATTCACGAAAAGTATCACTTTTGCAAGCAAGAAAAATAACCCAAGTAAATCTCGAAAAATCATCAACCAAAATAAAAGCATAAAACTTGCCTCCAAGGCTAGCAACTCTACTAGGACCAAAAAGATCCATATGAATAAGTTGAAGAGGTCTAGAAGTACTCACAGAGTTAATTGATTTGAAGGATGACTTTGTTAACTTACTCTTCTCGCATTCTTCACACACCATATCTTTTTGAACGGGATACTTGGGAGTCCTCTTACGAGCTTCTTGGTAGCAAGGCGAGAGATGGTATCCATGTTGGCGTGTCCGAGCCTCATGTGCCAAAGCCAACTCTCATCATTCTTAGCAACTAAGCACCTGTCATTGTTAGTGTCTTCGACAAGATATAAAACATAGATATTGTTTTCTCTAATGCCTTCATAAATAATAGATCCATTTGAACTATCGGTAATGAAGCATTTGAGCTTAATAAACTTGATATCATAACCATTATCGGTAAGATGACTAATACTAAGAAGATTGTGTTTAAGATTAGTAACAAGACATACATTCTTAATACAAGGATAAGAAGGGGAACCTATATTACCATTTCCTATAATGTGACCTTTAAGATTGTTACCAAAGGAGACGTGTCCTTCCTTCTTCATCGATAGCGTTGTAAATAATGAAGCATCCCCGGTCATGTGCCGTGAACAACCGCTATCGAGAATCCACTTGCTTCTAGCATGAGAAGGACTCTTCACCTACAACATAAGTTGAAGATGAATATTTTGGTACCCATGATCGTATGGGTCCTTGAGTGTTAGTCTTAGGAACCCACATAAAAACTTTCTTATCAACAAGTTTCCTTGTATGACAATAATTGGTCGTATGTCCAAGCAAGCCACAGTAGTTGCAAATCATAGAGGATTTAGAAGAAGATGTGTGAGAATCATGCATATGTGAATCTCTAGTGCGAGGAGCTCTAACATTATTATTATGATGATGATAATAAAAAGCATGATGCAAAGTGTTTTTCTTAACAAATGGTCCTTTCCTTGTGTTAGAAAAGGATTTGTGTGTAGTGTTCATATACGAAGTATACCTAGTATTGTGATGAGTGTGGAGGTGTCTTGGAGTATGCATGTGAGTAGTGTTCTTATTACCTAGTTTCTTACTCTGTACAAGAAGATCATTATACTTAATAGAAGTATCATATTCTCTCCTATTAGCATCTTGAACTTTATGCATAGCAAATTCATAAGCTCTTCTCATGGATTGAATCTCATCATCCTTTTTCTTGATGGTGACAAGAGATTCTTGAAACTTGAGTCGCAAAGACTCTATCTCATCCGTGTCAGAAGCAGGAGATTTTCCCTTTACATCAATAATGATGCTTGAGAGTCTTTCTACTTTAAGTTGAAGAGCATCAACCTCTTTTAGAGATTTCTTATATTTATTCCTAACACCTTTGTGCTCTTCATGCAATTCAAGTATAGCTTTCTCCAAGTCATCATAAGTAAGAGTATTTAAGGAGAGATCATCAAGTACCTCATCGGTTGCCATGAGACAAACGTTGGCATTCTGTTTGCACTCTTTGTCATTGTCGGAGTCGCTTGCATCACTCTCACACCAAATGCTTGTGTTGGCAAATTTCCTGGAGGACGAGCTTCCCATGCTAGGCTTCTCGTACTTGCTTGAGTCTTTTCTTATCATCGGACAGTCCCTCTTGATGTGTTCGGGTCTTCTGTATTGATAACACGCCGAATCTTCCTTATTGTCCCGTCTGAAGCGGTTGGCTTTGTTAAATTTGAGGAACTTCCGGAAGTACTTAGCTGTGAGAGCTATTTCTTCATCGTCGTTCGACTCATTGTTGTCGGAGCTATCCTTGGAGTAGAACTTTGTAACTTTGAGAGCAAGAGACTTCTCCTTCTCTTTGGTCTTCTCCTTCTCCTTCTCTTGTATGGGGGATTCCTCTTGATCCTTCATATCGAGTTTATGAGTCATTAGCTTACCCATGAGGGTCTCAAGGTTCATGACTGTAAGGTCGTTCCCCTCAATGATTGCGGTAGCTTTAGGACTCCAAACTTTTGTCAATCCTCTAAGAATTTTTCTGATCTTTTTATGAGCAGGATATTCCTTACCAAGAGAAGAGAGAGGATTAATAATATCACCAAAATGAGTAAACATGCAAGTAATAGATTCATCATGCTTCATCTTACAGGACTCATATTCTTGCGTGAGTCTACTAATCTTGGATTCCTTCACTTGTGAAGTACCCTCGTGTGTGACTTCAAGTAACTTCAAAACTCATTAGAAGTCTTGCAAGTAGAGATTCGGTTGAATTCACTACTGTCGAGAGCACAATAAAGAGCGTTCATAGCCTTGGCATCTCGACTCGCAAGCTTTTTGGTGTTTTCAGTAAGTGCGTCCCTAAGGGTGTCAGAAGCAATATCCTCAATAACTCTGAAAGGAGTAGGAAGACCATTTATCACACAATCCCATAAATCGAAATCTATGGACTTCAGATAAATGCTCATCCTAATCTTCCAGTAGTTATAGTTGGTTCCATCGAATAGGGGAAGCCTATTTGTGGAGTGTCCTTCATTGTGGAAGGTGTTGATACTAGGGTTAGTGGCCATGGATCACTCAAAGGGTGTAAATCCAAATCAAGAGAACAAAGCTATGATACCAATTTTAGAACCCTAGAGGGGGGTGAATAGGGAAATAAAATATAACTAGAGCAACAGAAGCAATATATGACAAATAAAAGTAAAGAGTAAGAAGATCAAACACAAGATGTATCCTGGTATCCTCGCTTGAGGCAATCCAGTCCTGGAACTCTCTTCGGCTTAAATCTACTATTTAATCAAATAGTACACACGAGTTTGGATCCTAAGAACTTGCCAACTTCAACACGAGTTTGGATCCGAAGACTCGCCAACTTCAACACACGAGTTTTCTTACGAAGGCTCGCCAACTTCAAACGAATGAGGAGAGAACTTGTTGATCTTCTAACACATGAAGATCAAAAATTACAACTCGCAAATACTCTAGCACTTTGGAAGAGGATGACAATTGAAAGCTTGGTGGAGTATTAATGGTGAAGCTCTTTTGTGGTTGAGGAAATTTAAAGCTTGGAAGAGATAGCATTTAAGAGGAAAGACTAAAGCCCCTTTTATACAAATCCAAAGTCATAGAGGCCATTCAGCCATCAACCGGATTATCCGCCGGATTTCAGCAAAAATCCTTCGAATTATCCGGTCAACAGTAACGGTCATAAAAAAAGCCGTTAGATGCATTAAATGCAGTTGCCAGATGCCGTTGGATTTGAATTCAAAAGTTGCAAATAAGTCATGCGGATTATCTGTCGAATTTTAGCAAAAATTCGGCGGATCATCCGAACTATAGCTCACAAACTTGCTGTGAGAGGTTCGGATTATCCTCAGGACTTCCGCGAATCTCTGTCGGATTATCCGAACATTGGCTCACTAACTTGCTGTGAGCAATCGGATTATCCGGCGGATTTTTGCGGATGTCCGTCGGATTATCCGAACATTGGCTCACTAACTTGCTGTGAGCGATCGGATTATCCGGCAGATTTCCGCGGATGTCCGTCGGATGATCCGATCATTGGCTCACTAACTTACTGTGAGCGATCGGATTATCCGACAGATTTATTCGAAAATTCGGTGAATTTTTCGTCTCCTCTGAATGAATATTTCACCATTTCTTTCTTTATCATTTGTTATCTTAGCAAAGTGCGTACAAAGATTCTTAGACATTTACAGACTCAGAAAAGGGACAGGGATAAGAACCGTCTTCTTTGTAGTCTTCAAGCTGGATCTTTTTGTATGGTCTGCTTTATAGTCTTTTGCAATTCTCTTTGTTGTAGTACATCATCATCTTGATATTGGAGAATTGCAGAGCTCCATGGTCTTTGATAAGCTTCATGGAATTTACATGGAGATTCCTTTCTTCTATTCTTGTCTTTTTGGAAGTGCCTGTGAAAAGTACAAACTAAAGACGTACAAGGGTTATTGTGAACAATGTATCAAAATAGATGTGCCAACACCATCGTCCAAGGCTTGATATAGCCTTTGCTCGTCCCACGGGTTAAGTTGTATCGCACAGGTTAGGGCATAAGTCTAGGCACCCAAAAAACTTGGTTGTTCAAGCCGAACTCGTGCACGACACATTCCCATGGTGCAAGGCTTGACATAGCCCTTGCTTGTCAAGTTGTTGCACGATTGAGTTAAGTAAGAGTTTTATTGGGCTATCGAAGTCATAGCAAGTACTGTCCTATATTTTCTGCGGTTGTCAAAGTCACATAGTCCCACAATCTCAAGGCTTGTCATATAAAGTATGACTTGGGCGATAGTGTCACGTAGAACACAAGTCAGTCTAAGGCACAAGCCACGTTCATTTCAAGGATAAGTATGCCACGGTCTATGGGACACAAAGGAACACGTTTGTTTAGGTCTATCTAGAAGACTATGCAATAGTCATTCCCTATGTTTCAAAGAATGTTAAGTACACGCGACCATCTGTCGCCGAGACCGGTCCCGTGGCTTGGGAGTCTCACATGAAGAATGAAAAGCATGGACATGGATAAAAAAGTATAAGAAAGAGAAAGCAAGTTGTTATCTGTAGGCCTTGCATTTATGTCGAGTCTAGAAGTCATCATAGGTGTGTGGTCATGGACAACTTGTGCACAAGGGGTAGTCTTTCTCGACATGATCGTCGGGGCCTCGAGATCATGTCGTTCCCGGGGGAAGCGAGTTGGCTAAAGCAGGATGCTGGATGTACCGTATAGAATATTCGGGGCTTCCATGGGCTAGCTACCCATTGGTTGATCGTCTTCTATCCTCAGCCAAGTCCAAGATAGCTTGACATTGCTAGTGATATTTCATATAGATGAGTCAGTGTGCTAAACGACAATCCGTATACACAGTATCGGTCGATTCAAAGATAGCGTATGTACGACACGAATTAAGTTAAGAAGGTATGCACAGTTGTAACACCATTACGGAGCCTAAGATTTGGCTATATCAAGGGCACGTGTTTCGGCACAATTGTGACATCGTGTCTGAGTCGTCAACACAAGTTCCACAAGTCGGGATTAAGTCATCTTGAGATAAGTCAGGAAGGGCCGTAAGACAAGTTTGGTTAAGTCATGTTGAATTCTGAGACATGGCCTCGAATGTTTGAAGCACAGACCAAGTCGATGACATGAAACATATTGCATCCCAAAGTATGGCACGAAAGACAAGCACGAGTCGGTACATTCCTGTTACAAGCACGAGAATGGTCTAGAGGCATAACGATGAACAAGTTATCAGTGCAATGGCACGGTGACTGTCTAGAGACACAAATAGGCCAAGAGTCTCTGTCCTAAAATCGATCCTAAGGCAAGAATAGAAAGACAATTATAAAGGGATTATGTTGCAAAAAGTAAATAAACGTGTTGGTTTTGTATGGTGGGCGATGATCTCACTCCACCAGTACAGTTGAGTACTGGCACCCACACAGTTTTCATGTGCAGGCACAGGTAGAAGCTCGTTGGCATGGAGCTCGCTTGGATGCGTCGAGGTACGGTGTTCCTTGGCATTTCGAGGCATACAGCCGCTTGGAGTCAAAACTTATACGGGACATAATGTATGGACATCGCCTCCGCTGGCTCGTCAATTATATTAAGAGATGAGAGAGAGAGCTGAGTGAATTATAATCAGAGAGAAAAGTGAGCTTGAGTGATTGTAACTTAGCTTTGTGCCGCCTTTGTAATCTATGTTCATTATCAATAAAGACTCTGATTCTGTTTCAATGCTTGTGTTGCCTCGTGTATTCAATGTTTCTGCTTGGGACTTCTGTGCGACGACCCTGTCGCAAGCTGTTGTAATCGGCCGTTATGGAACTTGCTTTGCACGAGCGCAACCTAGGCTCGTGCAGCATCACGCCTTAGCAAGAACGATCGGTCCTACGGGATCGGGGCGTGACACTTAAGTTTCATGGATGAAACTTTTTCTTAGTTGGTTATTGTCACGCCCCGATCCCACAGAGTCTTTTGGTCCTCGCTTCGGACTCTGTGAGACCGTTCATCCTTGCTTGGACGTGATGCCATACAAGCCTAAGTTGTGCTTGCACAAGGCTAAGACCTGTAACAAGATAAGATAGACAAGGTTGACAATAGTGCAGCGGAACATATAGCAGATAATTGAAGCAGCAGCGGACATTTTACAGATATATGAATTGAACATAATGGTAATAAGAACAATTCTCTTTATTGGTATTCTTTGAACATATTACAAGTTCTCATTTCACTCTGATACAATGTTTACATTCTCTTAGAAATATTATAAATTATAATGATCCCGTTCCATACATTACATCCCTTTATATACAAAACTAACTCTTGCAACAGATGTCCATCTCTTGGCATCTATTCTGATTTTTGGCTCCTGAGGATGAGGTATGGGCTATCGCTTAGGATTATCCTTCTTGATGCATCGTGCACCTGCGTGCAGGCTGATGATGGGTCAGTATATCAGCATACTGGTGATTGTGAACAAAGGGCTATATTTGTCTGAAACGATCATTGTTCATTTAGTAAAAAATATTTCTTGTGATGTGATCTTGCTTCTTTTACCTATGTTTATTTCATGTAGTACAGAGTCAGTTTACATTTCTTTTGAAAACATCTTTGAAAAGCCACAGTTTATTTCATTGCAATTCAAGCATAAAAGGGACTATTTATTTGAAGCACAGTGCACAGCGTATCTCATGAACCCTAATCATTTCTTTTATTCAAGCAACTCTTAGGTTCAATGACAAGCATGATATCATATCTTTTTTTAATTGGACATAGCATTTCTTTGCAATAGATTAATCTCTTCAAGCAATTTATAGAAAACTTAAGCAACACATATATATCACTTTTCAGTGATTCTTACCATAGCCGACAGTCATCCCTGCATAAAATAGGTTAGCACAATTTGCATATATAAGAAGCATACTTTTTCGTCCCAACATGTTAGGCTTGTAATAATCTTTGTCTATATACATGAATATAACTCTGTAGTCCATGGGCATTTCCATATTAGCAGTTGGGACGTTCTAGCCCATCTCACTAATAGACTGACACCCTCCTCTAGTTGCGGGGACTTCTAGCCCCAGATGTCCTGTTCTCTTCTAGGCCGATCGATTTTGGGCGCCCCCAGAATCGATCGAGAGACTACCACTTGTGCACAAGCCGTCTAGACCAATGCAAATGCAGCTATCAAATAAAACTATCATGCACCAATCAAGCAACTTGTAAACATTTCATCTTTAAGCAAATATTCATTCTTTTTGAACGACAAAGCTATGACTCTGTCTTCTCTCTTTCCTTTGATTCAGAGCCGAAGCTCCTAGACAATTCATCTCTTTTCAACATGTACAAGTCCGTCTGTACATGTCTAGCATTCAGAATATCTTTGAGGGACAAGCAATCATTCATCTCCTTGGACATAATAACAGTTCTATGCAGATATAGCATATCATTTTACCTTTGAAAGCATACAAGTTCGGGGCATATAAGCAATCTCTTTTCTTTTCTTGTTAGCATGGAAACAGTTCATTGATTAAAGGTAATATCTCTACTTTAGCATGGTAACATCTCATTTCTTATTAATAGGCAACAACTCTTATTCTTAGCATGCATATTATCTTTGTTATAGTATTAGCATAGCAATATGTGGATTCCCGTATAAGCATACTCAATGATTACATCTTGTTATTAGCAACAACATTCATTCAAAAACTCAGATTCTTATTAGGCGTAAGTGAATCATAAAATGAGACGTTGTCCATTCACCCAGATTAATCGTCTTCTGTTGCAGAGCCAGTAATCCGATCTTTCTATTTATCTAGTGCCTTCGCGGAGTGGGACACTAATAATTACCCACCGAGAAGAAGTTTCGTCCTCAAAACTTAAGGAGAAACTTACGATATCCATAGCAGTGATAGTCCTCATCCTTCGCCATCATCAATCCATGACATCTCTCAATTCAAATTATATCAAAACTCTTGTTCAATAAAGCAGCTCAATCTCAATCAATAAAACATATGTTGGCATCTTAAAATATTTTCGGACTTATTGTATGGAACGTTCATCTCATCGATGATATCAAGCAAGCAAGGAAATTTCGACCATGAGAACATCTTTGAATTCAATCGAATCAATTGGCCAGAGGATCGTGTTGCTCTGATACCATTCTGTCACGCCCCGATCCCGTAGAGTCTTTTCGTCCTCGCTTCGGACTCTATAAGACCATTCGTCGGGCGTGATGTCGTGCAAGCCTAAGTTGCGCTTGCACAAGGCCAAGACCTGTAACAAGAAAAGATAGATAAGGTTGACAATAGCGCAGCGGAACATATAGCAGATGATTGAAGCAGCAGCAGACATTTTGCAGATATATGAATTGAACACAATGGTAACAAGAATAATTATCTTTATTGATATTCTTTGAACAGATTACAAGATCTCATTTCACTCTGATACAATGTTTACATTCTCTCTGAAATATTACAGATTATAATAATCCCGTTCCATACATTACATCCCTTTATATACAAAACTAACTCTTGTAACCTATGTCCATCTCTTGGCGTCTCTTTTGATTTTTGGCTCCTGAGGATGAGGTACGAGCTATCGCTTCAGACTATCCTTCTCGATGCGTCCTGCAAGTGATTATGAACAAAGGGCTATATTTGTTTGAAACGATCACTGTTTATTTAGTGAGAAAATATTTTTTGTGATGTGATCTTGCTAAAACATTTCTTGTGATGTGATCTTGCTACTTTTACCTATGTTCATTTTATGCAGTACAGAGTCAGTTTACCTCTCTTTTGAAAACATCTTTGAAAAGCCACAGTTTATTTCATTACAATTCAAGCATACAAGGGACTATTCATTTAAAGCACAGTGCACATCGTATCTCATGTGCCCTAATCATTTTTTCTGTTCAAGCAACTCTTAGGGTCAATGACAAGCATGATATCATATCTTTTCTTTAATGGGATATAGCATTTCTTTGCAACAGATTAATCTCTTCAAGCAATTTATAGAAAACTTAAGCAACACATATATATATTACTTTTCAGTGATTCTTACCATAGCCGACAGTCATTCCTGCACAAAATAAGTTAGCACAATTTGCATATATAAGAAGCATATTTTTCCGTTCCAACATGTTAGGCTTGCAATAATCTTTGTCTATATGCATGAATATAACTCTGTGGTCCATGGGCATTCCCATATTAGCATTTGGAACGTTCTAGCCCATCTCACTAATAGACTGACACCTTCCTCTGGTTGCGGGGACTTCTAGCCCCATATGTCCTGTTGTCTCCTAGGCCGATCGATTCCGGGCGCCTCCAGAATCGATCGAGAGAATACCACTTGTGCACAAGCCGTCTAGACCAATACAAATACAGCTATCAAATAAAACTATCATGCACCAATCAAGCAACTTGTAAACATTTTCATCTTTGAGCAAACATTCATTCTCTTTGAATGATAGAGCTATGACTCTGCCTTTTCTTTTTCCTTTGATTCAGAGCCGAAGCTCCTAGACAATTCATCTCTTTTTAACATGTACAAGTCCGTTTGTATATGTCTAGCATTCAGAATATCTTTGAGGGACAAGCAATCATTCATCTCCTTGGACATAATAACAATTCTATGCAGATATAGCATATCATTTTACCTTTGAAAGCATACAAGTTCGGGGAATATAAGCAATCTCTTTTCTTTTCTTG
This sequence comes from Iris pallida, assembly GCA_029216955.1. NCBI lineage: Eukaryota > Viridiplantae > Streptophyta > Magnoliopsida > Asparagales > Iridaceae > Iris > Iris pallida. The sequence goes on from JANAVB010022597.1 coordinate 7,349,575, forward strand.
TTAGCATGGCAACAGTTCATTGATTAAAGGCAACATCTCTACTTTAGCATGATAACATCTCATTTCTTATTAACAGGCAACAACTCTTATTCTTAGCATGCATATTATCTCTATTCTTGTATTAGCATAGCAACATGTGGATTCCCGTATAAGCATACTCAATGATTACATCTTGTTATTAGCAACAACATTCATTCAAAAACTCAGATTCTTATTAGGCGTAAGCGAATCATAAAATGAGACTTTGTCCACTCACCCAGATTAAACATCTTCTATTACAGAGCCAGCAATCCGATCTTTCTGTTTATCTAGTGCCTTCGCGGAGCGGGACACTACAGTTATAATGTAGTGTCCCGTCCCAACATCGTGTCCCATTCCTCGTTATGATGCTAGGAACACGGTTAAAAAACACTGTCGCTATCAATTGGCCGGGACCGGTTGAATTAAGATCCTTTCTTCGTTATAGAATGTCTTATTCAGAATCAAGTTCCCATATTCAGCGGGTTGCATCTCGAGGATGGACTCTGCAGTTGAGTTGGGAGAGACCTCTCATTGCTCTGTTTTTTATGCCATACTTGCTTCTTTAGCTTTGGTTTTATGAATGTGTTTTTGTGAATGTTTTCTATGGATATTATTGCTTTCGTTTTTTGAACTTCGCATTTCATATCGAACTCGAAAGAGAAGGGTAGAGTGTTGATGCGTTGCTTGTGCTATTTCAGGTGATCGCATAGGAGCCGTCCAACACAATAAGACCTTTTTTCCTCTCGTCTTAAACTATCGAGGCGAGTGGCTGGATCCTTCTCCTCCTTTGGCCCTCATATTCTCCAATCAATCTATAGAATATTAGTTGAATATGCAAAAGACACGAATGCTGAAATTCAATAAACTGTTGTACGATTTCTCACGTACGCTCGCTATAGAACGGTTATGCCATAAAACTGCTACATGTTTTCTTATGTACATCTGCTATAGAACTGTCATATCATAAACAGCTACATGCTTAATATTTTATGCCAGTTATAGAATTATTATAAGCAAAGTTTGAGTCATTAATAACTATCGCCAAAATATGACAAAACAATGATAAAAATGGTTAATTTCACACGAATTAAAGATCATGCTTGAATAACTAGTCTAGCCTAGCACGGTCATGGAAAACTTGTGCACAAAGAATGACTCCCTCGAACGATACCCCGGGACATGGGAATGATTCGGGTTAGAAGAAAGTAAAAGATAGCTGTGCTACATATAAGCAAAGCTGGTTATTCGGTAAATTTTCAGCGGAGCTTGCTACTCGCGCTGAAAGGTGCGTCGTCTAAACCCACCTATAGACCAAGATGGCTTGTGATGTTAGTGACCTTCACATATACAAACCGCACACACTATGCTAGTAAATGATAACAATTGACAGGGACGAATATGGTAAGCTCCAAATTGCGCGACACACTCTGTCGTGGGTAAGTCCTAGCATAATTTATGTGTTTATGCCTATCAAATGCTTGCATGCAATTCACTAGGATGGCTAGAAAGATCACTGAATATGTATATATATATATATATATATATATATATATATATATATATATATATATATATATATATATATATATATATATATATAGAGCATGTTTATATATATAGCACGTTAAACATAACTTCTTCAACCAAATGAGAGTATGGAATTTAATTAGTCACGCACCAGTACACGACAATGTACTGATCCTTTCTCTCAGGTGCTCCGAATCAACAAGGAAGTGCCATCTAGCTGAAGGAGATGCTAGTGTATTATGAAGCCTAGTCCGTGTGCCGAAGGCTTGTTTCAAATCCTTTTTGAAGGCTCTACATTTAGTCCAAAAGAAGATGGCTCGACTCCCCACTATAGCAGGTGTTTTAAAGTGTTTTGGTTATATAAAAGGGGATGTATTATATGTAACGACTATCTCATCAGCATTCATTTTGTAATTGAGACAAGTTATAAGCCCGCGTGGCAATCATTGTAATAGGGTCTTGTAAATGATATTTATTATCAATGAAAAGAAAAGTTCCTGATGTTTCAAATGTGTTATTCAATTTCTCTGCCTACTCTATTAGATGTTGTGTCTCGAATAAACTTATGACTATGCCTTGTGCGAGCGCAAGGTTCGCACGTCATCACGCATGGGGGACGACTATCGATTCTTCAGAATCGGGGCGTGACATAATGGTATCAGAGCACGCTTTACGTCCTTGGCCTTCCGTCCTTAGTCTCGAACCCTTAACCTCTTGTCGATGAGATAATTTGTTCAGAATTAGGGCGTGACATAATGGTATCAGAGCACGCTTTACGTCCTTGGCCTTCCGTCCTTAGTCTCGAACCCTTAACCTCCTGTCGATGAGATAATTTGTCCATACAATGAGTCCGTAATATTTTCTGAGACTAATATGAATTGTATTCTATTTCCAGAAGTTGGAGAAGTCACAACCGACACTACTAAAATACAACGAATTAGCAACGGCCATATCCGTCGCTAATCCGTCGACAAATCGACTTAGCGACGGATTACCGACGGAATTTGGCCGAAAAAATCCGTCGAAAAATAGCCCGTCGCTAAGCAAGTCCGTCGCTAAGCTGTCACCATTCAACTGCTTAGCGACGGATTGCCGTCATCAAGAATCGTACATTTAGCGATGGCTAGCGGACGGATTTCCGTTAAATCAATTATCAGAAAGTTTTTGATACTACTTTTTAGCGACGGACAAGTCCGTAGGTAATATGTCGGTAACTGCGTATCAGAGAGTTTCTGATACGCAAAATCCATCGCCAATTCGTCACTAGCCGTCGCTAATACTCGACGGAAGAACGACGGTTTAGCGAGGGAATATCCGCCGCTTAGGTTCTGGAAATCAATATATTTCCAGAACCTTGTCGACGGATAATTCGTCGCTAATCCGTCGACATCCGTCGCTAAATGAAAATTCTCCAGTTAGCGACGGAATATTCCGTCGCTCAACCGTCGCCATCCGTCACTTGGTAGTCGCAAGTCCGTCGCTAACTAGAAAAGTTTTGAATTTTTTTTACAGAAAACAAAGCATTCCATGTTCGTACAACATCCGAAACATCGAAACATCACAATATACATCACACCTCACATAAACCAACAAACCAAAATACATCACACACCAATATACAAATATCTATCACAAATACATCACACAAACCAACATACATCAATAAGACCCGGAGCAACCCTCCGTTGAATTTCTAGATAATAACCAAGTCTAGATAATAGCATCCAAAAACATCCAAGTCTAGAAAATAACCATGTCTAGAAAATAAAAAATATCAAGAGTTGTAAAACCATCCAAGTCAAACCGAGAAATAAGTCTACCGGAAACAAATTCGGTCAAAAATTATATCATATATATATCTACTGTCCTCTATGTAGGCGCAGAGCGATCTCCATCCTCAGCCACTGTGCATAAGTAGGATCCACGCCAGCAAGATCAATATCCAGAGGAGATGGATGACTGGAACTCCCGGTACAACTGCTCTCTGGTGCAACCTCCTCCTTCACAGCTATCTCGGCTTTAGGAATCACTTCCTCCTTAATAGTAAGAGGAAGTTCTTCCTTGACCTTCATCTCTGCAGTAGGTACCACTACCTCCTCAGCAGCAGGAGGAAGCACAACCTCCTCAGCAGCAGAAGGAAGTACTACCTCCTCAGCAGCCATCTGTGCCTCTCTCAAGCGACGTGCTCGGGTCATAGGTGCCATCTGGTAAGATTGATGGAAACATGGAGATTAATTAGGGATTAAATAAAATGAAAGTATTAGACGTGTAATGTGGAAGATTCATTATTGTATGGAAATTAATTAGTGGTTAAATATATTTTACATTTTATTTAATTTTCAATCATCTTCTAAAAATTCATCTTCTTCGTCCTCCGCGTCCTCATCTTCCTCTTCCTCCTCATATTTACTTTCATCTATTTCATTTTCCTCTTCGAATACTTCAACTTCTTCTTCATGATTAAATGTGTAATATGGAATTTGTAACCACCTCCAACGGTGAATGACCCTCTAACGGTGAATGACCCTCAGCAGTCTTGCCTTAAACTTGAAGCCATTAACGACATAGCCTGACAGTAAGGAATAAGTCTCACAACCAGGATATAGAGGAGTATCTACATCTTGAAACATATCATAGAACTCTTTCACCTCGGGATTAGGATCCTCCGGATCAAAATTAGGCCCTGCCGCATTGTACACCATATCCTGTCTTTTCGTATATAGTTCACCTTGTGATGACCACAGGCCGTAATCACGTACGAAACCCTTACAAGTCAAATGATCTCTCACAGTCACCACTTCTTTGTAACGTCTATTACGACAATTACCACATGGCACGATCAATGAAGTAACGATCCATCGCAGATTGGATGTGAAAATCTGCATCGTAAGACAAAGTAAACAGAATTACAATTAAAAATATATAGTTCGATACCGACCCCCTCTACTTCGTCGCTCTACTTCCCCTGCTTCTCAAGAAGGCCCCCTCTCTGACCCCCTTTACTTCCCTGCTTCTTATTCGACTCTCTCAGCCTCATATTCCGCATCATATGATATCCATCTCAACTAAAGAGTAGAGAAGTGTAAAAATATTAATATTAACCAAGGATCGGTATCACCATGAATCTCATAGCTTGTTCTACCAGAGCATAATATAAAACCAAATGTGTGAAGCAGAGCTTCACATTCAAAATATTAGAAGAAAAAATTTTGCGATTGGTGGTAGGGCGAGCCAGAATCCTTTGATATCCATCTCAACTAAAGAGTAGAGAAGTGTAAAAATATTAATATTAACCAAGGATCGGTATCGAAATCGGTATCACCATGAATCTCATAGCTTGTTCTACCAGAGCATAATATAAAACAAAATGTGTGAAGCAGAGCTTCACATTCAAAATATTAGAAGAAAAAAAATTGCGATTGGTGGTAGGGCGAGCCAGAATTCTTTGAAAGGATTCTGGCTCGCCCTACTACAAATCAAAATTTTTTCCTTCTAATATTGTGAATGTAAAGCTCTGCTTCACGTTTGGTTTTATATTATGCTCTGGTAGAACAAGCCATGAGATTCATGGTGATACTGATTTCGATACCGATCTTTGGTTAATATTAATATTTTCACACTTCTCTACGCTTTGGTTGAGATGGATATCATATGATGCGGAATAGGAGGCCTCATGACCCGAATGAGAAGAAGGGGAGTAGGAAGGCTCACTCTATACACTCATCTGTCTATGATATACACTCTATACACTCTTACTTATGCAAGCCTTTTGAGGTAATTAGCATTATACTAGATTTCCAAAAAATCTATAACTCTGATAGGCCCGAAAGACTTGGCATAAGTAAATTTAATTTTCAACACTTACCTAGCTACTACTAAGATATCTTATATATATATCCTTCTAGGATACTAACTCTATACCAAGGTTCGCAGTATCGACAAGGTTCTAAACGGCGGTAGACGGGTGCGTGGTGAAAAGAGTCCGCCTACCGTCTAGACACCGCCTAGACGCCTAAGCAATCAATACCGATACTCATAGAAATAGTTCGATACCGATATATGTAGGTGGGAACAGGGAAAGGGGTCAGATTTATCCTGATGGAAGCAAGAGTAATAATAGAGTTTATAATGCTACATCCAATGGGGGATATAAAATAACCATAGTAGATGTATTGTTACTCTTGCTCCCATCAGGATAAATCTGACCCCTTCCCATGTTCCCACCTACATATATCGGATATTTTAAGAAGTGAACGTCTTTCTTCGTAGTAGGATTGAGGAAAAGAATGGGAAAGATGATTTCACTATATTTCTGACCTGGAATATGACCTATCATAAGGATTCTGGCTGGCCCTACCACCAATCGCAAATTTTTTCTTTCTAATATTGTGAATGTGAAGCTTTGCTTCACACGTTTGGTTTTATATTATGCTCTGGTAGAAGAAGCCATGGGGTTCATGGTGATACCGATCCTTGATTAATATTAATATTTTCACACTTCTCTACGCTTTGGTTGAGATGGATATCATATGATACGAAATATGAGGCCTCATGACCCAAATGAGAAGAAGGAGAGTAGGGAGGCTCACTCTATATACTCATCCGCCTACGATATACACTCTATACACTCTTAATTATGCAAGCCATTTGAGGTAATCAACATTATACTAGATTTTCAAAAAAATCTATAACTCTGATTGGCCCAAAAGACTTGGTATAAGTAAATTTAATTTTCAACACTTACCTAGCTACTACTAAGATATCTTATATATATCCTTCTAGGATGCTCAGTCTATACCAAGGTTCACAGTAATGATAAGGTTCTAAACGGCGGTAGGCGAGTACGCGGCGGAGAGAGTCCGCCTACTGCCTAGACACCGCCTAGACACCTAAGCTATCAATACCGATACTCGTAGAAATAGTTCGATACTGATACCGATACCGATTCTTAAACTCATAGGAACCCTTCCATGGGTGGAATTGACTCGAATTGAACCCATAGGAACCCAAATTGAACCCTCATGACCCGAATTGAACACTCATGACCCAAATTGAACCCATAGGAACCCTTCCATAGGTGGAATTAACTCTCTAATGCTAGATCTAGGTGTTAGAAACCTTTAATTTAGTAGATCTAGGCTTTTACAATTGTTTGCAAAAACAAAAGTATGAAACTTTATTGATACAAACTTTGTAAAGATTACAAGAATTCTGGGAAAGTACAACTGCAGGAATCCAATCTAGAAGACGATTGCTTTATCCTTTGGACGATGTGAACTTTGAAGACGGTAGCCTCTGAAGTTGAAGTTGAAGGCAAAAGCCTCGGAAAATTGAAGGCAAAAGCCTCGGAAGAATGCAGCAGCACTTGGACAAGAACTCCTGAACTCTCTGGTATTTCTGAACTTTAAATGTCTGATCTCTCTCTCTGATCCCCTTGATTGAAGACTTGAAACTCTATTTATAGAGTTGTGGAAATAACTAATTTTTAGTTATTCTGGATGGCGCAAGTTGGATTGCACAGTAACTGGATTGCGCAGCATCAGACTGTGCAGGCAGTTGTCTGGTCATGGGCTGACTGTCTTGGACACATGGCATCATTTGATTGAAATGCGCATGATCGTGTGAAGACGGTTGCCACGTAACGAGCAATTGCCTGTGCAGTCTGATGCTGCGCAATCCAGTTACTGCGCAATCCAACTTGTGCCATCCAGAATAACTAAAAATTAGTTATTTCCAGAACTCTATAAATAGAGTTTCAAGTCTTCAATCAAGGGGATCAGAGAGAGAGATCAGACATTTAAAGTTCAGAAATACCAGAGAGTTCAGGAGTTCTTGTCCAAGTGCTGCTGCATTCTTCCGAGGCTTTTGCCTTCAATTTTTCGAGGCTTTTGCCTTCAACTTCAACTTCAGAGGCTACCGTCTTCAAAGTTCACATCGTCCAAGGGATAAAGCAATCGTCTTCTAGATTGGATTCCTACAGTTGTACTTTCCCAGAATTCTTGTAATCTTTACAAAGTTTGTATCAATAAAGTTTCATACTTTTGTTTTTGCAAATAAAATGGCGACTCTGCTGGGGACGACTTTCTCCTTCGACGAGGAAGTGACAACTCAATGTGACATAGCGTCTATCGGGAAGACGCAGAAGACTCTGGTTGTGAAGGTCAACCAGACGGCCTACGAAGCCATGATCAACTCTAAGACTACCCCCCCGTACTGCAACAACTTCTGCCACGAGCAAAGTGCGCCCAGTATGGGTTCCCAAGACTGCTGCACAGTCTGGCAGTTCTACCACCAAGGCTGCTGCACAATCTGTGGCGCAGTCTGCTTCAAAGATTGTTGTACAGTCTGCCAGCAAGACTGCTGCACAGTCTGTCCATTCTGCCACCAAGCTTGGTGCGCGATCTGCTGTTTTAACTGCTGCACAATCTGTTTCAACTACTCATGCGCAGTCTGCTACTTCTTATGCTGCCTTGTCAAAGTATAAGACTCCTATGCCCCTGGCGCAGTTAGCAGCAATTCTTCCTGCGCAAACCAACATTCCAGCAACTAGAGTGCATCCTAAACACTCCGAGGCAAGAACTCCTGATGTGCAAACCATAATATCTGTAGCCAGAACCAGTGCACCCTCTGCCAGAGTTACTCATGCGCAAGTGGCCAGTGCGCCATCAACCCATGCGCAAACCATTTCTGCGCAATCCAAAAGAGAGAACCCTTTGGCTAATCTCTCTTCTTCTCACAACAAAGGCAAAGGCTCAGTTCCTCCTCTCAAGCACTCTGCTGCTCCAGCACAATCCACTGGGGGTAGTCCTTTGGCTATTACTCCTCCTCTCCAGAATAAAGGAAAAGGCCCTTTGGTCTTTTCTCAAACTTCCTTGTCTTATAACTTGGAAGACAACAGAGGGAAACGCTCTTTAGCTAACCCTTCTTTCCAAAACAAAAAAAAAGTCCCTTTGGTCTTTTCTCAGTCTTCTTCGGTTTTTACCGTTGAAGATCAACCTGAACGTGCCTTGGCACCAGTCAGTACAAAAATTCTTTCAAACAAGGATTCTTATCTCCATGTTAAAAAAACTTGTACTGATCAGAGAGGTATTCTGCCTACTCCAGTAGCAGAGTTCCAAGATCTCCCAACTCTTCAGATCTTCCGTTCAAGACAAGGAAAATTGTTGGTGTCTCAAACAGAAACCCCTGGGGGAGAGTTTGTTGATTTAAGAACATATCTTAATCGACCAACTTCGGTAAAACGTAAACAGCCAATGCCAAAGACCAAACATCATCAGAAGCAAACTTTCAGGATCAAGAATCCGGACACTTATGCTAATGAAATGAGCACTTCCCTGTATACTCAAGGGACAAAACATTTGAAGAACCGGAACCATGTTCCGAATGTTATCAAAGAACATATCCCTCAAACTTTTCCTCGTCCCGTTGCTGTTCCTGATCTCCAAGAACACCTCAAGCAAAAACGGAACAACATCCCAACATCCCCAGTGCAACCACTTGGACATCACTATAACCACAAAGTTGTCATCAAGTGTTGTTGTCAAACAACAAGACGATCTGTCTTCGATCGTCTGAACTTTCCTAACTCTGAACCTATGTCTGAGGATGAAGACGAGGTTTTGTACGCCTCCGTCAACATGACTTCCCGAGACACTGGGGGTAAGAAGTGCTCTAAGCATGGGAAGCCTCGCCGTCCTAGTCAACGGTATTTAGATTTGCTCCAGAAATCTTCTGAAGGAGTATTTCGACATACCCGATCCCGAAACCGAGATACAATCGGTCAAAGAAATTTTCAAGATCCTTCAGGTCATTTTCTTCCTTCTCAATGAGGAGATGACTCTTTCTCCGACTATGATGCATACAGTAAAAGTTCGGAACAGACGGTGTCCTCTACTGTGCCCAGAGAAGTGACAGCTTATATTGTCAATGAAGATCCAGATGCTTCAACTTCTGCAAATCAGAAATAGCGAATCGCTGCACTAGAAGACAAGCTAAAGACCATGGCTGAAATGGTCGCAAGTATGCATTCCATCATTGTGGCCCAGCATACGACACCACCGATCGTACCTCCTACAAATCCTGAAATCATAGCATCATCGGTGCCTGTCAATACTGGACTGGGGGTAGCATCCACTCAAGTACCTCCTGTACAAGTCCAACCTACACCCAGTCAATCAGGTGCTGGGGGTAGTGCTTATCATGCTGTTCCTTCTCCTAACACCGTGGTTCAGCCTGCTCCTTCTACATCAGTAGAAGATGCCAATGAAGCTGTCAAGCTTCTGCGAACTCAGTTCGAAGCTTTCAAGGAGAAAGACAACTTGCAAAGGTTGGGGATCAAGCAACCCTACCCAGTTGAATGGAAGGAAGTCCCATTTCCTCCAAAGTACAAGATCCCAACCATCTCGCTGTTTGATGGCAGCACATCTCCCAGTCAGTTCATCAACCACTTTGAGGTTATGACTATCCAACTTCAACCAAATGACGCTCTCCTTACCAGAGTATTCGTCGGCTGTTTAGCTGGCGTAGCATACGATTGGTATAGAAGCTTGCCCGATGGTTGTATCACCTCCTTCTCTGGCTTAAAGCAAATCTTCTTGGAATGATTTTACGAGGGGATCAATGACATGACTATGTCATCCCTCAACAAAATCAAACAAAAGCATAATGAAACTGCTGAGAGTTTCATTGAAAGGTTCCGCCGAGAAGCTTTAAAAATGCCTCCAGGAATTCCGACTGCTGTCACCATAGACACCTGCAAGGCAAATCTATTGCCCATCATCAGCATGTGGAAAGGGTCTACTCAATTCCAAGATTGGCCATCCTTCATTGTCAACGCTAAAGTCGCTGAAGTTAGCGCCGACAAATTCAAGCAGCTAGGGGTACACATGTCTAACCCCGACCGGGATGAACATCAAACATCAGGTGGTGGCAATCGCCAGAACAACCGCAAACCAAAAGAAACTTTGAACATCAATTTGAACAAAAATAAAGAATCTCTGGCGGTTAACATAGCTCCTCCTACGTCCACTTCTACTCTTTCTGCACCTCCACCAAGGGAACCTCGTCCTAAAGTAGAATATTCCTTTGATGAGAATGACACTGCTAGTATCTTTGATTGCTTAATCAAAAGCAATAAAATCCAACTTCCAGATCCCAAGAAGCCCGATGAAGTCGGTAAGACTGATCATCCCAAGTACTGTATCTATCACAGGTTTATCGGACATCCTACTCGAGCATGTTATGTGCTCAAAAGCAAAATCCAGGAGCTGGTCAATGCTGGCGTCGTCACTCTGCAACAAGACGAGAAGACTGTTACTGCAAACATGGTATCAGTTCAGTTCGGTGAATTCCCTTCGCAGATGGTGCAACATGGTGTCATTCCTATCCCCAAAGCTACTCTCGAGATCGAGAATCTCCCTCCTCCACGAAGTGAAGGTCTCGTCCTTTTGTCTCTTGACAATGGCGAGATAATGTGGATTCATCCGGATCTTGCTTCAGAGTTCGAAATTCCCTCTTCCTCCAAGAAGAAAGATCGTTCCAAAGGCAAGACAAAGACTTGCAATATGGTGTCTTTTGACCCCATAGTTGATGAAGAAATCTTGCTGGGCACCAGATCAGGGAAAGCCTATCTAAAAGATTACCCCGAAACCCAAGAGAATCCTACTTCTTCTTCTGAGCCTGCTCCAGTACAGCCTGCTTCTACTGAGGATATTCCTACTGCTTCCTCACCGGTTGTGATACCCATTCCTCCCAAACTGACGGTCGCTGACAAAGGCAAACAGCAAGTCCGCTTCGATAAACCTTTAAAAAAGACATCTCCTTCCGGACTTGAAAAGCCTTACAACTTTGACATCTTGGCTCAATTGGCCAATACACCGGCCCGGTTGTCAATCTTCGAGCTCTTGCGCCTCTCCAAAGAGACTCGAAAAACTCTGAGCGAGGCTCTCATGCAAGCTGAAACCTGTCTAGCTCTGCTAAAGAAGCCAAAAGCAGAACCAGTTTCTTGCCTCCATTGTTATAGCGTATTGGAGTTAATTCCAAATATAACTTTTACACAAGACGACATGTTGATGGAAGATAATAGGCACGACCGTCCACTCTACTATACAGGATATGTTGATTCAATGAAAGTCGATTGTATCCTGATAGATCCAGGGTCTGCCCTCAGCATTATGCCAAAGACAATGTTGGATGTGCTGAAGATTCCAGTGCATAGTCTTTCCAGTACGATCACCACTATTCTTGGGTTCAACCAGGGAAGGAGCGAGCCTCTGGGCAAGATTCGCCTAAAACTCCAAATAGGCAATCTTCGCACAAAGGTTACCTTCTACATCATTGACAACCACGGTTGTTCTTACAATGCTTTACTGGGAAGACCATTTCTGCACGAGCATAACATTGTCCCTTCGACTCTCCATCAATGTTTTAAATATGTTGATAACAATGGAGAGGTGCAAAAGGAGGTTGCTGATCTCTATCCTTTCAAAGGCATTGAAGCATACTGCAATGATGCACGTATGTACAAAGACGAATTCATGAAGATTGTCCTATCTCTGGACACCGAAGAAGAGCAAAAAATAGTGCCTAATGACACCCTCATCATTCCTGTCAAAGGGTGTGTTTCCCGTCCTCAATCTTCCAAGCCACTGGCTATTCACTTGCCAGTCCAGAAACAATCTATTGATGATGATCAGGACAAAAGGGAGCTCACCTCTTCTGAGCCGCTTGTTATTGACCTCCGTCGTAACAAGGATAAAAAGCAGCTCACTTCTTCTGAGCCCCTTATTATCGATCTATCTCATAAGAAGGACAAAAGGGAGCTCACCTCCTCTGAGCCACTTGTTATTGACCTCCGTTATAACAAGGCTAATCTGCCACCACGTTTTTTTTCTCCCCCTCTTGTAATCAATTTGACCAAGCCTGCTAAGGCTAAAGGTTCTGCTGTAAATACGAATGTACAGATCAATGAAAAAGCATCTACTTTCTAGTATACTGATGTCATTTATCATACTAAATGCTATTTGGATATGTTAGATAGCTTTCGATCATTTACAATGGGATTCGTACAATCTTTTCAAACAGAAGTCTCATTTGAAGATCCAAAAGATTCATATCGTATTGTTCCTTCTTGAAAGAAAGGCGAGAGTCCAATACTTTTTAGTAAAGGGCCAGAACAACAATTCAGTTATACGGATAATAGTAAAAGTAACGATACAGGACATATCCAATTCCGACGTTACAGTCAATAATCAAAAGACATCATCCGAAAGATGGGTTACGACTTCAAGAGTGGCCTCAATTACGGCAAGGGTAGATGAACTCCTATCCGTACGACTGTTCCAGAAGAAAAATCAAAAATGTACTACAGCAAGACCAAAAGCGGTCTGGGATATGCTTCTCCTCCAGTACTATCCCCAGCAGTCTCCGACTCTGATAGTGAAGAATGTTCTAATTCTTCTGACTCCAGATCATAGGATTCTGATACCAGTGTTGGTGAAGTCCATCGGCTGGTCGTATCTTCCAACATGGTCTCTGCTGAACTTCCAGAAGTCTATGACGAGGACATTGAAGAAAGTCCCGAAACAGATCCTTGGGCTCAACGAATGGATAATCAATGGGAACTCCGATTCGAACAGCGAGAACCTCCTACTGAAGATCAATTGGTTCAAATTGATGTAGGAGAGAACGGGTCATCTCGTCCAATATTCATCAGCAAAAATCTTCCAGAAGCAGATAAACAAGAATTAATTCTTCTGATTAAAGAATACATTGATGTCTTTGCCTGGAGTTATGAAGACATGCCAGAACTAGATCCCAAAGTTGCTACTCACAAACTGAACATTTTATCCAATGCAAAACCAGTCAAGCAGCAACAGCGACGCTTCAAACCAGAAATAATAGACGCAATCGATGATGAAGTCAAGAAGCTCATCGCTTGTGGCTTTATCCGAGAAGAACAGCATCCTGATTGAGTAGCCAATGTCGTCCCAGTTCTGAAGAAAATCGGCAAAGTTCGAGTCTGCATCGACTTTCGGGATCTCAATGAAGCATGTCCAAAAGATGAATTTTCTCTCCCTATTACGGACATCATGATTGACAACACCTGTGGGTGCGAGCGAATATCCTTTATGGATGGATTCTCCGAATACAATCAGATTCGGATGAATCCTGAAGATGAAAAACGCACTTCTTTTCGCACTCCTCGCGGAGTCTACTGCTATACTGTAATGCCGTTTGGTCTCAAGAATGCTGGTACAACATACCAACGAGCAATAAGTACCATCTTTCGAGATCATCTGTGCAAGACTGTTGAATGCTACGTTGACGATATTGCTGTCAAAAGTCGTCTAAAGGAAGATCACATTCAAGATTTGAGAACTATCTTCAATCTCATGCGCCAACACCAACTCAAAATGAATCCCACGAAGTCATTCTTGGGTGTCTCTAGTGGCAAATTTCTCGGCTTCGTCATTACCTCTAAGGGTATACACGTGGATCCCGAGAAGATCAAAGCCATTCAAGAGATGCGTCCTCCACGCAACCTAAAAGAGCTCCGAGGATTCCAAGGTCGACTTGCGTACATCAGGAGATTCTTTTCGAATCTGTCTGGATGCTGCAGACCATTCACTCAGCTGATGAAGAAGGGTGTCTCTTTTATTTGGACCGAAGAATGTCAACGAGCATTCGACGACATAAAGCGGTATCTCATGAACCCACCAGTCTTGGTGCCACCAATCTCGGGCATTCCATTCTTAATGTATGTCCGTGCTATGGACCATTCATTGGGTGCTTTACTTGCCCAAAAGAACAAAGAAGGCCATGAACAGGCCATCTACTATCTCAGTCGTACTATGATTGGTGCTGAACACCGTTATAGTCCAGTCGAAAAAGAATGCCTAGCTCTCATGTTTGCTATTTAAAAGATAAGGCATTATATCATTGGCCAAACTATTCATGTCATATCCCGAGTTAATCCTCTACGGGTACTGATGAAGAAGCCTAGCACACTCAATTCTCGGCTGGCTACATGGGCCATCCTGCTAGCCCAATATGATATGGTATATGTTCCACAAAAGTCTGTCAAAGGTCAAGTATTGGCAGATTTCTTAGCAGCTCATCCTGTTCCAGAGACATCCAAACTCTATGACGAAATTCCAGATGAGATATTAGAATCAAATATGATCTCTGAAGAATTTTCTACTTGGCGTCTATTCTTTGACGGTGCATCCAGAATCGGACCAAATGGTGCCATCGTAGCAGGAGTCGGAGTTGTTCTCGTTTCTCCAGACGGATCGACTATCCAAAGAGCTTACTCTCTAGATGAACCATGCTCCAACAATGTAGCGGAGTACAACGCTTTACTGATCGGCCTTCGGTTAGCTAAACAACTCGACGTCGAGTATCTAGAAGTCTATGGTGACTCTAAATTGGTCGTTAACCAGGTTAGAGGAACCTATGAAGTTCGCCATTAAGACCTAGTGTCTTATTTTGAAGCAGCAATCAATATGGCTACATCATTCAAAGCCTTCTTCATTGAATATGTACGCCGAGCTTGCAATACTGAGGCAGATGCTTTGGCCAATCTTGCAGCAGTCCTAGCCATCCCTATCAGAAGACAACAAGTGGTGGTCATCTCTAATCGAGAATTATTCTGCGTCGAAAACAATCGTAATATTGAATTCAGTAATCTTACTGAAGTCAATGTTATCAATGAAGATTGGAGAACTCCCTTCATCGACTTCGTAGTTCATGACATACTCCCTGAAGATCCCAAGGAGGCTACGAGTGTTCGTTGGCGGTCTCTTCGATTCTATTACAATCAGACTACCAAGACTCTTTATCGGTGGACTTATGACGGTCTACTCTTGCGCTGTCTTGCTGGCGATGAAGCAAAGCAAGTACTGCATGAAGCTCACGACGGTGTCTGCGGAGCACATCAACCCGGTCCTAAGCTACAAGATCGTATCCGACGTATGGGTTATTATTGGCCCTCTATGGTATCTGAGACCATCGAATATGCGAGGAAATGTCGAGCTTATCAAATCCACGCAGATTTTATTCATCAACCATCTGAATTTTTGCATCCGACGGCGGCTTCCTGGCCTTTCGAAGCTTGGGGCATGGACATCATTGGTCCCATCAATCCTCCTTCTTCTAGAGGACATCGGTTTATACTGGCAATAACCGATTACTTCTCCAAATGGGCTGAAGCTATACCTTTGGCTGAAGTCAAGACCAGCAGTGTCATCAACTTTGTCAAACATCATGTCATCTATCGATTTGGTGTACCTCGAAGAATCATCCATGACAACGAACCTTAATTTATCAGCCAGAAGTTTACAAGATTCTGCGATGATCACCGAATTGACAATGTCGCTTCGACAGCCTACAATCCTACTGCTAATGGATTAGCTGAAGTTTTCAACAAAACCATCATTAAGCTCCTCAAGAAGTTTGTATCTACTAACAAACAAAATTGGAGTGAAAAGCTTGGTAAATGTCTTTGGGCCTATCGAACTACGGTCCGCAATCCCACAGGCTTTACACCTTTCTCTTTGGTGTATGGTTGTGAAGTAGTTCTTCCTCTAGAACTTCAAATTCCTTCTTTAAGGATTGCCATTGCTAATGAACTCACTACAGAGAACAACGATCTTCTCTGACTTCAAGAATTAGAAGCGCTCGACGAAAAGAGAAAAAATGGCTCAACAACATATTGAGTTATATCAAGCCCGTATTTCGAAGACTTTCAACCGCAAAGTTAAAGTCAGAGCCTTTCAGCAAGGAGAACTTGTTCTAACAGTAAGACGTCCTATGACAATGACTCACTCGAGCAAAGGCAAGTTCGATGCGAAGTGGAAAGGACCTTATGTTGTCAGCAAAGTCTTTTCAAACGGAGCTTATCAACTTTCAGAGTTAGATGGTCGAGTTGCAATGATGCCTATCAATGGCAAATTCCTCAAGAAGTATTATGTATAAATGTAACAAGGATTTTATGTAAATAAGATCAGACAGTTCATAAATAAAGTTTGATTTTTATTTCATCATAAATGATGTTACATGATATCAAGGAAGGTCGCTATCGTCCTTCTCAACATTAGGACGCGGACCACTGCCATTCTTATCAAAGACATAATCAGCAAAAGAACTGAGGACTTCTTTGCTCGAGCCCACCAGGAACTTACAGGCAGCCATTCTCATGGTCTCCTCCTCTTCAGTCTTCCCTGGTTCAAGCAGAAAATCCAGGATATCCCGCGGTAGTTTGGGTGCGGACGAACCTTCGCCTGCTTCCGTCTGCTTTGGCTGGACTGGTTCGACAAGACGTTCTTCAATGCCCGCTTTAACTTTTGGGGTGATTTCAGCCTTCTTGGATGCATCTACGGACGACATCTTTATGTTGAAAAGTGGAAATGATCATTCCTTCCAGATTTCTGTTCTATTTATAGGCAGAGATTCTCAAAATAATGAAACGACACATTCACCAGACGGTTCATCCGTTCATTCACATTAACCCGTTCATTAATATCAGACGGTTCATCCGTTCATTCACATTCATCCGTTCATCATTATCTGACGGTTCGCCCGTTCATTATCATTCATTAATATCAGACGGTTCATCCGTTCATCAGACCGTTCATTCACATTCATCCGATGGTTCGCCCGTTCATTCATTATCACCTGACGGTTTGCCCGTTTATTCATTACCACCATCTGACGGTTCATCCGTTCATTATCATCACCTGACGGTTCATCCGTTCATCATTATTCGACGGTTCACCCGTTCATTTGATGGTTCATCCGTTCATTCAATTCATTTGACGGTCTATCCGTTCATCCTGACGATTCATTTCGTTCATTCACACATTTTGACGATTCATTTCGTTCGTTTATCTACACCAGCAACTTGTCGTTTTCGATTAAGTTGTCTATTGAAATAGTGATATTCAATAAATTATATTTGCCACGTCCATATTACCTCTGAGCAGATATACTTGAATATGATTATTTTCTTGAATCAAGAAATATATCATGTTTTATACCTCTGAATATATTTTCTATCTCTATTATTTGTATCTGAACAAGATATGCAATAAATAATAGAGCCACAACAAAAATGTCTTTTATTGATCAAAATTCAAGACATTACATGCATAGCATAAAGAAAGACAAAAAGATACAAGATGTTCTTTCTACTGAGACGGAGGCATCATCAGATTAGCAATCTGTTGTTTCAAAAGCTGTAACCGTTCTTCACGAGATGCCATCACTCTCCTCCTGGCCTCTTCCATCCCAGATTCTTCATTAAAAACGGGCATGGTTACCATTCGGCGAGTGATTTCCGTATCATGAGCTGCTACATACTCGTTTCTTTCCTGAGTAAGAGCATCAATTTGTTGGACTGCAGTCTGATGCTCTGTAACTTTATTTTCCAGTTCCTCTTCGAGACGAGCAATCTCCACTCTCAGCTCGGCAATCCTTTTTTCTCTTCTCTCAGAAGTTGAGATCACCGATTCCAACTTGGAATTATATTCAGCAGATTTAGTAGTATAGGCATCCAAGAGGTTCTGGAGATTCACTCTTTCAATTGCAGCTGCCTGAGCCATTTGTTCAAACTCTGTCTGTACTAAAGGTTTCACTTCCCCTTTGTTGAGATCTTTATAGTTCTTTATAAAGATTTCTAGCTCATTCAATATATGGTCAAGGAGAGTGGCCTGAGCCTCATCACCTTGCTCCCGGATGGCCTTCACCAAGAAAGAGGTCGGACCTCTAACCATGTAAAAATTAGCGTCTTTTTTGTCCATCATTCTATTGATCAGAGGTCCCAAGGACTCGAAGAAGCATTTGGTGAATGATTGGATGACAAGCTGATTAATCGCCAGAGCACCAGGAGTCGCAGCTACTCCTGTTGATGACGAAGCAGCAGGACGCTCAATTTCTCGTATCTGAACAGCAGGCTCTTTGAATAAGGGAACCAAAGTGGAGCTGGTTGCTCCTCCTGGTTGTTCCTCTGCAAAATCAAATACTGTCACTTTGCCTGTCATTGGCTATTGGTAAAGAGAATCAAAAGTGAAAACAGTCTTACCATGGGTGGATCCAGCAATAAGCCTATCATCTGCAGGAACAGACTTTAGCTGAGCAGAAGTAGCCTCAGACACTATGGCCTGGCTACTTTCTGCTTCAGAGCCACAAGATAAATGGCGGCTGCTACTGGCAATTGTCGTTGCCAGTACTATGTCCATGCATGTTGGAGGAGCAGAAGAGGATCCGGGTTCTGTAAGGATAAAAGTAACGATGTTAGCTATCAAGTTATTTATTAAAAGAAGATCGCTAATTTCATTACAATACCTTCGAGAGCAGCAACTGGAGTTTCTTCCAAATCCACCTCTTCATCAGCAATCTTCTCCGGAGATCTCGGCACCTCAGCCTCCTTTTCAGGAGTCAGAGTGTCTCGAGGAGATGTCTGGTTCTCAACATTCTCTTCCGGATTTTGTGTTTCCTCAGCAGCTTCTGATGAGGTGTTCTTCTCGTTTTTGCTGTCCTCGGGAGCCTCTTCACTAGCAGCATCAGCAGCATAATCAACTTCTTCTTGATAACCGAAGTCACAGCCATATAAAGCTTCAATCATCAAGCGATCTTCTTCAGCAAGGGTTGCAAACAAAAGTATGAAACTTTATTGATACAAACTTTATAAAGATTACAAGAATTCTGGGAAAGTACAACTGTAGGAATCCAATCTAGAAGACGATTGCTTTATCCCTTGGACGATGTGAACTTTGAAGACGGTAGCCTCTGAAGTTGAAGTTGAAGGCAAAAGCCTCAGAAAATTGAAGGCAAAAGCCTCGGAAGAATGCAGCAGCACTTGGACAAGAACTCCTGAACTCTCTGGTATTTCTGAACTTTAAATGTCTGATCTCTCTATCTGATCTGATCTGTGATCCCCTTGAATGAAGACTTGAAACTCTATTTATAGAGTTCTGGAAATAACTAATTTTTAGTTATTCTGGATTGCGCAAGTTGGATTGCGCAGGAACTGGATTGTGCAGTATCAGACTGCACAGGCAGTTGTCTGGTCATGGGCTGACTGTCTTGGACACATGGCATCATTTGATTGAAATGTGCATGATCGTGTGAAGACGGTTGCCACGTAACGAGCAATTGATGGCATGAATGCCACGTGTACTTTTGTCAATTGTCAGGATGAAGTGCGCCACATGAATTGAGCTGACTTCGGATTGTGCAGAGATGGATTGCGCAGACACTGGATTGTGCAGGCATTAGATTGCGCTGCATGTACAGCTGTCCTCGAGCGCTGTACGGTGCAATCAACGAACAGTCTCCTCGTTCTTCGTGCTGTCAGCTGTCAGAAAGATTTAATTTTGTCAGATAATGATGACATTACCACGTCAGCCTGCGCAGTTGAAAGTGTGCACAGTCCGGTGTGCGCAATCGGAATGATGCGCAATCTGATGTCTGTGCAGTTCATTTGAAAGTTGTATTTCTTAATTTTCTGACTTTGTTGATAGGTACAACTTGATTTTTTAGGACCTACAACCATGATGAAAGATATATTCTATATTCAATTTGTGTTATTTATGAATTTTGACCATCAAGTGTTCGATACGTGTTCCCAAAAGAAATTTTGTGTCCAATTGGAGTTGTGATTGTGTTATTGTGTCTACAATTAGATATTGAGTGGTTGGGTCATGATACACCATGATGTATTTTGGAGCCTATTTTGTGTCAATTTCTCAATGTTATTCTAAATCTAATTGTGTTATATATATATATATATATATATATATATATATATATATATATATATATATAAAATATATATATATATATATATAAAATATATATATATATATATATATATTTTACAATTTCATATATATGTTTTGGATGTTGGTGTCATAATGGTGTTGGTGTAGGAATAGAGGGGTGTTTGATATTTGGTATTTGTGATTGTGTTAGTGCATTGGTGTTGTGCTTGATAAGGGAAGTGTGTGTTGTGTGTGAGAGTGTGTCATTTATGGGTGATGTTTATAGACATAAAAGTGTGGTATCAATTAAAATTTAGAGTACTTGGTATTAGTGTGTGTATAAATGGTGTGTGGGAGTGTTGAGTGTGTGTATATACATATTAGTGTGTGTGTGCATGCATGTGCATTGAGATTTGTAAGGGAGTTGCTGCTGATAGGCTGCAGAACAATAGTGTATACATAGCTTATTGCAGCTTATTGTGAGTTACTAGTGTGTGTGTGTGTGTGTGTATAGGGAAATATATATATATATATATAGGGGATCAGAGCCCGTCCTCCTCAACCGTTAGATCGAATGGGCGCGCGTGCGGAACCCACGCAGCCCGTTCGACCCCACGCAGCCCCTCCCCTACCCCAACCCCCACCCCGGGCCCCCACCCTCCCCCTCCTTCCCCCGACCACCAAGAACCTCCGCTCCTTCCCCCCCCCCCCGCCCCCCTGTCCCCCTCCTACCGCGATCTCCCCACCCACCGACCCCCAACCTAACCCCACCCGGCCGGGCCCCCACCCCCTCTCCTCCCCTCCGACCGCCAAGACCCCCCGGCCCCGCGACCTCCCCACCCGCCGCCCCACCCTAAACCCCCCCTCTTCCCCCACCCCGACCACCAATACCCCCCGGCCCCCCTCTCTCCGCTCCCCTACCCCCCCTCCGCGACCTCTCCACCCGCCGACCCCCCTCCCTCTGCCCCCCTCCCTCCACTCCCCTAAACACCCCCCCCCCCCCCGAGGCCATGATTCCCCCCGTGGGGTACACCCCCCGACCACCAAGAGAGAGAGAGAGAGAGAGAGAGAGGAAGAGACCACTACAACAAAAAATTCTTTTAATGACGGCTAAAAAGCGTCATTAATGACAAACCATGACGCTTTTTTTCAAAGCAACCGTTATGAAAATGGGTGTTATAAATATTTTTTTAAAAGCGTTATAAAAAACCCATCATGAATAGTTTCTATAAAAGCGTTATGAATAGTTAATATATAGTGCACAATTCAGAACAATTTTAAAACGTTATGAAAAGATAATATGTATAGGCTCAATGCAGTACATTTGTAACACTTTATACTATTCAAATTAGCATATTTATAATGCTCTATACTGCACAGTATATATTACATTCCAAAAACTTAACATTATATATCACCATCTTTATTATATTTCTCAAAATAGTGTACATATCAACATCTTTATTACATTGAATATCCAAATACAGAATGTACCCATAAAATAGGAATAAATCTCTCTTTTGCTAACCAAATTATTAGAAATATTTACTGAAGTAGATTCTGACCATGGATCTTCTCTCTGCCATCTCTTGAAGATATCGGGAGTCCCAAAGAGAAGTAGTGTCGCAGCTGAGCGACGACTTGGTGCTGCTGCAGCCGGCACCGTCGTAGGAGAGCCTCATCCTCTGATCCCTCACTCTCGCCTGAACCCTCACCAGCGCCTGCATGTACCTCAGTGTCACGTTCGCCTGCCTCCTCACGTTGTTCCCTCACACCAGTGCCTGCAGCTTCACCAGCCCCTTCAGAGCTCTCAGTGCCCTCCTCGCCTTTTCGCAGACACAAAATTAATTCATCATCAAACACCAATCAGCATTAGACAAGCCATATGTGCACCCACTAAAAGAAAGCATGTCCTTCTCATAGCGCAAGTGTAAAGCAATATATGGGCCGTAAGTCCTCATTCTCTCCACCAATAGCTGCGTAATTAACATTTGTAAAAAGAGGTCACGTACAAAAAAAATAGAAGTCAAGGAACATTGTAGACCGACTACTACCTTTCCAAGTGCCTCAATTTGGGGTGCAAACCGAAGAGCCTCGTAGAAAGCACGGCAACGAAGCTTCTGAATATCAGGAGGCAAGTTGTTGTTAGCAAGACGAGAATCTGATTTAGCAGCTCAGATGACCTACAAGCAGGAATAAAATCAGGCCGTTGGATCAGGAATAGCACTCAATTTTACCAATTGATGGCTGTGAAAGAAAGAAATACTAAGGACTCTTATGTAATAACTCCCACACCTGGTAATCATCCCACAAGTGTGATATCTCATCCTCGTAGTATTTTACATCAGACCAACTTGTAAAATACTTTATCGCTTTGGTGGATGTTGCCAATTCCTTTGGCAGCTTCTTCACAATTTTAACATCATTTTTCAACGATCGGATAAAATGATCCACGTCAAAGACATCTGAAAAATTGCTGCTAACCCAACAATCCACTATTAGCATATGTTGCAACCATGATGAAAAATAAAAAGGTTGGGAAGTTTACCTAGTATCTTGCCAAAATGATCTCTTGTCAAGTTTTGGGATCACAAGTGTGGCATTTATAATGCATGCAACCGCTACCATGTCGCATATCTGCCACTCAAAGATGATACTTAAGGAACAAATAAATGAACAACATATGTAGTACTTAGAAAATAGAAAAACTATTTTATTTACACTGTAGTTTTACATACAGAATGAGGTACAAGTTTTATCATTTGTTAAATACAAAAAGAAAATTTAAGCCACCAACATGCAGTAGAAATCAATTATGCATTTATATGTCCAGGAATAATTTGTTGGTGTAGCAAAGGCATAGTAACAAAAGCTGTAGAAAGACGAATAGAGGCCAAAATTGAACAAAACAAGCTAATATACAAAACAACCAGTACATCAAGTAAGATTCCATTCATAATGACCACCAATTTGTTAAAAAGAAGTCCCATATACATCAAGAAGATTCTCATATCCAACCACCACCAGTTAGTTACATAACAAAAGAATCTATAGTTGCTAAAAATGACTAAATAAGCCCGCCCATAAAAGAACATAACCAACTTAGTAGGAGGTGTCCATATTTAATTACCACCAATTAGTTAAACATTAGGCAAATCCTACCAAATGTGTCAAATTAAATAAATTGCCTTCAATCTCTCAGCAAAGGGTGTGATTTCACGAAGTCAAAAGCTCGATGTTAAAAGTATACTATTTACTCAAAAACTGTAAATAAGTTCTATAAATAAGAGTAACTTTAAATAGATTCATTTGTATATCAGAATTTAATTTTTAAAGCATCAAATTAAGCACATTTATTTTAGCCAAAGGATTCACATTTCCGTACAAAAGCATGGTTACTTGCAATATATATCATCAATCAAGTAAAACAGATATGTTATCAGTTGACTCCCAAAAATACGATCACTCGGCTTCATAATTATATATTGAAATGATGTCCTCCAAGACTTCCTCAAAATATAATGGAGCATACCTACCTAACTGAAAATGTGCAACTAAAGTTGTTTATTAGATTCTAACTATCAGTGAACATGTTTACTTTTTAAATATTTTTATTATTTTTTTAACAGGTAAAAAGATGGGGTTTATAACAACTAACTACATCTATGTGAAGAATCAAAGAATTTTATGACAATACTATGAATCATAAGGTACATGCTAAACTATTATCAGCTAAACTTGGTCGAGTAAACTGAAGTCAACCAAAGGAGCGAGGACCGAAAAGCTTGTCATAGAAGAAATTAAAAACCCTTGCCGATACTCCCAACCCAGTCAGTCACAGGCGGACACAATCTGGCATAGACCCGTAGACATGAACACACACATCTGAACACAAACAGAGCCCTGGACACGCACGCACGAACACAACTATACACTGCACCCGACTAACTGATACACGAACACGACACGCGTGGACACGATTCAATCCAATACTTACCACTATTCTAGCTATGAATAATAAATTCGTCAAGGACGAGTAACAATTACCTGAGTTTTTGGGAAGAACTGGTTCGAAATCACAACACAATCCAGACACGGCTCCACGAGTTCACTCGAATGCTCTGTTGGCACAAATCATCGAACAGTTGCCATACATAGAAAAGAGAGAGTTCAATAGAGGATGATAGCGGCTGTTAAGAAAATCCAAAGAAAAATTCAAGAATCAAAATAGTCCAAAGAGTTCCCAGATTGGGTACTTACAACGATTCCAACTCGATCTGTCAGCATGACCTCGAGTTGATCACACGTTCGTCCCCTCGATCGACTCATCCAATTTTTTCACAGAAAAAGACCAAACACAAAACAATTTCATCAAACCACAAAAAATCCCTCCGATTTGAACTCAAATTTGGGATCGATACTCACCAAGAATGGATTGATCGAACGAAGAACTCGTCGATCTCGAACAGATCCCTGAAGGAGTTCGGACTGATCCACTCATGTTAGATCTGAGAATTTCGAATCATTGATCAACGGAAGCAAAGGAAAACAAATTTCTTAAAGGAATCAAATTACTGACCTAGATTATTATCGACGAGTCTATCGATGAAGATCAAGAAGATGAAGGTTCGCTGCCAGAGGAGGTCACACGTCGTTGAGGTGATCTGTGCTACCGTCGTCGAGGAGAGACAAGCCGCGCCCTTCCCGCTGGAAAAGAACAATGCACCGCCTGGGGGTCATAAAGGAGAACGCTGGTTGGAGTGGTTGCGCGTCGAGATGGACGAGGTGCCGCTACGAACTTCGACTCCAGGAAAATGAGATCGATCGTCGAGATGAGGTGCACATCGCTGGAACATGCTGTCGAAATAGTGGCTCTGCATCGATAGCTCAGTCGCCGAAGAATTGCTGCGTAGTCGAGCCTATCGCCGGAGTAATTAAGGTTAGGGTTGAAAATTGGGGGAGAAGAGGTTTGAGGAGGAGAGATGCTACTCGGTTAGAAAATGGATGAGAAATGAATTTTCTCTCTCCCACTGAGCTTTTATACAGTGAAGGAATAAAAGGGTTTTTAATTTCTTCAAAATTAGGGTTAGGGTTTTGGAGTTGGGGGAAAGAAAGGAGAAGAAGAAGAGGAGATGAGGGTGTTGCTGAACTAGAGTTAGGGTTTTGGATCTATACTTAGGATTTTGGAGTTGGGGGAGAGGAGGGAGGAGAAAGGAGGAGAAGGAGAAGACCGACCAAAATTGGGGGAAAGAAATTTTTTTGTTGAAGCGCGCGCTGGGTGTAGAAGGATTTTGCCAAAAATTGAACTTAAAAAATATTACAAGTTTGCCACCACTCTAAAATATTAATGACGTTTTATTTTATAAACGTTATAAAAAGTCCAGCATTAGGCCAAACCGTCATAGAAAAAAGGTATTTCGAACTTTGATAACGCTTAGGTATCAAGCGTCATCAATACGTCTTGTCGAGCATTATTAATAGGCCTTTTTGTTGTAGTGGACATACCTGAGTGAGAGAGAGAGAGCGCGAGAGAGAGAGAGAGGTGAGAGAAAATTTTTGGGGGAATGAAAAATTTTCTCCCCGTCGGCTCGTTTTATGTTAGGGCACAGTATTTAGCGACGGATATATCCATCGTCAGGTCGTCGCTATACCCCGCTAGTTTGCCGACGGATAATCCGTCGCTATGTGGTCGCCCAATTTTTGTGCCAATTTTTCTAACATTTTTTTGCAAAATATTGACAACTGGGCGACGACATAGCGACGGGATATTTTTCAGTCGTTATATATCCGACGATATAGCAACGGATTTTTGACCGAGATTTTCCCTTAAACTAAAAAAATAATTGGCTGCAATTCGACGGAAGACCATCACTGTTTCGTCGGAAGTCCGTCGCTAGTAGCGACGGAATACATCCGTCGCTAAATATCCGCCGCTAAAACGTTATATTTTGGTAGTACGAGGATGAGGAGAGCACTTCAAGTGGCTCGAGTAGTTCGAGGGCCGAACCTTTTGCCAACGTTATGGAAAGGATGCTGCGCATAATAGAGGCACAACATGCCCAATTCGAAGCCAGATTCAAGGCACAGTTCAAGGTACAACAAAAGCAGTTTGATACTCTTCAACAGATCGTCCAAACAGTTGTAGCCAATAGCAACTCTGCCATGACGCAAGCTGTCACTGAACCTATGGCCCGACCCATCGAAATTGATCCGGAGGATCCCGTGCCCCAACCTGCAACACCAAAAAGTTACAACTTTGAGGTGTCAGAATTCAAAAAAGCATGCCGCACATCCTTCAACGGTACCGAAGACCCTTCTATGGCGATCAACTAGTTGGAAGAGCTGGAGGACCACTTCGAGCTCCCTAGCATTGAAGTATCCAAGCAAGTCGTCTGCGCACAACTTCAACTATGTTTGAACGCACACGACTGATGGACCGTGCACAAACGAGCAATCTGACGTGAAAGCAACTATGCGCCTATCTCTTAGGCCATGTTCCAGAAAACCTTCAAAGTTGATTACCTTCCCTCAGGTGTTCGTCAAGAAAAGGAGAATGAATTAATGCAGTTGACGTAAGGGAATATGACAGTGCAACAATAAGAGATAGAGTTCAACAAATTGTTCAAATTTGCTGGTGTATTTTTGCTTACATAGGAGATTCGCGTTCGAAGATTCGAAGTGGGTCTGCGACCCTCTATCCATGCCCACGTGTCGGTGTCGGAATACAAGACCATGGGCGAATCTTTGAATCATGCTCGTCGCCTTGAGCGCCAATATCCTCCAACTGCTGTCGGCATTGTGCATCACTCCAATCACAAACACCCTATCTATGCTGGAGGCAACAATGCTCTAAAGTGTCCAAACAATGGCTGCTATCAAGGGCAGAACCCGAGACCTCGTTGCACCAATTGCAACTATACTGGACAATATGCCAGCGAATGTCGTACCTTAAACATAGACTGCCACTTTTATGGGAAAAGGGGGCACATCACTAAATATTGTTTTGTCCGAAAGCAAAACCTCAGAGGATGACTATCGATTCTTCGGAATCGGGACGTGACACATAACATGTCAGCTATGTTAGCCCATACATCCATGGTCAAACCGATTTTGATAATTGACTTAAAACTCCAACCTTGATATGAAAAGAAACAGAAGATCGCAGATTTCATCTTAACTGATTTTTCTACTTTATTCTGTATTTTCTTTTTATTGAGTCTATAAAATTGTGCGTCGGGATCACTAGCAACTTGGAAGAATTTCTTGACCCAATCCATATTCTTTGACCCAAAACAATACCTAAACTTTTGTTTTTCCACAAACTCCATAAAACCAAAAAAGACCTAAAATCAGCCTAACCGTACTTGGTCCGAACTCGGACTAGTCAAATCTCTCCTGGTCAGCAGCTATTACCTATTCTTTTGGATCTATAACGTTCAAAATCATGAACGTTAACCCTACCGAGTTCTGCCCGAATTGTGTCCTAAAAAAACCTATAAATAGAGAAGAATTTCACATTTTTATTCACTCATTCATTCTTCATCTTCTCTATCTATTCTCAAGCCTTCCTATATACTTAAGAGCTTTAATCTTCCTATTTCCAAAACAACTCATATTCTTCTAAGTGTCGGTGGTTTCAGATAAGGAGTATTCGAGCTGTACAAGCTTGGAGTATAAAAGCTTTCTTTCAGAAATATGTTGAAGTTTGATCGTGGGCTTCGGATAAAAACATAACGGTGTTGAAGTTTGTGTATTCTTCGGAGCAAAGCATGCGGTGTAATCTCTATTCAAAAATAGTAGATTATAGCGAACAAGAGTTCCCGCGATCTGGACTTGTCATCTCAGAGAAAAACCAGTATAAACCTCGGTATTTGCTTTCTTGCCTTATTTACTTATTGCTTTACTTCACTACATTTATGTATTTATATATAATTGCCTTTGCCTGCTTAGTTTTTAATTAGAGAATATTATTCTGCTGCACTCTATTCACCCCCTCTAGAGGTGCCATCGATCCTACAAGCTACATATTTAACCAGACTATAGTCCGACTCAAATGCGTATAAGATGTCCAAATGAGGTAAAAATCTAAGTAACAGTATACATCCATAATACTAACTACAATACTATAAACTAAAGAAGAACAAATAAGAGGCATTACTAACGATACCTGAAGATCCCAATGAGTCCTCAATACCCAAGCCTATCAAGAGTCCTCAATACCCAATACTATAAACATGCATAGAATAATGTACAAGTTGGCAAGGTATACTTGCATGTCATCGAAGTTTCCGCAGAGTCCTCAATACCCAAGCCTATCAAGAGTTCACATATAATAAAAGAATTATAACTAATATTCTAATTATACATTTGACACATGGATTCCTATCAAAACAAGTCAACATGCTTTTAGAGAATACCTAGACCTAGTTTTATGGTTTTTGACCTCCGAAATTCAAGGTTAAGTCCCCAACTCAAGGACATCCATATAACTTATATAAAATCATAAAAATATTATTTAAACATGATTTTAAGCTCTAAATTTCAGATTTGGAGTTTGAGGTATATTTCATGGTTATGTTTAGATTATGCCTACTAGTCTTGTCCAAAACTTTTACGAAATACTACAAACCATGGCTATTATCCAAAACTATCAAATCTCACATTAAAAACATAATAACACCTGATTAAAAATAAAAAATGTTATTATTTTATAGACCAAAATTAGGCCCCTTTTTATGAGCCAACTATGTTATCAATTTAGCCGAAACCTAGTCAAATGTCCCATATTTTAAGGTTCATATTTGAGATAAAAATACCATAAAAATAAATTTAAAATACTTTATTTACAGCAATAAAACACATATAAATTCATTTTTAATAAATAATAACAAATTCTGAAGAAATTACACAGAAAAATCTTAAACTAGTCCTACCGTAAGCCAATCTATCAACCAGCTAAATGCAATCTATATGGATGATAATATAACAAAAAGGATGGAAAGATATGGGTTTTAGAACAATAAATTCTCAGAATTCTAAAAGAATTAGGCCATGTTGAGAAGGAAAGTTGGAATCTTTACCGAAAGTCTTTGAAGGATTGGATGACGAAGCTTCTTCTTGTCCAAGAAATATACCTCCTTACTTGTGCTTGGTTTCCTTCTCCTTATTTGATGGGTTGAAGTTGATGGCTATGGAGTTGGGAAGGATTTGATGGAGGAGTTGGTGGTTTTTTGGAGATTTAGTGGTGTTTAGGTGGAGAGATGGTGAAAATAAGAGCTTTTGGATGATGTAGATGGATGAAAAAGTTGTATGGAAAAGGATGGACGGTAGGGGCTACTAATTTCGGTTGTGAAAGGGTGTGGAGTCATCCAAGTGAGGGAAAAAAGGATTTGGTTAGGTTTTAGGGTTAGGATTTTGAGTATATATATAAATATATATATATATATATATATATATATATATATATATATATAAAAGGAAAAGAGAAATATTATAGAAAAAATAAAGGCGGAGCCAAATGCAAAATGCTCAAGCTTACCAACAGTCCACAAAAGAGAAACCTATACCTAACGAAAACCAAAATATTTACCCAACTCCAATGGTGAATCAGACCACATAAAAATCCTATAATCTCTCTTCTCTTTCTCTTCCCTCCAACGCCTTACTCCTCTGTCTCGCAATTTTTCGAATAATCTGAGACGTCGAGTAGACATACCCCTTATTTCTGCTTTTGTTCATGTTCTTCTATAGTACCCAAATGATAGCCGAATCTGTAACTTTCTCCCCCGCCTTCGCATCGATGGCCCACCAATACTTAAGTATATCAGTCAGACCACCCTAAACCCCGACCACACCAGACTTACTCCCAACTTTCCCCCAGACATCTCTAGCCGTATCCCCCATGTAAAGCACATGGATGAGTCTCCTCTGTAGGCTCCTAACAACAGTGGCACCTAGAGACGATATTAATGCCCATACCTTTAAGAGTCTCACATGTCGAGAGTTTCCCTTTTAAAGCCCTCCAAAGTAGAATGTGCCACTTCATCGGAAAGCATTTGTTCCAAGCCATTGCCATCATCGGAGACTTCGGATGCCGTTGCCTCACCAACTCCCATGCTGATCTAGTGGAGAACCTACATGAGCTTTCCACCACCAACTCCAGCGAGTCAGAGATCCTGAACTGCCGCCCTCGACCACCTGGGCAGCATCCTCTCCGAACCAGCATGCAATCTGAACGAGGTCCCACCCCTTCCCCACCTTCCATACTTGCCAAAAATGTCACAGAGGGCAAGGAACAGTCGGCTGGAGTATCCTCGATCCAGCCTACCACTCGAGTAGGATATTGCTAGCCCCATCCGAAGATGAATCTTCCCCTCCCCAAGCTCTCTCTCCATCAGCAGTCTCTGCCACACATGGGAGGCCTTGCAATTGGCCGTAGCCTCCGCCGGGTGACGTCTCGTACAATGTCTCTTACGCTCTACAAAGAATCTATGGATCTGAATTTCGACCATAGCTATACCGAGAAGGCATCTATCACGTCGGAGACCCCTCACAGTCGCATGCCTCCCTCCTCAACAGTCCTCGACATTCTCTGCTATCCGTTCCACACCCGCTTAGCCAATCCATCTTGGTGCCCCCAAAAGAAGCTGACAAACAGCCGCCCAATGGTCTTGACCAACAACTTATGAGGGTTGTAGGCCGCAAGGATGTACATCGGGATAGAATATAGCACATACTTAAGAAGCATGAGCCTTCCACCCGGTGAGAGGATGTTGTTGTGCCAACCCTCAATACGTGTACGTCACTTGATTTTGTCAATCGGAGGAGAGAAAATGACCGCGCTCCTTTTGCCATAAGCCGTGGGACGTACACAAGGTACGTGAAAGGTGGACATTCCACTCTGAAACCAGTCCACAACTCCAATGCCAGCCGCTTCCCCCCAGGGAAAGAGTGGTGAACGTACAAAATATACTTAATACTGTTGACCTTCTGACCCGAAGCTCTCTCCTATCTCTTGATCAGTCTCACCACCATCGAGATCGAGACTTTATCGTCGACACTGAATTTGAGCATGTCATCGACGTAGGACAGATATGTCACCATGGGAAACCTGCTCATCATGGAGAACCGGCTGAATCTAGGGACCTCCCCCATCCTGATGAAGCTACGACTGAGGACCTCAGCAATAATATAAATAAAGTAGGAGACTAGAGTCTCCTTCCCTAAGACCCCTCTGAGACTTGAAGAAACCAGGGACCACTTCGTTAACCACCACAGAGAACCAGCAGTTATAAACCGAACGCCAAATGATGTCAATCATATCCCCACGAAACCAAAAGCCTGCATTACCCATATCATGAAATTCTAGTCAATACGATCGTAGGCCTTTTCCATGTCCATATACTGAGCTCCTGGCAAGAAGGATGTTATCTACAATTTTACGGCCATGAATGAAGGCGCATTGCTCATTCGAGATGATTCTGGGAAGCATTCTCGCTATTATGTTGGAAATCATTTTAGAGATGATCTTGTTGAAGAAATTGCACATGCTCAAAGGGCAAAAATTCGCGAAGGTAACATGGTTGGGCTTCTTCACAACAATAAGGAGGGTGCTAGCCCTTGGAAGAAGGCAACCACCACCTCCAACACATCCACGCCCACAACCTCTCAGAACCTGTGGAAGAAACAACCCACAAAACCGTCCGGACCCGAAGCCCTGTCCCCCTTATGCCAAAGACAATATCGTTCACCTCTGACAATGTCGGTTTCGCAAGCAGCCACACATTGTCCTCCACCGATACAGAGTGATGGATGTTACCAATCAAGGCATCTTCTCTGATAATGGCCCCCTTCTCCAGAAGCCTAGAGTAATAGTCAATAGCCGTTGTCTAAATCTCCTCCTGGTTTCTAAGCAAGCGACCCTCCTCATCGGTGATGTGGTGGATGTATAGTCTTTTCCTTTTTTTTTTTTTTGCTTTACACATGTATGAAAGTACTTAGAGTTCTTATCTCCCTCCAAATCCTACCGAACCCTCTGCCTTCTATCTCCAAAATTTCTCTTTCGATATGATGTGCTATTTCAGGACAGTTATCGCCCCGTTCAAAGCCTCTATTTTATCTAGACAGTCCCCTTCCCATGCTTCAAGCTCAGCCCTCAACATGTTGTCCTCAGCCATGTGCATTTCTTGGAAAATGTCACCAAACATCTCCATGCTCCACCGACCCAGCTCCCTGCGGACCCTTCCCAGCCGTTTGACCACCCGAACGATCGGGTTCGAGCACTACTCTGCCCCCCATGCGGAACGGACCGTGTCCATAAATCTCGGGTGCATGGTCGTACCAAAAGTTAAGGAATCTAAACTGTTTGACACAAGGAGGTCTTACCAAATTGATGTCAACAAAGATGGGCCCGTGGTCCGACTCCAAGTCTTTCAGGTGTTCCACAGAGGTGCTGAATACCCTCTCATTCCACAAATTGTCCACAAAAATTATGTCCAACCGCGACCTCTGGCTCCTGTCACCATCCTGCTTATTGTGCCAAGCAAAGAATTTTGACTCTGTTGAACGATTGATTGTTGGCCATTCTGCTCACATTTGAAATCAACATTTTATTCATTAAAAGGATGGAGATGATGCAGTATTAGATGTCGTGTCCTTCACCGCAGACTGAGTAGTTATAGAATCGTATGAGACCACCGCAGGCCCCTTCTTCTTCTTCTTCCCACGCCTCCTATCTCTTCCTTGGACCAACCCTTCAGAAGGTATAGTTCTTTCCTCCTTGCTCGCACCATCCGTAATAAGCCTCTGAACAGCCCATGCCCTCGTAACAGCCACGACCTCGCCCTCATCCATCTCTTCCGGAGCTCATCCTTCAGAGTAGACCCGCCCAGTACCCCTTCCCCTTCCCCTGCCACAACTTGAGGATCCAGAAGTGGATCGGCCACACGATTTGAGCAAGAGTGGGGTGCAGGGGAGCAGCTCTTCCCACCCCTTGCGCCGTTAGGGGAAACCATAGACACCCTTATCTTGTTGGGAAAGAAACGCGGAAACCTTTCCCCAAACCGGAGAGTACCTGCGAGAGGACCGAGCAATACAATGCACGAACCCAAAAACAAGCACACAAAAACAATCCACGCAGACACAGAAAATTTTTGACGTGGAAACCCTTGTGGGAAAAAAACCACGGGACGATCGGAGTCCAACCCTGAGAAGCCTCCACTAATGGAATAGAAGAATTACACCCTCTACAAACTCCTCCCGATCCAAATCGGATCCCCACAATACTCAGAGATAAGAACAATGATTACAAGGCTACGAAGAGCGAGAACGACGAGTAGAGATTACCCGAACACGATCTCCTTCGAATAGCGACCTTCAATCCTCCGTCTTCTTCTCCGAAGTTGTAATGGCACTCTTGCCTCCTTCCTCTCTCAAACTTGTGTTTCTTGCGATATGTTGCACAATGAATTAGGGTTTGGAAATCCCAATATAACTCCCTAATCCCGCAGCAAACCTGGACCGTTGGATTAGATCCAATGATGAAAACTCATCCAGAAATCCGCTTCAGCCCCCGACGA
>JANAVB010022597.1:7388460-7599935 GCA_029216955.1 Iris pallida
TCTTGCTGTTTGGAGAAGACAGTGAGCAGTGTGCTTCTGTTTGAGCACGCTTCCTGTTGGAAGCGTGTCTCTCCTTGATTCTGCGTGACTTTTCACGCAGCTCTCTCCTTGAGTCTGCGTGACTTTTCACGCAGCTCTCTCCTTGAGTCTGCGTGACTTTTCACGCAGCTCTCTCCTCTTGAGCCTGCGTGACTTTTCACGTACGCTGCCTTGAGTGAGCCAGCGTGACTTTTCACGCAGCTCTCTCCTCTTGAGCCTGCGTGACTTTTCACGTACGCTGCCTCGAGTGAGCCTACGTGACTTTTTACCCCTTGAGCGTGCGTACTTTTGTGCGTACGCTTTTGATATTTTATCAGATATTATATGCCCATTTTATATCCATACGTCTTTTGTCCCGAGCATGATATGAGCACTAATGTGACCCCGGAGAACAAAGTGTTCCTACCCGATACATGTACCTGAATGTCCCAGTTCTTGTTCATGCTCGACAAATGACTCGTAACTCCACGTGGCGTATTTGCAATGATGCATTACACTAAGGAGGGTAGCACATGTTGACATACTGATTGACATGGATCCTCTTTAGGGTACTCGTACTAAAGTACGACTTTAGGAGGATAATCATGCAGGCCACATCATGTGAGTCCAAGATTTCACCTAGGGTTAAACTAGGCAACTAAATATACTAGATGCATGGGGAGGGCAGAATTCCGAGATCGTGTTACACCAGCCGCCTTGAGATATTGTCTTAACGCGCCGGCTGGTCTCCACGGATACTGTGTCATCCGCAACGAGTGCATGACTGTATCCGATTAATTCCTGCTATATATTATATGTCTTGGCAAGGTGGCCTTACGAGGGACCTGTGCTCAATGACACCTGTCTACGCGAACCCCTGGGTTGGCTAGCCTTGCTGGAAAGATACGATCTGAGGATTTTCTAATAACATGACGCGAGGATAACCTCGTCCCACTAGAAACTCGTAGACTTGATTGGCCGTGAAAACGACTTGCGTGTATCTTATTACCTTCCGTGAATAACTGAGGGAAGCGGACTGTCAGGGTACGTGATCCAACCCATGTTCTTGTTTGATTGTTGGGTTGGTTATTGTACTATGACAGGCTGTGGACCGAAGTTATGAACGGAAGACTTATTCTGGCTGTGAAGTGCTACTTCTGTGAATGACTGAGGAACATGGTCTATCATGGTACATGATCCAACCCATGTTCTTGTTTGATTGTTGGGTTGGTTATTGTGCTACGATAGGCTATCGACCGAAGTCACGATCAGGAGATTTTATTGTTTATACCTTTTTAACTTATGTGAAAGTTATAGAGTACGACACGTCCCGACTCCATGCGGCACCTTTTGTCCTTGTTTGGTTGTAAGGGTGCCATATGGGTTCGAGGATGTTGCGCTACCCTATAATAGTTGCATAAGTATTACTATTATCAGTCATTCTATTATCTGGGTTTTTAATCTTAACTCTTGTGCCCCTTTGGCGGTACTTGCTATTCGGGGCTGACCCCGCTGGTTTTGTTTGGCCAGATCTCGTAGCAGAGCCAGAGGACACAATCTTTCTCCCTGACATCCATGGTGCATACTAGGAGCATGGCGGTTCGGGGACTCGAGTGGGTTTCTTCTCCACCACTCCTGCTTATACTTTTGCGGCGTTTAGCCACCGGCACCTGTTAGCCGGATTACTTGATATTTTGTGTCAGTACATAATTGTAATTAAACAGACTGCAGCTGTGTATAATTTTGTACTCCTGACTCTCTGAGATAGCTAAATTATAAAGCTAGTCTCTCATGACCATTTTGATGAAGCGTCGGAGACGCCTTACTGCTTTATCTTTAATGTTCATTTAATTGCTGATGTGACTTGATTGATTGAGACATAGAACTCTGTGGGACCATAGAAGACTTGATTGTAGCATGTACCCCCTAGTCTCTCGACAGCCACGATCGCCGTATGACGTTACGTACCTCATATGGAGTAGCTGGCCTAGTCCGTCTCCGTATTTCGGTACTGGGGCGTGACAAGGTTTTAGTGGTGGCCCATGCAGGTCTGTTTTTCTGACTTGTGGGGTATTGCGAAATTATTAGGAGTCTCAATCAAAACTTGTTCTCCTTAAAATTCTGTTTCGAATTCTCTGTCCTTGCCTTGATCTCTAACCTGACTTGCATCCTCGAAATCTTTCTCGTTCGGACTTGATAATCTTATATCTTTCTCTATAGGGGTGCTTTATTCTCGGTAGCGGGTGAGGCCCAAGAGGAAGAGCAGCGAGAGCATGGCTCGACTGGGCACCAGCAGGGGAGAGAACCTTTCCCAGGGAGGACACGAGCAGAAATAGAACCAGAGGCAGTGCAGCCGCAGGTTATTGAAACTCCTGCAGCACCAGCAGCGACGGCAGTACCAGATACCGTAGCACTCCTGGAGATCATCCGGGGGTTTCTTGTCACTAACCAACAGCAACAGACTCGGCAGCAGGAGCAGAACGTGTTGCTGAACCAAGGGATTCAGTTAGCTCTTGAGAGGAGTGCCGGGGTTGACTCGGGAGCATCAGGAAGGTTCCGTCGCTTGAACCCGAGGTATTTTGATGGCACGGAGGATGCCATCACTGCGGATGCATGGATTCAAGACATTGAAGCCATTCTTGTGGCAGCCAAGGTTCCAGATGATGAGAAGGTTGATCAGGGCAAATTTGTACTTCAGGATCTTGTCCGCGACTGGTGGGCATCAGAAGAAGTTGGTATAAGACGCACCGTTCGTTGGACCACCTTCAGTGACAGATTCAAGGCCAAGTATTTTGGCGTAGTAGCTCGATATGAACTCCAGCAGAAGTTTATCAGTCTCAAGCAAGCAGGCAAGACCGTAGATGGGTATGCAGCAGAGTTCTGCAGATTGTGCCGTTTCGTACCAGCAATGGTGGCAACGGAGCCAGAGAAAGCTATGAGCTTCCAGCAGGGACTTCATTTGAAACTATTACATCTTGTGGAAGGACACGACTACCAGACGTTTGACGCTGTTTTGACGGCCACTCGGAGGCACGAGCTTATCCAGCAGAGGTTGGCATCGAGTACAGGAGGTCAGAAGAGATCTCATTCCCAGGTTGGAGGAGGAGCGATGCAGCGAACATCGGTACCGGCACCCGGTGTACGTATTCATGATGCAGGAGCGCCGCGGAGGACGACCGTGTCAACTAATACAGCGCCAGTTTGGCATCAGCAGCCGAGGAACCAACAACAGCGTTAGGGAGCACCCCAGGGCTGTACATTCTGTGGAAAGGCAGGGCACACGAGGGAGGTATGCCGGTCAGCGAATGGCTTATGCTTGAGGTGTGGTAGTTCAGACCACCGTATCTCCACTTGTCCTGTGATGCAGAGGCCAGGAGGGCCAGCTCAGCAGTTTCCAGCATTGCCAGCTCCGGTGGCAACCCCGAGTGGAGGGCCAGTATTTGCAGTAAGGCCCCTAGCCCAGCGTCTACCAATGCAGGCTCAGATGTTCCGCCAGGCACAGGAAGCCGAAGGCCCTCAAAGGCAGCAACAGCATGGTCGAGGAAGGCCGCAACAAGGAGCTCAGCGGGGCCAGGGACAGGCTCTCATATTATCCTTGGAAGAGGCTCTAGCGTCTAGTGATGTGGTGGCAGGTAAAATTCTCGTCACCTCATTTCCCGCTGTAGCATTATTTGATTCAGGCGCTACTCATTCATTCATCTCTGCACAATATGCTACACGGATTGGATTAGAGTTTGAGGCATTGCCGGAGAGGATGGATATACTCACCGGCAATGGGCTCGTAGAGGTTAGCAGAGTGCGCTTTTCATGTCCGGTGGAGGTGTGTGGGCATTTACTGCCCGCATCATTGATTGAATTCCCTATGGAGAATTTTGATGTCGTTCTTGGCATGGACTGGTTGAGAGACAGTCATGCGATAATTGATTATAGAGGAGGTAGGGTCATATTCAGCGTTCCTGGGATTGAGCAGTTCATCTTTACTCGAACCTTGAAGAATCAGGCCGGAGGTGTCATCTCAGCAGCAGTGTCAGAGCCAGGACAGATTTCGAGAGTGGTCGAAGATTTTCTCGACGTCTTCCCTGATGAGCTCCCAGGGATACCCCCAGTCAGAGAGGTAGAATTTAGCATTGAGTTGAACCCTGGAACGAGGCCTATTGCAGACAGAGTTTACAGAATGTCGCCGTCAGAACAGGATAAGTTGTATCAACATGAAGAAGAGTTAAAGTCTAAGGGATTCATCCGAGACAGTAAATTGCCCTGGGCCGCGCCAGTGATTCTAGTTCCCAAGAAGGATGGGTCGACGAGGATGTGCATCGACTACCGCAAGCTGAATGCAGTAACAGTGAAGAATAAGTATCCACTACCAAGGATTGATAACCTGTTTGACCAGTTGAGCAATGCCAGCATCTTTTCCAAGATCGATCTTCGGTCAGGATACTATCAAGTAAGAGTCCGGGAGCAAGACATACCGAAGACAGCATTCAGATCTAGATATGGGCATTATGAGTTTTTAGTAATGCCCTTTGGACTAACCAACGCCCCCGCGGTATTCATGGATTTAATGAACCGTATCTTTCTGCCATATTTGGATAAATTTGTGGTGGTGTTCATAGATGACATTCTTGTCTATTCCAGCAGTGAAGAGGAGCATGAGAAACATCTTAGGACTGTCTTACAGACATTGAGGGAGCATCAACTTTATGCGAAGCTCGACAAGTGTGAATTCTGGTTAGATCATATTTCGTTCCTGGGGCATATAATTTCTGGGGCAGGAGTGTCAATGGATCCGAAGAAGATTGAGGCCGTAGAGCATTGGCCAGTCCCGAGAACGGTTGCAGAAGTACGAAGTTTCTTAGGATTAGCTGGTTACTACAGAAGGTTCGTGGCGGACTTTGCCAAGATCTCTGTGCCCCTAACGCGTTTGACGCACAAGGACGTAGAGTTTGTTTGGTCAGCTAGCTGTCAGGCATCATTTGAAGAATTGAAGAAGAGATTGATCTCAGCCCCGATCTTGACGCTTCTAGTAGGAGCGGGAGGCTTTACAGTATATTGTGACGCATCTGGGAAGGGTCTTGGATGTGTATTGATGCAGCATGGAAAGGTGATAGCATATGCATCTCGGCAGCTTCGAGACCATGAGAAGAATTACCCGACTCACGATTTGGAGTTAGCAGCTGTGGTGTTTTCACTCAAGTTGTGGAGGCATTATTTATACGGGGATCGGGTAGAGATCTATACTGATCATAAGAGTTTGAAATACGTATTCACGCAGCGAGATTTGAACATGAGGCAAAGAAGATGGTTAGAACTGCTGAAGGATTTTGATTTAGATCTTCAGTATCATCCAGGCAAGGCGAATATAGTTGCAGATGCACTGAGTAGGAGAGACAGTGCCTTTATCTTGACCTCGCAGAAGCATATTCTAGAAGACCTTCAGAGTATGGGAATCGAAGTAGTTTTGCCAAGGGATATAGGAAGAATGACCAGTATGCAGATTCAGTCAACCTTAGTAGAGAGGATAAGGGCAGCACAAGCAGGAGATCCACGGATTCAAAAGT
This sequence comes from Iris pallida, assembly GCA_029216955.1. Taxonomy (NCBI): domain Eukaryota; kingdom Viridiplantae; phylum Streptophyta; class Magnoliopsida; order Asparagales; family Iridaceae; genus Iris; species Iris pallida. The sequence continues at coordinate 7,394,037 of JANAVB010022597.1, forward strand.
TGCGGTCGGAGTGTGAATCAGGCCGTAGGAAGGAGTTAGTGATTCATGAAGATGGTACGCTCAGGTTTGGAAACAGACTTTGTGTACCGAGTGGAGGCCTTCGGCAAGAAGTCATGTCCAAAGCTCATAGTTCTATTTACTCCATTCATCTAGGAGGAACAAAGATGTATCGAGATATCAGGCAGTACTTTTGGTGGAATGGCATGAAAAGAGAGATAGCAAGATTTGTATCCAAGTGTCTGGTATGTCAGCAGGTGAAGGCCGAACAGCAGAGACCAGCAGGATTGCTACAGCCGCTTCCTATTCCAGAATGGAAATGGGAGCACATCACGATGGATTTTGTGACCGGTTTACCTAGATCCCCGACTGGTAAGAATACAGTCTGGGTAATAGTAGATCGACTCACGAAGGTCGCTCATTTCCTTCCTTTCCGAGTTGGACAAACTACTGAACAGCTAGCAGAAATATACATGAAGCAGATAGTAAGGCAGCACGGTATTCCAGTTAGTATAGTATCAGATCGGGATACGCGGTTTACTTTCCATTTTTGGCGGAGCTTACACCAAAGTTTGGGAACCAAGTTAAGATTCAGTACTGCTTATCATCCACAAACTGACGGGCAATCAGAAAGAACCATTCAGACATTAGAAGATATGCTACGGGCGTGTACCTTAGATTTTGGCGGATCTTGGGAGGATCACCTTCATCTAGTGGAGTTCTCCTATAACAACAGCTATCAGGCTAGCATTCAGATGGCCCCGTTCGAAGCATTGTACGGAAGGAAGTGCAGGTCCCCTTTGGCATGGGACGACGTCGGAGAACGGAAGTTGTTGGGGCCAGAGATGATCACGCAGACTGTGGAGATAGTTAAGTTGGTCAGAGAGCGCCTTCGAGTAGCACAGGACCGACATCGTCATTGGATAGATCAGCATCGTAGGCCTCTAGAGTTCAGAGTTGGCAATCAAGTGTTTCTGCAAATTTTGCCTACTCGGGGTATCATCAGATTTGGAACCCGAGGAAAGCTTCGTCCAAGATACGTTGGTCCTTTTAAGATTCTCGCTCGGGTAGGTGATGTGGCTTATCGACTTGCCCTTCCGCCTTCGTTAACTGGCATACATGATGTGTTTCATGTGTCCCAATTACGTGGGTATGTCCCAGATCCGGGTCATATCCTCGATCATTCTGAGTTAGTCGTTGGTACCGACCTAACTTACGAGGAACAATCCGTGTCTATTTTGGACCGGCGAGAGAAGGTACTCAAGAATCGGACGATAAGCCTTGTCCGTGTTTCTTGGAACCATCACTCTTCGGGAGAGTCAACCTGGGAGCGCGAGGACGAGATCAGATCTCGGTATCCGCATTTGTTTGACTAATAAGGTATAATTTTTGCACCTTATTGACACGATTCCATGCTTATCTGCACCTGCTTGTTTTGCACTTTGTGATGAATGATAATAACTACTATGATAGTTAACTTGTATATGATTGTGCCTTGCTTGCCCTGATTTCACTATCCTGTCTTGGCTGGAATTCCGAGGACGGAATTTTTCTAAGAATGGTAGAGATGTCACTCCCCAATCCTGGAATACGTATTTTAATACGTAAACCGATAAATTATATTTACCTTGAATTTGTGCGATATTTATTATGCAGTATTTTTCACGCATTTCCCAAAAATATTCGATAAAATATTATTTCCTAATTTATTTTCTGCATTTGGGCCTACCGTTTTTGCTCATTTGGGTAACCTATTCTTGGTTCACCAATGGTTCATCATGAACCCTTTGGTTCATCATGAACCCATGGGTCCAAGATCTTTATATATATAACTCATCTCATTCTCTCTCCTCTCATTTACTTCCTCTTATTTATTTCCTCCACCAACCAAGGCAAGTACCAACTTGCTCAAGAGATGGATCAATAATTTTTGTCAATGATTTCTTACAAAACTATTTGCCAAAACCTGTTCTTCTCCTCAATCTATACTAGTTTAGAACTTAGAAATTTCTATTTTGAAGCTTTGATTTTTATAGATCTAAGTTTTAATCATTTTCGGATTTTGCATGGTTTGATCTACTTTAGTTGGATTTTATGGGTTTTTGATGCTTCCATGTGAAAGAGCTTTCAGTTTCACCCAAGTTGGAACTTTGGAAATTTGGATTTAGAGTTCGGATGGCCAAGTTATGATGCCTTGAAGCTTGGGTTCAGCCATAGTGTTCTTGCTGTTTGGAGAAGACAGTGAGCAGTGTGCTTCTGTTTGAGCACGCTTCCTGTTGGAAGCGTGTCTCTCCTTGAGTCTGCGTGACTTTTCACGCAGCTCTCTCCTTGAGTCTGCGTGACTTTTCACGCAGCTCTCTCCTTGAGTCTGCGTGACTTTTCACGCAGCTCTCTCCTTGAGTCTGCTTGACTTTTCACGCAGCTCTCTCCTTGAGTCTGCGTGACTTTTCACACAGCTCTCTCCTTGAGCCTGCGTGACTTTTCACGCAGCTCTCTCCTTGAGTCAGCGTGACTTTTCACGCCGCTCTCTCCTCTTGAGCCTGCGTGACTTTTCACGTACGCTGCCTTGAGTGAGCCAGCGTGACTTTTCACGCAGCTCTCTCCTTGAGCCTGAGTGACTTTTCACGCAGCTCTCTCCTCTTGAGCCTGTGTGACTTTTCACGTACGCTGCCTTGAGTGAGCTTGCGTGACTTTTCACCCCTTGAGCGTGCGTGCTTTTGTGCGTATGCTTTTGATATTTTATCAGATATTATATGCCTATTTTATATCCTTACGCCTTTTGTCCCGAGCATGATATGAGCATTAATGTGACCCCGGAGAACAAAGTGTTCCTACCCGATACATGTACCTGAATGTCCCAGTTCTTGTTCATGCTCGACAAATGACTCGTAACTCCACGTGGCGTATTTGCAATGATGCATTACACTAAGGAGGGTAGCACATGTTGACATACTGATTGACATGGATCCTCTTTGGGGTACTCGTACTAAAGTACGACTTTAGGAGGATAATCATGCAGGCCACAGCATGTGAGTCCAAGATTTCACCTAGGGTTAAACTAGGCAACTAAATATACTAGATGCATGGGGAGGGCAGAATCCCGAGATCGTGTTACACCAGCCGCCTTGAGATATTGTCTTGACGTGCCGGCTGGTCTCCACGGATACTGTGTCATCCGCAACGAGTGGATGACTGTATCTGATTAATTCCTGCTATATATTATATGTCTTGGCAAGGTGGCCTTACGAGGGACCTGTGCTCAATGACACCTGTCTATGCGAACCCCTGGGTTGGCTAGCCTTGTTGGAAAGATACGATCTGAGGATTTTCTAATAACATGACGCGAGGATAACCTCGTCCCACTAGAAACTCGTAGACTTGATTGGCCGTGAAAATGACTTGCGTGTATCTTATTACCTTCCGTGAATAACTGAGGGAAGCGGACTGTCAGGGTACGTGATCCAACCCATGTTCTTGTTTGATTGTTGGGTTGGTTATCGTACTATGACAGGCTATGGACCGAAGTTATGAACGGAAGACTTATTCTGGCTGTGAAGTGCTACTTCTGTGAATGACTGAGGAACATGGTCTATCATGGTACATGATCCAACCCATGTTCTTGTTTGATTGTTGGGTTGGTTATTGTGCTGCGATAGGCTATCGACCGAAGTCACGATCAGGAGATTTTATTGTTTATACCTTTTTAACTTATGTGAAAGTTATAGAGTACGACACGTCCCGACTCCATGCGGCACCTTTGTCCTTGTTTGGTTGTAAGGGTGCCATATGGGTTCGAGGATGTTGTGCTACCCTATAATAGTTGCATAAGTATTACTATTATCAGTCATTCTATTATCTGGGTTTTTAATCTTAACTCTTGTGCCCCTTTGGCGGTACTTGCTATTCGGGGCTGACCCCGCTGGTTTTGTTTGGCCAGATCTCGTAGCAGAGCCAGAGGACACGATCTTCCTCCCTGACATCCATGGTACATACTAGGAGCATGGCGGTTCGGGGACTCGAGTGGGTTTCTTCTCCACCACTCCTGCTTATACTTTTGCGGCGTTTAGCTACCGGCACCTGTTAGCCGGATTACTTGATATTTTGTGTCAGTACATAATTGTAATTAAACAGACTGCAGCTGTGTATAATTTTGTACTCCTGACTCTCTGAGATAGCTAAATTATAAAGCTAGTCTCTCATGACCATTTTGATGAAGCGTCGGGGACGCCTTACTGCTTTATCTTTAATGTTCATTTAATTGCTGATGTGACTTGATTGATTAAGACATAGAACTCTGTGGGACCATAGGAGACTTGATTGTAGCATGTACCCCCTAGTCTCTCGATAGCCACGATCGCCGTATGACGTTACATACCTCATATGGAGTAGCTGGCCTAGTCCGTCTCCGTATTTTGGTACTGGGGCGTGACACTTCCAAGCTCAACCAACAAAGAAACCAAAGAGCCGACATACGACCAAAATCAAATCCTCTAAGGCGTAACCTACTCAGAATACAACAAGCATAACTCAATAGAAAGTGAAGGAAGAACATATACTTCAAGTAGAAGTTAGGGGAAGCCGCAAAAGTCATGTAGGCCTATCTATAGATGTTGTGGGTAGACCTATCTGCGACCAGCACACAACGAGATTGAATCTCTGTATATCCAATATGCAATAGAGCAACATGATTCAAAGACAATTGGAGAAGACTAGTAGGACACAATATGAGGAACACAACGCAGAAGAGCTAAGTCCGCTTCCAGAGGACGAGGCTACGGGAACTTCTGGGGACAAACAAATAGTTTAGATGTCGATGATCACATGGAACGTTCGAGGCGCTTGTTCCATGGAAAGATGGAAGAAAATCAACAAGGTAGTGAGGAAGGGAAAATACAGTATATGTGCCCTACCAGAGACAAAAATTAAATCATAAATAATGATCAAAAGAAGGACTGCTCAACATTGGCAACAAGTGAACAACCTGCACTTGTGTCAGATGGCACGTGTATGGGTTAGATGGAATGGTCGACGGTGGGAAGGGGTCCTAATACATGTCTCCAAGTAGATGATAGTAATACATTTTACGAATAAATGTGGCCTCCAAATTCTCTATGGAGTTGTGTATGGCCACAATGACCGAAATATGAGGGAGGAATTATGGCAGAGATAACTTATATTAGAAATCTGGCCTCTTCACCTCACAAGCTGCCTCTCATTCTCGTTGGAGACTTCAATGCCCTACTATATCGGCACGAGAAAGTGGGCGGGAGAGAGGTTCCAGAAGGCGGTATAAAGGAGTTCCAGGACTGTCTCCTTCAATCGAGGATGCAACCATTGGAGCTGTTCAGACACGTATGGACGTAGAATAACAAAGCTGTTGGGGCACAGTGGAAATAAATCCAAGAAACTTAGAGAAAATTCACAACCACAAAGACAATGATTTATGTGGTTCGGCCAATATGCCTACTTCCACAAACGAGGGTGATTTAGTTCCACTATGAAGAAGAAAAGGAATTACAATAGCTCTCGACACTTCTCTCCTTGCACTCAAGAACTCTCTATCACAAAGAAAAAACTCTCTCAATTTTTTGTGTTAAACTTAGTCAACAACTTTAGCTCTCTTGTGTTGAACTTATTCAACAACTTGAGCACAATGAGATATGCTTGTGTTGAACTTATTCAACAACTTACATTGAGCACTCTTGGAGGTGTCTTTTGTGGAGAACCTCTAGACCCCTTTATATACCATAGAAAACCTATCCTATGTAAGCTTAAAATCCAATCTTATGTATGATTATATATTGGAAATTCAATCCTGTGTAGACTTACATATATTAGAAATCCAATCCTATATAGGATAACAATATATATGGTCAAATCCAATCTTAAATAGGATTACCATATATATATGGTCAAAAAAGGTCATGGGCCCATTTTTGGACACTTTTCTTCATATCTCCACCTTAACAAGGTTTTGCCACAAAATCGAGTCGACACACTTCTTCACCGCATAGCTTCAACAAATCAACCATTCGTTAATCCCGTCCCTAAGAGCTCTTAAGCAAAACTTTTCCACCTGGATCTAGAGCTTCATTCTTCTTGTACACTCTCTTGCAGCCTGTAGATCGCTTGTCCTTGGGCAATGGAACCAAATCCCATGTACAGTTCTTATGGAGAGACTCAACCTCTTCCAGCATAGGCATCATCCAGTTCTCACTGCTAGTATCTTTGACAACCTGTCTGAATGTGATAGGTTCGTCATCCTCCATTGGTAGTGCATATGCCACCACATTTAGCTATCCATAATACTTTACCGGTTCCTCGAATCCATACTTGTTTACTGGCTTGACTGATCTCCTTGGTCTAGTGGTGGCCAAGGAATCTTGCTGCTGGTGCTGCTTATCTTTTGGTTGTTGCTCTTGTTGGGCTTGATGAACATCTTCAAAAACCTCTACCTCATCTGGTGCATCCTTAGACGACTCAATCTCAACTGTTCGAGATTTTCCATATACATCACCATCATGATCGAACTCACTCTTCTTACTTGAAGCCAACACTGAAGACTCGTCGAATGTGACATCCCTGCTGATTAAGAACTTCTTATCCTCTAAGCAATACAGACGATAGCCCTTCACTCTTTGTGCATTGTAATGACCCGCTCTGCCCTAGCAGAACGCTGATTCAAACGGCAAGTGCAACGACTCGAACGAGCCGTCGACCCGAAGTGTTGGCATCGACCTATTGAAGAATCGATGCAAGGCTTATATTGGCCCGTCAAGAGGAATCCAGACTTAGACTTTCAAAGGCGCGCTCGGAGTATCGCTCGGCCGATGCGAACATCGCTAAGGTGGGTGGCTCCGATGAACCCGTCTTTGCTTAGCCTAGACACATAACAATACGGACACTAATGCTAGAATCGCTAGGCGATAACACCGCACATGCTAATAAATGACTCAACGCACCTAGCTAAGGGAATAATCCCATCTTGTATGCTTGTATAGGATATGGAAAAGAACATGGAAAATGTGAGAACTCTCGTACCGTGCTCCACGCTCGTGCTAAGGCACAAGCTTATGTGCAAGTCCCTTATGCGTTCAACAATGAAACAATGAATGGTTTACAACAATGAAACGAAAGACTATCAACATAGTCGTTTCGAGTAGAGTATAGCAATATTGAAAGACTATGGGATCGATGGGTCGCCAAGGCGACTCCCGTACGGGAAGTTGCAAAAATGTATGAATGAATGAATGAACGAATAAGTGAATAAATGAATGAATGAATGAACGAATAAGTGAATGAATGAATGAATGAACGGACAAGTGAAAGAAAGAAAAGAAAAAATGAATAAAAAATAAGAAAGAAAGGAATGGTTAGCGATAGGTATGACGGGCACGTGCAACGGGGCTCGCTACCCGCGCTCCACGGACGCCAACCTGGTCGATAACGCATTATGGCTAAGGGTTAGCCTACGGCTCGGAGACAGCCATTAAGTTAAAAAGGACAAATAATACGAAATGGTCATGGACAATCCCCTCGTATACGGGAGCTGGGAGATATAAGGGATTTCTGCGGCATGATCAAAGGGAGGATAGTGGCCGGCCTAGGCGAAAATCAAAGGGGGCTTACGGGTTGCCTGGGTGTGGGCTTGGTCACCCGGGGGACATAAGTGCAGGGTATTTCAAGACACTATCAACATGTACCAGCCCTCACGCTCTGAATAGTTGCGAAATACCAAGGGAAAAAGGGTCCAAAATGGCTTGTGATGCCAGCGACCGGTACATATAGAGTTAAGTGGGCTTTTCTGGTGGCAATCCACGTACAAGTCCTTGCATTGAACAAAGTGGTCTAAGTTAACTAAATGAAGTGCCTTCTGAACAGGCTTGAAATATAACACACCAAAGGATAAAGAGTACTTCGTAAAATTGAGTTAGGAAACACGCCTACGTCGCGCTAGGACCTGAGGCAGGGATACGCACTGATATTGAAAGTTTATATGAATTGTTGACTAACTTGGTTTACTTTGGACAGGGAAGGCCGGTCGATAAGTATGGGTAAGTCGTGCATGTATTTCCATGCGACACTTGAATTCGGTAACACGTGATAGGTTATGATATGTGCCATAAAATTGACCCTAAGGCAAGATTAGTAAGACAATGAATGATAGACAGTACACAAAAGTAAATAGAACGTGTTTGGTAATGATAGCATTATGGGCGAGCTAGCCTCCCCACCAGTGCATAACAATGTACTGATAACCCTACAGTCTGCTTGCAGGATGCAGGAGACGTCGTCGGGTGCGGAGCTTCCCTCGAAGTGCTAAGGCACGGAGCTCTCTCTGGGGCCTTGGAGCATTGCAAGAAGCTGAAGCACCATATACAGGACATAATGTATCGGAACATCGCCATGAATTATTCCATCTTGTAAGCCATTTGGCACGCCTTTTATGTTTCAGAGAGAGAGAGCTTGAGTGATTTGTAATCTCGGCCTAGCGCCTCTTGTAAACTTCTTGAATGGCAATAAAGAGTTTGAATTTGCTTCAATTTGTGTTCATTTACTTTCTGCTGCAAATGGGAACACTCTGTGCGACTCTGTGGCCTAGCTAAAATCGATCGTTTTCGGACATAGCCTTGCACGGGCGTAACATAGGTCCGTGCGGCATCACGCCTTAGCAAGGACGATCGCTCCTGCGGGAGTGGGGCATAACAGATTGGTATCAGAGCACGACTTTACGTCCTTGGACCTCATTTCGATTCTCTCAGTTTTGAAAGCTCATTGGAACAAAAGAAGTATACGATCTCTCTCGTTGTGCCTTGGGATGTTCTATACAATAAGTCTAATATTTTCAAAAGCTCGTACGAGTACTCGGTGGAATGGGATCGATAGGCGAAGGCCTTTATGCCAAACCATGACGAACTTAAGTCGAAAGAAAACTAAAATGCTAGAAGTTAGCAAACGCAAAGGCGTGCTTGAGTAACCTTACGCTGGCAATGGCGAGCGAGTACGCGAGACCGAAGTATAGTTCGAACAGGATGATTATGCATGCAGCCTTTTGGCTAAGTTGCGCGGAGTATCGCGCACCTAGACCTTCTGGTGCGAACGAGTTTGCGCACGAGATCGACTATCGCTCGGACGAGAATAAGTGAGACTTAGAACGTATATTGATAAAGACGCTATTTGACCAACGCTAAAGCGAGCACGGGAGATGGTTCTTAGACTTTGAGGAATGGGTGAACGCACAATTGAACACATCGATTGGAAATCGAATGATCTTTTAAGGATTTGTAGAATGACTTGACTCCGAGTGGTGTATATGATAGGGTCGAAGAAGAATAAGAGCGAGTGTCATTGTCTAGTTGAGTGGCTCGAACCCTGAGTGGTGTATGGACGACATAGAAATTGTTCGAGCGAGACTAAAGGATTTACGGATAGAATGAATACGTCGGCAAGTGATGATATCGCGTAAAGCCTTAGAACGAGTAACGCTTAGTTGGTTGCGACTTTGAGAGTCTCAAACGAGATACCATTCGGACGAATCAAGAATGCGTAGTGTGAATTACGAAATGATTGAATGGAGATTCGAAATGATAAAGTAAATGGGTGTGTTGGTCGAGGAAACGTAGCAAATCGTACATGCGATTTTAAAATTTGTCGAATGGATTGAAACTTGAGTTAAGACAAAATACTCAGACGAGATCGAAGATAGCACGATCGGAAGATAGCGTGCATGGGAAACGTTGATTTGGAGATACGAGAATGACTAAGGATTTGGAATAGATGTTGCTCGATGAAGAGTTAGCATGCGACAATGTAAATTGAGGAAATTAAGTTGCACGGCTTGGAATTCGTTGTAAAAGGAAGATCGTTGGGTCATGTACATCATCGATGGTATTGAGGCGTATCAAAGATCGATGTCCAATAACTCGGGGGTACTCTGATTCAATGAATGAAGATCGTGTTAGAAGTTATTGTTTTGAAGAATGCTATGTTGGAGATTTTTGTAGGAATGAACGTTTGGATGAAGAAGGGAAGTGACTTAATTGTTCAGTAATAACCACAACGACAACGATCTTGTCTTGTGCGAGCGCAACTTCAGCCTCGCACATACGTCACGTCAGATTTGGGACGATCGTTCCGCGTGAGCATTGGCATGGTGATTCATGTCCAGTGGGAATGATCGAACTCGAAATATCTTGACATGGCAATTTTGATTGCTACGACTTGTGGTTTGAAGCGAAGGCGAATTGAGGATTGATCGGACGTATAATAGACGGCGAAGTAAAGTCGAGGATTAAGTAGGCCCAATCCGCGTATCGAAAATGAGTAAGTCTAGACGCAAAGCACGAGTTACGTCCCGATGAGAACGATTATCCTGCAGGAATGTTGACATGGTGATTCATGTCCGCCATGGATAATCAGACTTGCGTGAGATCGGGGCACGACATATTGCAAGTCTAGACGACCTTGTGATCGACTACGTGAATTGGATAGGTGAACTATATCAAAACATACTTGAAGAGATAGACTACGATAATTGCTAGTACGGACGCACGATATTAACATGTCGAGGATTTTGTTGAGGATAACCTATCATATGATGACTTTCGTAACGAGCTCAAACTTGGAGCGGAGAATGTGTTGATGTGAATAAGGGTGAACGCTGCTTGATGTTTAGAAGTTTGAATGGAGCGAACTTGGGTAGGAACTCCTGTACAAACGAACAAATGGTTTGACCATAGGATTTGGGGCGAGTGTCGTGCAACGACCTTGCACAATGAGCCACGGACTTGACTTGTAACTATTACCCTGTGAGATGACCTAGCGGATAGGCGGACGACCCTATGCCGAGTGATTGAACTTATGCGATTGACCTTACAGTATCGTCTGGACGGACGATAGACTTGGGCAGCAAGGCTTAGAGTAGGACGGGGAACAGGGAGTGTGCGTGAACGACGACGAGATTGGCTCCAAACAAAGCGAATGATAGGAATGAATGATGTGCAAGTAAAGTTGGGATAACAAATTGAATCATTGATAGGAAGACGTACTCGATGATAGTGCAATACTTGGTTTTGAATCGAACGGAAGGTACTTAAGACTTGGTCGACTCTGCTAAGAAGAAGAAATCGTATTGATTTCGTAGACAAGAACGCTTGAGAAACGAATAGGATCATCTCGAGGATCAAGATAAACGATAGTGAGATGCACATAAGTTCGGTTTTAAATCGAAGTTAGTAAAACGATCGGCAAATCAAAACAATCACGAGTAGCTTGTCCAACTTCGTTAATCGCTAAGCCTGGTTGAAATGTACGTATTCGGGGGATGCCTTGAATATGTGCACAGTCCCCATGCAGCGATATGATGAACTCGAATACAACTGCAAGTGGGTGTTGAGATGCGCATGAACGACAATTGAATAAATACCATCAAGTCTAAAATGAATGGACAGTCATTCCATAAAATTCACCAAACGCATGCAACATAAAACTTGGAAGGATAACCGAGCATAATTCGATACCATCGAACGATAGAACCGTTCGATAGAATTGTCTAAGAAACACGATGACGCGAGTTAAAGGAATGGTAGGATGACCTGCACTCAGGAAGTCTCGAGGACGAGACTTGTTTTGAGTAGTATATTATGTAATGACCCGCTCCGCCCTAGCAGAACGCCGATTCAAACGACAAGTGCAACGACTCGAACGAGCCGTCGACCCGAAGAGTTGGCATCGACCTAATGAATAATCGATGCAAGGCTTACATTGGCCCGTCAAGAGGAATCCAGACTTAGATTTTCAAAGGCACGCTCGGAGTATCGTTCGGCCGATGCGAACATCGCTAAGGTGGGTGGCTTCGATGAACCCGTCTTTGCTTAGCCTAGACACATAATAATACGGATACTAATGCTAGAATCACTAGGCGATAACACCGCACATGCTAATAAATGACTCAACGTACCTAGCTAAGGAAATAATTCCATCTTATATGCTTGTATAGAATATGGAAAAGAACATGGAAAATATGAGAACTCTCGCACCGCGCTCCACGCTCGTGCTAAGGCACAAGCTTACGTGCAAGTCCCTTATGCGTTTAATAATAAAACAATGAATAGTTTACAACAATGAAACGGAAGACTATCAATATAGTCGTTCCGAGTAGAGTATAGCAACATTGGAAGACTATGGGACCGATGGGTCGCTAAGGCAACTCCCGCACGGGGAGTTGCAAAAATGTATGAATGAATGAATGAACGAAAAAGTGAATGAATGAATGAACGAACAGAAAAGTGAAAGAAAGAAAAGAAAGAATGAATAAAAGATAAGAAAGAAAGGAATGGTTAGCGACAGGTATGACGGGCATGCGCAACGGGGCTCGCTACCCGTGCTCCACGGACGCCAACCTGGTCGATAACGCATTATGGCCAAGGGTTAGCCTACGGCTCGGAGACAGCCATTAAGTTAAAAATGACAAATAATACGAAATGGTCGTGGACAATCCCCTCGTATACGGGAGGTGGGAGATATAAAGGATTTCCGCGGCATGATCAAAGGAAGAATCGTGGCCGGCCTAGGCGAAAATCAAAGGGCGCTTACGGGTTGCCTGGGTGTGGGCTTGGTCACCCGGGGGACGTAAGTGCAGGGTATTTCAAGACACTATCAACGTGTACCATCCCGCACGCTCTGAATAGTTACAAAATACCAAGGGAAAAAGGGTCCAAAATGGCTTGTGATGCCAGCGACCGGTGCATATAGAGTTAAGTGGGCTTTGCTGGTGGCAATCCACGTGCAAGTCCTTATATTGAACAAAGTGGTCTAAGTTAACTAAATGAAGTGCCTTCTGAATTGGCTTGAAATATAACACACCAAAGGATAAAGAGTACTTCGTGAAATTGAGTTAGGAAACACGCCTACGTCGCGCTAGGACCTGAGGCAGGGACACGCACTGATATTGAAAGTTTATATGAATTGTTGACTAACTTGGTTTACTTTGGACAGGGAAGGCCGGACGGTAAGTATGGGTAAGTCGTGCATATATTTCCATGCGACACTTGAATTCGGCAATACGTGATAGGTTATGATATGTGCCATGAAATTAACCCTAAGGCAAGATTAGTAAGACAATGAATGATAGACGGTACACAAAAGTAAATAGAACGTGTTTGGTAATGATAGTATTGTGGGCGAGCTAGCCTCCCCACCAGTGCATAACAATGTACTGATAACCCTACAGTCTGTTTGCAGGATGCAGGAGACGTCGTCGGGTGCGGAGCTTCCCTCGAACGTGCTAAGGCACGAAGCTCTCTCTGGGGCCTTGGAGCGTTGTAATAAGCTGAAGCACCATATACAGGACATAATGTATCGGAACATCGACATGAATCATTCCATCTTGTAAGCCATTTGGCACGCCTTTTATGTTTCAGAGAGGGAGAGCTTGAGCGATTTGTAATCTTGGCCTAGCGCCGCTTGTAAACTTCTTGAATGGCAATAAAGAGTTTGAATTTGCTTCAATTTGTGTTCATTTACTTTCTGCTGCAAATGGGAACACTCTGTGCGACTCTGTAGCCTAGCTAAAATCGGCCGTTTTCGGACATAGCCTTGTACGGGCGTAACCTAGGCCTGTGCGGCATCACGCCTTAGCGAGGATGATCGCTCATGCGGGAGCGGGGCGTGACATGCATATCCCAAGAATATGGCTTTCTTGGCTCTCAGATCCAACTTACCCTCATTGATATGATAATAAGCATTGTATCCAAACATGCGCAAAGTGCTGTAATCTGCTGGTTTGCCAGTCATCACCTCATATGGAGTCTTACAATCTATAGCCGGAGTCGGTGATCTATTAACCAAGTATCGCGCCATGTGTATAGCATCCGCCCACCATTCCATGCCTAAACTGGCATTGGAGAGCATACTTCTTGCTTTCTCAAGCAAGGTTCGGTTCATCCTCTCTTCTAACCCATTCTACTTCGTGTGTTCCTGATAGTCCAATGTCAAACGATACCTTCTTGAGCACAAAAATCTTTGAAAGGTCCATAGGTATATTCAGTATCATTATCAAACATCAGTATCTTAACCTTTCTGCCTATTCTGTTCTCCACCATTGCTTTCCACTGCTTGAACTTATCAAACACTTGATCCCTAATTTTGATGAAATATAACCAAACATAACGTGTATAATTATTAATAGAAGTAACATAGTACCTTGCTCCATTCTTGGAAGGAATCCTGCTAGGTCCCCATACATCTATATGCACACAGACGAGAATACCTCTTGTCTTCTACTTGCTTGTACTGATGGTCACCCTGTGTTGTTTTCCATAAACGCAATGCTCACAGAAATCCATACTTGGTTTCTTCAAGTTCTTCAGTAACCCTTCGTTGCTCAGTAAGGACATGCCTTTCTCACTCATATGCCCAAGACGCATATGCCAAAGATGCGTACTACCAGACAAATCATATGTACTTACTGCTAAACTCCCAGTCATAATGCTTTCCAATAAGATATAAAGGTACCCTGTCGGTGACCTTTCATCACCACCAAAGAACTACGAATAATCTGTAAGACTCCATCCTCGGCGACGAACTTGTTACCATTCGAGTCAAGTGTACCAAGAGAAATAATATTTTTTTGAGGTCGGGAACATGTCTGACATCGGCCAAAGTCTGCACAATTCCATTATATATTTTCACCTTGATAGACCCCAATTCTAACAGCTCAAAATGCGTTGTTGTTGCCCATCAACACAGAACCACCATCTATCGCCTTGTAGGAAGAAAACCACTCCCTCTTTGGACACATGGTACGAACAACCGAAATCGAGAATCCAACGGTCACTCATGTTGTCCTGTGCCACCGAAAAATAGACCCCATCACTGTCAGCTTCTAAAGCACAGTTTGCTTCATCACCTTCTCTCTCTGTCTTATTCTCCTTTTTCTTGTTCTTCTTCTTTCGATGAAGACACTTATTTGCATAACGTCCTTTCTTATTGTAGTTGAAGCACTTCACTTTCTCAATAGGTGTCTTGGACTTAGATCTTGACCTTCTTCTATAAAATGCTCCATCGTTTGTCCTACCTCTTGCCATCAAACCTTGGGCTTAGTCTCTATCATTTTCGCCATTAGAAGCCAACCTTCGTACCTCATTAGACAATAAGGCACTCTTAGCCACTTCTACGAAAATTGAGTCCTTCCCGTATAGTAATGTTTGAATAAGATTCTCATAAGAATGGGACAAAGAAAATAATTGGATTAGCGCCAAACGATCATCTTCTTCATGTATGTCAACATCCTTCAAGTCGAAAATAATTCGATTGAATTTTGAGATATTATCCCGAATTGACGTACCTTCCTCCATCAATAGTCTGTAGAGCGACTTTAACATATAAAGTCGATTAGTAAGATTCTTCGTCATGTATAGTGATTTCAACTTCAACCAAAGCCCAGCGGCGGTGGTTTTATCCTTTACAGAGTACACGACATCCCTTTCCAAACACATACGAATAACAGAACATGCTTCGAGATCTATGTCGTCCCAATCATCATCAGTCATGTCAGTGGGCTTATTGGATTTTTCCCGTAAAGCTTTATGAAGCTTTTGAGATATGAGAACGCCATTCATCTGGCTTTTCCAAAAGCCAAAATCATTCTTCCTATTGAACTTCTCAATTTCATACTTTTCGATTATGCTTGACGGAGCCATATCAAGAATCTAGCCAATTAACTTTCTCTAAGGACTTTGTCGGACACCTTGCTAGACTCCCAAAGTTCTGATACCAATTTGTTGGGGCATAGCATAAATAAACCCAAGAAACTCAGAAAAAATTTACAACCACAAAGACAACGATTTACGTGGTTCGGCCAAGACGTCTACTTCCACAAACAAGGGTGATTTAGTTCTACTATGAAGAAGAAAAGGAATTACGATAGCTCTCAACACTTCTTTCATTGCACTTAAGAACTCTCTATCACAAAGAAAACAAAATCTCTCAAATTTTTTGTATTGAACTTATTTAACAACTTTAGCTCTCTTGTGTTGAACTTATTCAACAACTTAAGCACAATGAGATATGCTTGTGTTGAACTTATTCAATTTTTTTTGTTCTTTGTTCTTTGTTCTTTGTTCTTTGTTCTTTGTTCTTTGTTTTTTGTTTTTTGTTTTTTGTTTTTTGTTTTTCGCTTCACGTAAGAGGTGCATAAGCGAGTGGCATGCCAACTAGACAGGATGCTGGGAAACCAATACTGGTTTCAAACCTTCCCTGAGATAAAGGCTGAGGGGCTCCTAGCGGGGACTAGCAACATTCCCCGATCGGCGTACAACTGGTTGAATCGATACGTACTCGACCAAGGCTATTTAGATATAACAATAAATGGTATCACATGGACGGATATTCAAACGTTGTCAATGGATGCCTGCAGAAGACGTTTATAGGCAACCAACAATTCCATATAGTGCACAAGTTAAGAGCGATAAAGAACACTATTAAAAACTGTAACAAAAACTCGACTATATCAGCCCTCGGTGAAGAGGATAAAGCACTACTGGAAGTCCAAAACCGTTTGCAAGCGGACTTGGACAACGAAGATTTGGACAAGGCAGAGCGGGACCTCATCAGTAGAGTTGGACGGCTTCACATGCTTGAGAAAATTGAACTGGCACAGCATGCCAAGTGTCAATAGCTCAAACAAGGTGACTAAAACTCGAAATTCTTCTATGATATCATCTGGATAAGGCAACACTGAAATCACATTCCCAAGATCATCGGTCCTAATGGGAGGGCGGTGACTTCAAATACAGAGATCCAACAGGAAGCCATTATGTATTACTTTAACTTACACACACAAGTTGATTATCTAACAGTTTTTCCTGAAATTATATGCAAAATAATTATCACTACGGAGGGTAATAATCTTATGCGACCAAGGGTAGAAATGGAGGAACTTGAGGATGTAGTAAAGAAGGCCAACCCGGACAAGGCACCGGGTACCGATGAATTCGGCAGTAAATTCTTCAAAGTTCATTGGGAGGACATAAAGCACCAGATACTGGAGATGGTGAGAGACTTCTTCACAAATCGAAAGTTGCTGAAGGAATTAAACCACACCTTCCTAACCCTCATTCCTAAGAAGGAGGGTGCCATCTCGACGGCAGACTATCGGCTGATAGCCTGCTGTAACTTCCTCTACAGGATAATTACACACCTCATGTGTAGACGAATGGAGAAAGTTATGTAGGACTTCATCTCCATGAATCAGGCGACCTTCATAAAAGGCCGATCCATTGCTTATCATAATTTGATAGCGCACGAACTTGTCCGAGACTTCAACAAGCCAGGGAGAAATCGATCCTGTATCAAACTGGATTTGCACAAGGCATATGATACTATCAACAGAGAATTTGTGTGCCACTGAATCAGGTCGGTAGGATTTGATAAAGAATCGGTTGACATGGTACGAGAATGCATATCATCTCCTACTTTCTCGGTCCTTATAAAGGGCATACCATATGGATTTTTTACGAGCAGTCGCGGCATTCGTCAGGGTGATCCACTATTACCGTATTTATTTACCATCATCATGGAGTATTTTACTTGTCTCATAGAGGTGGCAGAGGCACAAGGAAAGATCACCCCAGTACAGAAGCGCATAACACCCACTATATCGTATCTCATCTATGCGGATGACTTGCTATTATTCATCGACCCATCGATTAAAGGGATTAAGGAGCTGGATCTAATTATGCAAAAATTTGGAATGTTGTTAGGCCTCCAACTCAATAGAGAGAAAAGTTGAATATATTTCAATTGACTATGTCCAAACAAAAAGGAGAGCTGCTGTAATAGGGGTGGAGGCGGGTGAACTTCTTGTCAAATATTTGGGAATGCCACTCAGCGTCAACTACGCCAGAGAATTCAACTGCTAGAGTACGATAAAGTACGTTCAACGTCGCACTTAAGGATGACATGTGCAAAATTTGTCCTTTGGGGGACAAATAGAACTGGTGAGGTTAGTGGTCCTGTCCATTGCCACATATTGGCTTCAAGCCATTACGTTACCAATAGCGACGATCCGAAAAATAGAGAGGATCTGTGCGTACTTTGTATGGCACGGGGAACTGTATGGCATTCAATGGAAAACATTATGTTCACCCAAAGATGAATGTGGCGTAGGACTACGATCTGTTAGCCCAATGATTATATCATATTTTTGAATATGGCTAATCAATTAAGTTTACCATAATGACATCACTAATATTCATGTAATCACTATCATGTTGCTACTTAAACTTAGCATTGTCCTCAATGTTCACTATATCAATATTGTTGAGCTACATAAGCTTGTATCATATTATTTTATTTGTCTAACATGTACTTGTAGACATGCTATAAGCATGATCAAGCTTTGTCAAACCAGGACACATGCAATAGAGACTTATTGATGGGCCAAAGACGGCGTTATACAAGAAGATTTCTCTGAACCGCCTAACGACCTATCCGGGGCCTCGTATCGGGGGTTCCGCTGCCCGATCAGCGGACAGGGGTCGAGGGGGCAGCGGACAGGGGTCGAGGGGGCAGCGCCCCCCGTCAGGGGTTCGGGGGCGAAGCCCCCGAAAGGTATTCAGATTTTCAGATTTGTTTATCTTTGGACGACCGCCGTCAAGTGAAAAAGGCGTCTTCATGTCTGCTCAAATATTTAAAGAAAGGCGTCAAAGGGCTCTTGGTTTTCCTATTTCATCAATGTATTTTTCATATTTATTGAGTCTAGGAATACGATGTACACTGCATCGTACTGGCAAATAGGCTACCCAAGAAATATTTTCAAAATACCCTTTCATTTTGAAAACAAGCCCACTTACAAAAGTCCAAACTACTTCCTAACTGTTTGACTTTTCAAAAAGCCCAAAACTAATTTACAAAAACCCTGACAGAACTCCAACAGAACTCGGCCAGAGTTCGGCCCGAATTCGGCCAGAGTTCGGTTAGTGAACGTTGCTTTTTGAACTTTGTCTTCCTGCAGTTACGGATCTCAACGAAATTTTCTCATAGAGTTCTGCCCGAATTCTGCCCGAATTCTGTTAGAATTCTGCCTTTGGAAAAACTATAAATAGAGAAGGATTTCGATCATTTCAATACACCCATTCACTTTCATATCTCTTCTCTATAAGCCTACTACTTCTTCCAAAGTATTCTGAGCTATTCATTTTCAAATCCCAAGCCAGTTACAATCCTCTAGTGCCAGTGCGGTACGGTCTAGAAATTTCAAGAGTGGTTGTAATCAGAGGCTTGATTGAAGGTACACACTTCACAATTGAAGTTGGTCGAGTACTTCGGATCAAAGCTCACGTTGTAAAAGTTGCAAGAACTTCGGATGAAAACTTGTGGTGATTTTCCATAGTGGATTCAACTGGAAGCTAGAGTTTTTCCGACTGGACTAGTCCTCACAAGAGGAAAACCAGTATACATTATTGTGTTTTCATTTGCTCTCTACTCTCTACTTTTCATTTACATATCTATGATATATATATTATCTGTGATCTTGTTACTAACATTTTTTTAAATAGTTAATTTCCGCTGCCTACTCTATTCACCCCCCTCTAGAGTATTGCGCTTTACAACTCGTTCCTACAATCGGTCCTACACGATCGATACGAACGCTGCGGGAGGTAGCGGAAATGCGGTTAGTATAGAAATTCATAATCGGAGATTCAGTCTGGGCTAGGTGGAAGGGGAGCAAATATGTGAAAGGCGATAACTTCTGGGCTTTGTTCGAAGACCAACACCTCTGTAACTTTCAAAATACTGCTACAATATGAAGGGAAGATACAACCATACATCGAGCGTGTTGTGAAGGATGGGAACCACACTGGTTTCTGGTTTGACCCTTGGATAGAGCATCGCAACATGGTAGAGCTTGGCGGTACTACTGCTCGGGCAAGGGCGCGTGTGGGGGTGCTGGTCAGCAGCATAATGCACGATGGGGGTGGAGACCGGAAATACACGGCATTGTGCGCCAATTTAGCGCTACAATTCGTCGGAGACATGTGGATGCCAATAAAGACAAGGATAGATGGCACTGGAGGGGATAAAAAATCGGTTCCTTTGAACACCACATCGTCTATAATATTGCTCGAGAGATTCATGATAAATCTGAAAACACGGAACTCATTTGGAGTAAAGGGACCGCAGTGAAAATGCAATATTGTATCTGTAAAGTTTTGAAGGTGGTTGGCTACGCGGGACAAAAATCATCAGTTCGACATCCAACTTTTGTCGTATGGATGTGTGCTTTGCAATCAATCAACGGAAAGTATACATCACCTATATTTGTAATGTCTGGTATCGTGGATAATTTGGTCGCAGCAGAGAAGGAAGCTGAAGCTTGCTAACGGAGGTGGCAGGAATATTATAGAGGCAATTGAAGGTATTAAGCAGCAACGAAGGAAGGGATCTCTATGGTTCAAGGAAGCTCGAGTTCGACTAGCGACGACTATCTGGCACATCTGGAAAGTGCGAAACAACCGCATTTTTGAAAATTTGATTACTTCGGATATCGAGATGCTACATAATATAGACACAGATGTAAAAATATTACTCGGGATATATTGTTAATCTCGTATGATGTACTATTAATTATTAGTAGTGGAATTACCTTCTTCCAATATATATATATATATATATATATATATATATATATATATATATATATATATATATATATATGTATATGTGTGTGTGTGTCCACCCCGTTTGGATGAACTACATGCCTTCATGGTTTTGGGTTTGGTTCGGGTCAAGTTTGAGCTAGTTTGGTGCAACCGGGTCTCATAGAAAGTCAAAAGCCTCTAAAAATATTTAATTAAACCAAATATATGATTTAAGCCACAATTTGATTTATTTCCATAAGGGACATAAATATGGCTAAACCATCCCTACAATGGCTAATATTTTAGCCATGGCACATGACTACACTAGCTATTCCATAATTTCTAGTTAAAATGCATCTCAAAACTCAATTATGACTAAGACTATATATCTAAGTAATAAATATGGTTTTAAAAATATATAAAAATTAAAAAAATTATTATTTAGGCCAAATAAATAATATAAACAAATAAAAAAAATAAAAGTTGTCTAAAGATAAACAGATCTTGAAATCTGTATATATTTTGAGGGCTTCGCCTCCGAACCCCTACGGGGGCCGCTGCCCCCTCGACCCCGGTCCGCTGACCAGGCATCGAAACTCCCGAGTGCGAGGTCCTGGAGATGTCATTTGACGGTTCATAGAAATCTTCTGCTATAACGTCTTTGGATTGTCATAAATTCTTCATAGCATATATCTATGTTCGATCTTGCTTACTGCTAGTCTGAAAATTATGTTAGACAAACACAACAATAGGCATAGTAGCAGATATGTACATTAGGACAATACTAACAATATAGTGATTTCATGACTATTAGTAATATCATAATGTTAAAATTAATTGATTAGCCATATTAAAAAATATAATACACTTGTTGGACTAACAATGCTTACTCATTGTATTCTTTTGTCCATAACTCACTACTAAACATAATCACGATAGCATTGAAACATTAACATTATTGAAGAATAAGCATTAAGTAAACAATATGAGCAATGGTCATCAGTAGTGAACAATCAAGGAAACAATATCAAGATAACTCTCTCTTTATTTCTGTCTCTCTCTCCATCCCTCTCTTTCATGCATAATAACAAGTAAACATATCAAGTAAATATGAATCATTACCTAAACAAAAAGTATAGTTATAATAACGTATAAAATGATGAAAACAATAAAGTAATAATATACTTGCCTTTAACCCTCCGACAGATTAGCTATTGACAGTTGGCTGGTACTCGCAAGAAGATCATGTCCCAAAGCAAGCACATATAAATACCACACAAAATATAGGATTAGTTAATATAGTATACACATAATTTCTATTTGTTTAGGGTTTGTTCCTACGTCACGTGAATCAATGCACAGAACTAAGGCCAAGCTTAACATTTTTAAACTAAAATATTTACTATATAATTAATATTTAGGTCTTAGATAATTATTATTAAAAGTTTTTTATCATAGTAATTTCTAATTAATAACTTGATTCTAAAATCTTAGATTATTAGGACAATGTTTGCAAATTCAAGACTAATAGCATGCAAATAGAGACAAACCATTGATCAAAAAGTCAACCACCACAAGCCCTTAATTTGAGACATAGTCTCGAATATTTCATAATTAAAAATTCTTAGAATCAATGATTTGCACAAAAAGTTCATTCAGTTGGAAAATATGGTTGTTTCAATTTTAGATCAAAATTTGGATTTTCATTAAAATTGGATAGCACCTTCTACTTCAAATTAGTATTGAATATATCAAATGAAGTCAATTATTTTTGAAATTAAACAATGATGTAAATCATTGTGTCATCTTTCTGAAAAACTATACAAATCGTCAAAACGAATTTGGGATCTCTCAAAATATCGAACACACTGAGATGCAATCATTTTGTGGATGACTGGCACTCAAAAATTCCTACAGATAATTAGTTACGAGTTTTTGAAAATTAATTACAGAATATAAAAGCTAACCTAAATATAGTTATGCCAAAAAAATTGGAGGTAAAATAGAGTCAGAAGCTAGAAGATATGGTCCTTCAAAAATGTTATAAGAGCTTCTAAAAAATAGGATTATTTTGTGGCAAAATTTGGGACTATTTTGGACATGTAAAAGAAGGGTGCTAGGATTTTAGAAAGGGAAAGAGGATAGATTATTTATGTTTTTATTTTAAAAAATTATGTACTTGTATATAATGGGTATGGATTGCTCAGTAAGAATATGATTAGGATTAGATGTTTTGAAATGATAAATTTGAATTGAATTTGGATTATTATCATAATACTATTATGAATAATATTGCCTCTCTCTCTCTCTCTCTATATATATATATATATATATATATATATATATATATATATATATATATATATATATATATATATATATATATATATATAAAAAGAAGAGCCGACTTTATTGGGTCAATGACCAAAAGACAAAATACAAAGTGGTCTCACCTCAACTAGCCGCACAGGAAATAGGAGAGAAGCCCAAAAAACCAAACCGTATACCATAGCAAAACATATACCCAAGGAAAAGAAGGAAAAAAAAACCACGCCACTGCAAACAACAATCTAGTCCGGGACTGGGGATGCCGAAGTAAGCTAGAGGGGAGTGTTTCTGAATCTGCATGTGTATCTCCACGATCCTCTGTTGTACCGAGAATTGGCGACCTTCGTAACGAGTCTTGTTCCGGCCCTTCCATCACAATCGTCAACAGTTGTTGGGCACATGGCTACGCCCCCGATCGTCGAGCACCTCTGGGAGAAGTCTTGTAAGTTGTAAATTCCGGTGTTGGGAGGAAGGAACTCCACAGAGCCATTACCGAGGTACCATTAGAAAAGACGTGTTGGATCCATACAAAATTCGGATCCGGCCAATAGCTACAGCAGGACGCAAAAGAGAATCCCATGTGCGTCAGTATATCGTCCGTAGGGATCTTTGCCTTAAGGATCCGCCATAACTGGATCGACCATTTGATGGGAAGACGACCGTTCCAGAGTTGAGAGAGAGGGGAGATGGTATGCTGCGTCAGACGAGCCACCGACGGGCCGACCACTTTGAAAACTTTCCTCCCGGATCTGGCCTCCATAGCAAGATGTCCGGATCCACACCGATGCGGATGGACGTCGTACGGACGGCTGCCTCCGCCCTCTCACCGAAGAGCCTAAGGATGAGATCCAGGTCCTAGTATTTGTTGGTGCTTTCTTTACATGGAGAGAGGTTGCTCTCAACATGCCTTGTAAAAGTTTAGTCCCACATCAAAAATGTACCATGAATTATCTCAACATATATACTTGGTTGTGTTGTTGAGAGATGCACATGGGATGGTGATCCTAAGGAGGGACCATGTGCGTGATTTTACTAGGAGGTAAGAATAAGGCTCCAAGGATTAAGCATTAATACTTTTGTCATTCTCTTGGATTAATTTCATTTGGAGCTGCGACTCGGACTCGGGCTCGGGCTCGGGCTCATGAGGCGTAATATAGCGTTTTGTTGGCGTACTTTGCGCCACATGCGGCCTCATGCGGTCCATGCGGCACCCGCATGGAGGGCTCCGCTGACTGTGCAGACTACAAGTCAGTTATGGAAAGACTGATTCAATGCGATTAATTCAGATCCACTTTTTGTGGGATTTGATTCAATCTTTCCATAAGATTTAAATTAATTTCGTTGCTATCTTTGTGTGATTTGAATTAATTTCGTTGCTATCTTTGTGGGATTTGATTCAATCTTTCCATAAGATTTGAATTAATTTCGTTGCTATCTTTGTGGGATTTGATTCAATCTTTTCATAACTGAAAAGACGGCTAGGATTTCCACCCTCTCTCTATATATACTCTCTTCTGGCCTCCTTTGTGAGAAACTACGAATTTTATAAGTCAGAAAAGAGAGAAAGAGAGAGAGAGAGGGAGCTGCTGCCGCCATTACAAGTCCATCCGAGGAGTCAGAACAGAGGTGACTTCGAGCGTTCCAAAAGTTCTTCAACTTGCTGGTTCCTGGAAGCAATTCGTGTGGGGCAAATCTTGCTTTGAGCAACGGTGTTTTGACACCCCAGCAACTTTTCTTTATCTCATATTTCTCTAGATTATTGTAACTCGTTCTGTCCTAATTGCAACACGTTTGCAAGGAAGAACGGGAGATCTTCTCTTCTCTATTTTCCTCCTTCATATTGTAATCTGGCTATTTGGTTTTTTGTATCATCGTAGATCTTGAGTTTGATCACTGTAAAGTTTTGTGTGACTTTCAGATCTCGATTGCATCAGTTTTTCATCTTTGGTCAAGCCCCGGGACTAACAATCTCAAAGCAAGATCCTTATAGATGGAAAACATTAATGTTTTGCTCGTCCAATCGGACTACTGCAAGTTGGAAAAGTTCGATGGAGAGCATTATCAAGTATGGAAGAGGAAGGTTTATCTAACTCTTCAACTCAAAGACGTTGATCATGTACTGTTGGAGGAAGAACCTTCTGTTTCAGACACTGGGTCTACTGCCGCAATCAATGCGGCTACCAAACTCCAGGCCAAATGGAGAAGAGAAAATAGCATCTGCAGGCTTCTCATCCTGAATGCTATGGAGGATTCCCTGGCAGAATCCTACTCGAAGAAGGAATTTGTCAAAGACATATGGGAGTCTGTGGAAAAACTGTATGAAGAAGACATGAACAGGAGCAAGATGTTTGTGGTTGAAAAATATCACAAATTGCTCTTTGAGGACGAGAAGTCCATGTTGCCACAGGTGAAGGAATTTCTGAAGCTGCGTCAGAAACTGGAAGACGAAGAGATGCCCCTTTCCGACAAGTTTGTCGTTGGAGGGATCGTCTCAAAACTTCCTGCTGGATGGAGTATATTCTATGCAATGATGCTCAGAAAGAAGCTAGACATTAGCTTGGAAGATTTACTTCAAGAGATCCATGTTGAGGACGAGATGTGTTCCCAACAGAAGATGGACACTCTGTCCAAACAGTTGGCTAAGGCCAATCTAGTGTAGACGAGAGATCCCAAGGGGAAGCAGGCGTCTTCTCATCACAAGAAGAAGGACTTCACCAATCTAAAAGTGAAGGGTCCTTCATTCAAGCAACAGAAGTCCAAGTCCCAAGTGACTTATTTTAATTATGGCAAGAAATGCCACTACAAGAGTGAATGCATATCCAAGCCTAAACAATCAGAAAAAGGTGAGCCTAGTAAGGTTTCATTGGTTTCTAACATTATTGCTATGATCGCACAGGTCACAACTGTGGGGGTTGACTCTAACTGGTGGATAGACACTGGTGCGACTTGCCATGTCTGTTCTGGCAAGGAATGGTTCGTCACGTACCAGCCGATATCTGAGAAGGTTGTCATGGCAAACCAGGCCCAAGCTGAAGTTCTGGGGATCGGGACTGTGGAGCTGAAACTCACTTCTCGGAACACTCTGACGCTTTAAGGTGTGAAGCATGTTCTAGTGATTGCCAAGAACCTGATCTCTGGGAGCCTGCTCTGCAATACAGGCTTGAGGATGGACATCAATGCTGGTCAGATGGTGATGTCCAAGAAGAAAACATACTTCGGGAAGGCTTATCAAACCGAAGGAATGTTTAAAATTCAGCTTGTCAACCAATTTAATGACATTAATGCAGTTGTATTTTCTGATTATTCTATTGAGTTGTGGCATAATATATTAGGACATGTTCATTATAAAAGAATTAACAAAATGTCTAGTCTAGGACTTATCTCCAAATATGGGGGTAAGGTAGAGAAGTGTGAAGTATGTGCTCAGACGAAGATCACAAGAAAACCCTTTCATCGGGTCAATCGAAGCACAGATCTTCTGGAGTTAGTACACTCCGATATCTGTGACTTCAAACATTTCTCCACGAAGGTCGAGATCAAGTATTTCACAACCTTCATCGACGACTTCTCAAAATATGCGTTCGTCTACTTGCTCAAGACTAAAGACGAAGCTTTCGAGAAGTTCAGAGAGTTCAGGGCCGAAACTGAACGACAGACTGGACAACAACTCAAGAGGTTGAGAAGTGATCGAGGTGGGGAGTACAGGTCTCATGAATTCGCATCATTCTGCAAAGAACATGGAATCATATGCGAGACTACTGATCCATATTCTCCTCAATCCAACGGAGTAGCAGAGAGGAAGAACCGAACATTAACAGAAATGATGAATTTAATGCTGCTTACTGCAGGTCTTCCAAAATGCTACTGGGGAGAAGCTGCATTAACAGCCACTTTCATTCTGAATAGAGTGCCATATGCAACTTCGGACGTAACTCCTCATGAACTCTGGTTCAAAGTTAGACCAAACTTGAATGTCATTCGAGTGTGGGGGTGTCTGGCATATGTGAAGCTCCCAGATCTGAAGATTCAGAAGCTGGGGACAAGAACTACGAAGGCGATCTTCTTGGGGTATGTTGAGAAGAGTGATGCTCGGAGATTTCTTGATATTGAGTCAAATCATATCATCGAATCTCGCGATGCTAAATACTTTGAAGACAAGTTTACAAAAGATAAAAACATTGTTCTTTCGGATATTCCAAAAAATGATATAGGTGCAAATGAGACTGAAATCTCATATGGACCAGTAGTCCAAGAAGAAGCTGTTGTTGATGAAACAACTCTTGTACCAGAACTCGCAGAGCCATCAGCAAAGCGAGCGAGGAGACCTAAAGACTTCGGAGATGACTTTGTCACCTATCATGTGGAAGCAGATCCGCTTACCTATGATGAGGCGATGAAGACCAGAGATGCTATCTTCTGGAAAGAGGCAGTGAATGACGAGTTTGACTCTATCACCTCCAATAACACATGGGTGTTGGTAGATCTACCTGAAGGAGAAAATCATATCGGATGTAAATGGATCTTCAAGAAGAAGATGAAGGCAGATGGAACTATTGACAAGTTCAAGGCCAGGCTGGTAGCCAAGGGATTTTCTCAGAAACAGGGGATAGACTACTTTGACACGTACGCTCCAGTAGCTTGGATGACCACCATCGGGATGTTAATCGCTCTGGCAGCCATACATAAGTTGGTGATACATCAGATGGATGTAAAGACAGCATTCCTGAATGGGGAGCTGACCGAAGAGATTTACATGCAACAGCCAGATGGATTTGTTGTCAATGGTCTTGAAGACAAAGTCTGCAAGTTGGTAAAATTATTGTATGGTTTGAATCAAGCTCCCAAGATGTGGCATGAGAAGTTTGACAAAGTTATTAGGTCAAACGGCTACAGAGTCAGCGAGACGGACAAATGTGCTTACACAAAGTTCGCTGATGGAAGAGGAGTCATCGTTTGTCTGTACGTGGACGACATACTAATCCTAGGGACGGATATAGGCTATGTCACGGAGACAAAGAAGTTCCTCTCAACCAAGTTCAGTATGAAGGACTTGGGGGATGCAGATGTCATCTTGGGCATAAAGATCATTCGGACAGACACTGGAGTAGCGCTGTCACAATCTTACTACATTGAGAAGATGCTCACACGCTATGGGTATAAGGATCTTCCAGAGATCAATATGCCATACATGTGTGATCAGAAGCTGAAGCCAAACTCGAAGGAAAGCGTCAGGCAGTTGGAGTATTCTAGCATTATCGGAAGTTTGATGTACGCAACCACTGCCACAAGGCCTGACATAGCTTTCGCCGTAGGAATGCTGAGTCGGTTCACAAGCAACCCAGGGGTTGAGCACTGGAAAGCTATGAAGCGGGTGATAAGATATCTCAAGAAGACTCAGACATATGCACTGCACTACAACGGGTATCCGACAGTAGTGGAAGGCTTCAGTGATGCTAGCTGGTGTTCAGAGGTGGAAAGCGAGAGATCCACAGGTGGATATATCTTTTCCTTGGGTGGAGCTGCTATATCGTGGAAGTCGAAGAAGCAGACTATACTCTCTCGTTCCTCCATGGAATCTGAATTCTATGCACTTGAAACTGCAGCAGATGAAGCAGAATAGCTTCGGGAGCTCATGTATGATCTTCCAGTGGTTGGAGCTCAGATACCGGCGATACCGATATACTGTGACAACCAGGCGACTGCGGCGGTGGCATCAAATGATCTCTTCAACGGAAAGAAGAGGACTGTGCGGTTAAAGTACAGGGCAGTACATGATCTTATCAAAAGAGGTGTAATTGTAGTGATTGATGTTCGGAGTCAGAAGAACCTGGCAGATCCGTTCACAAAGGGCCTCAAGCGCCAGTTGGTCGATGATACAGCTTGTAAAATGGGCTTGAAGGTATTCTGATAGTGTGTCTTTGTAATCCTACCATAAAGTTTTATGCTATTAGTTCAAAGAGAAATCTACTAGGCATCTAACTTTTGGTTCAAAGGAGGATCACTGACTGGAAAACTATCAGGTAACAATGGGTACTTGTTCTCTGGAACATGGAAGGGATACGGACCCATAACCACTGTTGTCTACTATGTATTTTCTGCAGAAAAAATAGGTCATGTGGAAGGATGGCTTAAACGTCTTAATGAGTTCTCAGACAGAGTGAATGCCTGGTGTGCTTTACAGGAAGCACGGTAGAGCAGCACTACAAGGAGCGAAACTCCATGCTACAGTTGGGTGACTCCACCATGAGGTTCCCAGGTCTGGGGTAATGCCTCGGCTTTGCAAGCCAAGTCTTAGCGGCGTAGCACCGCAAATAGGCAGGTAGCCTAATGCTGTATGACGTAATTAAAGAATTGTAGACAGCACTACAAAGGGAAGGATGGCCCCATGTTACAGTGGCACGACACCACGATGTGGTATCTAAGTAGGGGAAAGCCTCGGCCTTGTAAGCCATGTCGTTGCGGCATAACACCGCAAGGAAGCCTTAGGCTTCATGCTGAGTAGATTGGCACTACAAAGAGGTTGAGACCTCATGCTACAGTAGTATGACACTATGATGAGGTTTCCAGGTAGGGGTAATGCCTCGGCTTCAGGCCATGTCATAGTGGCGTAGCACCGCAAGGAAGCGCAAGGCTTCATGTCATGTCTCTTTAATAAAGAACTCACCTATAGTGTATGGAAAGAGATATCAGGCCGTCTCTTGATGGTAAACTTGTAGATGTCCAAAATTATACACTGAAACCAGACTGGCACAGGGCCTTTAATGTGCAGTCATAAGCACACATAACTACACTTTGTGAGTGGGAAGAATTACAATTGTGGTACAGAATTCAAGGTGTAGTCCATTCTTGTATCACATTGTTATTTAACCCATGCGGGAAGATTCAAGTCGTCAGCGACATCTATCCTAATGCAAAATGGACAGTTGTTGTGGGAAACGCTCAACCTTGGACACATATATATGTTGTGATATGTGGGGGATTATTGGTGCTTTCTTTACATAGAGAGAGCTTGCTCTCAACATGCCTTATAAAAGTTTAGTCCCACATTGGAAATGCACCATGAGTTATCTCAACATATATACTTGGTTGTGTTGTTGAGAGATGCACATGGGGTGGTGACCCTAAGGAGGGAACCATGTGGGTGATTTTACTAGGAGGTAAGAATAAGGCTCCAAGAATTAAGCATTAATTCTTTTGTCATTCTCTTGGATTAATTCCATTTGGAGCTAAGTCCCAAAGGGGCTTAGCGACTCGGACTCGAACT
Organism: Iris pallida; assembly: GCA_029216955.1. Lineage (NCBI taxonomy): Eukaryota > Viridiplantae > Streptophyta > Magnoliopsida > Asparagales > Iridaceae > Iris > Iris pallida. Next base: position 7,424,268 of record JANAVB010022597.1, read on the forward strand.
CGGACTCGGACTCGGGCTCGGGCTCGGACTCGGGCTCATGGGCTCATGAGGCGTAATATGGCGTTTTGTTGGCGTACTTTGCACTTAGCACGTCAGCAGTCATGCGGCTCATATGCGGTGTAGCCTCCCTTTCCAGAATTTTTGAAATATTTTTTTATTATTTATTTGATTTAAATAGTGATTTTAGAATTTTACAAATGTTTATTTAGTTAATTGTTACGGTAGAAGATTTTAGCAATGATTGAGTTTTGAAGTACCAAACGACTAGGAATCATGGCACGGATAGTACAGTGACGTGCTTTGACTAGTGTTTAGCCATGGTAGGGGAATGCCGAGCCATAGGAGTGTCCTAATTAGAAAAACAAGGCCAAGTTATAGCATGACCATTAGAAATAGTTTAATTAGATTTATTGACCTTGCAGAAACCAGTTATACCGATTTAGTCTAAACTGGACTCGAACCAAATCCAAGCCCCTGTAGGCATGTAGAAAGATCAAAGACGGCCATGTAGACATTTTAGGGTGTACAAGTAATTCCTATCAATTTTAGGACTTGATAAATATTTTCTAAATATTTAATAGTTCATTAACAATATTTAAATGGTATTTTAGGATAATTATACAATTTCTAGGGCCAAATAAAGATGGAGTATGATATGTTCACCAAGAACTCTTATTGGACATTTTAGTTGGTTATTATTATCATTATTATTATTATTATTATTATTATTATTATTATTATTTTATTGCTATTATTATATTATTTTCATTCCTATTGTTATTGTTATTATTATAATATCCTTATTATTATTATTGTTATTCTTATGACTATTATTATTGGTAGTACTATATTATTCTCAAAATAATATAAATAGTATTCGTTTATTCTTCAAATGATATATATATATATATATATATATATATATATATATATATATATATCTGTGTCTGTGTGTGTGTATATAGATTATATATGTGAATATGTATATATATATGTGTATGTGTATATATGTATATATATACATAAGTGAATATATATATAGATATATATATTGCTAATATGGAAAAGGGAAAAAGAAAAAGGGAATAAGAGAAATAATGAAGCAGTGGCAGCCCAGTCCTCAGCCCGGCCCATTCCAGAGTAGCCCAACCCAGACCCAAGCAAAGCCCGACCCGATTATCCCCATACCCGAACCAGCAGCTACCCATACCAGAACCAGCAAGTACCCAAACCCAATAGAGAACAATTCCAAACCGAGATAGCACAGGCCCGACCTTTGTTTGAAACAGGGCATTTGTGTTCGAATATATACGAAAAAAGCGCAGCATGATAAACCCTAACTCTTTCCAACCGAACGGCGCCCCTGCCTCTGGACGAGCCCTGGGCGACCTTCCCTTGGCCCCGTGCGCCACCACAGGCCGTCGCCGCCGGCCGAAAAAGCCACGCACGCGGGCGGAAGCAGTTGCAATAGCAGTGCAACGACCAACTTCGAGGTATGATCCCTCTCTCGATACTCCGTTATTTTACAAACCGAAAATTGTTACGGAGAGTCTACGTGACCCCCTCGAAAACCTGGTAAATAGGTTGGATTGTATCGAACCGATCTGTCCGATATATCGACACGAAGTCGAGAATAAATCTGTTTAAAAACAGAACCATAGGACAGTCTAACACCTTGACTTGGAAGACAGTTCTTGCGCCAAACACTAGGGGTTTTCAAAAACCAACTTCCAACTGTGGAAGACAACATATACGAGAGTAGTAACCAACTTACAGAACTTAATTTCGTTAATTATGCATAAAGTTCTTTGGTGGTAAAGTTAGGAGAAAAACTATTTTAAAAACTAGATTTTTATTGAAAAACAATCTGATACGACGTGCGTCCCGCCATTTCGGGCGACGTGGTCGTGAACGGAAAGCATCGAAAGGTGCGTAATGGCTTCGTGGTCGTGTAGGCTTTGACGGAATTCAAATTGGTCGCATGTGCGCGACGAATTTGATGCGTATCCGTCGAAATTCACCGTATAGGTCACTTTGCAAATTCCTCAATTACTTTGTGCACGTTCGTCAGATCGAGACGAAACTTGCGCCAACAGTACCGTATCATTTTTTTGGTCCTGTGTGCCAAGTTTGGTCCAGTTCTGAGACAGTTGATCGGATCGCCGTTTTGCGGGCCCCACGGTCCAACTCAATGGGTGATTTTATGCACGGCCTGCCGGAATCTAACTTTGGATATACGATTGGTTTCGTATCAAAAAACTGAATCCGTAGACATGTAGTTTGATAGTTTTAGAGACCATTGACTCTGGCACGCTTTTCGGTACAAAGCGGGTCCAACGACGGACATCGTTTTTGCCCGAAATTACTATTTTGCCACTGTGTCCAGAATTGGACTTAAGGACAGGCAATCCTAGCTAATTTGACTATTGTGATAATGTTGGTAACGTTTATTTCAGCTTTCGGAGTCAGTTGTGATGACTTGGACTTTCTAACTTGTTGATTGGCGATACATTGTTGGTTCTCCGTACAACCTCCAGGCAAGTATACTGTAATGTCCCAAATTCGTGATACGTATTTAGTATATGTATACGTGTTTTGGACCCATATTTTATTTATTCATGGTTAATATCTTGGTTTATTTTGCATTGGCTTGGTTTTATTGGCATTGATAGTTTAATTGGTTTTAATGGTTCATTGGTTTATTTGGGCTTGGTTTATTCCTGGGTTGGTTCGGCTTGGTTTGGTTTGTTTGGTTCATTATGAACCATAAGGGTGAACCCCCTACCTACCACCACCATCCCCTTTTATAACCCACCTAACTTTTCTCTCTCCTCCACTTTCTCATTTAACTCTTCTTCTTCTCCATTAAACCCCCCACCAACCAAGAACACCCCTTAGGCAAGTGCAACTTACTTCCACAAGAGAGCTTATTTTTATTGTTCTATTAGCTTCTCCTCATGTTTCTAAGACACATTAGAACTTGTTATTTTCTATTTTGAGGCTTTAATTTTTGTAGATCTAGAAATTAGTTATTTTTATATTTTGGTGGTTTTGATCTATCAAACTTCTTTGTTTTCAAGTTTTGATGGTTCCATGTTGTAGAGAATTTTATTCCACCCAATTTTGACCTTTGAAAAGTTGGATTTGGACTTGTTTTGACCAAGTTATAGATTTTTGAAGCTTCGGGTTCAAACCATAGAGTTCTTGCTGATTTGGAGAAGACAGTGAGCAGTGCACGAGCTTTTTAGCTTACGCCACTGAGTTGCGCACGCTCTTTAGCGCAGCGCAGTCCGACTCATACGCTGCCTTTTGGAGGCGTATGCCTTGTATATGCTGCCTTGATGAGGAGTCGTATGGACCTCATATGCTGCCTTGAAGAGGAGTCGTATGGAGTACATATGCTACCTTTTGGAAGCGTATGTCTTGCGTAGCTTGACCTGAGCGTAGCTTGACCTGAGCGTAGCCTGACCTGAGCGTAGCTTGACCTGAGCGTAGCTTGACCTGAGCGTAGCCTAACCTGAGCGTAGCCTGACCTGAGCGTAGCCTGACCTGAGCGTAGCTTGACTTGAGCATAGCCTGGCCTGAGCGTAGCCTGACCTGAGCGTAGCCTGACCTGAGCGTAGCCTGATTACCCTGGATCTTCTATAGCCTTGTATATTGATAATCAAGCTACGCTCAGGCCAGCCGTAGTGGTGCACTCCTGAACTTGATAATCATGAATTCACTTGATATGTTTGGAATTAATAATTGAGCATGACGTGATAGTGACCCGTAGTGGTGCACTCCTGACATAATAACCTGACATGATAGTGGCCCGCCGTGGCGCACTCCTGACAAAGTACACTTGGCATGATAACCTGATCTGATATATCTTGAACAGCTGTTGCGACGGCTACCTGACATGACATGACCTATTTAATTAATCCTGACACCGTGGGCGATTGTGCTTGTACAAATAATCCAGTCCTGTCTTGCATCATGTCTAGGAGGGGACTCCTGAGTACCACGGTCAGGAGTACCTACTGAAATTGACTAAGATTAATGACTAGTATAATTCATTAGACATGAAGAGATGTTTCCCAGTTACAGGCGATTCCGTTATCCCGGGCGCAAATGTTTGGACTTGTAGCCTGCCGACGAGTAGGGCATATTTCCAGTCCACTGTTATGTGGGGCACCCGCCATTGTCACTTAAATGATTGAACTCTATTGTTACTCTAATGCATTGAACTCTCTAAATTGTCACTATAATGTTCGTCTGGATAACCTGGATAGCTGCAGGGCCTGTGACTACTTGGAGCATCTCATTGCATCTTGCTAGTAACTAGGATTGTGATAACCCTAGTTAGTTAATGTAGAAAGCCGTAGGCAATGATTGGCCGTGATTGCTTGGATGGAGTCTAGTCCAGTATAGTATTGTCTAGAAGTGATTGATTACAAGATTGTACCAGAATGATTGAATGATTGTCACTCCAGATTGTCACTATAATGATTGTCACTCCAGATTGTTTCTATAACGATTGTACTCTATTGTCACTCTAGCGTATTGCACTCTTCATTGTCACTTTTATCATTGTACTCTCTTCTTTTTACCTTAATGATTGGCACCTTTAGCAATAAATGATCAGAGACTAAGTTCTGTTCAGGCGAAGGGTTACAATCTCGATCCTTGTTTGGTTTAAGGATTGTAACCTGGCTTCCGGAATAGTACCTTTGTTTTCTTTTCATATATTACCCAGCTATATTTTATTTAGCATGATTCTCCAGTTCTTTTATGTCAAAGATGCCTCACTTAATTATTTTTACTGATTGGGATAAGTGCATTGGTAGTGCACAACCTCAATCTGTGTTACTTATTATTTTTCTTACATGTTGAATGCTAATGATTTGTTGGTTTTAGTTCTTAAGTGAAGCCTCCTTTGTGGCACTTGCTCTTTCTGGGGTCTGACCCAGCTGGTTTTGTATGGCCAGATACCAGAGCAGCACCAAAGGATCTCCCTACTTTTCAGCCCGATGGTGGTCACCAGGCGTAACCAGGGCATCGAGTGGGTTTCTTTTGTTCTTTCACTGTAATATTGTACATTATTCTTTTGAGGCGTTTAGCCGACGAGCAAGTGTTAGCTCGATTGTACTTACTTACTGTCTACCTACGGGTTGTAACATGATTGACAAGCCCCGGAGGTTGATCATGTATGACTGAACTCTGGCTAGTCCTCACATTTTGTAACGACTAGCTTCATGATCATTCTGGATATATAATGTATAGGACGCCTTACTATTGTGTATTTGGTGGTCTGACATCTTGTAATTATTATTAGTTGGTTGAGATTGAGACAATAGGCTATTTGATGACCTTAAGAGACTGATGGATTGTAGTAAAACCCTCATATATCTAGACAGCCGTGATCGTATAGCGGTGTGGATTCCATTCCGTTATACGTAGCTGGCTATGTCTGCCCTCGCTCTCCAGTATTCTGGTTTTGGGGCGTGACATGGTTTAAGTGGTGGCCCATGCAGGTCTTGTAAATCAAGAAATATGAGGGTTTACCGGATAGATGTCTCAATCTGTACTCGCCTTTGATCTCCACTCGTATCTTCTTATCTCCCTGAATTCCTGACTTGATAACATGTTTGTATCATTGATCTATCCTGGTCCTTCCTTAATATCCCTGATGTCATTGCTTCAGTGACATCGTTCCTGTTGATCAGCCAGAAGGAGCTCAGTCCTCAGCAGCATCCTCCCGAGCCGTGCCTCCTGGAGAACCAGTACCGCAAGTTCAGCCCATCCAGCTAGCAGGGTCAGAGGATGGAGGATTGGTATGACTCATCCGTGAGTTGCTTGCGTCCCAAGATCGTCAGGGAGATGCCCTGTACCAAGTAGTACAAGATGCTCTGAATAGAAGTGGTCCCCGAGGGAACAGTGCGGTCAACAGTTTCAAGCGTCTGAACCCTCCATTCTTCGATGGCAGCGAGGATACCATTGCTGCCGATGCTTGGCTACAAGATATAGAGGTGATTCTCGAAGCCGCGAAGATTCCAGAAGATGAGAAGGTGGCTGTGGTGCGTCTACAGTTATTGGATCTAGCCCGCAGTTGGTGGGCCGCACAAGTAGTGGGATTGGCAACACCTGTCTCCTGGGAAGTGTTCAGCGAGAAGTTCCAGACCAAGTATTATGATGCAGTGGCTCGGTATGACTTGCAGACAAGGTTCAGTAATCTTAAGCAGATGGAGAGGACGGTCGACGGTTATGCGGTCGAGTTTTCCAGACTCAGTCGGTTTGCTCCCACCTTGATGGCAACCGAGTTTGACAGAGCGCAGAGGTTCCAACAGGGACTTTACCTGGAGATTATATTGGCAGTAGAACAGTTCGAGCATCAGACCTATGATGCGGTGTTGCAAGCAGCAAGGAGGCACGAGTATACCTCCCAGAGAATAGTGGACAGGACCGGAGGTCGGAAGCGGTCCTACAGTCAAATGAATCAGTCTTCAGCCCCAGCCCCGGCAGCCAGGACTTTGACTATTGGAGCTCCGAGGCAAGCGGCCTCAGTGACGTCGGTTCAGCACTCAACCCCGACGTACTCTCAGCAGAAACAGAAGCAAGCGCAGTCTTCCGCCGTGGGCTATTCTTATTATGGAAAGCCTGGACACGTGGTAGCGGAGTGTCGCAAGGCGTTAGGATTGTGTTTACTGTATGGAGCACCAGACCATAGGGTGGGGTCCTGCCCATTCAGAGTTGATTCAGCATCGATAGTATCTAGTCCCTCGGTTGGGGGACCAGCACCAGCACCAGCACCAGCTCCAGTTCACCAGCAACAGCAGTTTCCGTTCCCGAGGCCATTGCCGACTCAGGCCTAGACTTTCCAGCAACAGAACCCGCGGCAGTTTGTCCTAGCCCAGGCTCAGGTTCAGAATCGTCCGAGAGGTATATGTGTCCTCTCATCTTGCTTTTCTACCGTCATTATGCGGGATGCATGACATATTTCATGTATCCTAATTACAACGGTACATTCTGGACCCGAGCCATATCCTAGGTCATTCAAAACTGGAAATTGGTACCAACCTTTTCGTATGAGGATAGGCCCGTGTCCATGTTTGACCAAAGAGAGAGACCTCAAGCGCAAGACTATCAGTTCAGTCCGTGTTGCTTAGAGTCATCCCTCTTTGGGAGAGTCAAACTTGGGAGCATGAGGATGATATCTGATTTGGTCATCCCGGCTGGTTTGACTCGTAAGGTGTAATATCTTCCTTATGCCTTACGCTTCGAATCCTTGCTTGCATGAATAATTGTATGAATGATTGGTAGTGGTAGATTGCCTATGAATAGCTTTCCCTTACATCTCTAGCCTCTTGATTAAATTCCGAGGACGAAATTCTTTTAAGGTGGGTAGGATATAATGTCCCAAATTCGTGATACGTATTTAGTATACGTATACGTGTTTTGGACCCATATTTTATTTATTCATGGTTAGTTATCTTGGTTTATTTTGCATTGGCTTAGTTTTATTGGCATTGATAGTTTAATTGGTTTTAATGGTTCATTGGTTTATTTGGGCTTGGTTTATTCCTGGGTTGGTTCGGCTTGGTTTGGTTTGTTTGGTTCATTATGAACCATAAGGGTGAACCCCCTACCTACCACCACCATCCCCCTTTATAACCCACCTAACTTTTCTCTCTCCTCCACTTTCTCATTTAACTCTTCTTCTTCTCCATTAAACCCCCCACCAACCAAGAACACCCCTTAGGCAAGTGCAACTTGCTTCCACAAGAGAGCTCATTTTTATTGTTCCATTAGCTTCTCCTCATGTTTCTACGACACATTAGAACTTGTTATTTTCCATTTTTAGGCTTTAATTTTTGTAGATCTAGAAATTAGTTATTTTCGGATTTTGGTGGTTTTGATCTATCAAACTTCTTTGTTTTCAAGTTTTGATGGTTCCATGTTGTAGAGAATTTTATTCCATCCAATTTTGACCTTTGAAAAGTTGGATTTGGACTTGTTTTGACCAAGTTATGGATTTTTGAAGCTTTGGGTTCAAACCATAGAGTTCTTGCTGATTTGGAGAAGACAGTGAGCAGTGCGCGAGCTTTTTAGCTTATGCCACTGAGTTGCGCACGCTCTTTAGCGCAGCACAGTCCGACTCATACGCTGCCTTTTGGAGGCGTATGCCTTGCATACGCTGCCTTGATGAGGAGTCGTATGGACCTCATATGCTGTCTTGAAGAGGAGTCGTATGGAGTACATATGCTGCCTTTTGGAAGCGTATGTCTTACGTACCTGACCTGAGCATAGCTTGACCTGAGCGTAGCTTGATCTGAGCGTAGCTTGACCTGAGCGTAGCTTGACCTGAGCGTAGCTTGACCTGAGCGTAGCCTGACCTGAGCGCAGCCTGACCTGAGCGTAGCCTGACCTGAGCGTAGCCTGACCTGAGCGTAGCTTGACCTGAGCGTAGCTTGACCTGAGCGTAGCTTTACTTGAGCGTAGCCTGGCCTGAGCGTAGCTTGACCTGAGCGTAGCCTGACATGAGCGTAGCCTGATTACCCTGGATCTTCTATAGCCTTGTATATTAATATTTTATTAGATATTTAACGTCCATTTTATATCCTTACGCCTTTTGTCCTGAACTTGATAATCATGAATTCACTTGATATGTTTGGAATTGATAATTGAGCATGACGTGATAGTGACCCGTAGTGGTGCACTCCTGACATAATAACCTGACATAACATGATAGTGGCCCGCCGTGGCGCCCTCATGACAAAGTACACTTGGCATGATAACCTGACCTGATATATCTTAAACAGCTGTTACGACGGCTACCTGACATGACATGACCTGTTTAATTAATCCTGACACCGTGGGCGATTGTGCTTGTACAAATAATCCAGTCCTGTCTTGCATCATGTCTAGGAGGGGACTCCTGAGTACCACGGTCAGGAGTACCTACTGAAATGGACTAAGGTTAATGACTAGTATAATTCATTAGACATGAAGAGATGTTCCCCAGTTACAGGCGATCCCATTATCCCGGCCGCAAATGTTTGGACTTGTAGCCTGCCGATGAGTAGGGCACATTTCCAGCCCACTATTATGTGGGGCACCCGCCATTGTCACTTAAATGATTGAACTCTATTGTTACTCTAATGCATTGAACTCTCTAAATTGTCACTGTAATGTTCGTCTGGATAACCTGCATAGCTGCAGGGCCTGTGACTACTTGGAGCATCTCATTGCATCTTGCTAGTAACTAGGATTGTGATAACCCTAGTTAGTTAATGTAGAAAGCCGTAGGCAATGATTGGCCGTGATTGCTTGGATGGAGTCTAGTCCAGTATAGTATTGTCTAGAAGTGATTGATTACAAGATTGTACCAGAATGATTGAATGATTGTCACTCCAGATTGTCACTATAATGATTGTCACTCCAGATTGTTTCTATAACGATTGTACTCTATTGTCACTCTAGCGTATTGCACTCTTCATTGTCACTTTTATCATTGTACTCTCTTCTTTTTACCTTAATGATTGGCACCTTTAGCAATAAATGATCAGAGACTAAGTTCTGTTCAGGCGAAGGGTTACAATCTCGGTCCTTGTTTGGTTTAAGGATTGTAACCTGGCTTCCGGAATAGTACCTTCGTTTTCTCTTCATATATTGCCCAGCTATATTTTATTTAGCATGATTCTCCAGTTCTTTTATGTCAAAGATGCCTCACTTAATTATTTTTACTGATTGGGATAAGTGCATTGGTAGTGCACAACCTCAATCTGTGTTACTTATTATTTTTCTTACATGTTGAATGCTAATGATTTGTTGGTTTTAGTTTTTAAGTGAAGCCTCCTTTGTGGCACTTGCTCTTTCTGGGGTCTGACCCAGCTGATTTTGTTTGGCCAGATACCGGAGCAGTACCAAAGGATCTTCCTGCTTTTCAGTCCGATGGTGGTCACCAGGCGTAACCAGGGCATCGAGTGGGTTTCTTTTGTTCTCCTACTATAATATTGTACATTATTCTTTTGAGGCGTTTAGCCGACGAGCAAGTGTTAGCTCGATTGTACTTACTTACTGTCTGCCTACGGGTTGTAACATGATTGACAAGCCCCGGGGGTTGATCATGTATGACTGAACTTTGGCTAGTCCTCACATTTTGTAACGACTAGCTTCATGATCATTCCGGATATATAATTTATGGGACACCTTACTATTGTGTACTTGGTGGTCTGACATCTTGTAATTATTATTAGTTGGTTGAGATTGAGACAATAGGCTATTTGATGACCTTAAGAGACTGATGGATTGTAGTAAAACCCTCACATATCTAGACAGCCGTGACCGTATAGCGGTGTGGATTCCATTCCGTCATACGTAGCTGGCTATGTCTTCCCCGCTCTCCAGTAATCTGGTTCTAGGGCGTGACATATACCTTGCCGAACATATACAGTATATACATGGTTTCTCTCCCTTTATTGTATTCCTTTTCATATTGTCATATGATTCCTTATTGCGATTGATTCATCCTTGATTGCCTTACTTGTTCTAGATTACGTGCACGTATAGGGTATTTGACATTGCTAGATTATTGGTCTTATCATGTTACCTTGCCTTGCGATTGAGTTGTCAGTTTCTGTATCTATTCTTTATTTGACTAATCTTGACTGGGAGTATCTTGCATTGTACTACAGTTGAGGTATACTATAGATTGGGAGTATCTTACATTGTACTACGACCTATAGCCGATTCTTCTACCTTGATATCACTTGATTGACTTGACTTGAGACATGCCATAGATTGGGAGTGTCTTACATTATACTACGACCTATAGCATATATTGATTGAATGATTGACTTGACTTGTGACACTATAAATTGGGAGTATCTTGCATTGTACTACGATTTATAGGAGTTTACTCGACTTTGTATCCTTTAGGAGCGGAGATCGATACTAGAATTGGCTAATCTTGACTGGGATTATCTTGCATTGTATTACAGTCAAAATCTATTATAGATTGGGAGTATCTTGCATTGTACTACAAGCTATAGAGGTTAATCAGATTGATTGGTAGCCAAATCTAGTATTACATTTCCACACGACTCGTCGTCCTTAGATGTTTTTTCTTGCAGTGTTCTTATCCTTCTTACATGTTATTTACTGTCATATTAGTAGGCATGTTTTATGTATCTTGCTAGTCCTCTGAGGACCTGATGATCTCTTCAGGTAGCTAATTGCACGGAGTTAGTTAGCTGAGCATGTGGTAGTTGACTTCATCTGCATGATTCAAGTATTTTGTTAGTGATATTGATTTACTATCTTTCTCGTGCTTTTATGATATATCCTGCTTATCAGCTTAGTTGTATAGACTCATATTATTCTTGGAGTCTAATCAAACAATATGCTAATGGGCTGCAGACCAGGACCCATACTTGTTCATTCTTGCTTTATATGATTCTTGTGGATTGAGATATAGTTTAGATTAGACATGATACCATGACCTTGACAGCTTATACGTACTCGAGTCGGGCTGGAGTCCGCTCGATACGTAGCTGGCTTGCTCACGAGCTCGCGTCCGAAAACCGGGTGCGGGTCATGACAAGTTTTTGTGGTGGCCCATGCAGGTCAGAGCATATCGTATCGGTTACGTAACTGTACCGATACGAGCCTACGACCTTGACTAAACCTTAGAAATCTCAATCCACACTTTCTTGAAAATTCTTCAAGAAATTCTCTACGTCCTTGAAAACTCCATATTTGCTCTCGAATATACTTCCTTGCTTTCCGTACCCTTGACTCTCGTCCCTTCCTATTTCGGGGTGACGAATGATCGTGCTGTCTAGAATTCATCAGAGATTCTTAAGTTATATTAGAATATTGCTTGATTTTGAATATTTGGTTGTTTTATAGATATGAGGGATTATAGATGCCATACGCCCTAGATATATGTTGGTAGACTTGTTAGCAACTAGTTAGAAGACTTTAGTGACTGTATTTGGAGGAGTAGTGTGCCCTAAGGTGGGTAGAAGTCCTCGAAGTTTCGTAGTTACGAAATAACTAGAGAAGGTTATAAAATATTTTGAGGAATTAAATTGAGGAGATTAAGGTCATAGTGGACTTTAAAATGTTAAGAAATAGTTATGAATTAGAATTTCGAGGACGAAATTATTTTTAAGGTGGGTAGATTTGTAGCCTCCCTTTCCGAAATTTTTAAAATATTTTTTTATTATTTATTTGATTTAAATAGTGATTTTAGAATTTTACAAATGTTTATTTAGTTAATTATTACGGTAGAAGATTTTAGCAATAATTGAGCTTTGAAGTACCAAACGACTAGGAATCATGGCACGGATAGTACAGTGATGTGCTTTGACTAGTGTTTAGCCATGGTAGGGAAATACCGAGCCATAGGAGTGTCCTAACTAGGAAAACCAGGCCAAGTTATAGCATGACCATTAGAAATAGTTTAATTAGATTTATTGACCTTGCAGAAACCAGTTATACCGATTTAGTCCAAACTGGACTAGAACCAAATCCAAGCCCCTGTAGGCATGTAGAAAGATCAAAGACGGCCATGTAGACATTTTAGGGTGTACAAGTAATTCCTATTAATTTTAGAACTTGATAAATATTTTCTAAATATTTAATAGTTTATTAATAATATTTAAATGGTATTTTAGGATAATTGTACAATTTCTAGGGCCAAATAAAGATGGGGTATGATATGTTCACCAAGAACTCTTAGTGGACATTTTAGTTGGTTATTATTATTATTATTATTATTATTATTATTATTATTATTATTATTATTATTATTATTATTATTATTATTATTATATCCTTATTATTATTATTGTTATTCTTATATTATTCTTAAGACTATTATTATTGGTATTACTATATTATTCTCAAAATAATACAAATAGTATTCGTTTATTCTTCAAATGAGATATATATATATATATATATATATATATATTTAAATATATATATATATATATATATATATATATATATATATATATATATATATATATATATATATATATATATGTGAATATGTATATAAATATATGTGTATGTGTATATATGTATATATATACATAAGTGAATATATATAGATACATATATTGCTAATATGGAAAAGGGAAAAAGAAAAAGGGAATAAAAGAAACAATGAAGCAGTGGCAGCCCAGTCCTCAGCCCGGCATATCCCAGAGTAGCCCAACCCAGACCCAAGCAAAGCCCGGCCCGATTATCCCCATACCGAACCAGCCGCTACCCATACCCGAACCAGCAAGTACCCAAACCCAATAGAGAACAATTCCAAACCGAGATAGCACAGGCTCGACCTCTGTTTGAAACAGGGCATTTGTGTTCGAATATATACGAAGAAAGCGCAGCATGATAAACCCTAACTCTTTCCAACCGAACGGCGCCCCTGCCTCTGGACGAGCCCTGGGCGACCATCCCTTGGCCTCGCGCGCCGCCACAGGCCGTCGCCGCCGGCCGGAAAAGCCACGCGCGCGGGCGAAAGCAGTTGCAATAGCAGTGCAACGACCAACTTCGAGGTATGATCCCTCTCTCGATACTCCATTATTTTACGAACCGAAAATAGTTACGGAGAGTCTACGTGACCCCCTCGAAAACCTGGTAAATTGGTTGGATTGTATCGAACCGATCTGTCCGATATATCGACACGAAGTTGAGAATAAATCTGTTTAAAAACAGAACCATAGGACAGTCTAACACCTTGACTTGGAAGACAGTTCTTGCGCCAAACACTAGGAGTTTTTGAAAACCAACTTTCAACAGTGGAAGACCACATATACGAGAGTAGTAACCAACTTACAGAACTTAATTTTATTAATTATGCATAAAGTTCTTTGGTGGTAAAGTTAGGAGAAAAACTATTTTAAAAACTAGATTTTTATTGAAAAACCATCCGATACGACGTGCGTTCCGCCATTCCGGGCGACGTGGTCGCGAACCAAAAGCATCGAAAGGTGCGTAACGGTTTCGTCGTCGTGTGGACTTTGACGGAATTCAAATTGGTCGCATGTGCGCGACGAATTTGATGCGTATCCGTCGAAATTCACCGTATCAGTCACTTTGTAAATTTCCCAATTATTTTGTGCACGTTCGTCAGATCGAGACAAAACTTGCGCCAACAGGACCGTATCACTTTTCTGGTCCTGTATGCCAAGTTTGGTCCAGTTCTGAGACAGTTGATCGGATCGCCGTTTCGTGGGCCCCACGGTCCAACTCTGTGAGACTCGTCTCACAGTATCGATATTTATATACGGATACGTATTTTGTAGTGTATTTCGTATTTTCTTAATTTTCGTAATGCTTTAAAAAATTTCTAACTTATAGATTTTCTTCTTGGCCGGCATACCGCTAGTATACCGGAGTATACCGACGACATACCGTCCAGACAGATTTTCCACATTTTAGATATTTTTGATTTCAGATATTTTTATAAATAGTGTTTCCGATATTTTCATGAATAGTATTTTAGATATTTTGATGAATAGTGTTTAGATATTTTCATGAATAGTGTAGATGTACCCTATTACCCATTGGATATTTGGTTTTGTTTTGATGGTTAGGATTAACTTAGATTTTGTCATGGATCACCATCTGACGGCTAAGATTAATTCCCCCTTCTATATATACCATTTCACTTTCTCTCTCCTCCCTCTTTTCATTCTCTTCACTCTCTCTTCATTTCTTCTTCCCTCTCTCCCCCTTGGAGCTTGCCAAGAGCTTGGCCTTGAGGCCTTGGGTGTGGTGTCTAACCCCCCTAGAAGGAGGAGTAGAAGATTAGGCTTGGTTGCTAGAGAACCTAGGCAAGTACATCTTGCCAAATCCATGAACCATAATGTTTTTGTTGTCATTTTATTTTTCCCTTGGTATTAAATGTTAGAATTTTTCCAAACTCATTTTATAAATATGTTTTCCTTATGATTCTCGTATATATGCATGTTTCCAAAATTTGTTTAAGCAAGGTTTTGATTTTCTGTTAAAACCCAATATGGATTTAGTAGAAAACTTGGTATCAAGAATGATACTAGTGTAACCATCATGTATCTTGGTCACATATACATATATGAGGCCCTCATATAGTTTGTATATCATGGATTTTGAGTTTGGTGGCAATCGGAACCCATTTCGGTGTCCCGAAAACCTCTGTTTGGGAGTATTTTGAGGTATTGATCTATCAAATGTTTTGATTTATGAAAACTAATACTTCCATGTTGTAGGAAATTCAATTCTATGCAATTTTGACTTTTGAAAATCCGAATTTCGATTTAAAACGAAGTTTTTATGGCCGAAACAAGTTTTGAGTTCAAAAATCAACTTTCTGTGACGGTTCGAAAAATCCGTTGGAAATCCGCGGAAATTCGTCGGAAAATCCGAACTTGCACCACAAAACTTGCTGTGACACTTCGGAAAATCCGCCAAAAATCTGCAGTAATCCGCCGGATAATCTGTTTTATGCTATTTTAGTCTGTTTTTGCCCGTTTCTGTCCGTTTTTGTCCGTTTTTGATATTTTCTTCGATTGTAATGATTTCTTAACATGATAAGATGATCTTGCTCAGTTAGATAATGATTGTACACCCTATATAGACTTGATACTAGCACATGTTCAACCGTTTTATGAAATGTACTTAGCCTTGATTATTCTTCCCACATGCCATGATATGTCTTTTTGATATATTCTTTCTTACAAGCTATGATAATTATTACATGCCTTCCTTGCTTACATGATAGTGGTTCGTCGTGGCGTACTCTCCTTACATGTCTTCTTTGCTTATTAGATAGTGACCCGTCGTGGTGCACTCTTGTACATGTCTTTCTTTGCTTACATGATAGTGGCCTGTCAAGACGCACTCTTGATTCCAGTACATGTCTTGCTCCTTGATAGTGGCTCATCGTAGCACACTCCTGGCTTCTTGTCTATTATACTTTTCTTGTTGTGGCTTGTTATGGTGCACAATCTTGCTTGTCTTGTCCAGTCTTGCATGTCTCATGTCTAGGTTGGATTCTGCGGAATGCCACACCCAGAATCCAACAAGAAAATGTTACGGACTAAACAACTAGCTTGATTACTTAGATCATTGAGAATTTCCCAGTAACCTGTTGCCCCTTTGGTCTTGGCATTATATATATATATACATTGGGATTTGGAGCTATCTGTCATGATGAGCACACTTCCAGCTCACCGTCGAGTGGGGCACCTCCTTAGGACACATGTATCTTACTACAGTGTGTCTGCTATATCTCCTTAGGACATATGTATCTTACTGCAGTGTGTCTGCTATACTTCTTTTATTTTTGGCTTGGACCATTCAGGTAGTAGCAGGCAGGAGCTGGACTTGGAATTCTTAGACTTGCATTTGTTAGTAATTAGGATTGTGACAACCCTAGTTAGCTAAAGTATCAAGCCATAACATTGCTTGGCCATGATTGATGGATGGAGTCCATTCTTGTCTAGTCTAGTCTTGCTCCAATTTATCTTATTGCAGTACTTAGCTTTTCTGTCATTTCTTACATGCTATTCTTCCTACTACATGCTCGGCTTCACCATATGCTCACATGTTCCAGTTCTTACATGCTTACATGCTCCAGTTACTTAACATGCTCACATGTTCCAGTTCTTACATGCTCACATGCTCCAGTTACTTAACATGCTCACATGTTCCAGTTCTTACATGCTCACATGCTCCAGTTACCTAACATACTTACATGTCCCGTCTACTTAACATACTCACATGTCTAGTTTATCTTTCATGTTCACATGCTTCCTTTCCTTACATGTACACAGTTTACATTATGTCACATGTCCTTTACTTTATGCTACATGTTGCTTTACTTATTGTCCTTCTATTCTCGGGATAAGTGCATTGGTAGTGCACGAGTCTCGATTAGTACTTACTCATCTCTCTCTCTATCCATTGCTATGATTTGCATGCTGGTTTTAGTTCATAGTTTGGCTTCCTTTGTGGTACTTGCTATTGGGGGTCTGACCCCACTGGTTTTGTTTGGCCAGATCTGATAGAGGAGCCCGGAGGATCTTTCGTACCTTCCACTCGTTGGTGATTTCCCAGAGCACCAGAGTACCTTAGTGGGTTTTCTATTTCATTCTCCCACTAGTTATGTACATTATTCTTTTGTGGCGTTTAGCCTCCGAACACGTATTTAGCTCGTGTTTTGGACTTGACATTTAGCCTACGGTCCAGAACATGATTTGCGTATTCTAGACTATAGCTAGAGCTTATCATATATGACTATTACTCTTGCTAGTCTTCACTCTGTATTACTAGCTTCATGATCATTGATATATGATAGTTTGGGACGCTTTACTATTTTATATTCCAGTTGATCTTACTTCTTGTACATTGTTTACTGCCTGTGATTGAGATACCTAGGATTCTTGACCTAGGATCGACTGTTGGCTTGTAGTAGCAACCCCCATCTATACAGCTTATACGTTATTTCAGAGTACTAGAGTACTTTGGTATACATAGCTGGCCTAGTCCGTCCCTACTTGCCAGTATTCTGGTTCTGGGGCGTGACATAGGTTTTAGTGGTGGCCCATGCAGGTCTGATTTATCAGATATGTGGGGGTTACTGATGTTTAGATATCTCAGTCACAATTCTCCTTTATTGATATCCTTCGTGTTATTCTATATCTCTGATCCATTGACCTGATATCTGCCTTGATCGTTGATCCTTCCTGTTCTCTCGATCTAATCCTTGTGTCCTTTGACTTTCAAGGGCACTGTTCTTCATCCTTCCGATCATATTATTTGGGTTTTGCCGATGGCATGTCAGCATCTTCTGTCAGGCCAATTATGGAGGATCAGTCTCAGCATTCAGGAGCAGAGTTCAGAGTTGACCCGAGGGCGGAGGTGTCAGTTCAGCCTAATCAGCCAGCAGGGTTAGTCCTGCCAGAGTCCAGCTTCACCGGCTACCCCGGCAGTCCAGCAGTATATGGCTCATGTACCAGTTCAGCAGCAGCAGGTTAGAACAGCAGTTCTGAGACATGGGCAGACAGAGTTTGGTATGTTAGAGCAGGTTTTGGCCGAGGACAGTCATGTGGTAGGTATTGTCATATTCTGCTTCCACTCTTATTTATCTCTTGGGTTACGCATATTTGGCGAGTTTCTTGTCTCACTCTTCTGTCTTCGTATCTTGAGATACATGATATCTATCACATGTCTCGACTACGAAGATACGTCCTGGATAGAGTCATGTCTTGGATTAAGTCATTGGTACCGGCTTATTTTGAGAATTGACTTTTATTCAAGTTGTGGAGTCAGCGTAGGCCTGCTCCTACTAAACTGACTCAGGAGACATATTTATTCATATGCCTCCATCCCTTCTTGATTGTAGTTATGTTACTGCTTATGCATTCACTTATATTACTGTTGTCTTTATCTTACCAACATGTCATGCTTTGTTTTGATTGATATGATTTTTCAGCTCTTTGGCTTGGTTTTCATGCTTGACTAGATTTAGGAAATTCCGAGGACGGAATTTATTTTTAAGTTGTGGAGAGTTGTGAGACTCGTCTCACAGTATCGATATTTATATACGGATACGTATTTTGTAGTGTATTTCGTATTTTCTTAATTTTCGTAATGCTTTAAAAAATTTCTAACTTATAGATTTTCTTCTTGGCCGGCATACCGCCAGTATACCGGAGTATACCGACGGCATACCGTCCAGACAGATTTTCCACATTTTAGATATTTTCGATTTCAGATATTTTTATGAATAGTGTTTTCGATATTTTCATGAATAGTGTTTTAGATATTTTGATGAATAGTATTTAGATATTTTCATGAATAGTGTAGATGCACCCTATTACCCATTGGATATTTGGTTTTGTTTTGATGGTTAGGATTAACTTAGATTTTGTCATGGATCACCATCCGACGGCTAAGATTAATTCCCCCTTCTATATATACCATTTCACTTTCTCTCTCCTCCCTCTTTTCATTCTCTTCACTCTCTCTTCATTTCTTCTTCCCTCTCTTCCCCTTGGAGCTTGCCAAGAGCTTGGCCTTGAGGCCTTGGGTGTGGTGGCTAACCCCCCTAGGAGGAGGAGTAGAAGATTAGGCTTGGTTGCTAGAGAACCTAGGCAAGTACATCTTGCCAAATCCATGAACCATAATGTTTTTGTTGTCATTTTATTTTTCCCTTGGTATTAAATGTTAGAATTTTTCCAAACTCATTTTGTAAAATATGTTTTCCTTATGATTCTCGTATATATGCATGTTTCCAAAATTTGTTTAAGCAAGGTTTTAATTTTTTGTTAAAACCCAATATGGACTTAGTAGAAAACTTGGTATCAAGAATGATACTAGTGTAACCATCATGTATCTTGGTCACATATACAAATATGAGGCCCTCATATAGTTTGTATATCATGGATTTTGAGTTTGGTGGCAATCGAAACCCATTTCGGTGTCCCAAGAACCTCTGTTTGGGAGTATTTTGAGGTATTGATCTATCAAATGTTTTGATTTATGAAAACTAATACTTCCATGTTGTAGGAAATTCAATTCTATGCAATTTTGACTTTTGAAAATCCGAATTTCGATTTAAAACGAAGTTTTTATGGCCGAAACAAGTTTTGAGTTCAAAAATTAACTTTCTGTGACGGTTCGAAAAATCCGTCGGAAATCCGCGAAAATTCGCCGGAAAATCCGAACTTGCACCACAAAACTTGCTGTGACACTCCGAAAAATCTGCCAAAAATTCGCAGTAATCCGCCGGATAATCCGTTTTATGCTGTTTTAGTCTGTTTTTGCCCGTTTCTGCCCGTTTTTGTCCGTTTTTGATATTTTCTTCGATTGTAATAATTTCTTAACATGATAAGATGATCTTGCTCAGTTAGATAATGATTGTACACCCTATATAGACTTGATACTAGCACATGTTCAACCGTTTTATGAAATGTACTTAGCCTTGATTATTCTTCCCACATGCCATGATATGTCTTTTTGATATATTCTTTCTTACAAGCTATGATAATTGTTACATGCCTTCCTTGCTTACATGATAGTGGTTCGTCGTGGCGCACTCTTCTTACATGTCTTCTTTGCTTATTAGATAGTGACCCGTCGTGGTGCACTCTTGTACATGTCTTTCTTTGCTTACATGATAGTGGCCTGTCAAGGCGCACTCTTGATTCCAGTACATGTCTTGCTCCTTGATAGTGGCTCGTCGTAGCACACTCCTGGCTTCTTATCTATTATACTTTTCTTGTTGTGGCTTGTTATGGTGCACAATCTTGCTTGTCTTGTCCAGTCTTGCATGTCTCATGTCTAGGATGGATTCTGCGAAATGCCACACCCAGTATCCAACAAGAAAATGTTAAGGACTAAACAACTAGCTTGATTACTTAGATCATTGAGAATTTCCCAGTAACCTGTTGCCCCTTTGGTCTTGGCATTATATATATATATATATATACATTGGGATTTGGAGCTATCTGTCATGATGAGCACACTTTCAGCTCACCGTCGAGTGGGGCACCTCCTTAGGACACATGTATCTTACTACAGTGTGTCTGCTATATCTCCTTAGGACACATGTATCTTACTGCAGTGTGTCTGCTATACTTCTTTTATTTTTGGCTTGGACCATTCAGGTAGTAGCAGGCAGGAGCTGGACTTGGAATTCTCAGACATGCATTTGTTAGTAATTAGGATTGTGACAACCCTAGTTAGCTAAAGTATCAAGCCGTAATCATTGCTTGGCCGTGATTGATGGATGGAGTCCATTCTTGTCTAGTCTAGTCTTGCTCCAGTTTATCTTATTGCAGTACTTAGCTTTTCTGTCATTTCTTACATGCTATTCTTCCTACTACATGCTCGGCTTCACCATATGCTCACATGTTCCAGTTCTTACATGCTCACATGCTCCAGTTACTTAACATGCTCACATGTTCCAGTTCTTACATGCTCACATGCTCCAGTTACTTAACATGCTCACATGTTCCAGTTCTTACATGCTCACATGCTCCAGTTACCTAACATACTCACATGTCCCGTCTACTTAACATACTCACATGTCTAGTTTATCTTTCATGTTCACATGCTTCCTTTCCTTACATGTACACAGTTTACATTACGTCACATGTCCTTTACTTTATGCCACATGTTGCTTTACTTATTGTCCTTCTATTCTCGGGATAAGTGCATTGGTAGTGCACGAGTCTCGATTAGTACTTACTCATCTCTCTCTCTATCCATTGCTATGATTTGCATGATGGTTTTAGTTCATAGTTTGGCTTCCTTTGTGGTACTTGCTATTGGGGGTCTGATCCCACTGGTTTTGTTTGGCCAGATCTGATAGAGGAGCCCGGAGGATCTTCCGTACCTTCCACTCGTTGGTGATTTCCCAGAGCACCAGAGTACCTTAGTGGGTTTTCTATTTCATTCTCCCACTAGTTATGTACATTATTCTTTTGTGGCGTTTAGCCTCCGAGCACGTGTTTAGCTCGTGTTTTGGACTTGACATTTAGCCTACGGGCCAGAACATGATTTGCGTATTCTAGACTATAGCTAGAGCTTATCATGTATGACTATTACTCTTGCTAGTCTTCACTCTGTATTACTAGCTTCATGATCATTGATATATGATAGTTTGGGACGCTTTACTATTTTATATTCCAGTTGATCTTACTTCTTGTACATTGTTTACTGCCTGTGATTGAGATACCTAGGATTCTTGACCTAGGATCGACTGTTGGCTTGTAGTAGCAACCCCCATCTATACAGCTTATACGTTATTTCGGAGTACTGGAGTACTTTGGTATACGTAGCTGGCCTGGTCCGTCCCTACTTGCCAGTATTCTGGTTCTGGGGCGTGACAAACTCAACGGGCAATTTTGTGCACGGCCTGTCGGAATCCAACTTTGGATATACGGTTGGGTTTGTATCGGAAAACTAGATCCGTAGACATGTAGTTTAACGACTTTAGAGACCATTGACCCTGGCACACTTTTCGGTGCAAAGCGGGTCCAACGACGGATATCGTTTTTGCCCGAAATTACCGTTTTGCCCCTATGTCCAGAATTGGACTTAAGGACAGGCAATCCTATCTAATTTGACTATTCTGAGAATGTTGGTAACATTTATTTTAGCTTTCGGAGACAGTTGTGATGACCTGGACTTTCTAACTTGTTGATTGGCGATACATTGTTGGTTCTCCGTGCAACCTCTAGGCAAGTATACCTTGCCGAACATATACAATATTTACATGGTTTCTCTCCCTTTATTGTATTCCTTTTCATATTGTCACATGATTCCATATTGCGATTGATTCGTCCTTGACTACCTTACTTGTTCTAGATTACGTGCACGTATAGGGTATTTGACATTGCTAGATTATTGGTCTTATCATGTTACCTTGCCTTGCGATTGAGTTGTCAGTTTCTGTATCTGTTCTTTATTTGACTAATCTTGACTGGGAGTATCTTACATTGTACTACAGTTAAGATATACTATAGATTGGGAGTATCTTACATTGTACTACGACCTATAGCCGATTCTTCTACCTTGATATCACTTGATTGACTTGACTTGAGACATGCCATAGATTGGGAGTATCTTACATTGTACTACCACCTATAGCATATATTGATTGATTGATTGACTTGACTTGACTTGCGACACTATAAATTAGGAGTATCTTGCATTGTACTACGATTTATAGGAGTCTACTCGACTTTGTATCCTTTAGGAGCGGAGATCGATACTAGAATTGGCTAATCTTGACTGGAATTATCTTGCATTGTATTACAGTCAAAATCTATTATAGATTGGGAGTATCTTGCATTGTACTACAAGCTATAGAGGTTAATCGATTTATTGGTAGCCAAGTCTAGTATTATATTTCCACACGACTCGTCATCCTTAGATGTTTCTTCTTGCAGTGTTCTTATCCTTCTTACATGTTATTTACTGTTATATTAGTAGGCATGTTTTATGTATCTTGCTAGTCCTCTGAGGACCTGATGATCTCTTCAGGTAGCTGATTGCACGGAGTTAGTTAGCTGAGCATGTGGTAGTTGACTTTATCTGCATGATTCAGGTATTTTGTTAGTGATATTGATTTACTATCTTTCTCGTACTTTTATTATATATCCTGCTTATCAGCTTAGTTGTATAGACTCATATTATTCTTGGAGTCTAATCGAACAATATGCTAATGGGCTGCAGTCCATGACCCATACTTGTTCATTCTTGTTTTATATGATTCTTGTGGATTGAGATATAGTTTAGATTAGACATGATACCATGACCTTGACAGCTTATACGTACTCGAGTCGAGTTGGAGTCCTCTCGATACGTAGCTGGCTTGCTCACGAGCTCGCGTCCGAAAATCGGGTACGGGTCATGACATGCGGCCATGCGATCTTATGCGGCATGCGACTCATATGCAGCCACATGCGGCCTCATGCGGTCTCATGCGGTCTCATGCGGCTCATGCGGTCCATACGGTCCATGCGGCACCCGCATGGAGGGCTTCGCTGACTGTGTAGACTACAAGTCAGTTATGGAAAGACTGATTCAATGTAATTAATTCAGATCCACTTTTTGTGGGATTTGATTCAATCTTTCCAGATTTGAATTAATTTTGTTGCTATCTTTGTGGGATTTAAATTAATTTCGTTGCTATCTTTGTGGGATTTGATTCAATCTTTCCATAACTGAAGAGGCGGCTAGGGTTTCCATCCTCTCTCTATATATACTCTCTTCTGGCCTCCTTTGTGAGGAACTACGAATTTTATAAGTCAGAAAAGAGAGAGAGAGAGAGAGAGAGAGAGAGAGAGAGAGGGAGCTGCTGCCGCCATTGCAAGTCCATCCGAGGAGTCAGAACAGAGGTGACTTCGAGCGTTCCACAAGTTCTTCAACTTGCTGGTTCCTGGAAGCAATTCGTGTGGGGCGAATCTTGCTTTGAGCAACGGTGTTTTGACACCCCCAACAACTTTTCTTCATCTCATCTTTCTCTAGATTATTGTAACTCGTTCTGTCCCAATTGTAACACGTTTGCAAGGAAGAACGAGAGATCTTCTCTTCTCTATTTCCTTCCTTCATATTGTAATCTGGCTATTTGGTTTTTTGTATCATCGTAGATCTTAAGTTTGATTACTGTAAAGTTTTGTGTGACTCTCAGATCTCGATTGTATCAGTTTTTCATCTTTGGTCAAGCCCCGGGACTAACAGTGTTCCCCCCGCCAAAGGTCGTTGATGTGAATGACCCAACCGACGGTATCACCTGACATAACCGGCCGCACTCTAACTACTGCTCTGCTATAGCCTCCGAGGAACCGTCCCCCACCTGCAATGATATGTGAGCCTCTGCCAGATCCCGCCCGCGCAGCAAGCGCCTCCACACGAGAGAGGCATCACTATTGGCCTGGACCTCTGAAGGATGGGAGAGAGGGAAATATCTAGCCCAAGTGTATATACACCAAGGAAAATGCTAAATTTACTACCAAATTCTTACAACCTTCTTACAGCCTCTCTCTCCCACCCCTTACACATGGGTCCCACCACCACTCTCACCCCCTGCTACATGGGCTTTATCCGACCCCACCACTTCCTCCCCTCCTCCAATCGAAGCCCGACACGTGGTGGGTTGTAAGGGGGTTTTAAACTTTGGTTGTAGGCATAACATTGGCGTATGCACCAAAGAGAGGATTTGGTATGAAGCTTCCACCAAAAGCTTGATGGAAAATGCGTCCATCATTTCGGATAGCCTACTAAGACCCAAACCGCCCTTTTCGACCGGAAGCGCGATGTTCTTCCAGCTAACCCATATCTTGCATGTTCCTTCGATCTTTTGACCCTAGAAGAAGCTGCAAAACATATTCTTGATGACAGTCAGTACCTTCTTGGGAGTACTACAAGCGGCAAGAGTATAAATCAGGATGAAACTTAGAACGTGTTTAAGTAGGAAGAGTTTTCCGCCGAGGGAGAGTAGGTTGTCATGCCAACCGTCGATCTTCGTTTGGATCCTGATAATAAGGGAGGTGAATAACATCGCCTTTTTGCGCCCGTATCCCAACAGACAACCCAAGTATTCAAACGGCAGGGACTTCACCGCAAAGTCGGTTATGGCTCCTAATGCTGCCTTAGAGGAATGTGGGAGGGACTCGTGAACATAGATGCTACTTTTAGGCTTGCTAATCTTCTGCCTAGACATGTCCTCATATCTCCGCAGAAGACCAGTAATCCTGCGAACCGTACGGACGTCTCCGTTGGCGAAGATAAGGATATCGACAGCGTACCCTAGGTGGGTGATCAACGGACAGCAGCTGGTGGTTCTCTATCTTTGGGAAGAGTGTGCCTCGCCTAGTTTGATGAGGTTGCGGCTAAGCAGTTTTGCGGTAATGATGAAAAAAGACGGCGAGAGAGGGTCCCCTTGTCGAATCCCCCAGTAAGCGTGGAAGGCTTTGGATGAGACGTTGTTGATGATGGAGGGGAGCCAAACCGTACCAATCGACCTCCAAAGGATGTCGATACTGACTTTCGAGAACCCAAAGTGACAAAGAACCCAAATCATAACCTACTAGTCGAGCCTGTCATACACCTTCTCCATATCCAGCTTGATCGCAATATTGCCACCGCGATTAGAAACGTTCATACTGGAAGTTAGCTCTTGTGCTAGTAGTATATTGTCGACGATCTCTCTACCGCGAATGGTTCCGAATGAACCATTTTGTTCGACGGATATAAGCTTTGGCGGAAAGGATGACATCCTGGAGGCGAGTAGTTTAGAAATCAGTTTATGAAAAAAGTTACAGAGACTTATCGGCCGAAAGTCCGAGAAGCTGGTAGAATTCTGAATCTTAGGGATGAGGATCAGCAGGGTGTTGGAGATGTTATTCGGGTACTGTAGGCCCTCGAGGAAGGCATTATTGGATTCAATGAGGTCGGCTTTGATGATGGGCCAGCAAGTGAGGAAGAAGCGGCCACTAAAGCCGTCTAGACCCGCAATGCTGTCTTAATCGGCGGAGGTGATCGTGGTCCAGATCTTTTGTTCGGAAGAGGGAGCGTTGAACAACAAGTTGTCTTCATTGGAGAGGATCCAGGGAATAGCGTCCAGTAGGGAGGCATCTACTTTTACATCTTCTTTGCTATACATATTCGAAAAGAAGTCGACGGCGCCCTTCCGAATATCCTCGGCGGTCTTCAGATGTGTGCCCTTCCTAGTCTTGATGTCATGGATGAATAGTTTGCTCATTTTGTTTTTAACACAGGCGTAGAAGTATTTAGAATTTTTGTCCCCGTCAATATCCCATATGATTTGAGCTTTTTGGTGCCAAAACTCCATTTCATTAACCAGTTTGAGTTGCACGTCTCTCTGCGCCTCCTGCGGGATATATTTGTTCTCATCGGAAGGATGGGCATCGAAGGTATTCTCCGCACGAGCGGTGCTGTCCTCGGCCGCTCGAGCAACCTGGAAGATGTTACCGAATGTTGTCCAGCTCCACACCGCCAAGAGTTGCTAGTCTTAGCTAACTTGTTAGATAGTCTCACTAGTGGGTTGTGATGATTGTCAGCAAGCCAAGCTTGTTGGACCGTCGGGATAAATTCGGAGTGGTTGATCCAGAAGTTTTGGAACTTGAAGAATTTCTGGTTTTGTGGCTTGGTCATCGCGATCTCGAGGAGGAGGGGGCAGTGGTCGGATTCGAGGCGATTGAGGTATAGGACAGAAGATTTATAAGTCATGTCTGTCTATTGTTGTTTGAGGAAGATGCGGTCCAATCGAGACTGTTGGTTACGGTTGCCTTTTTGCATGTTATTCCAAGTAAACTTGTTCCTTGAGAAAGGTATTGGTATCAAATGAGCTTCAAAGAGGAATTGATTAAATTCGAAAATAGAACCAGTATCAGCTGATTTGCCCCCGACGTGTTCGACGGGAGTAGTGATGGCATTGAAGTCGCCTCCAACAATCCATGGCTTCTCGATAATGTTTTGTTGAAGGAGGGATTCCCAAAGATCCCTCCTTCTCTTCCTGGTAACCCCATCGTGGATGATGGAGAGATAGAACCTGTTGGGGAGTTGTGGGTGCCGGAGCTCGAGAGAAATCTCTTGTTCAGAGTCCGATAGGAGCTGAGCATGGAAATCTTTTCCGAAGAAAACCCAGGTGTCTTTACCACCGTAAAAAGCCTGCGTAAAACCAAGTTTGATCTTGTAGTAGTTGATATTCTCGACCGCGACCTTAGCCTCGATGATGGCAAGGATATCTACCTTGTGCATTTTGATGAGAACTTTGAGTCTATTAGCCAATTGTCTTCCAACGATCCCCCTAATGTTCTACATCATGATGTGCATCATAATAAGGAATGAGAGGATTTAGAGGCTGATCTGTCCTCGTAAATGGGATACTCCTTTCTATAATGACCCGCTCCGCCCTAGCGGAATGCCGATTCAAACGGCAAGTGCAACGACTCAAATGAGCCGTCGACTCGAAGAGTTGCATCGACCCGATGAAGAATCGATGCAAGGCTTACATTGGCCCGTCGAAGATGAATCCAGACTTAGACTTTCAAAGGCGCAATCGGAGTATCGCTCGGCCGATGCGAACATCGCTAAGGTGAGTAGCCCCGATGAACCCGCCTTTGCTTAGCCTAGACACAACAATACAGACACTATTGCTAGAATCGCTAGGCGATAACACTGCGCGTGCTAATAAATGACTCAACGCACCTAGCTAAGGGAATAATACCATCTTGTATGCTTGTGTAGAACATAAAAAATAACTTGGAAAATATACGAACTCTCGCACCGCACTCCGCGCTCGTACTAAGGCACAAGCTTACATTCAAGTTCCCTATGCGTTCAACAATAAAACAATGAATAGTTTACAACAATGAAACGGAAGACTATCGACATAGTCGTTCCGAGTAGAGTATAGCAACATTGGAAGACTTTGGGACCGATGGGTCGCCAAGGCGACTCCCGCACGGGAAGTTGCATAATATATGAATGAAAGAATGAATGAATCAACGAATGAATGAATGAATATGTAAATGAATCAATGAACGAACGAACAAGTGAAAGAAAGAAAAGAATGAATGAATAAAAGATAAGGAAGAAGTGGGATGGTTAGCGACAGGTATGATAGGGACGTGCAACGGGGCTCGCTACCCGCGCTGCACGAACGCCGCCGCCATCCTGGTCGATAACGCATTATGGCTAAGGGTTAGCCTATGGCTCAGAGACAGCCGTTAAGTTAAAAATGACAAAACAATACGAAATGGTCGTAGACAATCCCCTCGTATACGGGAGGTAGGCAGAATAAAGAATTTCTGCGGCACGATCAAAGGGAGGATCGTGGCCGGCCCTAACGGAAATCAAGGGGGCTTACGGTGCTGGCCTGGGTGCGGGCTTGGCCACCAGGAGACGTAAGTGCAGGAGTATTTCAAGAGACTATCAAGGTGATACCAGCCATCATGCTATGATAGATGAGAATACCAAAGGAGAATATGTCCAAAATGGCTTGTGGTGCCAGCGACCGGTGCATATAGATTAAGTAGGCTTTGCTGGTGGCAATCCACGTGCAAGTTCTTGCATTGAAACAAAGTAGTCTAAGTTAACTAAATGAAGTGCCTTCTGAAAAGGCTTGAAATGTAACACACCAATGATAAAGAGTACTTTGTGAGATTGAGTTAGAAAATATGCCTACGTCGCGCTAGGACCTGAGGCAGGGACACGCCCTTGATATTGAAATTTTATATGAATTGTTGACTAACTTGGTTTACTTTGGACAGGGAAGGCCGGACGGTAAGTATGGGTAAGTCATGCATGTATTTCCATGCAAACACTTGAATTCGACAACACGAGTAGGTTATGAAATATGCCATAAAACTGATCCTAAGGCAAGATTAGAAAGACAATGAATGATAGACGGTGCACAAAAGTAAATAGAACATGTTTGGTAATGATAGCATTGTGGGCGAGCTAGCCTCCCCACCAGTGCATAACAATGTACTAATAACCTGTCACGACCCGCACCCTAGAGTAAGGGCACGAGACGTGGGTACGTCCAGCCTACGCCGCAGTGTCGGCGGTAGAACGCTGTCCTAGGTCAACATACATCTACAATATATCTCTAAATAGTTTATACTCTCCGAATGGGGGTGACATAGCAGTAAAACTCAATCACAACTAAGGAAGAGATAGCATGATATGAAATAGAACTCAAGGGAATAAATAGATGAAAAGTAGTCTAAGATAATCCCAGCAATATCCAGAAGTACATGGTCTCAGATACAGAATGAAAGAATATATACAACTCTGAACTCCAAAAATAGTCTAGCTAAAACATGTCTCAAGACTGCATAAAGTAAAATAAGCCTAACTAATCTAATCTAGGCAATCGGGGTGATATCCTCAGCTAGAGCTGGGTCCTCCTGAGAGTCCAGCTCGCAGGTGTCATCTAAGGCTGCCCCGTAGTAGGTATCCAGGCAAGCCTCCTCCTCGTCCTCTGTAATATTTTCAACAGGTCCAGTCAGGACAGGAGCGAGTACAGTACATCTCAACAGTTCATAGCAGGTTAGAAGATATAATCATGCAGTAAAGTAAGATACAAGTACTGAAAGAAGTACAGTATGTAAATAGAGAGAGAAAGCTGTAATAGAAATATCTACAATAAATAGAGAACTAACATGTGGCTGGTGAGTCAGAGTACAACATGGACATGTAAATGGCATGGGATGATTCTGATGCTACACTATGGAATGATTCTGATGCTACACTACTGGTGTATTATTCACATGTCCACTTCTACTCCCCCGTACCCCCAATCAATACACAAGGATCTAGCCAGGTTATGTTATGATACTATGTAAGGCCCCCGAAGGGTGATAAGCCCCCGAAGGGTGGTAAGCCTCCGAAAGGTGATAAGCCCCCAAAGGGTGATATAGTAGACCCATAAATGGGATAAGGATTCCAGGAAGACTCTGCGATCATAAGAATATATATCACAAGTGATCGAAGAGTCAACGAAGCATAGTGATACGCTATGTAAGTGAAACGCACAGAACATAGAGTACCCGATGCTCCCTAAGGATAACATCTCAAGAAGGGATCCATATAGTACCAATCTGTATGACCAACGTGACAGTACAAGTAAAGTAATCTACTGCAGGAAATAGTTCTAAGCAGGATATGAAATGATCAGAGAATGTACTCGCCTATATCTGAGTGTCCAATATGAAACGTACTGTCCGAGGAGTGGTGTCTGGCTCCTAATCAGAACAGCACAAGTCACAACAAGTCTAAAATGGTAAAATGAAGTTCTACTATGCATTCTACATGATTCTAGGTCAATCTAGGCCAAAGTCAACTCTTAGTCAACCTTGGTCAACCCTAGAAGTCAGACTAGGTCAACCAAGTCTAATTTAGGTCAACTAGTCTACACTAGGCTACATTAGTCTATACTAGGTCACTCAACCTATACTAGCTAGCACACAACACTACTAGGCTATCTAGACCAATTACACAAGTTATAGGGCAACCTACATAATACCTATACAAGCTCATACATAGGTTATAGGCAATTAATAGGAACATCACATATATTATACACATATATATAGCTTAACCAATATATGTATAGGTAACATTACATATATTATATATGTATACATACTATATACATAACTATATGAAGGCTATGGAATATATATATAGAGAGGGAGAGTGTACAAGTAAACTGTCAAGGAGTAGGTAATGTTGTGTGTGAATCATGAAGGCTGTGTGTGCCAATGCAAGGACTTGTGTGTGTGTGTGATGGAGTGGACAATACAATGTGTATGTGTGTGTTAAGAGTGGAGTGGTGTGTGTATATAGAATCTCAATATCAGGAATTGACAGTGTTCAGGGAGACTAGTGACAGTATTCAAGCATTCAACAGTGTGGGTGGCCATATAACAATTCTCAGGTTTAATGAAATAGTGTATGTGTGGTGAGTGAATGTGAGGGTGTATGATGTGTACACATGAAGGCAAAGTGTGTGTTAGCAGTCAACAGTTAAGGAAATGGGGAGGAAAACAAATCATTCCCAGGTTTCAACCACGGGAGGAAATCCCAGATTTCAAATCCTACTCTCAGATTTCAGTTGAAAATAAAACCCAGGCTTGAAAGGGAAACACCAACCCAAGTTCATAATCAAGATTAAAATAACATGAAGGAAACATGGCCATACATGGGGGAAAATTAACAGGGATTGGTTAGGAATTAATTGGAACCTGGAAACAGTCCCAAACTGATTTCTCAGATTTCAGCATAAGCCAAACCCAAATGTAATTTCTCAGGAATGTATATATTCAGTGAATGACATTCATTTCCAGGTTATCAACCATTTGGATTAAAGCTTAGTTAACAAAAGTTATAACATGTAGGAATCAAAACATTAGAAAAACATCTATCAAACAGTAGCTTAACATTAGTCCCAGTTTTAAGAGTCACATTAAAAACGAATTTAGTTTGCATTCATATGAATTATTTCAATGGTCAAAAAGGCCATTAACAAACAAAAACAAATTTTGAAAAGATAAACCTCAACAATGTGGACCAACACAAATGTGGGGGATGATTTCAGTGAAGGATCATCATGTAATTAGGAACTTAGTGTCCAGGTAAAAATGTGAAACACAGTATTCAGGAAAAGTTACAGTGAACCAAGGTTAAAACTGAAATCAACATTTAGCATTCATTCAACTAATCAAATGGGTCCTTCTCCCTAACCAGGATATGGAAGAGTAACAAGGTGTAACATATACATGCCATAAACATCTAACTAAACCAAACAAGGAAGAATATCAGTGAGCAAATCACTGATACTCGACCAATACACAGTATCAGTCGGCCTACTCATCATTCGAGACTCCAAAAACCACAACAACTTAACTCAACCACTAAACTAATATTTAACAGAGATTAGCAACACATATTGGATTTATCTAATCAAATTAAATAGGATTTAAAGCTTTTAAAATAGTTTACACAGGAACACATATATTGAACACTGGAACAAACAGTGCACGACACGTGCACAATCGATTTCTCCCTCGACACCAAACGAAACCCAATGAAACTTGGGGAATGACATGACAGAAATTTTCCCTAGGTTTTCCTTGAATTTCGTGTCCTGAAATCCCATGTCATGTCCGCTACAGACCCCGAGTAGCAAGGGATTACTGTAGCGCGTGCGCGAGGGTGTGCGGCGCGTGTCCAATCAATGAATCCGATACAAAGCGACACAATAAGCACCACAGAAGATCAGGGACCAATAAACAATGATAAATCTAAATTTTCTATTTAAAAACATTGCACAAACGAGATCGAAATGTCCTTTGGGGCATTTCGTCAAACACTCAACCCTAGCTCTGATACGTGTCCAGAACGGACACGAAACCTAGGATACCCGACACAAAACCTATACTGATACTTAGGGGACTCCTAGGGCTCCCTAATGATGAAGACAAATTGAAATTTCATGGAGTATAGAGAAAGTTACCTAAGCTTGAACTTCTCAAGAAAACCCCTCTTTCAATGGCTCTCCTCTTGATGTCCCAATCCACAAAATCACCTCAAACTGAAATGAAACATTTATGACAGCAAGAATAGGTAGATTAGGACCTAAAGGAAAAGATTTAAATGGAAAAGGAAGAGGAATGGAATTTTAGGAATTTATTGAATAAGAACAAACCTTGTTTTTCTAACTTGAGCTTTCCTAAGAAGGTGGAAAAGGAAGAGGAATGGAATTCTAGGATGACTTATGACTTTCTAATTTCTATTGCTAATTAGGTTCTAATGACCAAACCAAAGATTAGGCTAGGTTAGACTAGAGTCATATATCCTAACCAAACTCATATTAACTAGGGTTAGCTCCTAGGTTGGTCTACATGGGTCCAAACTAGCCAAAATCAATCTAGTCCAAACAATTCCAAAATAATTCCTAAAAATTCCCATAAATTCAAATAAATTATAATAAATTTAAATTACCCCAAAAATGACAAAAATACCCTCACACTAGAAATGTGGTAGTGACATAACCCTACAGTTTGCTTGCAGGACGCATGAGATGTCGTCGGGTGCGAAGCTTCCCTCGAACGTGCTAAGGCGCAGAGCTATCTCTGGAGCCTTGGAGCGTTGAAAGGAGCTGAAGCACCATATACAAGACATAATATATCGGAACATCTCTATGAATTATTCCATCTTGTAAGCCACTTGGCACGTCCTTTATGTTTTCAGAGAGAGGGAGCTTAAGCGATTTGTAATCTCGACCTAGTGTCGCTTGTAAACTTTTTGAATGTAAATAAAGAGCTTGAATTCGCTTAAATTTGTGTTCATTTACTTTTCGCTGCAAATGGAGACACTCTGTACGACTCTGCGGCCTAGCTCGAACCGACCATTTCCGGACATAGCCTTGTACGGGCACAACCTAGGCCCGTGCGGCATCACGCTTAGCGAGGACGATCGCTCCTATAGGAGCGGGGCGTGATAGATTGGTATCAGAGCACGGCTTTACGTCCTTGGACTTTATTTCGATTCTCTCCGTTTTGAAAGCTTGTTTTGAAACAAAAGAAGTATACGCTCTCTCTCGTTGTGTCTTGTGATGTTCCATACAATAAGTCTAATATTTTCAAAAGCTCGTACAAGTACTCGCTTGAACGGGATCGATAGGCGAAGGCCTTTGTGCCAAACCGCGACAGACTTGAGTTGGAAGGAACAAATGCTAAAAGTTAGCAAAACGCATTGCGTACTTGAATAACCTTACGCTGACAATAGCAAATGAGTACACGAGACCGAAGTATAGTTTGAACGGGATGGTTATGCACGCAGTATTTCGGCTAAGTTGTGTCGAGTATTGTGCACCTAGACCTTTTGGTGCGAACGAGTTTACGAGCGAGATCGACTATCGCTCGGACGAGAATAAGTAAGACTTAGAATGTATGTCGATAAAGATGCTACTTGACCAACGCTAAAGCGAACACGAAAAGTGGTTCTTAGACTTTGAGGAACGGACGAACGCGCAATTGAACATGTCGATTTGAATCAAATGACCTTTTAAGGATTTGTAGAGTGACTAGACCCCGAGTGGTGTATGTAATAGCTTCGAAAAAGAATAAGAATGAGTGTCGACGACTAATCGAGTGGTTCGAACCCTGAGTGGTGTATGGACGTTATAGAAATTGTTCGAACGAGACTAAAGGATTTACGAATAGAACGAGTATGTCGGCAAGCGATGATATCGCGCAAAGCCTTAGAACGAGTAACGCTTAGTTGGTTTTGACTTCGACAGTCTCAAACGAGATATCGTTCGGACGAATTAAGAATGCGTAGTACGAATTACGAAACGATTGAATGGAGATTCGAAACGATAAAATAAATAGGTGTTTTGGTTGAGGAAATGTAGTGGATCGTGCGTGCGATTTTGAATTTAGTCGAATGGATTGAAACTTGAGTTAAGATGAAATACTCAGATGAAACCGAAGCTAGCACGATTGGAAGATAGCGTGCATGGAAAACGTTGGTTTGGAGATATGAGAATGACTAAGGATTTGGAATAGATATTGTTCGATGACGAGATAGCATGAGACAGTGTGAATTGAGGAATTAAGTTGCACGACTTAGAATTCGTTGCAAAAAAAAGATCGTCAGGTTATGTACATCATCGATGGTATTGAGGCGTATCAAAGATCGATGTACGATAACTCGAGGGTACTCTGATTCGATGAATGATGATCGTGTTAGAAGTTATTATTTCAAAGGATGCTATATTGGAGATTTTGATAGGAATGAACGGTTGAATGAAGAAGGGAAGTGACTTGATTGTTCGGTGATAACCACAATGACAACGATCTTGTCTTGTGCGAGCGCAACTCCAGCCTCGTACATACGTCACGTCGGATTTGGGACGATCGTTCCGCGTGAGCGTTGGCATGGTGATTCATGTCCAGCGGGAATGGTAGAACTCAAAATATCATGACATGGCAATTTTGATTGCTTCGACTTGTGGTTTAAAGCGAAGGTGAATTCGAGGATTGTTAGGACTTGCGATTGAAGAATAAAAAAACTTAAGGATTGAGTAGACCCAATTTGTGTATCGAAAATGAGTAAGTCTAGACTCAACGTAAGAGTTACGTCCCGATGAGGACGATTATTCCGCGGGAACGTTGACATGGTGATTCATGTCCGCCGTGGATAATCAGACTTGCGTGAGATCGGGGCGCGACATATTACAATGCTAGACGACCTTGTGATCGACTACGTGAATTGGATAGGATGGATATGTAGATTGTATCAAACATACTTGAAGAGATAGACTACAAAAATTGCTAGTGTGGACATACGATATTAACATGTCGAGGATTCGGTTGAGGACAACCTATCGTAGGATGACTTTCCTAAACGAGCTCAAACCTTGAGCGAAGAATGTGTCGATGTGAATAGGACAAACATTGCTTGATGTTTAGAAATTTGAGTGAAGCGAACTTGGGTAGAAACTCCCGTACGAACGAACAAAATGGTTTGACCATTGGATTGGGGAGAGCGTCGTGCAATGACTTTGCACAATGAACCGAGAACTTGACTTGTACCTATGACCTTGTGAGCTGACCTAGCGGATAGGAGGACGACCCTATGTCGAGTGATTGAACCTGTACGATTGACATTACAGTATCGTCTGGACGAACGATAGACTTTGGGCAACAAGACTTAGAGTAGGACAGGGAACTGAGAGTGTGCGTGAACGACAACGAAATTGGCCCCAAACGAAGTGAATGATAGAAAATCGATGTCGCATAAGTAAAGTCGGGATAACAGATTGAATCATTGATAGGAAGAAATCGTATTGATTTCGTTGACAAGAGCGCTTGACAAGCGAATCGAATCATCTCGAGGACCGAGATAAACGATAGTGAGATGCACATGAGTTCGATTTTAATCAAAGTAAAAGTAAAACGATCGGCAAATCAAAACTATCACAAGTAGCTTGTCCGACTTCACTAATCGCTAAGCTTGGTTGAAATGTACGTATTCGAGGGATGCCTTGAATATGTGCACGATCCAAACTCAGCGATATGATGAACTCGAATGCAGCTGCAAGTAGGTGTTGAGATATACAGGAATGAATGAGTGAGTTTGCCTTAGCCTACGACCCTCGCATTTGATGAATTACAACGTGCCTCGTATGACCATTACAGTCCCATAATAGGGCGCAATAGCAACCAAGTCGAAGAAACACGTTAATTGAATAAGTACCATCAACTCTAAATGAATGAAAAGTCATTCAATAAAATTGACCAAACGTATGCGACACAGAATTTGGAAAGGTATCGAGTGTAGTTCGGTGCCATCGAATAATAAAGCCATTCGATAGGGATTGTCTAAGATACGCACACGACATGAGTTAGGGAATTGTAGGATGACCTACACTCAGGAAGTCTCGAGGACGAGACTTGTTTTGAGTGGTGTATTATGTAATGACCCGCTCCGCCCTAGCGGAACGCCGATTCAAACGACAAGTGAAATGACTCAAACGAGCCGTCGACTCGAAGAGTTGTGTCGACCCGATGAGGAATCGATGCAAGGCTTACATTGGCCCGTCGAAGATGAATCCAGACTTAGACTTTCAAAGGCGCACTCGGAGTATCGCTCGGCCGATGCGAACATCGCTAAGGTGGGTGGCTCCAATGAACCCGCCTTTGCTTAGCCTAGACACATAACAATACGGACACTATTGCTAGAATCGCTAGGCAATAACACCGCGCGTGCTAATAAATGACTCAACGCACCTAGCTAAGGGAATAATCCCCTCTTCTATGCTTGTGTAGAACATGGAAAATAACTTAGAAAATATGCGAACTCTCGTACCGCACTCCGCATTCGTGCTAAGGCACAAGCTTACATTCAAGTTCCCTATGCATTCAACAATAAAACAATGAATGGTTTACAACAATGAAATGGAAGACTATCGACATAGTCGTTCCGAGTAGAGTATAGCAATATTGGAAGACTTCGAGACCGATGGGTCGCCAAGGCG
The DNA here is from genome assembly GCA_029216955.1 of Iris pallida. Lineage (NCBI taxonomy): Eukaryota > Viridiplantae > Streptophyta > Magnoliopsida > Asparagales > Iridaceae > Iris > Iris pallida. The sequence goes on from JANAVB010022597.1 coordinate 7,461,340, forward strand.
ACTCCCGCACGGAAAGTTGCATAATGTATGAATGAAAGAATGAATGAATAAGTGAATGAATGAATCAACGAATGAATGAATGAATATGTGAATGAATCAATGAACGAACGAACAAGTGAAAGAAAGAAAAGAATGAATGAATAAAATACAAGGAAGAAGTGGGATGGTTAGCGACAGGTATGACGGGAACGTGCAACGGGGCTCGCTACCCGCGCTGCACGGATGCCGCCGCCAACCTGGTCGATAACGCATTATGGCTAAGGGTTAGCCTATGGCTCAGAGACAGCCGTTAAGTTAAAAATGACAAAATAATATGAAATGGTCGTGGACAATCCCTTCATATACGGGAGGTAGGCAGAATAAGGGATTTCTGCGGCACGATCAAAGGGAGGATCGTGGCATGCCCGGACAGAAATCAATGGGGCTTATGGTGCTGGCCTGGGTGCGGGCTTGGCCACCCAGGAGACGTAAGTGCAGAAGTATTTCAAGAGACTATCAAGGTGATACCAGCCATCACGCTATGATAGGTGAGAATACCAAAGGAAAATATGTCCAAAATGGCTTGTGGTGCCAGCGACCGGTGCATATAGATTAAGTGGGCTTTGCTGGTGGCAATCCACGTGCAAGTCCTTGCATTGAAATAAGTAGTCTAAGTTAATTAAATAAAGTGCCTTCTGAACAAGCTTGAAATGTAACACACCAAATGATAAAGAGTACTTTGTGAGATTGAGTTAGAAAATACGCCTACGTCGCGTTAGGACCTGAGGCAGGGACACGCCCTTGACATTGAAAGTTTATATGAATTATTGACTAACTTGGTTTACTTTGGACAGGGAAGGCCGGACGGTAAGTATGGGTAAGTCATGCATGTATTTCCATGCAAACACTTGAATTCGGCAACACGAGATAGGTTATGAAATATGCCATAAAACTGATCCTAAGGCAAGATTAGAAAGACAACGAATGATAGACGGTGCACAAAAGTAAATAGAACATGTTTGGTAATGATAGCATTGTGGGCGAGCTAGCCTCCCCACTAGTGCATAACAATGTACTGATAACCCCACAGTTTGCTTGTAGGACGCAGGAGATGTCGTTGGGTGCGGAGCTTCCCTCGAACGTGCTAAGGCGCGGAGCTATCTCTGGAGCCTTGGAGCTTTGAAAGGAGCTAAAGCACCATATACATGACATAATGTATCGGAACATCGCCATGAATCATTCCATCATGTAAGCCACTTGGCACGCCCTTTATGTTTTTAGAGAGAGAGAGCTTGAGCGATTTGTAATCTCGGCCTAGTGCAGCTTGTAAATTTTTTGAATGTCAATAAAGAGTTTGAATTTACTTAAATTTGTGTTCATTTACTTTCCGCTGCAAATGGGGACACTCTGTGCGACTCTGTGGCCTAGCTCAAATCGACCGTTTTTGGACATAGCCTTGCACGGACGCAACCTAGGCCCGTGCGGCATCACGCCTTAGCGAGGACGATCGCTCCTACGGGAGTGGGGCGTGACACTTTCTTTCTTCCTTTTATGACAACTATTCATGTCGACGACCAAGTTGAGGGAATGGGACGGACTGGAAAGTAAAGGGGGCGGGATGACCTCCAGAAGAAGAAAAATGGGTAAGCTGAAAAGTGGAGGGGGGCCTCTTCTGGGGTTGGCAAGTCCTCAAGGATCGACCAGGAGTTCCCCAGGGAGATATCCCCATATCGGTCATCATCTGATGGGGAATGAGACTCTGAAACACAACGAATGCTATCTGGAGTACCCAACGAGATAATGAATGTAACGATTTGCATGCTGTAGGTTTCGGAAGGCTGGCGTCTGTGGCCTATTGCAGGTGCGTTGTGGGAGCTAGGTTGATGTCCGGACAAAATAAGGGAGATCTAGGATCCTCCTCCGCGTTAGCTTGGTCAGGAACAGTAGCACACCCAGATGTGGACGGTCCGATATGATCCTGACCAGACGGGCGAGCCATTATCTGGGAGTTACATAGATAAGGATTATTCTCTACAGTAGGAGGAACTGGTATCTGTTCAGGCTTCAAAGGACTAATTTGTGCTTTCCTGCACTGTGCCCGAGTATGTCCCTGATGGAAACAAGTAAAACAAAAGACATGATGAATTTCGTATATGACCTTTTGCCAATAGCTACAGCCTTGAGGAAGGATGATGCAGATGTTACTCTCCGGGGGCTGAGGTCCTGCTCTACTAGGACCCTGGCACAGCTGGGCCGAGATAGGGCCGACGTCGCCCGATCGACGAGCAGGGGGTAAACGGTACAACCCGCGATATCAAAAATATTCGGGAAGAGGTGGATAAGAACTGTCGGAAAGGAAACCCAAACTAGTGCCAAGAGGGATTCCCGTGATGGCAAAAAATCTGGAGACCAATGGAAGATCCTCATGGGGGAACCCTTGATGAATCGCACTTCCTTCGAGCGCAAGCGCAAGAAATTAGCCTCCGAGGAAGGGCAGAGGACGAGATGCTTCGGGTCAATGACCCCAACGGAGATAGGACCCGACAGGGTAAATTCCGCCAGAGCTTTACGAACCACGTCAACCGAAGGTCGGCCGTGTTGAAATTTACCTACAAGAGCGAATCGAAATGGGAGGGCAGCAGCTGCGAAGGACGAGGACTGAAGAGAGGTCGGGACTTCGAGGGAACCACCGGAGGAGGAGCCTCGGAATAGAGCCCCGCCACCACCTCATCGAATGAGGGGGGCCATGAAGCTAGAAAGAAGTGAGGAGGGGTGTGGAGGATGTGGTAGGGAAAATAATCGAGAGAAAGGGGGAAGAAGGGGTGGGGGTGGAGCAAGGGGTAGGACGGTGGAGCGAGCACTGCCGGGAGGGAGCCCTAGGGTTTTCCCAAATCGCACGGAGAGGAGGAGAAGAAAATTATTTGTCCCTTATATATATATATATATATATATATATATATATATATATATATATATATATATATATATATATATGTGTGTGTGTGTGTGTGTGTGTGTGTGTGAGGAGAGATCAACTTCTCTCACTTTTGTATTCACAAGCATCTCCATGATAACACCAATTGGATCTTGTTTTAAGTTATCTAATTTTAACCGTTGATTTTTTAATGATTAAGATTAAATGACTTAAACAGATGCAAAGAATGTGAAAGAGGGCATGCTTAGGGGATGCAAAAGTGAGAAAATGTTGATCCCTCATATATATATATATATATATATATATATATATATATATATATATATATATATATATATATATATAATGAGGCTTATGGCTCAAAAGTAAGCCGTCATTATATCACGGTCTATTTTATTTTAAAAAAAATAAATTATGTGTTGAAAAAAGTAAAAATTTGTCAATATGGAGAATCAAACTCAACCAAACAAGAAAAATACCTTTTACCTTAACCACATGAGTTAGAAAAGATATTTAATTATAATTGGATGATATTCTTATTATACGTTATTATACATATCTTCGAGAGATTGTGTGAAAACGTTCGAAGCATATATATATATATGAGAATTCTTCAATACATGAATGTATCGATACATGATAAAATAAGTGTGCTAAAAAGAGTGAAAGTTGTCTCCTTGACTTGGAAGTTAACTTGATATAGCAGGTAACCTCCTAGATTACCGTAATTTGTTGTCATTGAACATTCAATATTTTCAATGCACAATAACCTAGATTACCGTAATACATGACAAACAAGTACACAATGACCTACAATAGCAAGTTTACCAACCGATGAGAAGGAAAACATTGCATTAAATAATGTTCCCTACTCTAATCATATTACAAGAAAGCCCTTTTAATAAGAACCATTGGATCAAAAATGAATGGTCCATATTTGTCATGTATCGATACAATAAAATGGCATTTTATATATATATATATATATATATATATATATATATATATATATATATATATATATATATAATGCAAGATACATTATCTATAATACTCCTATTAACCTAATAGACACGTCCGAGCTCTCTAGCCTAGTGGTAGTAGAGTGGACACCCGGAGGGTCCGACAGGTTCGTGTCTCCCAATTGTGTGTGTGAGTGAGATTTGGAAGAAAAAAAAAACCTAAGACCATCTCCAATGGGGGTTTCTATCTTCCCTATTTCTATGGAAGAAATTCATTTTAGAAAAAACTTCTCCCAATGGTGATTTCTATTATCATTTCTATCCTAGGTGGCAATGATGTAGGATGGAAACTTTCTAGGAGGATTTCTACATGTAGAAACTCTCATAGAAATTCTTCTATCTCTCATGACAATTATTATTGGGCCCCACACCATTAAATTGGTCCTTTTACTATGTGACACATAGGATAGAAATGGAGAACCATTGGAGAGCATTTTTGTATGTCTACAATTTCTATGTATAAACTCTTCCAACTAGGATAGAAATCTTATTAAAGTACAATGCCAAGTAAGATAAGAACTCAATTCTAGAAATCATCATTGGAGATGGTCTAATAGACACTAATGGATATACTCAAATAGGCACTAATATCTAGAATTATTTAGATACCCAACTCCATTATCCAAAATAAAAATCAATCACACTTAAGACCCAAGATTAAAGATCATGAAAAATCCAAATGTAAAATAAAATATGCTTTGCAAAAAAGGAAAATTACCAAAATTCATAAATACGAAAATCGAATAAGGGGCTTGAAATAGATCTTTTCGGTGGTCTCCGGTTGGGCTAATTTTTTCAGTAAGTTGTCAACTTTAGGCTCAATGTTCCTCCTGAGTTGCTTCTTGAACATTACGTTAACGAGGTGCCAATATGTTACACCCTCGTTCTTCACGATATTACCAAGTAGTAGTAGATGTCACTCAGTGTGATGAACTAGGTGTCTTCTTCATCATTTCTATCCATCATAATTTAATTATACCCTTAACAGACATTTATGAAGGACAATAGACCTTGTCCCGATTAGTTGTCAACGAGTTGATTGATCTTCGACAATGGGTAGCTGTCTTTGGAGAAGGCCTTGATCAAGTATGTGTATCGACAAACATAGCTCACTTGTCATTTTATTATTTTACCGAAACCACGTCCGTAAGTCTTCTTGGATACGTGACCTCCCTTATGAAATTTTCTTTGAGCAGCTTATCCACCTTAGTTTGGTGGCCTCCTATCGCTCTGGAGAGAAGTTCCTCTTCTTTCGTACTACATGCTTGTAGTGTCGAGCTATTTTAAGTTCGTGTTTTTTCTACCGTCTAGTCTATGTCAGACAGATCTTCGAGAGACTATGTGAAAACGTCCATATTATTCTTCAAGAGTTGTACCAGCTCGTCTTTGACGTTTGAGGTGAGGATGCCTCAACTTTCGAAATTCGAATGTTTTCTCTGGATGGTGTCGAGATAGCTATAGGACTTTAAGATCGTCAACACACCCTGTTCTATCGTTTCATCAGTTGTCTCCTTCTTCATGGCCGAGGCCTCGAGTGTTAGTACCGAGACATGGATATAGATGGAAAACATGAGTTCGGCAAGCCTACACAGTAGGTGCCACAAATGAGGAGTTTAGCAAGCTTACACAGTAGGTGCCACAAATGAGGAGTTTAGCAAGCCTACACAGTAGGTGCCATAAATGAGATAGATCTCAAGAACAAAGTTAGGCCTCCCTACTCAGTATGTGCCTTAAAATCTGAAGAACGAGTTACAGAGAAACAGAAGAAGAAGAAGAAGAAGAAGAAGAAGAAGAAAAGGATTAAATCTGCTGGGGTGTAAAAACACCGTTGCTCCAAGCAAGATTCGCCACTATACGATCCGCTTCCAGGAACCAGCAAGTTCAAGAGAACTTATGGAACGCTCGTCAGTCAATATTTGTGACTTGAACGGGCTTCCTGAACTTTACGAACTCCCTTAACTCTCTTCTTTGGTGCATGTTGGAAATGAGGCAAGGGGGCTCTATTTATAGAGTGGAGTGAGACCTCACCATCTTTCATATCCGATGTGGGACTAAAACACCAATACTCTAAAATAGAGTTTGATGTTTTACATCCTCCCACAATCAACATAGTCGAGTGCTAGCCCACGCCTTCCCCCCGAACACTCCCGTGCATGCACGAGACAACCTGGAGTCCGTGTCGAGTCCGAGCCCGCACAACAAAAATCAACTTACGTCCTTGTTGGAATTAATCATTTTTCTTTCTAGGAAAATACTCCCACATGGCACACACTTGTGCTCCACTACACCTCATGTGCACACCTCAACACAAGCATTGCTTTATATTGAGATACTCACCATTTGGTGTTTCCGATGTGGGACTATCTTTCCTAGTCTAAAGACAAAAAAACACAACAATTCCTCACATATCTCAATATATGGGTTGAGCGTTCCCCACAGTGACTGTCCATTATGCATTAGGAGAGATGTCGCTGACGACTTAAATCTTTCTGCATGGGTCAAATAACAGTATGATACAAGAATGGACTAAATCTTGAATTTTGCACCATAGCTGCAATTCTTCCCACTCGCATAATGTAGTTATCTGTGCTTCTAGGTGCACATTAAAGAGTCCTTGGCATGAAGCCTTGCGCTTCTGTGCGGTGCTACGCCGCTATAACATGGCTTAAAGTCGAGGCTTTATCCCTAACTGGGTACCTCATCGTAGAGTCATACTACTGTAGCATGAGGTCACAAGCCTCTTTGTAGTGCCAAACTACCCAGCATAAAGCCTTGCGCTTCCGTGCGGTGTTACGCCGCTATGACAAGGCTTGCGAAGCCGAGGCTTTACCCTACCTGGTACCTCTTCGTGGTGTCATGTCACTGTAACATGAGGACACTGGCCTCTTTGTAGTGTTGTCTACCACTCTTCATTTATAATATACAGCATTAGGCTACCTGCCTATAAGTGGTGCTACGCCGCAGTGATATGGCTTGCTAAGCCGAGGCATTACCCCTACCTGGGAACCTCATTGTGGTGACACCCCACTGTAGCATGGAGTCCATGAGCTCCTTTGTAGTGTTGCGCTACCGTGCTTCCTGTAAAGCACAACAGACATTCACTCTGTCTGAGAACTCATTAAGACGTTTAAGCCATCCTCTCCACAGGACATGTTCTCCGCAGAGAACTATAGTAGACAACAGTGGTTATGGGTCCGTATCCCTTCCATGTCCCTCAGGACTATGTACCCACTGTTACCTGATATTTTTCCAATCAGTGGTTCTCCTTTGAATCAAAAGCTAGATGCCTAGTAGATTTTTCTTTGAACTAATAGCATAAAACTTTATAGTAGGATTACACAGATACAATATCAGAATGCCTTCAAGCCCATTTTTCTTGCTGTGTCATTAACCAGCTGGCGCTTGAGGCCCTTTGTGAATGGATCCGCCAGGTTCTCTGACTCTGAACATTAATTACAACAATAGTTCCTCTTTTAATGAGATCGTTTATTGCTCTATGCTTCAGCCGCACAGTTATCTTCTTCCCGTTGAAGAGGTTATTTGATGCTACTGTTGTAGTCGCCTGGTTGTCACAGTATATCGGTTCCGTCGGTATCTGAGCTCCAACCACTGGAAGATCATACATGAGCTCCCGAAGCCATTCTGCTTCATATGCTGCAGCTTCTAGTGCATAGAACTCAGATTCCATGGAGGAACGAGAGAGTATAGTCTGCTTCTTTGGCTTCCACAATATAGCAGCTCCTCCCAAGAAAAAGATGTATCCACATGTGGATCTCTCGCTCTCCACCTATGAACACCAACTAGCATCACTGAAGTCTTCCACTACTGTCGGATACCCGCTGTAGTACAGTGCATATGTCTGAGTCTTCTTGAGATATCTCATCACCCGCTTCACAGCTTTCCAGTGCTCAATGCCTGGGTTGCTTGTGAACCGACTCAGCATTCCCACGGCGAAAGCTATGTCAGGCCTTGTGGCAGTAGTTACGTACATCAAACTCCTGATAACACTAGAATACTCCAGCTGCCTGACGCTTTTCCTCGAATTTGGCTTCAGCTTCTGATCACACCTGTATGGCGTATCGATCCCTGGAAGATCCTGATACCCGTAGCGTGTGAGCATCTTCTCAATGTAATGAGATTGATTGTGATAGTGCCACTCCAGTGTCTGTCCGGATGTTCTTTATGCCCAAGATGACATCTGCATCCCCCAAGTCCTTTATACTGAACTTGGTTGAGAGGAACTTCTTTGTCTCCGTGACATTGCCTATATCCGTTCCTAGGATTAGCATGTCGTCCACGTACAGACAAACGATGACTCCTCTTCCATTAGTGAACTTCGTGTAAACACACTTGTCCGTCTCGCTAACTCTGTAGCCGTTTGATCTAATAACTTTGTCAAACTTCTCATGCCACATCTTGGGAGCTTGCTTCAAACCGTATAATGATTTCACCAACTTGCAGACTTTGTCTTCAAGATATTTGACGACAAATCCATCTGGCTGTTGCATGTATATCTCTTCGGCCAGCTCGTCATTCAGGAATGTTGTCTTTACATCCATCTGATGTATCACCAACTTATGTATTGCTGCTAGAGCAATTAACATTCTGATGGTGGTCATCCGCGCTACTGGAGCGTATGTGTCAAAGTAGTCTGTCTCCTGTTTCTGAGAAAACACTACAACAAAAAATTCTTTTAATGACGGCTAAAAATCGTCATTAATGACAAACCATGACGCTTTTTTTCAAAGCAAGCGTTATGAAAACGGGTGTTATAAATATTTTTTAAAAGCGTTATAAAAAAAGCATTATGGATAGTTTCTATAAAAGCGTTATGGATAGTTAATATATAATGCACAATTCAGGACATTTTTAAAACGTTATGAATAGATAATATGTATAGGCTCAATCCAGCACATTTATAACACTTTATACTATTCAAATTAGCATATTTATAACGCTCTATACTGCACATTATATATTACATTCTAAAAACTTAACACATTATATATTATCATCTTTATTACATTTCTCAAAATAGAGTACATATCAACATCTTCATTACATTCTCAAAATAGAATATCCAAATACATATATATATATATATATATATATATATATATATATATATATATATATATATATTTACAACTACCAAAATTGTCCACATTAAAACTTGGCCACATCAAAACTGTCCACATAACATGTAGCAAAACCCTGAAAAAGATAAAAGCAATGTTCAATATACTTTGTAATATAATGTGAAAAATGAAACTTTACACCTGAAAAAGATAAAATCAAGGTTCATCGTCACCTTGTAAACCTTTATCCATCAAAAACGGGTCAGCCATGGAACATAGATCTATTTTGAGAAGCCACCTCTATTCAATCAAATTTTAATGCATATTAAAGTTTGAGTGATTCATTACTTGAACACTCAAAAATATCGCTAGTAATTTTTTTAATGCATATTAAAGTTAACTTGAGAAACAAAAAATAGAAAGGAAAAAAATGGAGAAGATTACACAAATACCAGGCAGGATACACCAGGTCACATATGCATAAGCTAAAAGATCCCCCCAGGACCATAAAAATGATGCCCTAATTTACTAATACATCAGAATGAATCTGACTCTGGAAATAAAATTTTGTGTGTGTGTGTGTGTGTGTGTGTGTGTGTGTGTGTGTGTGTAATCCGATGTGCAATCCCAGTGTTCCATCCAATTTATAAAGGCCTTAAACAATTGAATCTGAAGACATAGAGTCGGTATTAATGCAAAGAGATTCCTCTTAAAGGGTTGTTTATGCTAAGGGTGGCGGGAGATGGATCTGTACATTATCAATCAGCATGCGTTGATGAACTCATTGCTATCCACAATTTTATCTTGTTCTGTTATGGAACAATGAGAAGTCCACTAGACATTTCTATTGCATGGAAATAGAGAATACAAGAGAATGGTGATGGGACAATATGAGAGATGAAGAGAGGAAGGATGATGATTAAAGCTTCTTTATTTTACAATTATTTGTTTTATCTTTAATCCTTTTCGGAATTACAAACAAAGATCACCAAAAATTGTCGAAACCAGAACTCTTGAATAGAAGCCAAGAACAAAAATTGTCGAAACCGTTAGAGTTTGCTGCAAGAGAAGCAAAACTTCTCAGGGATATTTTATCGAACACCTTACAATCGGTCAAAACAAAAATAAAGAATGGGATTGGAAGAACAAACCTGGAAAGTCCTTCTTTCCTTTCCTTACTAGCCATTCTACAGCAGTCTCTACTCACTGATTCTGGCTTGACTTCTCCTTCCCTCCTCTTTTATCATCCATCATTATCTACTAGTTAAGATTATAAATAAATCATGCAACATCTATCCCATACCGAGATCGTCAAACTCCTGATCGAGGAGAGCAAGTTGGAGCCTGAGGCTCTGCAACCGCCCTCTCGTCGCAAGTGCAATGGACTGCGGCACATGCAGCCTCAGGTCCGTATGCCCGAACAATCCATTTGCCGCAACAGCATGAGCCTGTGCTTGAGCCTAGAGTTGTTGGCACGTGGCGTACATCCTAAGCCCGTTGGCCATCAGAAACACCCCCAAAACCAGCCAAAGCTACAAACAAATACCATATCAATTTCATCTTCACTATCTCAATCATCAACAAATAACAACATGCATCCATACCAGAAAGCTAGGGGACATTTGCGAGTTCAGGATCATGAACAACAAAAGCACTGAAGAAAACAACAATGTACGTATAAAATTTCTTTCCCCAATATAAACCGATTTTCTAGATTCCAAAATCTATCGAAATTAAGAAGAAACATTATACCGATAATGAGAAACGCCATCGAGTTGGAATTGACAAGCCGACCACCAGGATGCATTCTCTAGATCAATAAATTACAACAAATTCATAAAAAAACCATAAAAAAACAGAAAAATCCAAAAAATAAGGAAGAAACAAACCAAAGCTCGCCTCTCCGGGATGAATCCATGGAAGCCAGTCTAGATGTCGCCGCAGCTTCCACGGAAGACGAAGCTCATCTTTTCTAAAGCTTTCCACTGCAAAATCCGTCGAGAAAAATAAGATCAGAAATTGGAGAGTTCCCGATAACATAAAATTTGGGAGTTAGGGCTCACATTTGGAGAAAACTTTGATTTTGCTCCCTTCGGCGTCTCAAGCTCCTCCTCTCCGAAAATGAAGTCGGGGCTAGGGTTAGGGTTTGTGGGAGAGGGCATTGGGGCTAAGGTTAGGGTTTGTAGGAGGTTGAAAGGAGGAGAATGAGAAGATTAGAGTTTACATAAGAGGTGGAGTAAAAGAGAGTTAGAAATGAGCAAGAAACTGAAAGGGCTTTGGAAAATTTTAGGGTTCAGGGAGAGGAGGAAAGAGGGGGAGGAGGGAAGCTCTGAAAAAGATCAGGTGTGAAGGGTTTTGTTGGAAGTTTATTAATTACAAGTTTGCCACCGCTTTTAAATATTAATAACGTTTTATTCTGTAAACGTTATGAAAAGTCCATACTTAGTTCAGACCGTCATTGAAAGAATGGATTCTAAACATTGATAACGCTTAGGTATCAACCGTCATTAAAACGCCTCGTCGAGCGTTATTAATAGGTCTTTTTGTAGTAGTGAAACCCCTTGGCTACCAGCCTGGCCTTGAACTTGTCAATAGTTCCATCTGCCTTCATCTTCTTCTTGAAGATCCATTTACATCCGATGGGTTTTGCTCCTTCATGTAGATCTACTAACACCCATGTGTTATTGGAGGTGATAGAGTCATACTCGTCATTCACTGCCTCCTTCCAGAAGATAGCATCTCTGGTCTTCATCGCCTCATCATAGGCAAGCGGATCTGCTTCTACATGATAGGTGACAAAGTCATCTCCGAAGTCCTTTGGTCTCCTCACTCGCTTGGCTGACGGCTCTTCGAGTTCTGGTTCAAACATTGTTTCATCAACAACAATTTCTTCCTGGACTACGACATCGTTGGAAACCTCAGCTTCCTTTGCACCATCATTATTCTCCGAAATGTCCGCGAAAATAATATTTTTGTGCCTTGCAAACTTGTCTTCAAAGTACTCCGCGTCACGAGATTCGATGACATGGTTAGACTCCAAGTCAAGGAATCTTTGAGCGTCACTCTTCTCGGCATACCCCAAGAAGATCATCTTCGTAGTCCTTGTTCCGAGTTTCTGAATCTTAAGATCCAGAAGTTTTACGTATGCCAGACACCCCCATACTCGAATGATATTCAAGTTGGGTCTAACTTTGAACCAGAGTTCATGAGGAGTAATATCAGAAGTTGCATACGACACTGTTCATAATGAATGTGGCCGTCAATGCAGCTTCTCCCCAAAAGTACTTTGGAAGACCTGCAGTTAACAACATTGATTTCATCATCTCTGTCAATGTTCTGTTCTTCCTTTCTGCTACTCCGTTGGACTGAGGAGAATATGGAGCAGTAGTCTCGTTGATGATTCCACATTCTTTGCAGAACGATGTGAAATCATGGGATTGATATTCTCCGCCTTGATCACTCCTCAACCTCTTGAGTTGTTGTCCAGTTTGCCTTTCAGCTTCAGCCCTGAACTCCTTAAACTTCTCGAATGCTTCGTCTTTTGTTTTTAACAAGTAGACAAATGCGTACTTTTAGAAGTCATCGATAAAGGTTATAAAATACTTTATCCTGGCCTTCGTGGAGAATTATTTGAAGTCATAGATATCGGAGTGCACCAACTCCAGAAGATCTGTGCTTCGATTGACCCGATGAAAGGGTTTCCTTGTGATCTTAGTCTGAGCGCATACTTCACATTTCTCCACCTTTCTTCCATATTTGGAGATAAGTCCTAGACTAGACATTTTGTTTATCCTTTTACAATGGACATGTCCTATTCTATTATGCCACAACTCAAGAGTATAAGCAGAATTGGAAATTGTATTAATGTTCTCTGACTGGGTTACAAGCTAGAGTTTAAACATTCCTTCAATATATAAAGCTTTTCCGAAGTACATTCCTTTCAGGGACATCACCATCTGGCCAGCATTGATGTCCATCCTCAGGCCTGCGTTGCAGAGCAGGCCTCCAGAGATCAGGTTCTTGGCAATCATGGGAACATGCTTCACACCTTGAAGCGTCAAAGTTTTCTCGGATGTCAACTTCAGCTCCACCATCCCGATCCCTTGAACTTCAGCTTGTGCCTGGTTCGCCTCCATCACCTTCTCAGAGGTTTGCTGGTATGTGGTGAACCATTTCTTGCTTGAGCAGACATGGCAGGTGGCACCAGTGTCTACCCACTAGTCAGAGTCAGCCCCCACCGAAGTGACCTGAGCAAGTATAGCAATACCGTCAGTAATCAATGAAACCTTATTAGGCTCACCTTGCTGTGACTGTTTGGGCTTGGATCTACATTCACTCTTGTAGTAGCCCTTCTTGCCACAGTTAAAATAAGTCACATTGGACTTGGGCTTTTGAAAGACGATCCCTTCACTTTCAGATTAGTGAAGTCTTTCTTGTGGTGAGAAGCCGCATGCTTCCCCTTGGAATCTCTCGTCTGCACCAGATTGGCCTCGGCCAAATGTTTGGACAAAGCGTCCATCTTCTGTTGAGAACGCATCTCGTCCTCAACGTAGATTTCTTGCAAGAGATCTTCCAGACTGATCTCGAGTTTCTTCCGATGCATTCTTGCATAGAACGTATTCCATCCAGCAGGAAGTTGCGAGACGATCCCTCCAACGACAAACTTGTCGACGAGGGACATCTTTTCATCGTCCAGTTTCTGACGAAGTTTCAGAAACTCCTTCACTTGAGGAAGCATCGCCTTCTCGTCTTCAAAGAGCCATTTGTGATATTTTTCGACGAAAAATATCTTGCTCCTGTTTTTGTCTTCCTCGTACAGCTTTTCCACATACTCCCATATTTCTCTGGCACTATCCTTCTTTGAGTAGGATTCTGCCATGTAATCCTCCATAGCATTTAGGATTAGAAGTCTACAAATGCTATTCTCTCTTCTCTATTTGGCCTGAAGTTTAGTAGCCGCAGTTATAGCGGCAACAGACCCAGTATCTGGAACAGTAGGTTTCTCTTCAAAGAGCACGTGATCAACGTCTCGGAGTTGAAGGGTGAGAAAGATCTTCCTCTTCCAGACTTGATAATGCTCTCCATCAAACTTTTCCAACTTGTAGTAGTCAGTTTGGAGGAGTGAAGCATTAATGTTTTCCATCGTACTAATCTTGCTTTGAGATTGTTAGTCCCGAGGCGTGGATATAGATGAAAAACAGGAGTTCAGCAAGCCTACACAGTAGGTGCCACAAATGAGGAGTTTAACAAGCCTATACAGTAGGTGCCACAAATGAGGAGTTTAGCAAGCCTACACAGTAGGTGCCACAAATGAGATAGATCTCAAGAACAAAGTTAGGCCTCCCTACTCAGTAGGTGCCTTAAAACCTGAAGAACGAGTTACAGAGAAACAGAAGAATTAAGAAGAAGAAGAAGAAGAAGAAGAAGAAGAAGAAGAAGAAGAAGAAGAGGATTAAATCTGCTGGGGTATAAAAACATCGTTGCTCAAAGTAAGATTCGCCTCTATACGATCCACTTCCAGGAACCAGCAAGTTCAAGAGAACTTCTGGAACGCTCGTCAGTCAATATTTGTGACTTGAACGGGCTTTCCTGAACTTTACGGACTCCCTTAACTCTCTTCTTTGGTGCATATTGGAAAGGAGGTAAGGGGGCTCTATTTATAGAGTGGAGTGAGACATCATCATCTCTCATATCCGATGTGGGACTAAAACAACAATACTCTAAAATAGAGTTTGATGTTTTACATCATCCCACAATCAACATAGTCGAGTGCTAGCCCATGCCTTCCCTCCGAACACTCCCGTGCATGCACGAGACAACCTGGAGTCCGTGTCGAGTCCGAGCCCGCACAACAAAAATCAACTTACGTCCTTGTTAGAATTAATCATTTTTCTTTTTAGGAAAATACTCCCACATGGCACACACTTGTGCTCCACTACACCTCATGTGCACAACTCAACACAAGCATTGCTGTATATTGAGATACTCACCATTTGGTGTTTTCGATGTGGGACTATCTTTCTTAGTCTAAAGACAAAAAAAACACCAACATCGAGATCGATCAGTTATTTCTGGCTTATGAGTGTGCCACTTAAACTATTTTAGTAGTAGTGTCGGCTCATCTTCTTATTGCCTTGTACGGTACAGCCCCAATCCCTTGGATGTTTATATAGATGATATGTCGAGATGGCTACCTCAGCTCATATGTAACAAATAAAGATGGCTTCTCTCCTTTCAATCGGTTGCTTTTATTTCATAAACTTCTCTATTGTTCTCTCGTTCACCTGGCCTCTCTTAAAGCTAGATAAGTTCTTTTCTTGATGAACTATTGAGTTATTCTATCTATTAGTGGACAAGAAAGAGTTCAATAAAAAGGAAAGGCGATGGAGCTAACAGCGTATGACACCATCTTTCATGGATCTCAAACATTTTGTCTCACAGAACAAATGAAATCCGCTTATACTTTTCTTTTCTTTTTACTTCTTCGTGCCATACCTTTACTTTTGAACTTAGCTACTTAATATAAAAAAAATAAAACTTTAGTAAAGATGAAGGGGCTCCCAATACATTGTTGGAGTGGGTGGGGTTCCCAACCTATGTGGAGAAGACCCCGGAGTGCGACGAGCGCCGTTCGTGTGTCGAAGAAGCTCGGGGAGGAAGCGGGGCTGCTGATGGAGCTACAGGGAGCTGCTGGAAGCAGGGGGCCGAGTTCGGGCCGAACTCTGCCCCAGGCAGAGTTCTGGCCGAACTCTGCCTCCCCATTCCAGAATGTGGTCGGCCAGTGCTGGTTGCCCGACACAGAGTTCTGGCCGAACTCTGTGTCGTCGGGGGCTGAAGCGGATTTTTGGTGACTTTTTTACCACTGGATCTAATCCAACGGTCCAGGTTGGTTGCGGGATTGGGGAGTTAAGTTGAGTTTTCTCAACCCTAATTCATGATGCAACGTAACACAAGAAAGAGAGAGGAAGGAGGCAAGAGTGCCATTACAACTTCGGGAGAGAAGACGGAGGATTGAAGGTCGTTTTCGAAGGAGATCGTGTTTCGGGTAATCTCTACTCGTCGTTCTCGCTCTTCGTAGCCTTGTAATCATTGTTCTTACTTCTGAGTGTTGTGGGGATCCGATTTGGATCGGGAGGAGTTTGTAGAGGGTGTAATTCTTCTATTCCATTAGTGGAGGCTTCTCAGGGTTGGACTCCGATCGTCCCGTGGTTTTTTTCCCGCAAGGGTTTTCCACGTCAAAAAATCTATGTGTCTGCGTGGATTGTTTTGTGTGGTTGTTTTTGGGTTCGTGCGTTGTATTGCTCGGTCCTCTTGCAGGTACTCTCCGGTTTGGGGAAAGGTTTTCGCGTTTCTTTTCCAACATACATGACATTGTTTTTCGGTTTATGTGTACAAAAGGAAAACTTGTATTGTTGTAGGAAAATTAAAACTTCACAAGAAAGTGTTACAAGATATTTCTAGAAATACAAGAGTTATGAGGAAGTTTGA
This sequence comes from Iris pallida, assembly GCA_029216955.1. Lineage (NCBI taxonomy): Eukaryota > Viridiplantae > Streptophyta > Magnoliopsida > Asparagales > Iridaceae > Iris > Iris pallida. The sequence continues at coordinate 7,477,842 of JANAVB010022597.1, forward strand.
TCAGCGCACGACCACCTTGTACCTTAACGATCCAAATCCAAAGTAAATCGAATTCTCGACAACGATGAAAGTTCTTCTCGGATAATTAAGAACTTCAAGACGTCAAAAGGTCAACTTCAAAATAGGACGTAAACCTCTTGTTGTTGCGCCTCTGTGGAGAAGCTCGTGGCCCATGTGGCTTGAGAGAGATCGGGGATGCTCGGGAGATATCTTTCTTTGCAAGGCTGAACTATTGCTACCCAAGGAATGGCCTTGGGGGGGCCTCCTTTTCGTATTTGTGGAATTTCAGGAAATAGAAAAAGACCCATTTTATGTCCGTGTATGGACCATTTATAGAGGGAGAACCTCTATTGATGAGTGTCGCGAAACTAGTCACCGGTTCTACTGGACTCAGTGGATTGATCGCTAGTTAGCGGGGTAACACCCAAGTTGTCCTCCTCTCGTGGGAGATGGGCCATAATGGTCATTTTGGGTGCTACACGTGGCACCCTACTAAAGACATGTCATCTTGAAACCGCCTCATCGGTTGGAAACAACGGTGGGAAGCAACAGTATTCTACGATGCATATGCAACAACAGTCAGCATCGCAAAAGTAATTTGCACACAGTGTCGCGGAAGTGCTTAGTTCCGTGGGACTTCTATTCTGCAAGGCTTTTGTTTTACGAGCCTGCTTGGTTTCGCAGAAGTACACTGTTTTGAGTGGCTGTCATTTATGCATGTCTGTTCTGTGGGATTTGCTTACTCCACTGGAGTGATTATTTCGCAAGACCTTACCATTTTTGAGTGTCAACAAAACTTCTTTCAAAGTTTTTGAAACTCCACAATGAGTTGGTTTGGATTTCAATACTTTGGATAACATAGAATATTCTGCTAATTTATATGATGCATCATTACATGTTATGTGTTACTTGCTATTGGAGGTTGAGCCCTCTGGTTTTGTTTGGTCACATCTCGTAGCGGGGCCCGAGGATCTACCGAATCTCTATCGATGGTGTGTACCATAAGGACGACGGCCCTAGAGCATGATGTATTTCTCACCGTCACCTACTCGTACATATTGTATGTACTTTAATTTGGACGTTTAGCCAAATGCATATGTTAGCCATAGTTTGGGAGCTTATTCCCGCATTCTTGTACGTAGATTGCAGTTATATGTATGATCATGTAGTATAGTATATTTTGCTAACTTATCATTTTATACTGCTAGTTCATGATCTTTTATTCTATAATGTTTGCGACGTCTTATTATTATCCATACATGTGATATTTTTTTTACTTCTTGCTCATATGGATTGAGATTATGATTCACATGGACGTAGACTTCCTGGAGTATTCTGTAGCGTATGACTAAGTTGTACCCCGATCTCCGTATTCAAAGACGTGACAAGTACAAGACATGGCAACCCTTGTTATGTACTTACTGTTTATCTAAAAAAAATCTGGTGGAAACTTTCTAGATTTGAGTGATAAAGATGATCTTCTCAAGATCAAACCAATTCAAAGAATTGGAAGTGCCTCAAGAAAATAATTAAGTTCTCGTTTTGCATCCGAGTGTCAAAATTGAGATTCCCAAGTGGCATTCTCTTTCATGTATTTGTGTACGAGTGAACTTTGAACTTGTGTCCAATTTCTGAATTTTAATTCAGTCACCAAAGATTCCATTACAAACAACACATCACCAGGTCAACAGAAAAAAGTGTATTAATCATCACCAAATCAAATAAGGGATTAAATCTATTTAGTTAGTTTATAAGCAACTTGGCCACATTCCCTTGAAGTTACAGGAACCTATTTTATTTCAACCATCTACCAGACTTAGCACTTACAAACTCTCAAGCTAATGAAAGTAAGCTATACTTTGAAGAAAACCATCCAAATCCTCTCATATTTTCATGTTATCAGTCAGTAGATTCTGGACCATACCAACTACCAACTGTAGTGCTCTAATACAGAGCACTTGTAATACAACTCAAATGAAATTGACAAAACAACAGAAGTAATTTCTTCATACGAAGTTGTTTTTGGAAGTTATGAACACAATTTCAGTACTCAGAGGCAATCTTCACTTATTGCAAGAGATTATGACTCGTGAAAAACAGTCCTCGGAAAAATACTAACCATAACCTTCCTAGGCCCTATAGAAATCAGAGCTGGCCCAAGATTACCTCTCCACCAGAAACCAAGAACTCCGAGGGAACTTTCTCGACATTAAGAACTTGTATTTTGCCATCAACTACATATGCTGACCACCTGCAAGACGAATATCGAATTCTAAGATATTGAGAGGTACATAAGAAATTGCAAAGCCAATGAATAATGAAATAGAGCTGTAGAAAGCTTATGTACAATCAGTGTATTACTCAAAATCTAGTATTGCTCTTATGTTTTCCATTCTGATCCCCGCACAGGAATTCCTTTTGCATCAACGACACACACTAGCTCTGTTTACACTCGCTACAATGCAAAATCATTGTCACAAATTAATTATAAGAATGACAGAATAAGTATGAACCTTTTAATGAGGAAGTGTATGAAATGTCTGTTTTGTTTTGTGTTAAGAACCCCTAATTAACCTAACATTTGATGTCCCTGCCTAGTTCTACAATTTTCTCAGTATTGATATATGTATCAAAGCAAAAGTTTGCTGATTGATTTATAGAAAAGGTTAATTGGACCGGCCCAAAAATACCACGGATCGGCACAAAGCCCGACAGACCAATTTAAGCCTAAGTTTTGTTAGACTAGGGACGGGCAGGGCCAATTTTTTGGCCCAAAACATTTTTGGGTTGGCTAATGTAGTCTACTTTAGTCCCACACCGGATAAAATTGCATGAAGGTTCTCCTATGCATATTTACTTACAACACATTGATGAAGAATTCCAAATGATCCTAATGTTACTTCTCTACATGGTACCGGAGCATGGGGTGATCATGGCCATAATTCTCTTTGCACCAAAAGTTCTCCCAAAAACCATAACACCAACCACCTTCCTCCCCAATGCCCTAAACCAAGTCTAGCCACAAGGAACGTACCATTCTCCACAAATCCCCTTCTTTTGAGGACTCTTCTTCCTCTCCTTATCCTCTTGTCAACCATCCTAAACCCAACCACATCAGCCACCCCTAAGCCCACAGCCACCATTCTGGAATCACTGCCATCCTAAACCCTAGCCCTATTCTTCCTATATCTTCTTCCTCTAACCATAAAAACCCTAAACCAAACTGCTATCTTCCTTCAAAAAGTAGGAAACGTATACCCAATCCCCATATCCCATCCCCTAAAGTTAAACCAACCAGAAACCCTAACCTACATCTGCTCCCTACCTATCCACACCACCTATCATAAATGGAGCCCAAAATAACTACTCCCTCTCCACTTTTCCATCTTCTCCAACTCATGCCTGCCCCATCCTTATTGCAGCTCAACAACTCCAACCAGTATACACACCCGACATATTCACCACTGACCCGAATTCCTCTTGGACGACACTTCCACTTGACCCCGAGCTCCTTATTCCACCAGAAACACCCCCACACGGCCAACATAGGGTCCACCAATTAATATTGCATTTTCACAATTGAGCCTAACATTCCGGTTAATTGCCTGTTAATTTAAATAGAACCATCAAAGCCAACATATGCAACATATTTCATTCAACTATCAATTAGGGGTATAAATAATATTCCTGTTCAGTTGACAGGCCTTGGGCACCTCAACGGGCATTCTTCATATCGCTGCCCAACACAGAACATTCATCCGCTGGATAGCTTACATGCAAGATTTCTGGGCTGCAACCAATTGTCAGTGATCCTTTAGATATGGTCGACACCGTTACCTTCCGATTGTTTAGTAAAGATTCAGAAGAGGTGGATTGTTCTATGCCTTTCAGCAAGGGTCCTGGATGAGCATATAGTTGAAGCTCTTCAAAGATGAATCATAGTGTGGGATTTCAGCAAGGGTTCATATCAGCCTCTAAATATAATTTCATTTAAAAGAGCATCCAAGTTTTCTGGGATAATTGTGGAACTCCTTTCAATTTTCTTTAAGGAATCCAAGGTTTAGAGGAAGTCTTTCCCAAAAATAGTCCCTTAACTGCCTTTTTAAAACATGGAGTTGGATTATTTCAGGGATTTTTTCAGCCATTCAAGGACCTGCAAAATTATTGGTCCTCAGATATGTAGTTTCTAGTCTAATACTTTCTTTTTCCCCTTGAACTGCTTCTCATTATCTTTTCTGCATATTTGCTCTGATCTTTCTAGTTAACTATTCTCTTAATCAAGGTTTGATTATCGGTTCCGGACCCTTCCTATGATTATTGGTTTCAACAGTTTTGGGGGGTTCAGTGGGTTTTTAACCGGTTGGTTTCAGTAGTTAGTTACCTTGGTTCGGTATCGGTTCAGTATAGGCCAGAACCACAAAACTTTCTCTTCAGTTGCTTATCACATATAAATAGCCATTAATCTTTATCATCTACTTTACTATGTTGTAATGCTGCATTACATCAACAGCAGACCTACTTACCGAAAAGTGAACAAACAGGAAGGCGATTTATCATAAAGACCTACGCATACCTCTGAGAACGATGCCCAAGTAATGCGCCAGAAAGATCCAAATTTAGTTCCATACTCTTGTGGAAGCTCCCATCAAAATCACCATAAAATTCGATCTGAAAAGTAATCATGCTATCAATTGCATTGTAGGCGAGCATAGTTTGGCGCTCTGTAAATTTATGCATCTCTAAAGTTATAAACATAAGACAAGTGAATTATGTCCCCATAATGATCTAATAATAATTGGTTGGAGCACACTTATGAGTCATGACTCGGAGCGTAGATTCAATACACCTTAGGTCAGTTCAACATGCATTTGAAGCAAAAACAGTGTATCAATTAATTTGATAATTGTCCTAAACAGTGTTGCATGAATGAGGATATGACTCCATTTGGCTCTGTGGATTACCTTTTGGCCTCGGAGATTAAATGTTGCTTGTCAGAGCAATATTTTCAACCTCCCTCTTCACCTAAACCCTTTCCGAGATGGAAATTTAAATGGTGCATGCTTTCTTGTTCATCTTTCCTACTTACAAGAAGGTCATCTCAAACAGAGTGGCCAAATAATGTGTTTTGTTACCTCAGCTATTATTATTGGTTTAATTAAAGCCCCGTTTTACAAACCAACATTGCAACAAAGTTGGAAGCCAGGACCAGAAATTTAGTTTAATTATTTCATGGAGCTTTCTTGACTTTAGCACACACCCATAAGAAAACCCATTTGAGGTGGATACAAATATAATACTGGAAATTGCTGAGAAACCCAATTTCGGGGTGGGCTTTTATGAAATGCCGACCCGCTGGATAAGTTTTATGAAATACCCAGAATTAAGTATTTTCACGTTAAATATTCCAAGATTCCCTTTTAGATGCCACCCGCTAGAAACTGCTATTTTTATAATACCGAAACTATCCCTCCGCGCGAATTGGTCATCTATATGTATTTGAATTCAAAAAACTCAGATCTGGATTGCGATTTTCGTCTTCTTCTTCTTCACGGAAAATCTGAATTCCATTGCTCTCATATTCAGCAGAGATCGCAAAGATCGTTCGTAGTTCGGTGTATTTTTCTTCAGTCGAACTCAGATCATCGCTCGTCATTATCATCACCATCATCATCATCTTCATCGTGGAGACATTTGAACTCAGATCTTCAATTGGGAGAGAAGATCTTTCTTCTTCTTTTCCATAAGAATTATCATCGCTTTGAAAGAAGAACGAAACTCTTTATTCCTGAAAAAACTAAATTACACGTTTTAACACTGGAAATGACCATTCTCCGTCTTAATTAGGACGGAGAATGGCATTCTCCGTCTTAATTAGGACGGAGAATGGCATTCTTCGTTTTATTTAAGACGGAGAATGCCATTCTCCGTCCTAATTAACACGGAGAATGACATTCTCCGTTTTCGTCTTAATTAGGACCGAGAATGTCATTCTCCGTCTTAATTAGGACGGAGAATGGCATTCTCCGTCTTAATTAGGACGGAGAATGCCATTCTCCGTTTTATTTAAGACGGAGAATGCCATTCTCCGTCCTAATTAACACGGAGAATGACATTCTCCGTTTCCGTCTTAATTAGGACCGAGAATGTCATTCTCCGTCTTAATTAGGACGGAGAATGGCATTCTCCGTTTTATTTAAGACGGAGAATGGCATTCTCCGTCCTAATTAACACGGAGAATGACATTCTCCGTGTTTCTAACACGGAGAATGGTCATTCTCCTGCGTTTTAACACTAGAATGACCATTCTCCGTGATAAATTACACGGAGAATGGCATTCTCCGTCCTAATTAAGACGGAGAATGGTCATTCCCCGTTTAATTTAGCACGGAGAATGGCCATTCTCCGTCTTAATTAGGACGGAGAATGCCATTCTCCGTTTTATTTAACACGGAGAATGACATTCTCCGTTTCATTTAACACGGAGAATGGCATTCTCCGTGTTTCTAACACGGAGAATGGTCATTCTCCTGCGTTTTAACACTGGAATGACCATTCTCCGTGTAAATTAAGACGGAGAATGTCATTCTCCGTCCTAATTAAGACGGAGAATGGTCCTTCTCCGTGTAAATTAAGACGGAGAATGCCATTCTCCTGCATTTTATGGTTAGCTGAAACTTTGGAGGGCCATAACTTTTGACTGGGAGGTCGAAACGAGGTCCCGTTTGTCGCAAAATGAGCGTATCGTCGAGGAGACTGAAAGTAACAGCTTCACCGTTAGACGGCCTTCCGAAATTTTAGATTCGCAAAAAAATGATGTTTGGACCTCCGTTTTAGCACTTTTGTCGTTCGTCCCGGTCTTTCCGAAATTTTTCGACGAGTTTTTGAAGATTTTTGAGGAGAAAACCTAGATTCGAAAGTGAGCAGCGTATGGAAGAAGATGGAGTATTGAAACGTTTTTTTAAGAACAGTTTTGTGGGTGTTTCCAATAAATTAAAAAGAAGGGCAAAAGGGTCATTTGGAATCCGCTTTGGATAAGTTTCTCTAATTCTGGGCACGCGATGAAAATTTTTTTAGCGGTGGGTTTTACATAAAACTTTTTTAGTTTTTGGGCATTTCATAAATCTTCCCAATATAATAATGAAATTGAACATCTCTCAAATTCCATACCTTTGAGCAATATTATACCATTGCAATGGAAAACGTCTTTCTTTATCCCCCTCATACAATTCTTGTTATGCATAGCAAATTATAGTATATGGAACTTGACATCCACATTAAACGTAGCGTAACTTTATTTTGTTAACAGGATATCCCTGATGGAAGGACATAGCTTACGAATTCTGTGATGTTGCGATTTTATCATTATCCTTCACAGGTTCATAGAACAGGATTGGCTTTGACGAAAGAGAAATGGGAGTGATAAAAACAAAGCCAATGGTTACACTTGACCCAAGTTACCTCAAGTATGCAAAGAACTTAAATCTTCAGGTATTGCATTATATGCAGTTTCCTGGAAAGATGGCCCACAAACTTGTAACTCTCGAGTACTGGAACACGCTGGAATTGTAGGTTATTGTAGGAGTACCAAGTCGATTATGTAAGGTTTGCCTGCTGATTTTTACTAGAGATCCAAATAAACTGACATGGGAAAAAATTATGGAATATATCTAGTTGCGGTTGTCAAGGCAGTAAGTGACCATGGGTGCCTAGAACTTCTAAATGCCTACTTGAACATCTAGGCAGCCTAGAAAAGAAGTGGGGAAAGGGAGAGGAGAAAGGGGGAAAAAACAAGTTACAAAACAGAAGATAAGCAAAAGTGAATAGAAATGAAAATCAAGATAAGGGACGAAAAGGCAGCAAACAGACAGAAACAAAATGGAATAACTAGTCGAGACTGTCAAGACAGTAAATGGCAGTAGTTGTCTGGAACTTCTAACGCTAACTGAATTGCTAGGTGACCTAGAAGAGGGAAAACAAGAACCCAAAGACGAGAAAGAGAAGAAAGAAGTCAATTTTAGATAAGGAATGGGAAAAAGAGGAGCAAAAGCTATAATAGAAATGAAAATCAAGATAAAAGAAACGAAAAGGCAGCAAATTACATGAAGAAATAAAATTATGCAATATATGTTGTTGAGGCTATACAGGCAGCAAACAGCCACAAGTGTCTGGCACTTCCTAATCCCAAAGCAAACTTCTAGGTGAGTTTGAAGGGGGGAAAAAGATAAAGATGGGGGAGAAGAGGAAAAAGAAGAGGAAGAAAGAAGCTGTCAAGTTCTGAAAACGAATGGGAAAAAGAGGAGCAAAAGTCAATAGAAATGAATATCAATATAAGAAGACAAAGGGTATAAAAGAACATTAATGCACAATAGTAGTGGCTGCAGTACTTGGAAACACCTCTCATGAACTAGGAATCTAGGATACAAATGCGTCTAGAAGAATCGCATGTTGCGAGTCTAGGGACAGAAAAATAAGACGCATAATGTATTTGATGGACTATATCAACTGAAGGCTACAAAAAGAACTAATAGGATATGATAGAAGAGGGTGTCTCAGGTCCACGAGGCTCTGCTGATGAAGGCTCCGGGAGGGTAAGATTATGTACTTACCCGAAATATATGGACTGGTTCTTCCTCCAAATCGAACCCACATCCTCAAGGATGCAAGCACCAAGCCTTACAAGTGCACTAAGTGACACGCCAACTAATAGGGAATTTACAAAATTCAACTCAAGAGCACATGGAAACACCAATATGTATGGGGTAGACTGCATATCCTATACTACTATCTACTTAAAATGTTTTCACTTGTTACGGTTGCTTTCTAATTCTGTTAGTGGCTAAGGGGTTGACCACATACTCCAAATCTTGATAATTGCTTTAAAAGTCCTCCAAATCCCAAACAACGTGTGTTAAGAGTCCCCCTCCATCTCCACCAGCCTAAACTTAAATGAACCATTGGGTTTATAATCTGAAACTACTATTTTACCCTCCCCCCTCCCTCTCATTGCTCTTCCTCTACTATGTCAAGTAGCACCCATGAACCTCCAATGTCCATTGTTCTACCATGACTTCAAGAGGTAAAACCCAACAAGAACTCATTACCTACCCATGAACCCATTGCTATTAGAGCTCAAGAGGAAGACAAGAACTCATTGTCAACATGAGCTCAAGAGGAAACCCATGAACTCAAGAAGAGAACATTAGCTACCCATCAACCTATTAAATGCTTACATGAGCTTGACCAAGAAGGACCAATGAACTCATTGTCTACCACGGGTTTACTAAAAACAAATTAATCCATTGTATATCATGAACTCAAGAACAACCCATTGTTTGGGATAATGAGGGAGGAGGAAGACAAGGACAAAATGGTCAAATAAAACATTTATGTTAAAGTTGATGGAATATTCCCTTAGTATATGCTTTGAGTTAACTTGGGGGACTCTTACCTACGTTGTTTGAGTGAGATTTTTGGGGGGGGGGGGGGGGGGGGGGGGGGGGGGGGGGGGGGGGGGGATGCTTTTCTACAATTATCAAGATTTGAGGTACCTAACTGTAACTATAGGATATTTAAGCGACTTATCTCAAAAAAAACCTTAACGTTTATACATACAAAAGTAGCGTCCAAGAAACTGATAGGCAACAAGGGGGCCTGAGCCACCCCCACTTAATCTAAGCAGGCATTAATTAGTACGGACGTCAATACTCATTCAGTGTGCTATTTATACACCTTTTATTATATATATATATATATATATATATATATATATATATATATATATATATATATATATATATTATTCATGAGTACAGTTAAAGAAAAAGAGGAAGATATAAAAAAACCTAAAGTTTTGATGCCAAAAAAACTTGTATTCCTACTGTTTCTACTTTATTGCTCTCTTTTCCCTATAGGGTAGCTGCTTACAAACAGCCATTGCTTACTGGATGACCAAAGCTGACAGTCACCACCGGCCGCCTCCCTCACCAGTCGGTTAAGTTGCAAATACTCCTCAAGAGGACAATATTCATGATTGACACGAATCCGACTCGCTACTTTCTTGACATGCATGTCGGCATGGTCCACCCATATCTAGATTCCAAAGACGCCCAAAAACACGGGCGAAAGTGAGTGAGCATGCTCGCATATGTCTAACATAATTGAGACAAGAGAAAGTAAGGGCATGTTTGGTTAAGTTTTTAAATTCAACTTTGTGAGTTTAAACGTCAGTTTCTCCTAAAACTGTGTTTGGCACTCTATACTAGGAAACTACTTTCCCAAAAATTTTTGCGAAATGAACGTTTAAACTCACATCTCAAGAAATAACTCAAAGTTGTTTTCTAAAACACATTTTTTCAAAGTTGGTGGGCCCCACCTCCACAATCCGCCCAAACCAATCGTCTCTCTCTCTCTCTTGTCCAATTATTCCCATAAAAAAAAATGCTCCGCTCTACAAAGGAAAAGCTCCGCAGACGCGGCAGTGACCGCCTTCGCGCCTGATGACATGCTGTTGCGTCGCCTGGACTCTTCTTCTCCGGCGAGTGCGGGCTCAGGTGAGCCGAACTATTGTTCGTCTCCAGCGTTTGTCTTCGACCAGCACCTGCACCGACGCCAAAGGCGCCGCCGTCGTCCCCAACCCCATCTCCAAAGACTAGACTTGTCGACGGCGAGCCCCTTTTGCTCCTCTGCCGTCGACGACCTCGAGTTAACCGAGCTTCGACGACGAGCTCGTAGCCCTACCGCTCCTCCAACCTCGTAGTACTCCCGCTCCTCCACCACCGACGAGCTTGAGGCGGCTCCGCTCCTTCGTCGACGTGTCTCCGGCAGTCAGTCGTAGAGTCGTGCACCGGACATGAAAACATCGGACACATGAGACACAAGGGAAACACTAAATATTTCTGTAAAAAATAATTTCATTAAAAACATATTTTCTTAAAAATTTTAACAAACAGAATTTTAACTTTTATTTCAGGAAACTATTTTTCAGAGAAAAGTAACCAAACGCAAACTCAGAATCTGCAAACCAAAAAAATAACTTTATAACATCATCTCTAAAAATTGTTTTCAGAAAAAAAAATCAGAAAACATATCCAAACGGACCCTAAATTTTCTTATACAATAGGTCCTTCCTATACTTCTTGGAACCTAGTTACTAGCACACCATACATAAACATTAATATTGTTAATATCTAATATATACATTATGTATATAGATATGTCCTCAAGTGTATATACAAATGTATCCATGTGGTACCCATTGGTAAATTTTCTTTAAACTTTTGTATTTTGAATCCGTATCATATTTGTATGTCTATATGTGTATTTGTCTATGCAACCCAACCAGCTGGCTAGCTAACTTGAGTACTTTAATTCACTTTTTTTTTGTTTCTTCCTCCTACTCTTTTAATTAACTTTAGTACTTTACCAGTCACACTATTTGGTGCAGTTATCACATGTTCATAAGTTATGCTAACTAATTATATAATTTATATGTTCTCTATTTCTTAATTTGATCAAGGAACATGCTCACCCTAGGTTAGCAATTAGTAGATATGGCAAAAGACTCGGATCCTAATTGTAAATAGTCATTTCTTCTTGGCGACAACTTGGCGGGGAAGGTTGGAATAGTGTCACAGATACAGCCTTGAAGCCTTGTTTAACAATGTCATAGGGACATAATTAGACTTTTCTATGGAGCTCACTTGGGCTGGTAATTCTTCTTTGGTTGGTAGAAGTCTTGTTTAACATATACACTATGGTATTTGACACTTCTAAGTAGGTCACTTTTAGTCCCACATCGGATTTACAAGGTCCTAGATGATTAAACATTGCTTATGAATAGAGAGGAAATGATGTATCATTTAAAGCTTCAAGGCTTAATGGAGGGCTCATGCGCAATGGCCTGGACAGTAATTCTTACATCTTTAACAATTTAACCTATCTGGTTTGCATATAGAACTTGACCGGGTCGATCGGTTTTTCACCGGTCTAGTGGCATAACAGTTTGATTGTGTAACCAGACTGGATTGGCTACTGTCACCGGTTTTCCGGACCGACCGCCAATCCGGTTTTGATAACTATAATCAAAATGATTCCTGAGATTCCCATACATGTAAAAATTCATACAATTACGAGGCATATGTATGTATGCATGCCTACACACCACATGGATATAAAATTCTTGAATCCAGCTAGAATGGGCTAACATTTACTAGCCACACAAATATTTCATTTGACACTACCAATCAGACAGGATTAAAAATTAAAAAACAACAAAAAATGAAGAAAATACAAGTTATGAGGCTAGGTCAGGTATATTTGAAACAGAAATAATTGTGCTGTACGAAACAACTACTAACATTTGTTACTTGTAAATTACAGGGTACATCTATAGTATAGGTTAAGCAAGATGGTCACAACTATATTTAAAGTTAAAAATAATGTTTACAGCTTTCATTCTTCAACCGCAAAAGAAGAAGGCAAGAAGAGACAATGGACTCACTGCTTCTTTGGCCTGCAGTTTTTCAGCCCATCCGTTCATAACATATGGATCATTGACAGCTACGCAGATCACTGAATCAACACCCTTAGCTTTGAACTTATCAATGTTGTTCTTGTAGCTAGGAACATGTTTTGCTGAACAAACGCCGGTGAAAGCTCCCTGGTAATGATTGATACGGTGAATCTTCTATTCATGATCAAAGAAGCAACTCCGAGTAATAAAACATAATACAAAAGGTAAAGTTAAGAACAAACATCGCCCAAATCACTCTGGAAGAGTATTTAAATGTATAAATATGGGGTTACTGGATTCTCTAATCCATCCCGGGTTCCACAAACTGGTCCACGCACCACTTTCTAAGAATATCTAAGGAAAGCGTCCTAAACCTTAAGAAGCTTGACTTTACACTCCAAATGCGAAGGGTTATTACCATATGCCATATCTCTCTCCTCTCATGGCAATGTAAATGACTGAATATTTAAGATTCGTTAAAGAAGGGCAACTGTTATTAACCCATTTGATTAGCTCTTGTCAAGGGTGTCAATCACATCCCATCACCTATTAAGTCACCCCCTAGAATACCATGTACCAGTAACTAATGTATCTCGTTTGCGTACTGCATTCTAAAACATATACCATAAATCAACTAACTTTGAGACTAACAGTAACATGATTGTTCCGAGTGAAACAGGACGGGTCAGTTGACAAAATATTTTTTTTTGACATTCAACATGCCATGTCCACTCTCATTATCTTGGCAGTTTCTCAAACTCTCCTATATTCAGACCCATCAAAAGAAGCTTTTCTTATAGCCATCTTGCAAAACTTTCGTTTTGGCATCACAACCAATCCACACTCACATCAATCAAAGCTTTTATTTTTCCCCCACTCCATCCACAGTGCTTCAATATACCAACAGAGTTCTTAAGTAACTTCTCCTTCAATTCTCCCCGCGCTAACAAAATGAAATCAATTGAAGTCGTCAGTGATTTCCGACAAGAATGGGTAGATATAGCTTACGGGCAAACCAACAAAATGAAATTTTAGTATATAAAAATAAAAATTCAAATCTTTGAACAAGAATGGGTAGATATAGCTTACGGGCAACCCAAAGATGACTACTTTCTTCCCCTGTAGAAAAGAAGGAAAAACAAAACCAAAGTCAAGAATCACAGTATAGCACGGGCACTTCAAAAAACGGTCACCGCGTCCACGACGTATCCGTGTCGGACACGACACGGACACGGCGAAGACGGTGTCTTTGATAGAGGGAGGGAGAAGGTGCATAATGCATATTACATGGAATAGTTCTTTGAGAGGAGTGGTGGAGAAATTAGAGGAGACGCCCTCATCCCAGGTGCGGGCCTTCTGTAGGGACACGTCCGGCGCGGCCGACACGAGGTCCGTGCCGACGGACGCCGATGCGAAGGACCGCCACGCCTGCGACGACGGAGCGACGCGGAGGGAGCTCTTCATCCTCACAATCATCGCCGACGCCATTATTTTTTCTTCTTCTCTGTTGGAGGAACCAAATGAACGAGTGTGTGCTGTTCTTCTGCTCGTCTTTCGCTTCTGGGGATGGTAATTGGGCCTATTGGGCCGATTTGTTTCGGCGGTATCTAGGGCTGAGCATTATTCGATTTTGGACCGTTAACCGAACCAATTTTGATTCAATTCGGTTTCGATTTTTAAAATACTATTTTTTTATTCGGTTTCGATTTCAATTTCGGTCCAAAATCGAAACCAAATAAGAGTTATGCATGTTGGTTCAAAACTCTTCAGACCCCATGTGATGAAGGAGAGGTGGCAACTATCTCTAGACTCCACGTAATGTAAGCCTAAGAGAGAAAATGTCTCTTTTAGTTGGAAAAGACATGAGACATGTACATTGTAAGGAGAGGGAAGTGTGTGTATGTGTGTTAAAATTGATTGTTATCCCCAATTAATGCAAGCAGAGAGAGAGAGAGAGAGAGAGAGAGAGAGAGAGAGAGGGAGGTGCATTTAGTTAGAGAAGACATGTACATTGTAAGCAGAGCTGGCAACCATTTATTGCATTTTCTGACACACACACCTCACTTCCTCTCTCTAGTCTCTCTATTGTTTTTTTCTTCCCTCCTCTGTCTCACTCTCTCTAAAAACTATCTACAACAAACCCAAAGCTCCATGTCACCACCGACACAAACCCTAAACCATTTCCTCCAGTCGACCGCGACTTCCCCTGTGGCTAGTGTCGTGGATCCTCGAGCTCCGTCGTGCCACCCTCATCTCTGCCTAGCTTCCTTGAACCACGTCCCCTCGTCGCAACCGCCTTCCACGTTCGTTGCCACCACCGGACGTGCATCGAGCCTCCTCCAACCGTACTTGCCATGTAACTGATGGAGCTGTCGGCTGGAGATCCGACACCGCTGGATGCCTCGACGGCAACCTTTGGTAAGATTCTCAACCTTCCTCCTTTCATTCTTTTTTGAATTTTTTATGTGATATGTTTTCTCTCTCCCTCTTCCTTTCTCAAAATCGAGGTCATGGACCTCCTCGTCTTCACCGAGTACGTGGAGGACCTCGGCGCCTTCCCTATCAACAATGCCTTCCCCGATGAATTTCCTAAAAAAGTTGAGATTTTTTTTTGTGGTTTTGCAATATTTGGTTATGGAGGGATTTTGTGTAAAAAAATTATATTATTTAAGTTAAAGCGAATAAACCGAATAACCGAACAAGAGTATTTCGGTTCGGTTTATATCGGTTTTGGGAATTTTAGGCTCGGCTTCGGTTTTTATAAATATGAAATCGGTTTTATCGGTTCTTCAAAATTCGGTCGGTTGAAACCAAAATAACCGAATACTCACCCCCTACCCATATCCAATAATTAGAGCTCCTCTGTTGTTTCAGTCGACGTCTTAGCATTTGTCATTTTTATTGATATCGATATTTCAGCTGTCGTTTTTGTCGGCACTTAGCATTTGTTGTCTACTTATAAAAACGATTATTTGGTTCTTAAACTTCAACTACAAAATAATCAAAAAAAATTAAAAAAAAATAAAAAATACTTGTTAGAGTAGTATTCGTCATTTGAAATAGGGATATTTTAGCAAATGTCCCAATTCAAAATATATAAACTAACATATATTTCCACTATTTTTAAAAACTAGCAAATACCCTCATTCCTCTATAAATCAGACATAATTTTGGTTGAATAGTAGGAGTATATCTTAAAATCTTATTTGTTCCATACAAAGAAATGAAAACATTTGCTAGTTTTTCTAAAAAGTGAGGCATATGCTAGTTCCTATATTTTGAATAGGAACATTTGCTAAAATATGCCTTTGAAATAAAACGTTTATCATCCCAAACGAAAACCAAATAGTCATTGGACTCCCTCAGCTTCCAAGTAGTACTACATGTCATTACTTATCCAACCCACTTAATTACACCTTATTCAATATGAATATGTGGCTCTATTTTGGCGTAATCAAGAGTCCATAAGTTCCACCATTGATATATGAAATAATTATCCATCTAACTAACATATTAATTTTTCTGCAGTATTAATATTATAAAGACAAGTTTGTATTGTAGTTAGATTCATTACATTTGTTCAAACATCCTTTTCTCGAATGCTCATTGGGATAACGTTTCAAAAAACACTCATTGGAATAATGTTTCAGAAACATTCATTGAGATTTTCAATATTGGCTCATAGGTCGTGGTCGAACCTAATTGACTAAACTCTGGTTCAATACAAATAAATAATGTACTACCAAAGATAGTTGTTGGAATGCTACTCCAACGACTGCAACATGTCTTGGCCAAATGTCACGACCTGCACCCGCTTTTTGGAATATGAGTATGTAGCAAAGTCCAACCTACGCCGCAGTATCGACGGTAGAACGTTGTCTAGCCCGCAATAACCAAATGCTCATAAAATAATATCTTTATTGTTCATTCACAACAACTAAATCAAATTTATAATATTCACAAGTTCTACATTTGTAGAAAATACAATATCTTACAAAAATTGAAAGCGACTATCAACACATCTAACTAGTCTTCTAGGTTGACCTCAGCATATACCAATGTCACCCCCAATGATCCAAAACATAGAGTAGCAGCGACTATTCTGAAAATTGATTTTCAGTCAGGAATGGAACGAGTACATTTCTTGTTGGAGTGGGTGGGGTTCCCAACCTATGGGGCGAATATCCCGGAGAGCGACGAGCGCCATCCGTGTGTCGGAGAAGCTCGGTGAGTGCATGGATCCTATTTTGGAACATATATGGTAAGAAAATATATGATTGGATTTTCATATTTACTTTGATCATATATTTATGATTGGACCCTTCATATAGTAGCTTTCCATATAATTGGGCTTCCAATTATGGCAAGCCAATTATGATTGGATTTCCACTAAATATATGATTGATGCATATTGGAAGTTTTCATATATATTGGCCTTCCATGTATGGATTACCAAGGGCTTATAAAAGGGTGATGCATGCTAGTTGAAAAATCATCTCAAAACAAGAGTGCTTTACAATTTTTGAGAGAGAGAGATAGAGGATTAAGGACTATTTTGAAGGAGAGATTGCTTCGAATAATTTTTTTGGCATCTCTTGTTCTTCGGTGTCCGCAATCAAAAATTTTCTTCTGTCAAGTGAGTTGTGGTGATCCGTGTTGGATCGGGAGGAGCTTTGTAGATGGTGTATTCTCTTTATTCCATTAGTAGAGGTTCTTCAGGGTTGGACTCCGATCGTCCCGTGATTTTTTTCGCAAGGGTTTTCCACGTCAAAAATCTTCGTGTCTGCGATTGTGTTTGGCGTTTTTGGTTTGTGTGCTTTTGCTCGGTTCTCTCGCAGAACTTTCTGGTTTAGGGGAACGGTTTTCGCGCTTCGTTCCCAACAGAGTAGTATCAGAGCTTTGGGTTCAAAGAAGTGTCAGGACTTGACAGTCAAACCAGGAAGCAGAGATGGACGCGAAGCCGGTACGCATGGTGAACCTGAACGGTACCAACTACCATTATTGTCGGAGCAAGATGAAGGATTTGATGTTCGTCAATAAGCTGCATCTTCCAGTATTTGCATCCGAGAAGCCCAGTGACAAATTCGATGAGGACTGGAACTTCGAGCATATACAGATGTGTGGGTACATGCGACAGTTCGTTGACGAGAATGTGTACAACCACGTTGCCAATATTAAGCATGTGAAGACGTTGTGGGAGAAGCTGGAATCTTTGTACGCGAAAAAGACCAGGGTAAACAAACTGTTCCTGATCCGAATGATGATGGGTCTGCGGTACAAAGATGGTGCTTCCATTACTGATCACTTGAGTGAGTTCCAGGACGTGGTGGACCAGCTATCCTCGATGGGAGTCAAGTTCGACGACGAGGTTTAAGGACTTTGGTTGCTATGTACATTGCCAAACTCGTGGGAGACTGTACGAGTATCTATGATCGCTTCTGCTCCGGAAGGCGTGGTCAGTCTGGAGTTTGCCAAGAGCGGGGTACTGAATGAAGAGATACAGAGACGTTCTCAGGGCACTTCATCCACATCCCATCACTCAGAGGCACTAGTTTCAGAGAGTCGCGGAAGGGGCAAAAGCAGGGGTCCAGGTGGTGGCAGAGAGAAGAGTAGAGGGAAGTCCAAGGGTCGATACGAGGACTCGGAGTGTTACCATTGTGGCAAGAAGGGCCACATCAAGCGGAACTGTTTCGCTTGAAAGAGAGAGAAGAAGGGCGACAAGGGGAAGCAAGATGAGAACACTACATCGACGGCCTCGATACATGGAAACGATGTGATCGTCGTAGGTGATGAGGTTATCAAAAACCTCACCTGCGATGACAATTCTTGGCTGGTGGACTCAGGGGCTTCAACGCATGTATCTCATAACAGGGCACTATTTGCCACTTACACGACAGGTGACTGTGGAGTGTTGAAGATGGGCAATGGAGATGTGTCGAAGGCGGTTGCCATTGGAGATGTGCATTTGAGGATGAAGACGGGTGCAGTTTTTGTTCTCAAAGATGTTCGTCATGTCTCCGATATCCGTTTCAACCTGGTGTCGGTTGGAAGGTTGGATGACGAGGGATTCTTCAATCTCTTCGGGAATAGTCAGTGAAAGATTTTCAGAGGTTCGATGGTAATTGCCAGAGGAAGCAAGAAGTCCGGTCTCCACTATATGGAGGGGAACGCACATGGGGCACAGAAGGTGAACGTAGTCAGTGATGCGTCTACCGAGTTATGGCACAGGCGGCTCGGCCATATCAGCGAAAAGGGGATGAGCTACTTGTTGAACAAGAAGGTGATTTTAGGGCTCAAGTCTACAAAGTTGGAGAAATGCACGCATTGCTTAGCTGGAAAGCAAAATAGGGTATCTTTCCAAAGTCACCCAAGTTCAATGAAGCCGACGTTGCTCGAGTTGATTCACTCGAATGTCTACGGTCCTATGAAGGTAAAATCTATTGGTGGTGCTTCTTACTTTATAACTTTTATTGATGACTGTTCCAGGAAGGTTTGGGTCTATGCCTTAAAGACCAAGGATCAGGTGCTGTCCACTTTCAAAGAGTTCCAGACCTCTGTTGAAAGACAGACGGGCAAGAAGCTATTGTAATGTTCGGTCCGACAAAGGTGGCGAATACATTAGTCCTTTTGATGCGTATTGTAAAGAGCAAGGGATACGACACCAGAAGACTCTGCCCAAGACACCTCAGCTCAATGGTGTAGCAGAGCGCATGAACATGACACTGATGGAGAGGGTACGATATTTGCTATCAGAACCAAATTTTCCAGGCAGTTATTAGGGCGAGGCTCTTCTCACAGCTGCTTATATTATTAATTTATCTCCTAGTGCTCTTTTGCAGGATGATGTGCCTGACAAAGTATGGTAAGACAAAGAGTCGTCATACAATCACCTACGAGTGTTTGGTTGTAAGGCTTTCGTGCATGTACCGAAGGACGAGATGTCCAAACTTGAGCCGAAGACGAGGCGATGTATCTTTGACGGCTACGGTCGAGATGAGTTTGGCTATAGACTCTACGACCCAATGGAAAGAAAGCTCTACAGAAGCAGGGATATGGTATTCATCGAGGATCAGACCATGATCAACACTCAGGATTCCGAGACGCCTTTTGAGGCTGAAGAATTGCCTGAGTTAGAGTCATTTCACTTTGAGCAGTTTCCAGAGGACATCGCAGAGGATCCAGTTATGGGAGAGCCAGTGCATGGAGTTGCTCCCAACCTTGATCATCATCCTGCTGATGGTGGTCAGGATGTCCCTCAGAAGGATGAGCATGCCGGAGAGGCAGTTCCTGAAGGGGATGAGACTGTTGGTATACAGCCAGCACCAGTGGCTCTACTGAGAAGGAGTGACAGAGAATGTCGACCATCTACGAGATACTCATCGGGTGAATATGTGCTACTGACTCACGGAGGAGAGCCCGAAAGCTTTGCAGAGGCTATGGAAGACGAACGCAACCAGGAGTGGATGTAGGCTATGCAGGAGGAGATGAGTTTCTTACACGTCAATTTCACTTATGAGCTGGTGCGGTTGCCAAAGGACAAGAAGGCTTTGAAGAATCGATGGGTGTTTAGAGTGAAACAGACGGATGATGCTACTCGCCCTTGATACAAAGTGAGACTGGTAGTTAAAGGCTACGGTCAACGAAAAGGCGTGGATTATGATGAGATCTTTTTGCCAGTCATCAAGCAGTCGTCTATTCGGGTGGTGCTAGCATTGGCAGCCAGTTTCGACTTGGAGGTCGAGCACATGGACGTGAAGACGACATTCCTCCATGGTGATCTTGAGGAGGAGTTATACATGGAGCAGCCAGAGGGATTCTGTGAGAAGGACAAGTCATATTTGGTCTGCCGGTTGAGAAAGAACTTGTATGGTCTGAAACAGGCTCCGAGGCAGTGGTACAGGAAGTTCGAGTCGTTTATGGGGGAGCATGGTTATGCACGGATGACATCGGACCATTGCGTATTTGTGAGGGACTTTGCCGAGGATGATTTTATCATTTTATTGCTCTATGTTGATGACATGCTATTAGTGGGTCGGAAGCCACTAGGATAGCGGAGTTGAAGCGCTAACTGGGCACGGCCTTCTCTATGAAGGATTTGGATGCAGCAAAGACTATTCTTGGAATAGAGATCAGCCGAGAAAGAGAGTCCAAGCTACTACACTTGTCCCAAAAGAAGTACATTTACCAGGTACTTCAGCGTTTCGGGATGGACGAATCGAAGAAAGTGAGTTGTCCCCTTGTGACTTACTTTAAGTTCACTGAGGAGCAGTGTCCATCTACCGAGGACGAAAAAAAAAGATATGGAGTGGGTTCCATATGCCTCAGTTGTGGAAAGCCTTATGTATGCTATAGTGTGTACGAGGCAGACATCGCTCATACAGTTGGCACAGTTAGCAGGTACCTTTCAAATCCTGGAAGGATACATTGGAGTGCGGTCAAGTGGATTCTACGATACCTTCAGGGCACTGCTGATTGGAGACTTTCTTTTGGTGGTGACGAGCCAAAGCTGGTTGGGTATACCGACGCTGATATGGATGGAGATGTTGACACGAGGTGATCGACTTCGGGCTATATGATAATATTTGCTGGAGGAGCGGTATCGTACAGTCACGGTTGCAGAAGTGTGTTGCCTTGTCGACGACAGAGACAAAGTACATTGCGACGACGGAGGCTTGCAAGGAGTTGATGTAGATGAAGAAGTTACTGCAGGAAGTGGGACTAAAGCAAGAGCAGTATTCTTTGCTTTGCGATAGCCAGGGTGCCAAGAACCAGACATTTCATAGTCGGTCCAAGCACATTGAGACTCGGTATCATTGGATATGGGATGTGGTTGAGAAGAAGGACGCGATGCTTGAGAAGGTCCATACTGATGACAATGGAGCAGACATGCTCACGAAGGTTCTTCCAAGGGAAAAGTTTGAGTACTGCAGGCGGATTGTCGGGATGACGAGTTTCTCCACCTAGTTGTGAAGGGGGAGAAATATTGGAGTGGGTGGGGTTCTCTGATGGAACTGGGGATTCCCAGGACCCTTCCTTTGGTGTGCGTATTGATCGATAGAAAGTTAAACAGATCTATTACGTGTTCTAACCCTTCATAGACGAAAACTAGGGTTCACGAATTATACCTGCGGCAGAAAGTAGACAAGTAATTCTTGGCAATCTCGAGCGGACGACCCCAAGATCTTATGCACGTATTCCTTTCTCGAGTTGGACGTCATGTGGGCGACGATCTCCCAACCTTTTGTTCTCCTTGGCACCCCTCTCTTTCTCTCCTTACGTGAATCACGAATTTAGAGAAAATTTCAGATTTCTGATCAATAATCTGGCGGCTAAAGAATAGAGGATATATATAGGCTACGGCAGGGACCATGAGGAAAAATTAGGGTTAGACCTCCTAACGGATCTGGATATCCCGTGTTCAGCCCGAACACACAATCCAGGCCCATTAACAATAGCTCGGTCCACTAATGAGCTATTGTTGTACTACCTGCCTAATCCCAAATTATGTTTGTGGGCTCCTTTTATTATATGCTCGTTTGGCTCCCCATGTTAAGATATCGTATGTCCGTCGATCAAATTAAGTTACTGACAACTATATTGATTCGACATCTTTTATCATTAAGTAGTACCGCTCAACTTTATTTATCATGTCGGATATAATCCACCTGCAGGGTTTACATGACAATCCTTATGAGCTCCTTAAGAGGACATCATCAACCCGATGTATCGGAACATGGATTCTATTTATAATCAACAGCCCATCATACATATAATGTTATTACCCAATTCATAGAGGTTGTTGATCCATAATGAATCTCACTCTTTTATGAGTCAAAGTAATGCACACTGCATATACATGTCCGTTATTATATTCGGATTAAGAGCACAAGCATCCATAATAACAGAGGTGTTTGTTCTCTTATGTAGTCAATACAAAGAGAACAACCTCAAGTGGTCCTGTTCAATACACACAAAGTGTACTAGTGTAAACCTATAGTCAAGATAGACTAATACGAGATTACACTACAATATTTCCAATAGATTGTCCAAGTCCATCTAGGTTGTGAACTATTTATATACTCCATAGAAAACTGATAATATGATCTTCTGTGTGACACCACACACCATATTATCTATAATATAGAATATCAGACATTTGCATTAACACTTGCAACAAATACAATATGCAAACATTTGCCCATATGATTCTCATTCAAAATTTAAGAAAATAAGGTTACTACAAAAGTGATACTTTTAGTATATAACCCTAACAATCTCCCACTTATACTCAAAATATTGCTTTTCAATATACTGTTACAAATCTCCCACTTATACTTAAAGCCATGCTGCTACACATCTGACTCCCATTCCCTCAACATGACTATCAAAAGCCTTAGCTGGTAAGCTCTTTGTAAAGGGATCAGCTAGGTTGTCGGCTGATGCTATTTTGATCACAGCAACTTTTCTTTTCTTTACGAAATCTCGTATCAGGTGGTACTTGCGGTCAATATGTTTTCCAGTCTTATGGGCTCATGGTTCCTTCGAGTTTGTAACTGTACCACTATTATCACAATAAAGTGTAATAGACTTAGACAAACTAGGTACCACATCCAAGTCCAACAGAAAGTTTCTGAGCCAAACCGCTTCTTTGGCTGCCTCAGAGGCTGCCACATACTAAGCTTCCATGGTGGAATCAGCAATACATTTTTGCTTGATACTCCTTCACACAATGGCTCAACCTCCCAAAGTAAACACATAACCTGAGGTAGATTTTCTGGAATCCCTATCTGACTGAAAATCTGAGTCTGTATACCCCAAGGGAACTAAACTATCTGCCTGGTAAACTAGCATATACTCTTTAGTCCTTTTCAAGTACTTCAAAATATGCTTTACGGCAGTCCAGTGCTCTTGTCCTGGATTAGACTGATATCTGCTGACCATGCCAACGGCAAAGCAGATGTCTGGCCTCGTACATAACATTGCATACATTAAGCTTCCTACTGCTGAAGCATAAGGAACTTCCTTCATGTTCTCTATCTCTTTAGGTGTCCTCGGACACTGCTCCTTTGATAGAGAAATTCCATGTCTAAAAGGTAAGAAACCTTTCTTAGAATTTTGCATACTAAAACGAGTTAGTACAGTATCGATATAGGAAGCCTGGGATAAGCCCAACATCCTTTTCTTGCGATCTCGTAGAACTTTGATCCCAAGGATGTGACCTACTTCTCCCAAGTCCTTCATATCAAACTGTTTGGATAACCATACCCTTACATCAGATAACACCTTCATATTGTTTCCAATAAGCAAGATGTCATCCACATAAAGTACTAGGAATACCACCACGTTTTTGTCACATTTTCTGTATACACATGATTCATCCTGACATTAATCAAATCCATAGGATTTTATCACCTAATCAAAACATATGTTCCAAGATCTGGAAGCTTGCTTAAGTCCATAAATGGACTTCTTGAGCTTACAAACAAGATGCTCCTGACCCTTTTCAATGAACCCGTCTGGTTGCTTCGTATAGATGTCTTCCTTAAGACTTCCATTAAGGAAAACTGTCTTGACATCCATTTGCCAAATCTCATAATCGAGATGAGCTACAATAGATAAAAGAATCCGGATAGACTTAAGCATGGCTACAGGAGAAAAGGTTTCCTCATAATCGATATCCTCTCTTTGAGTAAAACCTTTTGCTACAAGCCGAGCTTTAAAGGTTTTAACTTTACCGTCTGATCATCTTTTTCTCTTATAGACCCACTTGCATCCAATGGCTTTTACACCAATGGGTGGTTCTACAAGCGCCCAGACCTGATTAGAATCCATAGATTATATTTCAGATATCATTGCTTTTTGCCAAGACTCTGCATCTTTATCTTGGAGTGCATCATTATAGGTACAGGGATCATAATCTTGTTCCTCAGGGACAAAGTCTGATGACTCTCCCAAGAACATATATCTATCAGGTTGTATCACAACCCTCCCACTACGACGAGGCACTATCGGTTGTGGTGTAACATTTGTGACACGTTGTGCAGTTATTTGTGGTTCATCCTCTTGTACTGTTGGTACTAAAGTACTTGGTGTCTCACGTCTCAGTTCTTCTAGAACAACTCTACTTATGGGCTTATGGTTCATCACATAGTCTTCCTCTAAGAATCGAGCATTGGTGCTAACAATGACCTTCTGATCCTTAGGACAATAAAATAAACCTCCTTTCGTTCCTCTTGGATAGCCTACAAACAAGCGTACTTCTATACGAGATTCCAACTTATCTGCTTTCCCATTCAGCACATGTGCTGGACTACCCCAAATGCGAACATGTTTCAGACTAGGCTTACGCCCAATCCACAACTCTGTGGGAGTAAGAGGTACTGACTTAGAAGGAACCAAGTTCAAAATATAAGCTGTAGTCTCTAAGGCATATCCCCAAAACGAATCTGGCAAATCCGAATAACTCATCATTGATCTAATCATCTCCATAAGAGTTCTATTCCTTCTTTCGGCTACACCATTCTGTTGGGGCATTCCAGGTGCAGTCAATTGCGATGCAATCCCAGCCTCTGATAAATAATCCCTAAACGCTCCAAAGAGGTACTCGCCAACACAATCTAATCGTAATTACTTGATACATTTTCTATGACGTTTCTCCGTTTCAGCCTTGTACTCTTTGAATTTCTCAAAGCACTCAGACTTACGGCGCATCAAATAAATGTATCCATACCTTGAATAATCATCAATAAATGTGACAAAATATTCAAATCCACCTCTAGCTTGGATAGTCATGGGTCCACACAAATCAGAATGAACCAATTCCAACACATCTTTGGCCCTATACCCCTTTGCCGTAAAAGGCCTTTTGGTCATTTTACCTTCCAAGCAGGATTCACAGACTGGTAGTGCCTCCACTTCCAATGAACTCAAAGGTCCATCTTCAACCAGTCTTTGAATCCTTCTTAGATTAATATGCCCCAATCGCAAGTGCCAAAGATATGTTTGGTTCATACAAGAAGGTTCTTTTCTCTTATTTAAGTTAGATGACATATTATTCATTTCCATAAGTTACATTGTGGGAGAAATAGGATTAATGACATACAAATTATCAACCAATGTACCAGAACAGATAAAATGTTTATTTTTTCTAATAACAATATTGTCATTAAGATAAACTGAATATCCATCCTTAACTAACATAGAAACAGAAACTAAATTCCTTCTAAGTGAAGGTGCATAAAGACAGTCTCAATGTCAAAGACTTATTTCTACCAAAAGATAAAGTAACATCTCCTAATGCAACGATCGATACTTTTGTAGCATCACCCATGAACAAGCATATCTCTCCATCACTGAGCCGTCTGGTTTCCTGGAACCCCTGCAATGTATTACAGACATGATTAGTGGCTCCTGTATCTACACACCAGGTGCCGGTAGATAACACCGCTAAACATGTTTCAACTACTAGTAAATGAGATATACCTTCTTTGTTCCCTTGTTTGAGAAGTGGACAATCAGTCTTCCAATGTCCTGACCCTTTACACTTGAAACATTTGCCTTTCGGCTTTTTCACCGCGCCTTGAGGTCCTATACCCTTCTTTGTTGAGTTTGTCTGTTTCTGAATGTTATTCTTCTTCTTACAGCCTTTTGGCTTAGAAGTAGAAGCCTTTTCAGAAACAAAAACATGACTACTCTGCCTAAAGAGAGATTCAGCATCCTGTAGCTCTTTTGCAAGTTCTGCCAAACTATACAACCTTTTGTTCATGTTGTAATTAAGGCAAAAATTATCAAAACTTTTAGGCAGAGTCCCGAGAATGATATCGACCTGGGATTCTCCATCGATTTCAGTTCCAAGGATCTCCATCTCATTCAGATGACCCATCATCTTGATAATATGATCCCTTACTTGTGTACCTCAGCCATTTTTGTATTCATCAAATATTTTATAGCAAACTGCCTAGCTGCTCTACTCTGATGTCCGAAGAGTTCCTTGAGGTTATACATCAAGTCATAAGCTGTGGCCATGGCCTGATGCTGATGTTGCAGTACATTTGACATAGATGCCAGAATGTAACACCGTGCCATCTCATCTGCCTTTTTCCACTTCTTATAAGCCTCTTTGACCTCTTCATCAGAGTTAGCATCAGGCTTAGGTGGGCATTCCTCAACAAGTACATATTTGTACTCCTCAGCAGTCAGAACAATGTCCAAATTACGTTACCAGTCAATATAATTAGGTCCAGTAAGTTTGTTTTCTTTAAGAATCACCATAAGTAGACTGAAAGAACCCATTTTTGAAATCCTGAGAATCATATAAATAAAATTATGTTGGGCAAAAAAAAACTTTTTGAATTAACTAAATATTGATTCCCTCAAAACAATAATAAGAAATTTACCAACACCTTGAACACCATGAATTTAGCATGCCACGATAGTGTGGACGCATACAAATTCAACTTTATTCAAGTAGATTTTTCTTATTAATTTTACTATCATGTCAATATAACTTTATGACAAATAAAATTAATATGCTGGTCTTGCTCCGGTCATACAAATAATAGCAGTGACTCCGATGGGGAGGATACCATTATTTGTATCTAAGTGTATACCATTACTTAATACTAAGTCCATTACCTTGTAATGAGTTCCTTCAGATGGAGAAGTGAACACATACTAGGTAACTTTCTACAATTATCCCTAAGGAAGTTTGTACTGGTGATCCATAATTATACTCATCCGATATGGAGGAAAGCACTAAAGCCAATATGCAAGTATAATTACATCACCTACAAACCAGTAATGGAGATCATATGATTTATACTAAATAAAAATCCTCTCCCACTTAGTTATTTAACAATGAGGGTTTTTATACTAGTTGATATTATGTCCATGTTGTCCATTATTAATATAGGCTTGGTTTTTCAAAAAAAAACAACCACACAATAATAAACATGCATAATCAGAAAAAGCAAAATGACAAAAATAAGAGAAAATATCCAACTATTATGGTCATCTTTGCTGCTCCGTCCTCAACTATCCGAATCTAAAATCTGGCGCTGCGCAGATCTATTCGGGGTTCGACCTGCTCGGTCAGGTCGCGGGGTTCGGGGCAGCGCCCCAATTTTTTTTGTAAATATTTTGGCTGTCGATTCCTTCATCAAAAATCATCTGTCTGCCTCTAGACTGCTTAAAACCAGCATCTCGTCCGACGTCAGAAACAGCCACCACCGCCATCACGATTGATCAAAAATAATTAAAATTACATCAATACTATGCCTCCCGAAGGAGTTCACACATAATCTAGATTAAAAAAATTAAAATAATAAGCACGATCAACCCTCATGATTTTAATTACATCCATAGCAACAACAACATCCATGACATGTCCGTGGTTTAAACAACACAATCAAAAAACATGCATTGGACCATAATAGTTGGATCTAAGATGCCTGCAAAACCGAGTTAGAACAGATCTACATCTACCGACTATTACATAGCGCAGGTTTTATTGGACAACATGGACGTATCAATCAATACGTAGATCCAAAGTGGCTCTGATACCAATTGATGGAACTGGGGATTCCCAGGACCCTTCCTTTGGTGTGCGTATTGATCGATAGAAAGTTAAACAGATCTAATACGTGTTCTAACCCTTCATAGACGGAAACTAGGGTTCACGAATTATACCTAAAGCGGAAAGGAGACAAGTAATTCCTGGCAATTTTGAGCGGACGACCCTAAGATGTTCTGCACGTATTCCTTTCTCGAGTTGGACGTCGTGTGGACGACGATCTCCCAACCTTTTGTTCTCCTTGGCAGCCCTCTCTTTCTCTCCTTATGTGAATAACGAATTTAGAGAAAATTTCAGATTTCTGATCAGTAATCTGGCGGCCAGAGAATAGAGGATATATATAGGCTACGACAGGGACCATGAGAAAAAATTAGGGTTAGGCCTCCTAACGGATCTGGATATCACGTGTTCAGTCCGAACACACAATCCAGGCCCATTAACAATAGCTCGGTCCACTAATGAGCTATTGTTGTACTACCTCCATAATCCCAAATTATGTTTATGGGCTCCTTTTATTATATGCTCATTTGGCTCCCCATGTTAAGATATCGTATGTTCGTCGATCAAATTAAGTTACTGACAACTATATTGATTCGACATCTTTTATCCTTAAGTAGTACCGCTCAACTTTATTTGTCATGTCAGATATAATCCACCTGCAGAGTTTACATGACAATCCTTATGAGCTCCTTAAGAGGACATCATCAACCCGATGTATCGGGACATAGATTCTATTTATAATCAACAGCCCATCATACATATAATATTATTACCCAATTCATAGAGGTTGTTGATCCATAATGAATCTCACTCTTTTATGAGTCAAAGTAATACACACTGCATATACATGTCCGTTATTATATTCGAATTAAGAGCACAAGCATCCATAATAACAGAGGTGTTTGTTCTCTTATGTAGTCAGTACAAAGAGAACAACCTCAAGTGGTCCTGTTCAATACACACAAAGTGTACTAGTGTAAACCTATAGTCAAGATAGACTAATACCAGATTACACTACAGCCTTTCCAATAGATTGTCCAAGTCCATCTAGGTTGTGAACTATTTATATACTCCATAGAAAACTGATAATATGATCTTCTGTGTGACACCACACACCATATTATCTACAATATAGAATATCAGACATTTGCATTAACACTTGCAACAAATACAATATGCAAACATTTGCCCATATGATTCTCATTCAAAATTTAAGGAAATAAGGTTACTACAAAAGTGATGCTTTTAGTATATAACCCTAACATTCCCAACCTATGTGGCGAATATCCCGGAGAGCGACGAGCGCCATCCGTGTGTCGGAGAAGCTCGGGGAGTGCATGGATACTATTTTGGAACATATATGGTAAGAAAATATATGATTGGATTTCCATATTTACTTTGATCATATATTTATGATTGGACCCTTCATATGGTAGCTTTTCATATAATTGGGCTTCCAATTATGGAAAGCCAATTATGATTGGATTTCTATTAAATATATGATTGATGCATATTAGAAGTTTTCATATATATATTGGCCTTCCATGTATGGATTACCAAGGGCTTATAAAAGGGTGATGCATGCTAGTTGAAAAATTATCTCAAAACAAGAGTGCTTTACAATCTTTGAGAGAGAGAGAGGATTAAGGACTATTTTGAAGGAGAGATTGCTTCGAATAATTTTTTGACAACTCTTGTTCTTCGGAGTCCGCAATAAAAAAATTTCTTCTTTCAAGTGAGTTGTGGTGATCCATGTTGGATCGGGAGGAGCTTGTAGAGGGTGTATTCTCTTTATTCCGTTAGTGGAGGTTCTTCAGGGTTGGACTCCGATCGTTCCGTGGTTTTTCCCGCAAGGGTTTTCCACGTCAAAAATCTTTGTGTCTACGATTGTGTTTGGCATTTTTGGTTTGTGTACTTTTGCTGATTCTCTTGCAGAACTTTCTGGTTTGGGGGAACGGTTTTCGCGCTTCGTTCCCAACATTTCTAACACCAGTTTCAATAATTGACAAAGTGTATAAAACAGTAAATAGTAATAAACTACATGATGAACAGATAAGCATAGAATTATGTAACTGAACATAGAGTAAAAGCAAATGAGCATGATAGTAATGACAAGTGAGAACAGTACTAAAGCTTATAAGACATGCAACCAGCAATATGTAAAGTGGAACCATAAATTGTACCTATCTAGTGTGTTGAAGTACCACTTTCGACATATAAATGACTAGGGGTAAGATCTGGCCAACCGCACGTGTTATGTGCGGCTACTATTCTTCACGTAAGACCAATGTGATATTTCTGGATATATTTACATGTCTACTAATATATTTTTCCGTCCAACTAGTACTATGGATCCAAACATGTCATGAACATGAAAATCATACATTAGTCACGAACATAGTAATCACGAAATATAACATGTAAGGAATCCATAAAATACTATAATGTGTAACCATCGTGTCGAGAATCAACATAAAATTAATGTAAAGCAATACTAAATACATGAATCATAGAAGTTATCAAATATGAAAACTATCAGAAAATGTACTCGCCTGGGGTCCTTAGCTGGCAAAACCGATAATACCATTGCATCCAGAATAGTCTGATTAGCTAGGATCGATGTGAAGGAGTCCAAAGTTGACAAAAGAAATAAGAATACAATTAGTTACGATCAAGTATATTCTAGGAGGAAATTGATTTTACTTTTTAGAAATATTTATAATTACTTTTAGAAAATCTTATAAAACATATTTAGTAATACTTGTAAGAAAATACTCATTAGTTACCAGTAAAAATAATATTTGGTTTTAAAAGTATTTATAAACCCCTTTTTAGAAAATGTATATACATATTTTGAAAACTCCAAAATATTTAGACAAATATTTATAAACTTTGTAGATTTTATTTATTGTGTACATAAACTTAACAGAATATTAGACATATAAAGCCCTAATACTATTATCCTCATATGAAATCTAATTGCCAGCCCCAATAAGATTTTAAAAGCCAAAATAACTCTCAAATTAACAAACTAATGATAAAAACACTATAATAATAATACTCATAATAATACACAAGTACAAGTATATTTAATCTATATATTTATTAAAAATAACCATATTGTCCTTTATAATAATCATATTACTAATAATAGTAATATTATCAAATATTATACATATACAAATGCTAACAAATAGATATGTATACCATTACATATAATTAATGTACTGATATTATTATAATAAAATAATAAACCTCATAAATTAGTCTTCCTATACTGTTAATGTATTATTTGTTGGAAGAGAGTCAGAGACTCCTTCAATTACAAGAGTCCAAAAAGAGGAAGGAAATTGACTTAGAAAATAATCCTTACTTTAGAAAAAATATATATACCTATTTTAGGAAAATATTTATAATGATTTAGATAGGTATTAAACTTCTTTACGAAAATATTTATTCTATAAAACTTATATATAAAAGTTTATTGAGTAGAACCCATTTAAAACATATAAGGGTTATTTATATATTTTTAAAAATCCCATATACGTGAAGGCCCACGACTACTATAAATATAAGTTAGGAGAATAATCTCATAATCACATATGTATAGATATTTTTAGAGATTATAATTTAGAAATAAAATCTTATTTAGTCAAAAGGATATTAGAAAGTATTTATAATTTATTAAAATTTGTAAACTATCTAGAAAATTATTATATATAAAACTTTATCATAAATATGAGACATAAAGCCCAAAACAATTATTACCTAATCTATCTATAGCCCTTTATATATAACATATTATTTGTAAATAAAACCCAAGCCCATTATATATATATATATATATATATATATATATATATATATATATATATATATATATATATATATATATATATATATATATATATAACCCATATATAAAGCCCAATTTAGAAAATAGATTTATATAAAACTTATTTAAAGAAAACTTATTATTATAAATAATTAGGCCCATACTTATACATCAGCCATAATTACTAAAATATTGTACAACCCAAAAATGATTTTATTAGGATAGCCATGCAGAACTACTATACTAATATCAAAACCCAAGTAAAACCCAAACCATTTAACTCTAAAAAATTCATTAATAACTTAAAACCCAACAATGGGCCCAACCCATTAATACCAACAGCAGCGCTGCTGTTTTCTTCTTAACTAATTATGGGAGAAAGAGCAGAAAACACTTAAGAGAGAGAGAGAACGAGACATGGAGAGGGAAAATAAGAGAAGGAGAGTGATAGTTTGCTCACCTGAAGGGACGACGAAGAAGATGGGCTACCACGGAGCTGTTCGAGGTGGCCGGCGAGCAAGGTGAGCGCGGGGCTTCACCAGCGGTTGCTCGTGGCGGCGCAGCTGCTACGGGAGGGTGCGGCCCGTTGGGCGGGAAGATCCAGACCAGCGGCAATTCTGCTTTCACTCTCGGTGTAGGGAACCCCAATTTTGGCGGGAGGGTTGCGAGAGGAGCGCGACACCGGGGTTCGACACGTCGAAGGGGACGACAAATTCGGATTGGGGACAACGACTCGTGGGGGTCGGCTGCGATGAACGTGGATCTGGTGGGGGCTCCGCCTGCTCTATGGTGGAGGCACGACGCTGGAGTGCGGGCACACGGCTCGGGAGACGTGGGTTGGTCATTGACTCCGTATGTGTTGGGGATCTGGTCGGTCTGACGAGACTGGGAAGGGTGACCAAGGAGATGCTGGTCGCAGACGCTGCTAGGGGTGGGGCTCATCTGGTGATGTAGGTGATGATGGCAGTGGAGATGATGTTTATGGGGGTGGCAGTGGTGGTTAATGGTTGTAATGTTGGTGTTCGATGGACAGGGGATGAGGTGCTGGTGGTGGTAGTGTTAGGTGATGTATGTAGGGGAGAAGGTACGGTTCTGGCAGAGTCCGATGGGTGGCTGGGAGGAAAGAGATGGTGGTGGTCGTGGTTTGGTATTGGTGGTCATGGCCATGGGGTCTTTTCAGTGGTGACTGCACGTCTGTGTCATAGAGAGAGAAATGGAGGGACTATATAGCAGGGACGGAGTGAGAGTTATATATATATATATATATATATATATATATATATATATATATATATATATATAACTCTCATTCCGTCCCTGCAATATAGTCCCTCCATATCTCTGCACGTCTATATATATATGACTCTCAGGGATGACTGCACGTCTGTGTCACAGAGAGAGATATGGAGGGGCTATATTGCAGGGACGGAGTGAGAGTAATATATATATATATATATATATATATATATATATATATATATATATATATATATTTATATATATATAAAATATATATATAAAAATATATATATATATAAAATATATATATATATATATATATATATAAAATATATATATATATATATATATATATATATATATATATATATATATATATATATATATGCCATTAAAATCTTTTGATTGCAAATTTTAATTACAAACAAAACAGTGTTCCAATGTAGGACTTAGATGTAGTCCTAGGAGAACACTTTTGTTTATCTTGGTCCCTGTGTCGATGGAGCGAGTGGTAATCCGTTGACTCCGTTGACGATCTGACGACGGTTCTCGGTTCTCTGAAGGTCTGAGTTGCTCTGGGTGCTGGAGCTTGCAGAGAGGAAGAAGACGTTGATTGTCTCTTCTGATCTCTGGGAGTAAACTCTGATGCTTTGGTTGACTGTGTGTCTCTGACAATCTCTGTGTATCTCTCTGTATATGAGAGGGAATGATCCTTCTATTTATAAGCAGCAGGTTGGCTGCTCATACACGCATATGTAGGATGCGCCTGTTTGTGGGGATGCCACGTGGTGATTGCTGATGGAGGCGTAAGGGCGGTGCGCTCGGATTAAGGAGTTGATTCTTGTTGCATTTGTGGGCTGCGGCTGAGCTGACACGTAGCAATGGAGAAGATCTTTCGGTTGCTGAGATCTTGGGTGATTAACACCCCTTCATCGGCTGAACTGAGTCAAATGACACATGACACGTATCTGCGGCTCAAAGATGGTGCAGAGTAATCTGACAGGATGTGCCTAGGATTGGGAGCATGAGTAGACTTTGGCTTGTAACCTTTAGGAGTCACGAACCAGTCTGGGCGCATGGCTTTTGAGGCGCATGCGGGACTTCAGTAGTGACTTGACCTCTGTCTTTAAGGATCAGAGAAAAGTCTGAGACGCATGGCTTTTGAGACGCATGCAGAGATTTAGACGCATGGCTGTAGAACGCATGCGAAATGGTTGGGCGGCCACGTGGCTTGTAACCGTCGGAGGAAAGTAATGATGATGCTGACGTTACCGACGGTTCGTTTTCTGAAAAAGCTGTCAACTGTTCAGTCCTCGGGGGATGTGCTGTCAACTCTGTCACTTGAGCATTAATTGCTTGATGGGTGACGAACCGAAATGGGCGCATGGGTCCATGTTGATTATGACGCATGGATCTGTGCTTTGTTGGGCACATCCATACGAGGCGCTTTGGAACGGGCACGTTTGTACGATGCGTGGTGTCTGGCCGGCACATCCGTTTGCATGACGTACCTTTATTGGTCCGACTGTTACGTTCTTCGAGTGCTTTAAATAGCCATTTTTGACTTGGCCGAATTCGAAGCGTCAGGTTCATCACCATAAATGCAAATTCATTGCATGGGATTCGGAGAGCCCGCCACTTGGCGTATGGGTTTTATTTGTCCGGCCTATAAATAGTGACAAGGAGAGAGTTTGCTTCTCGTTCTCTCACGTCCTCCCGAATTGAACATGTTTGCTCGAGCATATTCTGTTGACGAGATGTTCCCGAGGGTGAAAATGTGACGACTTGCCTTCGTTCATGCACTTGAAGGTGACTGTTACATTCGAAAGTCGGAGTCGAGGGCTTCTGAGGCAGACAGAAGGTGCCTGTTGCATCCGAAGATCGGGATGCTTGAGCCTTGTCTCCGTTATGCTGGAAGAGCCACAAATCGGAATTGTGGTGCCCCGATCATCTTCCTTGGGCTTTGGGAGAGCTCCTCATCCTGCTAGAGTGGGTGTTGCCCATTCTGGTTGTGTTGAAAGCCTCCTTTTGCTGCGGATTTGAGGTGCTCTCCTCTTCCTTTGGAGAGCTCTTCCTCCTGCTAGGGTGGGGTTGATCGCCCACCCTTGTTCTGCTCAATAAATGCTTCATTAGTCGAAGCGCCCGATCGGGTCGAAGTGGAGCGCATATGCTGAGACTTCATGATGCGCATGACTGAGACGCTGAAGGGATGCACATAACTGCACTGCTGAAGGGATGCACATAACTGAGCTACTGGAGGGATACACATAACTGAGCTGCTGGAGGGATACGCCTTACTGAGACGCTGAAGGGATGCGCCTAACTGAGACGCTGAAGAGATGCGCCTGGCTGACAGCGCATAGCAGTTGCTGCGCCTAACTGTAGATTTAGGGTCTTTTCTTTGTAGAAATTCTTCTTTGTAAAGCCTTTTTTAGACATGTAATAGACTTTTATATGAAATAAAAATTTTCTTTTAATGTCTATGCTTTTGCTGTTTGCTATGCCAAGTACTTCATCTGAGCTCCCAGGCGCATGTAATGTTAAGCGCGTAGGATTTCTGGTCCTGAAATTCCATGCTTCTACAAGACCCCCTTAAAGTTTTCAAAACTTTTTGTCAAGTTTTAGAATACTTTGAATAAGAAGCATGGTGGTGTCTTAACAGGGTGCATGACTGTTCGGACGCATGATTACTCTGCGCATCAGTGATAGGGCGCATGCTCCTCTCAGTTAATACAAATGATAACGCTTCGAAGTAACAAAAAAGATTAATGATGATCTTTTTGGATTATTTGCAGTTATCACTTCACAGAACCCGAGGTGGCGGCTGATGTCACCCTTCATCGGTTCACGCGGGCGACCAAGCCTATAAAGAAGTGTCTGATGGAGAGAGAGGGTTCTTCTCCACTTTGCTTTCTTCTTCTCTAGAGTTCTTCTTTCGAAAAACCCTAGCTTCTTCTTTCACGAGATGGCCCCCAAGACTCCTTGCAGTGGTGCTGGCCAAGGATGAGGCAAAGGAAAAGAGCCTGTGGAGGCTGCTGCGGATGATGCCCCCCGGACGCCCGTCGACGTTCGGCCGGCGGTGACTGCTGGGTTTCACCATTCTTTACCATATCTTTCTGTACTCGAATAGGCCATTTTTAGAACTCACATATGCCGACGCGCATGGACCTTGAGTCCTGATGATGTGCTGAAGCTTTTTCGCCGACGCGCATGGGTTTAAACCCTGATGATGCGCCGAAGCTTCACTGCTGACGCGCATAGGTTTAGACCCTGATGATGCGCCAAAGCTTCACTGCTGATACACATGGGTTTAAAACCTGATGATGCGCCAAAGCTTCTTTTCAGATGCGCTTGAGCCTTGGTTCGGGGTATGTGCTTCTGATGAAAACGTGGCTCAGATTCTTTTGCTATTTCTAACATATCTGTCGATGACCGTTCCGCTCTTGAATGAAGTGCTTCTGGACGCTGTCCTCTGTCAGATGGAAGTAGATAATGACGAGGAGGTGATAAACCCTGCCCAAGCTGCCATTATGCTGGATCAGTCTCCCGAGAGAATGACTCAAATCCGAGAACAACAGCATGGGTTCCTCCAACGGATGATGGAGCATGGCATTTTGAAATCTGCCATTTCTGATAATGTGACTTACTTGAAGCCTGAGTTCCTATTTGGGGATCGCCTTTCTTCTACTGAAGCAAAGGTGTTAAAGATCAAGGAAGATTGGTTCTTTACAGCAAGAGGGGTGCACATGACTGTTAAGCAACTTGAGCGTCAATGGCCTTTGACGGCTTTCTGTCGCCTTACTTCCAAGAGGAGGATGTCTTGGGAGCTAACCCCGTCTCAGGGGGGAGTGGTGGCAGGCACCATCAGGATCGACGCTAACTCCAATCAGAGGGATACTTTGGCCGCCGTGCGGGCTGGACCTTCTTTTACCTGGCGGACTCTGCGTCCTGGGAGCATTTACAGTGACGTCCCTACCAACACATTTGCTTTTGGCGCTTCGACTTTTGCAAATCGTATACTGTCATTGAAGCGGTCGTACCCGAAAGGTGAATTTCGGGTAGAGGGTTGGTGTCACTATGTTTCCAAGTGGGACAAGTTGACACTCTGGGTTCTGACGCAGTTTCGAACCGAACTCCGAGAGATTGGGCTGACTGTCGCAATCCGTGCTACCCAGGCAGGCGTCGACATCAATAGGCATATGTTTCTCACGCTCCTGGAGATGTTTAACACCCAGACCGAGACTTTCTTCACTCCGGTGGAGGAGCTGGGATTCGTACTTCATGAAATGTACGAGGTGTCAAGGCTCCCTTGGGGATCAGAACCTTACGAGAAATACTTTCCGACCAACGAGGAGTTCTAAGTCCTGGGGGACAAAGTAGAGGAGATGATGGTCATCTTCAAGGAAGTGGCGAGTCATCATTCTTACATGCAGAAGAGGGATAAGGGCGGGTCACAGCCTCATGTTACTGCTTGGAGAGATTATGTCTTTGAGCAAGACAAGGAGAATCCCTCTCGGTTTACAACTCCGCCAGCGCTTTCCAGTACCGCGGTGCTATCTGAAATGAGCAGGCTAAGTGAGAAGAGTCCCCGGAAAAATGAGGACCGGCAGTCGGACGAACGCTCCTATAGCTGTTTTTGGCACCTTACTCATCGGATGTCGTCCAAAGCAGTGTTGGCTACGTATCTGATGATTTGGCTCCGGGATTATGTCTTTTTAGGCGGGTCAGGCTCTGTGGAGAGGGTGACTCGGAACCTAATCCTGCCAGCTGTGAAGTTGGTTTTTGGCCGTCGCTTGGCTCTACTCCCCGCAATGGTATGTAACCTGCTGCGAGGTTTACGAGAATTTACGAGAAATATGGTTCATGAGCGAGGTAGGAACGATAACTTTTCCCGTGCCGAATTGATGTTTCATTATTTGATGGGGTGGTTAATTTTGCACCATCCCAACGTGATGAGCCCGGGCTCGGAAGAAGACCATAGGGCCGGAGACGCATTCCTCTGCCGTTTCCACTAGAGGAGCTGTAACACCCAGTTTTCCAAATGAGGGTATTTTTGAAATTTTGTATTTATAATTATTATTTATATTTGTATTTAAATCACATTATGATTTTTGGTGATTTTAATCAAATTAAAACTGTTTTAAGTCATGGCTTGTGATTTTGAGGTCTTGCTAGTGTAGCTTGAGAGACTGTCTGACCTAGAGCCTGACCATATCATTAGGATAATTTATTATTACTTTTGAGCATGAGGGTATTTTGGTCATTTGGCCTTTTTGAATTATTTTATGATTTATTGCTTAAGTGATTGTTGATTTTGACTTTTGACTAGCTGTGACTTAAGGAACTGTCCTAGATTTTGACTTTGACTTAGTGACCTAGTTAACATGGTATGGACCCTAGTTTAACTTAAGCCGACTCAAGTTAGGACACTTAGGATCAAGTTTGAAGTAGGAGGATTGGTGTATTGGTCCATAGACTTGAGACTTAGAAATAGGTTCCATGACTAGTGCAATTAGGCCCATAGCCATTAGACTAAGCCCTAACCCTAATTTTTCACTTTTTAACCATCCACTAGGGCTCCCCCTTCCCTATAAATAATCTCTTCCTTTTTCTTGCCTCTTTTATTAATTTTTTTCCAATCTTTGAAGAAAGAGGTAAGGAGCCATCTTCCCCATTCCATAGGTTCTCCATTTTAAATTCTTTTCCATTCTAGTTTCTTGAATTAGAGTCTAATACCCTCTTATTTTCTGATTGTGGAGTTTAATCCCTGCCTTGGGACAATTTGGGAGCTTTGGCTAGCAAGGAAGAATCCCCCATTTGAAGCTTTTCTAAGATTTTGCACCTATAGGTAAAATCCTTTAAACTGCATTAATATTTCATTTTCTTTGCATTTAGGGCTAGATCTAGGAGTCCCCTAGCTGTCTCCGAAATTTGGGTAGATTTCGTGTCCGTTTGGTGTCCGTATCGGACACGTATCGGTCTATGTATTCATGTGTTTGTTGAAATGCCTCTAAGGATTTTATTTTTGATTTTTGCTAAACTAATTACATGATTTTAAAGCTCTTAATATGTAGATTAATTATGTATATGACTGAGCACGATTCTATGGATTTTTTGTATCCAAAATGGACACGCACCTCGTGCACGACACTGCGCACAGGCCCCGTGCGGTGTCCTGCTGCTCGGGTGCTCTAGCGGACACGACACGGCACCCCGACACCTGAAAATTGGTGTGTGGGTGCGGGCAATGACTGACACTGTGCACACAAAATTTGAGATGATTTTGTTGAGTGGATTGGAAGAAATCTCGACCGCGCTGTCTCGACCACACGCACACACGCGCACGTACGAGCCACTGATACGCAGTTCGACACGACACCACGGTTCACGTAGACACGGGACAGGCACTTGGACACGTCCCCCTAGTCTAGGCGAACACGTGTGCACGGCCATGTGTCTTCACGTGGCCTGTGTCGTGAGTTGGACACACGTTGTAGCTCCCCTTCCCAGATTTTTTTAAATATTTATTTATTTATTTATTTATTTGATTTAAAATGGAGATTTTTAGGTTTTGTAAATAATTATTTAGTTAATTATTACGGTAGATGAGTTAAGTCTTTGTGGAGTGATGGAGCACCAGACGACTAGGAATCATGGAACGAATAGTGCAGTGGCGTGCCTTGACTAGTGTACTAGCCATGCCCGGGGAAACCTAACCATAGGAATTTTCTAACTAGGAAAACCAGGCCAAGTTGTGACATGACCATTATAAATAGTTAATTATTCATTATTAATATTATTTGATGTCTAGGTGACCCGGTCGCACAAAACTAGTGAAACTGGACCCAAACGGAGCCCAAGCCCATGTAGTCATACGGTATGTCTAGTGACATTCGTGTTGATGCATTTTGGTAAATTGTGTGTCGTATTCCATTTCAGTGATCTAATGAATATTCCTAAATATTCTCATTTAAATAGTATAAATATTGTTATTAGTTGGTATGCAATAATATCTGTATAAAATAGGCCTTGTACATTTTCTGGGATTATTAGAGGGTGCAAATGGTATATACATCATCTTTGATTTATTAAATTTTGTTATTATTATTATTATTATTATTATTATTATTATTATTATTATTACCATTATTATTTTATTATGGATAGTAAAAAAATAAATTATTTATTATTAATAGTTATTATTATTTATTCTCTAACAAAGCTATATATAAATATATAAACATATATATGTGTATGTATAGATAAATATATTAAATAATATATGTGTACATGTGTATTTGTATATAAATATATATACATATTATAAATACATGTGTATATGTACGTATATATATTTATAATATATATGTATATATGTACGTAGATATATATTTATAATATATATGTGTATGTATACATAAATTTACGATATACGTGTATACGTGTATATGTGTATATATATAAATATTTGTATACGAGTATATGTGTGTTTATATATATATATTCGTATATACGTATACGTGTATGTATACATATGAGTATTTGAAGTTAGATAGATAAATATACATATATATACATATATGTATATACATGGATAAAATATATATACTAACATTTGTATAAGACATAGAAATGGACCCAGCCCATCACAGGCCAGGCAAACCGCTCGGCCAACCTGTGAACCCAGCTCAGACCCTCACCAGCCAGGCCCACTTAGAAGAAATCGCAGCAAGAGAAAGCAGAGCCCAGCTCTCCCTCCCCACACAGACCCGACCGAGTGTATATAATGATCGACAGAGAGGTTTCGTGGAAACTCCTCAAACTCTAAACCCTAATCCTAAGAGCGCCACCTACCTCCCCACGCTTGGGTGACCCACCCAGCGGCCGTGCGCCGCCGCACAGGCCGGAGCAGGCCACCGTCGCCGGCCAGAAAAGCCGCGGATGGCACACACATACAGGGGATCGGCAGCAGCAGCAGCCCAAAGAGGCTACTTCGCGAAGAGTTTCTGAAGCGTACGTTCGATCGTTCATTGATCCACGAATTCGGGTATGAACACAACCCATACGAGATTATTCTCTTTCAAGTAGATTGTATTTATACGCTTTATATTGGTCGAGAAATCGACGCAAAGTCGAGAAGAAACTGTCCCGAAACAGGACTCGAAATCAGTCCAAACGACTCTCTTGGAAGGCAGATAGTCGCCAATCCAACAACAGTTTAGGAAAAGATTTTAAAGGGACTTTTAGACAACCTATACGGCTTCTAGACGTTGTTTACAGATTTTAATTTCGTCTATTATACATCAAGAAAAATCAATTTAAAAATCAGGAAAAAACTAGAAAACCTGTTTT
This sequence comes from Iris pallida, assembly GCA_029216955.1. Taxonomy (NCBI): domain Eukaryota; kingdom Viridiplantae; phylum Streptophyta; class Magnoliopsida; order Asparagales; family Iridaceae; genus Iris; species Iris pallida. The sequence goes on from JANAVB010022597.1 coordinate 7,519,350, forward strand.
TAAAATTAGAAAACCAATCGATACGACGTGCGTCCCGCCAAACCGGGCGACGTGGTCGCGAACCGTAAGCATCGAAAGCTTTATAACGGCTTCGTGGTCGTGTGGGCTTTGACGGAATTCAAATTGGTCGCGTGTGCGCGAATAATTCGACGCGTATCCGTCGAAATCGCCCCGTATTCGTACAATGCAAATTCAGTCATAACTTTGTGCACGCTCGTCAGATCGAGACGAAACTTGTGCCAACAGAACCGTATCGTTTTTCTGGTCCTACATGCCAAGTTTGGTCCGATTCTGAGACTGTTGATAAAATTACCGTTTTGCGGGCCCCGCGGTTCCACTCAACGGGCGATTTTGTGCACGGCCCGCCGGAATCCAACTTTGGACATACAGTTGGGTTCGTATCGAAAAATCGGATCCGTAGACATGTAGTTTGACGACTTTAGAGACCGTTGACTCTGACACGTTTTTCGGTGCAAAGCGGGTCCAACGGCGGACACTGTTTTTGCCCAAAATTATCGTTTTGCCCCTGTGTCCAGAATTGGACATAAGGACAGGCAATCCTAGCTAATTGGACTATTCTGAGATCATTGGTATTGTTTATTTCAGCTTCCGGGGACTGTTGTACGAGTTTTGACTATAGTGGCACATTGAGTAGGTCAGATTGTCGGTTTCACCAGCAAAGGACCACAGGCGAGTACAGTTTATTGTCTGTATTTCGATATTGATTTTCACTATATTTCATTGATTGGTCATTGATTATGTGATTATTTTTCTATTATAAATTGTTGAGTCGGGAATGAGAAGTACCAAGGATGTGTGATCCGACCGTAGACCTCGTTTACTTTCATGCAGTAGATCTCGTAGACAGTGTTTATTTTCATGTAGTAGATCTCGTAGACAGTGTTTATTTTCATGCAGTAGATCTCGTAGACATTGTTACTTTTATGCATTAGATCTCGTAGACATTGTTACTTTTATGCAGTAGATCTCGTAGACCTCGTTTACTTTTATGCAGTAGATCTCGTAGACCTCGTTTACTTTTCTGCAAGTAGATCTCGTAGACATTGTTTACTTTTCATGCAAGTAGATCTCGTAGACCGTGCGGTGTAGTGTCCCAGACTGATCACATATCAAAGGTACTTCTAACGGTGGAAAGTATATTGGTCTATTTATTACTATTGATTTTTCTTACGGCTTTACTGTTATTTTCAAAACTCATGATTGATGCCTAACCTTTGTTTTATAGTCATTTTCTTTATTGAAATTGCATTCGGTGGATTGTGCTCGTTCCATTCCTGACTGGAAACCAACATTTTCAGGTTAGCCGTGGATTCACTTAGCTTGGAGAGTGACGGGGATACTTGCAGACAAAAGCCTAGAGACTAGCTAGTTAGTTGAGTTGTAGCCATTCTTTTAGTTGTACAAGTTTATGTTCTTCTACAAATGTAAAACTTGTAATCATTGTAAATTAAATTAGTTATGTGAATGAGCATTGGATTATTTGTGATTTGATCTTCATGGCCTTGACAGCGTTCTACCGCCGACACTGCGGCGTAGGCTGGCTTGGACATGTCTCGTATCCGTAAAAAAAAATGGGTACGGGTCGTGACACACGTGCACGCATGCACGAGGATTGGGATTTCTGTTTTCTGTCATTTTTAATTTTGGGATTTTGGACACCTCGTGTCCTAATTCTTGGACTCGTTGGTGTCCCATTAGACACGTGTGACATGTCCCCATGCCTGTACACCCTATTCTTCTATTTTTGATTCGAATTTGGCCTTTGGGTATGTCTCGAACACTAATACACTGATGTATCTGTTGCTGTTTCTTTTTAATATTTTGAATGATGTTTAATTCATTTTAAAATGCTAAATTCCTATTGTTAACTGATGATTAATATGCTGATTGCTAGTTAATCCTATTTGCTAAGGTTAGAGTTCATTTTATGGCAAGTTGCTTGGTTTTTGGTATTCGTTTTTCTTCCAATTTCCTGAAATCCTAAACTAATGACTGAGATATTAAGGGGCTCAGCAGGGCAATGTATCAGAATTAGTGTAGGATCAATGTATCAGAATCTGGGGCAATAGACCTATATCCAAGAGTTTTATATAGAGGGTGATGTTGGCCTTAACTAGTATGAGGTTCAGTCAAATGATACTTGGAGTATCAGAGGGTACAAGATACTTGGAGTTGGGAGTTCGAGATTAGACCCTGCAGCAGTAATTAAGAGAGAAAGGTAAGTGTGACTGATACTAAGTATTAGCTGATATCACAGGGGGTTGAACAGTATAGGGGTTCATTCTTTTGGATTAACCAAGAGTGGACAGTCAGGTTGTAGTGAGTGAAGGAAGGCTGAATTAGGGGAAATCAGTTGCAACTGAGTTGAGCTTTGTTTTTCTAAGTTTGATTAGGTTTAGTTCAGGTTTAGGGTTTGATGTTTGTGAGTTTAGTTTGGATTTTGGCTGAGGATAACAAGGATTGGAGGTTCGAAATAAGTTTTGGGACTGAATGTTGTAAACTGGATTTATATTGAGATGGTTTTAGGATTTGAACCTGAGAATTGGATTATATTGTAAACTGGCTTATCTACCTGAGAACCTGAGAAGGATATGTGCTAAGATGTTGGTTCAAGGAGGGGAGGTTCATGAGTGAAGGGAATTAGATTGACTGTATCCTGAGATTAACATTATTTCAGTTTTGGATTGAGTTTAGATACACTAAGTTCATTCCACATTTCACTGATTCAACCCTGTGAACACTTGACACATGATCACTGTTTTCGTATACTGTTCGTAATCCTGAGGATCAGCTATACATTAGCTAGTGCAAACCTTTTTACTTGCAATGCCCTACCTTGAGTCCAGTTGGTACCTGGCAAGATAGATTCAGTTGTTCACATCTAGTTCTGCCTATGCATATACATGATTTGTGTTCAGTCCCTTGTTTTAAGTTAAGTTACCTATATGCAATTATACACATATATGTTAGGACTGTTATGTGAACACTACCATTTCCTGCACACCCTTTACTGTCAACACACACACAAAATCTGATTACCTGGGATGAGTTTTGATGAGTTCCAAGTTGGGTTTCAGGTGTGGTTTAGGTAGAGTTCAGTTTTGATTTTTGAAATTGATTTCCTGGGATTGGTTTCCTGTGTCACCTGATTTTACTTTAGCTTCCAGTCCTCTTTTTGACTGAGAACAGCCCCATATCCCACACACACCTTGCACCACCAAAACCCTCACGTGTACCATTAAATACTCACATATCCACACACTGCCACTTTGTTCCTGAGATGATTTCTCATTCCTACTCTACACACACACATAATGTTGGAACACACACACACAGCCCCTTTTCCCTCCTCTATATGTATAGATGTATGTATACATGAATATATGTATGTAATATAATGTATATGAAGCATGTTTTAATGTTGCCATTGGGGATGTGGGCTTTGATAGGTTAGTTGACAGTTGGGGATATGGGTTATGTGAAATTAGATAGTGTAATTCACTATATATATGTAAATGTATATTACCTATATGAGATGAATATATATGCATGAATGTATCCTAAATATGTATGTAGGCATGGATACATAGAGTAGAGGGGTACATCTAGGATTGTGATGTCAAGGTCTAGTTGGATAATATGCTATATGCAACATTGGCCTAGCTAAGGGGTTTGGGCATAAGGATATATGTGATGCATGTAGTAATATAAAATAATGAATAAATATATGCATACTATAGGTTATGAGATATCTCATGAGTCGTGAGGATTATAAGTAATATTGATAGGTAAGGTTATTAGATAAGGTTAGAGTTTTACATTATACCATGTATGTGGGTTATGATATGAGTTAGACTTGAGGAGTTTAGCCTATTACATATTGACCATAGTCTAGTTACTAATACCCTAGAATTGACCAAGGTTTGACCCAATGGTTCAGGATTGACTAGATGTTGACTTGGGTTGACCCAGAGTTGACCAAGTTTGACCTAGACAGTTGACTAGGTTTGACTTAGAGTTGACTTTGACCTAGATTGGCATAGAAATCATGTAGATTGCATCATAAACTTCATTTACCTTATTTTTAACACATTATAACCTGTATTACTCTGTTTAGGACATTGTGACTCTGGTACAGGCATCTGATATTACACTACTCTTTTCAAGGTATCAGGCGAGTACATTCTCTGATAGTTCTCTCATTTACTTGTCAATTACTGTACTTCAGTTCTAGTTAGTTGTATGTGATTCTCTATTTCAAACACGTATTGTTATTACTGAATCCATGTATATGACACACATACTTACTCGTTTTGCCTCTATTATTCGAATCACTATACGAATCACTATTCGAACCACCTATTCGTACCTTCATGTGCTGGTTGAACTTGTATTCGATTGATGTGTCGAATTTTGGATTCATTTGTATTAGATGGGCGGGAAAATACTTGATTAGACATGTGAACATTCTCACTATTCGAACCACCCCCTGTGAATTATATTCGAACGATAGCCATCTCTCACCTGATCAGTGCGTGATGTGCCGAATTTACCCATAGCCGTTTACATGTCTATCTAAGTATTTTAAAACACACTTAGAGAATTTATTCGAATCATTGTTAGATCATCATGTGAATCATTATTCGAATTACCTTATTCGCATCACCTTATTCGAATCACCTTATTAGAATAATGATTAGAATCACATTCGACTCATACTGAACTGGGATCACATTCGACTCTTCTTGTATTAGACTCACATTGGGATTACACTCGACTTATATTGTACTGTCTGGACTTATCATGTTATTCTAGTTCAACTAGATTTTATTTTACAGTCTTTATTGCCATGATTCTTCTCTTGTTTAGTTACTTACTTTTCTTGTACTTTATCTGTCTCTCTATGCCATCACCTGAATATAAACTTCCATGTTCATTAATACAACTGTCTATAACTGCTTTATAGTTCTCTGTCATTTACTTGGGTTTTCTAGATGAGATTGTGCTCGTTCCTGTCCTGACTGGACCTGTTGAAATTTTACAGATGATTGCCCTGAGGATACTTGTCCTACTCATTATGGACCAGGAGACGGCTTAGCTACCTTTGGCCCCGACACTCAGGAGTGATCGGAAGATTAGCTAGTGACTTGGTTTAGATTTCATGTTTTAGAACTTGATTGTAATTAAGTTGAGACATGTTGTTTTGAGTTTGTTGGAGATTATATTATTTTAGTAGTTAGTTTTATTGATTATATTCAGTCTTAGTTATAATCTTCTGTGTTATCATATCGTGCTTAGACTGTGATTGAGATTCCATTATATCTATACTTGTCCTCCGTTCGGAGTTGAGATTTGACAAGTACATTATATAATTGCGTGAGTTGTTGGTTAGATAGTAACTTAGAACAATGTTCTACCGCCGACACTGCGACGTAGGCTGGGCGTTGTTACATACTCGTACCCTCACAGTGGGTGCGGGTCGTGACAGGAGCTGGTTACATACTGGTGTTCCTGTTTGCAGAAAAGTTTTATCCCACCTTCAGGGGTGGAAGATCACCAAAGTTGGCCCCGTCTTTTTGGGTTTTGAGACCAACAAAGACTTAATGAATTCGGGTGAAGATGCCACCATTCTGCCTCCATGGGGATTCTGCTGGTTGCAAAGCATCCGACCGTCCCATCTGGTGTATTGGAATAGAAACCAGCGTTACCTGGAGCTATATTTATCGAGCCGTTTTGTACGACAATTCGGCTATGCTCAGTTGATGTTGGAGAACCCCAGTATTAACCTGGGATATACTGGAAGTTTGCTGGACGGTGCATGAGCTTGGCATTACTACAATGCTGGATGCACCGGAGCTCGCTTTACGCTGTCTATTCAGAATCCGCGGCCGCCGATTCTTTTCTCGACCGCCAAATTTTACTGTGCCATGAACACCGTGCCCCCTGAATATGATCAGAAGATCAGTTTCATTGCCGGCACTCAGTTAGAGGCGGCTGGGAACCTGTTGGCGAAGGCTCGGTCGTACCGCCCGCCAGAGGCGGGTTATCGAGGTATCCCTGCCGTATCCACGGGAGGTCAGGCAGAGCCCCCGGCCATCAGCCGAAGAGACGTGCTGATACAGAGGCTGGCTCTTCTGTGCCGAAGAGACAAAAGAAGGCATTACCACTGGCAATGTTAATAGATTCTGCTTCAGTGGAGGTAAGGATCCCCACATAGTCTGGTTAGTTCCACCATTTTTGTGACATATGCTTTCTTTTTGTAGGTGCCGCTGAAAAGGAGACCCCGAACTCCAAAATCGGGTGTTAGCAGACCAAAGGAGGTGGTCGGCTCATCCGAAGAGCGTATTCCTCCGATTGTGATATCTCCTGTGAAGGAGAATCCGGACGATGTCGTTGCTGCAGAGATTTTAGTATCTCCAGATTATGTTGAAAGGGAAGCTGAGGTTGAAGCAGTTCCCGGGAGGGTGCAAGCCGCCGTGGGGGCCTTTGGCATTGAGGACCCAACAGATACGGGGCTTCCAGATGAGGAAGTGGAGTGGAGTTCGTCGTCTTCAGATGACGTTCCTCCAGAGATGAGTGAGCCTGTTGCGGGAGCAACATACATGATTGAAACAGAGAAGAGGGCTGATTCCTCTCCTTGTCATGATGAGGGAAGGTCAGCTACAGCGTTGTCGAGCCCTACCTCAGACTCAGCAGCGGAAGCTGAGGTAGCTGCTGACCGGGAGGTAGCGACAACTTCTATCCCCGCGGAGGGATTCGATGATGAAAATGAGATTCGTCCGCCGAACCTAACTCCAGGGGAGCCGAGTCAGGAAACAAGTGCTGATCTCGCTGCTTTGCCAGAGGGGGAGGGTCCCGTACGGCCTGCTGATAGTGTATTGGAGACGGAAGAGGTAGCCCCTGACGTCGGTGGTCCCTCCGAGCTTGGGAAGGGTAAGGGTTTGCTGGAACCCCCTGTTGCTCCTTCTACTTGGGGTATGATATCGACGCCCCTCTCGGCTCCTTCTGCTCTTTTGGCTCCTCGGGCCAGTGGCGAAGTTCAAGCCCCCGAAGAGGGAGAGTCCGTTGATGCCGAGGTTTCAGTCTTGCAGATTGAAGCTGGCAGGTCTTCTTCTGGTCCATCGTCTAGAGCAGCTCCTCCAACTCCTGCTATGACACCGCAAGTGCTGGCGGATGCGGATGAGTACGTAAAGTTTATCATTGAGGCGGTGTACAAGATGCTGCAGAGGGGCGTATCGACAGTGATGAATGCCAATATGAGTTTCGCGATGGCAAAAACCATGGCGCTCCCTCAGATTGGTCTGATACGTTCCCACCAGGGCTATGACCATATGGCCGAGATTTTGGAGGCATCGGTGGCCGAGCTCGACCAGCTGCTTTTCGAGTTTCAGTGTATCCAGCAAAATTATCTCTCCGTCCTGATGGAAGCAGAAAAAGAGAAGTTGATCGCTGAAACTGAGTCATCTTATCAGGCCATCGTGGCTGTCTGGGAACGCGAGGTGGCCGAAGCTGAGGCTGCAGTGGAGAGGCTATCTCAATCTACACAGGAGAAGGTGGAGTTGCGAGCTGCGTTGGATGCTAGTATAGCAGAGGTTAATGCCAAGATTTGCCTCCTTGAAGACCAGCGGGCCCAACTCTTGTTAGATGCTGAGCGAGTCCAGGCCGAACATGTAGCATCTAAGGAGGAGGAAGCAGCTTTCACCCGCCAGGCTCTTTCCCTGGCCCAGCAACGGCAACAGTTGGACGAGAAGTATGAGGATGACACTTCCCCTGAGGCCGTAGAAATGATGCGTCAAGAGGCCGAACGCCGAGTTCTGACGACTGTAGAGACTCGGGCGGAAGACTTGAAGCGTCGGATCGAAGAGCTTTCAGCCAATCCCGGTGATGCTTAGGGATTGTAGCCTCTCCCTTTTTTTGTTATTTTGTGTAATTTGCAACTCCCGCTGGGGATGTAATCCTTTATTTTTAAATAAAGAATAAAGAGTTTTGTGGTGTGTTCATTCTTACTTTCATGAACTTGATGGTTTGTGTGGACCTATTATCTTTTGCACACCTTGGTTTTTTGGTACAGATAATAAGTTAGAGAGAACCAACATATTTGCTCAGAGGTAATATGGACGTGGTAAATATGGGGTTCAAATGTCATAATCTTCCTACTCAGAGGTGTTATGGACGTGGTAGGAGTGACTCTGGGGAGATACGCGGAACTACTCAGAGGTAATATGGACATGGAAGTTCTGCGATCAATGTACCACAACGCAGGGGTTGTCTGTACGAAATGTTTACTCCGAGGTGATATGGACGTGGTAAACATGATAAGCAGCATAATCCTACATGGTGTCAGATTATGTTTTGCAGGGCGTAGAAGAGCGACTCAGAGGTAATGTGGACGTGGTTGTTCTTCTACTGAGGATAGAACGCCACGGAACAGCTGGGTTCCGGAAGCGTAAGATTTTGCGGAAGGGAGGTGTACGTGAGCCCTGATGATTGGGTCCACAGACTCCCTTATTGTGTGGAGATAGAAGTACATGTCTGAAGGATGTCAAGAGTAGTACTACTTTAGGAACTTGCTGTTGATGGGCATCATGAACAAGTTCCCATTGGGTTTGGCGAGGCGGTAAGAACCGTTTGAGTATACCGTCTCTATGATGAAAGGTCCCTCCCACTTGGGCTCGAACTTTCCTGGTGTCTTGTAAGTCAATACCATCGGCCTCCTGACTGCCAGAACTAGGTCGCCTACTTGGAGAGTCCTCTGTTTGACCTTCTTGTTGAAAGCCTGTGATATACGGGCTTGATAGAGTTCGATGCGCTGTTGAGCTAGGAGACATTTTCGTCAAGTGCCTCCAATTCTCGCAGACGGCGACGTTGATTGTCTTCTTCTGTGAGTTGATTTGTGATCGCTACACAGAATGAGGGTATCTGGATCTCGAGAGGCAGTACCGCTTCACTCCCGTAGACCAAGAAGAATGGTGTGTTGTCCGTCGGGGTCCGTACCGTTGTGCAGTAGGCCCAAAGGCATTCGCCGAGCTTTTTTTTCCAGTCGTGTTTGTTGGATAATACGACCTTTTTGAGTAGCTTGACGATAGTCTTGTTAAACGCCTCGGCCAATCCGTTAGCTGCCGGATTGTAGGCGGTCGATGCCACGTTCTGATGCGATTCTTGTTACAGAATCTGCTGAAAATATGGCTGGTAAATTGTGGACCGTTATCGTGGATAATCCTTCGAGGTACCCCGAAACGGTAGATGACATGGTGCTTGATGAAGCTGATCACCCTAGAGCTCTTCACTTCTGTCAGCAGAACTGCTTCTGCCTATTTGGAGAAGTAGTCGGTGATGGCTAGGATGAAGCGGTGTCCCCTCGATGAAGGAGGGGTGATAGGTCCTACAATGTCCATGCCCCAAGCTTCGAAGGGCCAAGAGGCGATCGTAGGATGTAGTGGTTCCGACGGTGTATGGATGAAGTCGGTATGAAGCTGACAAGCATGGTATTCTTAGCATAGTCGATAGCATTGGCTGCCATGGTTGGCCAGTAGTAATCCATGCGTCGCAGTCGATCCTGCAACTTAGGCCCAGGTTGATGAGCCCCGCAAGTTCCATCATGAGCTTCTCGAAGGACTTCGACTGCTTCTTCATTGGACAGGCATCGAAGGAAAATTCCATCGTAGGAGCGTCGGTACAACATTTTAGTAGCTGTATCGTAATAGAATCGAAGGGAATGCCTCCTGACTGAGACGACTTCTTTTGGGTCTTCTGGGAGAATTCCGTAGACAGCAAAGTCGATGAACGGGAACCTCCAGTCTCGGACATTAATACCAGCACTTGTTGACATGGCATGGGCCATTTGTGAGCATAGGTTATTTTTAGGACAGACCAAGTATCGACCAACTACCGTGACGTAGTGCTGAGTCCCGAGGGGTGCTGCCAACGAGGCTGCGAGGCCAACCAGAGCGTCATCCTCTAGGTTTTTTAACCGGGGTACGTGTTCTATGAAGAACTTGGTGAATGTTGAAATAATGTTCAATGCCACTTCATGGTAAGGAACCAAATCTTCATGGCGAACTTCGTATTGCCCTCTGATCTGGTTAACGATGAGTTTTGAGTCACCGTAGGCTTCCAGATGATCCACCTCCAGCTGTTGTGCCAGCTGGAGTCCCATGATGAGAGCGTTGTACTCGACAACATTGTTGGAGCACGGCTTCGAAAGAAAGTAAGCACGCTGGATGACCAGCTGATCGGGGAAGAATAAGACTACCCCCACTCATGCGATGATTTGGCCTTTGGGACCTGTTCTTGAAGCGCCATCGAAAAACATCTGCCAGACGGAGCTTTCTTCGGTGACGTTTGATTCTTGGACCTCATCCGGGATGTCTTCATAGAGTCTGGAGGACTCTGGAATGGGGTGTGCAGCTAAAAAGTCGGCCAGAGCTTGATCCTTGACGGCTTTTTGTGGAACGAACACCATGTTGTATGGAGTCAATAGGATCGCCCATGTGGCTAGTCAGGAGTTCAATGATCCTGGCTTCGTCATGAGAACCCTGAGTGGATTGACTCGGGAGATGACATGAATTGTCTGTCCCGAGACATAATGGCGAGTCTTCTGGATGGCAAACACCAAAGCCAAATACTCTTTTTTGACGAGGTTGTACCGGTGTTTGGCCCCCAACAGTATCCTACTGAGGTAATAGATAGCTTGCTCGTAGCCCGTATCATTGTTCTGAGCCAACAAAGCGCCGAGGGAATGATCCATGGTACGAACGTAGAAGAGAAAGGGTTTGCCCGCGATGGGTGCCACCAGGACTGGCGGGCTCGTCAGGTAGGCTTTGATATCATCGAAAGCTTTCTGGCATTCTTCTGTCCAGACGTAGGAGACTCCCTTCTTCATGAGCTGAGGGAAGGGTTGGCATTTTTTGGAAAGGTTTTCTATAAACCTTCGGATGTATGCCAGACGCCCCTGCAGGCCTCGAAGTTCTCGAAGGTTCTTCGGAGGGTCTATGTCAAGGATTGCTTTGGTTTTCTCGGGATCGACATGAATGCCTTTCACCGTGATAATGAAGCCCAAGAACTTTTCGCTGGAAACCCCAAGGAAGGATTTAGCGGGGTTCATATTGAGTTGATGCGCTCGCATGAGATCGAAGACTGTCTTTAGGTCTTGTAGGTGATCCCCCTTGAGACGGCTTTTGACTGTGATGTCATCGACGTAGCACTCAACTGTCTTACAAAGTTGTTGACGGAAGATGGTACTCATAGCTCGTTGGTATGTAGCACTAGCGTTCTTCAAACTAAAGGGCATCACCGTGTAGCAAAAAAAACTCTTCGGAGTCCTGAATGATGTGTGTTTTGCGTCATCGGGGAACATCTTGATCTAATTGTAGCACGAATACCCATCGATGAAAGACATGCGTTCGAAGCCACATGTATTGTCGATCATCACGTCAGTGATTGGAAGCGGAATTTTGTCCTTCGGGCAAGCGGTATTGAGATCCCTGAAGTCGATGCAGACCCGTATCTTTTTATTCTTCTTGGTGACAGGGACGACGTTGGCCACCCAATCCGGATGTTGCTCTTCACGGATGAACCCGCTGCTCAGGAGTTTGTCCACCTCCTGATCAATAGCGTTCATGATGTCAGGGCAAAAACGTCGTTGTTGTTGCTTTACAGGCTTAGCATCAAGCAAGATGTTAAGTCTGTACATTACAATTTGGGGATCAAGTCCTGGCATATCTTCGTAGCTCCAGGCAAAGACGTCGATATATTGCTTGGCCAATTGGACCAAAGACTTCCGGTCTTCTCCCTCCAGACTCTTGCTGATGAAGATGGGTTTGGAAGGAGATCCATCCCCAAGGTCAATTTATTCGACCTCGTCTTCGGTAGGGGGTTCGCGCAGTTCAAAGCGAGACTCCCACAGCGCTCCTAGGCGTTGAGCCCAAGGTTCTTCCTCGAAGAATTTTGGTGTTTGGTCTTCACCTTCATCTTCTTGAGATTGGACAGATGCCATGTTGACTGATAGCACCGTCTTGAAGACTGAGTCGATACTCGTATCGGAATCCTAGGTTGATGCTTCGGACGAATGAGAATGTTCTACTTCTTCTGCCTCCGAACTCTCTGGTGTTGTCGGTGGCGTGACATAGCCCACCCCCCGTCGAGTTCGATGATAATAGTCCAGCGGCTTTCCTTTAGGTGTTGGAAGCCGGAGAGGAAGACGTCGACCCTTGCCGTAATTCAGGTCTTTGTTGCTTTTCAGGTCGTAACCCATCTTTTGAATGAGGTACTTTGCCTTGTCCATGTACCGATAGACTTGTATTCTACCGGTATCTGATTCTGGCTCGAGTGGCGGAAGGTCTTGATGACGCTCGACTTTGTCGAAGATGATGGTTTCTTCGTCTCGATTTCGCGGTGGGACTATGAAACAGACCCCTTGGGACGGGACTACTCGATTTACATGATTGACGGTCGTTATTTGTGTTTACAACGACAAGTAGAGCATTATCTAATATATATATGGCATTCTAATGTAGAATACTAGAATAATTAAAAGATACTCTATTATTGATGAAACACGATATTTTATCCTGCGGGATTACATTGTCCAGAGAAGGTGCATCTATATCAGCAGATATGTATTCCTCTAGCTCTTCATCTGTGAGTACTGGGGTTGGTTCGGGAGAGTCCACTGTAGCTTTGACCTTGGAGTCCGAGAGGGCTATGTGTGCCTTCTCCGGCAGCTTGGATGAGACGGATGATTGCGGAGGCTTGCCTTTAAGATGTACCTTCAGAGGTGCCTCAACTGCGCCTTCAGTGATTGGTGCCTTCCCTTGTAGTTTTGCCACAAGGGGAGCCGATGTTTGAGGCGGCTTTCCCTTGAGCCGTATCTTGAAGGGAGCTTCAGTATGTGTTCTACCTAGAGAAGTTGGTACTTTTCCAGGCAGCTTGATGGTCATGGGAGGCAGCATCTGAGGCGGTTTCCTTTGAGTCGAATTTTCAAAGGAGCGTCGGGAATCATCTCTGGCTCCATGTCCGGCTCCGCTGCCGTTTCTGCTTCATCGTCAACATCATTGGCTTCCCCTTCGTCGGATGACTTGTACAAGGTAGAATCAGTGAAGTAGGCTTCGACCCCCTTGAAAGGGTCAATGTCCGCGAACTCTGTCCGGATGAAGTCGTTGGTGGACACGTACTTCATACATTGGTGGAGTGTAGATGGCACCACCATGTACTCATGCAGCCACGAACGACCCAATAGGAGGTTGTAGTTGACGTTAGCGTCCACGACATAGCAAGTCACCTCGGTACGGAGGTTACCGATATGACACTTCAGTCGTATTTTTTCCAGCGGATCGCTTTTGCTAGCATTGAAGCCGCTGATTGTAGTGTTGGAAGGCGCCAGACGGTACATTGGGATCTCCAGTGTTGAGAGTAGAGTCTTCGGGATGATGTTGAGGGAAGACCCTGGATCGATCTGTATCCGCTTCACCTTGACGGAACCGACATACCCTGTATAATACAGTGGCCTGTTGTGTCGGTTGTGCTTGAGCAGCATGTCTTGTTGGGTGAAAGTTATGTTGGGGATAACTTCGTCTGTACAATGGCAGTACATGCATGTGGTCGGGGTATCCTCAGGCTGCTTGACCTGAATGATGAAGGATTCAGCATCCTTCAGGGCTTCACAGAGAGCTTCACGAGTGTCCTTGGAAAGACGAAGAAGCTCAAACAGGGATAGACGGGCAGGAGTACTGACAAGTTGTGCAAGTATGTCGAAGTGGTGGGGCTTGGCTAGCCCCAAAGCATTCTCCTTTTGTAGCTTCCCTTCCCGAAAATTTTTGAAATATTTTTTTTAATTTTTATTTGATTTAAATGATGATTTTTAGAATTCTATAAATAATTATTTAGTTAATTATTACGGTAGATGATTTTTAATCATGATTAAATTTGGAGTACAATGCGACTAAGAATCATGGCACGGATAGTGCAGTGGCGTGCCTTGTCTAGTGTTTAGCCATGGTAGGGGAATACAAAGCTATAGGAGTGTCCTAACTAGGAAAATCAGGCCAAGTTGCGACTTAAACCGTACCGAAGATTTTATTTATTATTTAATTATATTATTGAGTTTTCGGGAACCCGGTTGTACTGAACCTGTCCAGATTGGACCCAAGTCAAATCCAAGCCCATGTAGTCATGTAGTGGGACTAAATACGGCCTTGTAGACATGTTTGGTAAATGCAAATATTTTGTATATATTTTTAGGAATTGGCGATTTATATTTATTAAATTATTTATTATATAAATGATATGTATATATATGTGTATAGATTATATATGTGAGTATGTATATATATAAATATATATTGTATACGTGTGTATGTATGTGTGAATATATACATATATAAATATATATTGTATACGTGTGTATGTATGTGTATATATAAATATATATTATATATGTGTTTATGTGTATATATATATATATATATATATATATATATATATATATATATATATATATATATATATATATATATTATATATATATATATTTTTTTTCTATATATTATATAAAAAAAAATATATATTATATATATATATATATATATATATGTGCATGAGTATTTATATATATATATATATATATATATATATATATATATATATATATATATATATATATATATATATATATATATATATATATATAAATACTCATGCACACACACACATATATATATATATATATATATATATATATATATATATATATATATATATATATATATATATGTATAGGAATAATAAAAGGAAAACAAAAGGAGTAAAAACCCAGCCCAGCTAGTGGGTTCTGGCCTGAGCCCCTAACCAAAGCCCGACCCCACAACAAACAAAGAATAACAGTTTTCCTCATCCCATAGGCCGTGACCCCTTGCGAGGAGAATTCACAGCAGACCCCAAACCTGCGAATACACCCGACCCTTTGCGTATATAGATACGCGAGAGAGGAAGAGAGAAGTTCGAAAAACGCAAACCCTAAACTCTTCCCCAGACCGCTGCCCCCGACCCTGTGGTCCTGCGCGTCACCGAAGCTGTACCGGCCGGCCACCACCACCGCGCCACGGCCGCGCGGAGGCAGCTGCACGCACGAGGACGGGGGACTGCTCTGTTCCGATTCAAAACCAGGTATCAACTTCCCGATCTGATTATTTCGTGTATTCACCATCAAATTTGATTCCGTAAGTTGGTATAGAAACCCTATATGACACTTTAGAAGTCCCCACAAATGAAATTCGATGGGGATACGCCATCGCTCCAGAGGATCGATGCAAAGGTCGGGAAAAACCATAGAATTCCTGTCATGTTTTGACAACTTTTCCTCCATGTTGGAAGGCAGATTGCCACCAATCCAAGACAAATTTTCGAGATCCATTAAATAGTATTTTTAGACAACCTAATAGGTATTAAAACCCAATTATTAGTTTTAATTTTAGTGGTTTATACAGGAAGTTAAATCAGTTTAAAAATCAGGAAAAACCTGTCTTCGAAATTGTAAAAAATTAATAAAATCCTTCGATACGACGTGCGTCCCGCCATTCCGGGCGACGTGGTCATGAACTGAAGGCATCGAAAGGTGCGTAACAGCTTTGTGGTCGTGTGGGGTTTGACGGAATTCAAATTGGTCGCGTGTGCGCGACGAATTTGATGCATATCCGTCGAAATTTACCGTATCGGCTTTTTTGTAAATTCCCCAATTACTTTGTGCACGCTCGTCAGATCGAGACGAAACTTGTGCCAACAGGACCATATCATTTTTCTGGTCCTGTATGCCATGATTGGTCCAATTCTGAGACAGTGGAATCGGAACGCTGTTTTGCGGGCCCCACGGTCCGACTCAACGGGCGATTTTGTGCACGGCCTGTCGAAATCCAACTCTGGACATACGGTTGGGTTCGTATCGAAAAACCGGACCTGTAGACATATAGTTTGACAACTTTAGAGACCGTTGACTCTGGCACACTTTTCGGTGCAAAGCAGATCCAACGACGGACACCGTTTTGACCCAAAATTACCGTTTGCCCCTGTGTCCAGAATTGGACTTAAGGACATGCAATCCTAACTAAGTTGACTATCCTGAGAACATTGGTAATATTTATTTCAGCATCTAGAGACTTCTGCATGTGTTGACTGATTGTGGCTCATTGAGTGGTATAGTATTATCGGTTTCTCAAGCTAAGGACCTCAGACAAGTGCACTTTCTGATTGCTTTCGATTCATAGTAGTCTTTTCATTTCATGTTTATACATATATCTTGATGCTTGTTGACACGCTCGTCACACTGAGTAGTCGAGAGGGGAAATATCTTAGTATACATGTGGACTACCCAGAACTATCCCAATATGTCTAATCTTGAATGATAGCAGCTGCACACGACACGTGCAGGGTGCCGTATTTACCCCTAGCCGTTCACATATTGAAAATGATATTTCACACCACCTAGGTAGACGTCTTTTATTTTTCCTTTTCATCTCCACCGTGCCATGTCATCGGTACTTTCCAGTTTTTATATCTCATATGTTATTTTTATGTCTTGTTAATTCTATTATATTTTTTGCATTACCGTCGGTTTGTGTACTTGTTCCATTCCTGACTGAAACCAACATTTTTTAGGTTCAGCCGCGATCACTCTTAGCATTGGGAAGGCTTGTGTATGCTGAGGTCAACCTATAAATAGAAAACAATTGTATCAAATTCATTAATTGTAAAATCTTGTATTTTTTTAATTATAAATGTTGTAAATGTTGTAACAAATTTAGAAATGTGAATGAGCAG
This sequence comes from Iris pallida, assembly GCA_029216955.1. Taxonomy (NCBI): domain Eukaryota; kingdom Viridiplantae; phylum Streptophyta; class Magnoliopsida; order Asparagales; family Iridaceae; genus Iris; species Iris pallida. The sequence continues at coordinate 7,536,180 of JANAVB010022597.1, forward strand.
CAAATGTTATTTCTTGAGCATTTATTTCTTGCGTGCTTGACAGCGTTCTACCGCCGACTCTGCGGCGTAGGCTGGCTTGGACAAGTCTCGTATCCGAAAAGCGGGTACGGGTCGTGACAAGTTTTTGTAGTGGCCCATGCAGGTTAGTCTTCGCAAATTATGCAAACTCGCGGTAGTACCATATTAGTCGTACTGCTGCGAGCCTGCGCCCAGGAAATGCTCATTTACAATTAGGATTAAAATAATTTAAGAGAATGACTAGGAATATGAGTCCCTCATTAAATTGACCGTTGGGTAGTTAAGGTTATTAGATAGGACATACAATTTATATAGCTTGCTAGATCTCTATAGATACACTATTGCTTTTGATTTGACGGTATGATCCAATGTGGGTATACTACTCACTTGATTAGTTAGGCTTTCCCAAAATTAAGGCTATAATCTTGATAACCTGTTCAGTTTTCTTTTGCTCTATTTAGATATAAATTTTATATTATGAGTTAGAATTGCCTGTTTTAAAATTCTATTTTAAGGAACTGGTTCATAATTTCTAATTCTGCTATTCATATACAAATTTCGAGGTAGATTGATTCTAGATTTTCCCTCAACCATTGAAATGCATATAAAATAGGTACTAGAATGTTTGTATTTCTTTCATATTTAGTTATTTCCTCCATGATTAAATCTTTTATTTTAAGTGTTTTGACTGATAGGACAAATACCTACGCTTTATTTTAGTCAACTTGTTTGAATCTCTAGAAGCTCATAAATTTTACGGATATAGTTAAAAGAATGTTAGTTAACTAATAATGGTTAGACAGCAGCGCACTGTCGTCAAATATCTGAGAGTGGACAAGGTGGGTTCACTGCCGCCAGCAGCGCACTGGTGAGGTACAGCCCATAGAACTGAAATTATTTCGATAAATTATAGTCTATGGAATATTGCTAAAACTATGTTCTCGTTGACCTCTTCAGATCTTAGATACCCTTGTGTCAATATAGGGTAGAGCACCTGATAGCTTATCACACCTGAATCACGGAACCAAGAGTTTGTCACAACCAGAGTATACAGGTGAGGCATAATTCTCGGTGAAATGACTTCAGACGTGATTACAAGTTTAGGATACTATAGTAGAAAAATGCCCTGTGTGTACCATAAGACCTAAGGCCAAAACTAGTAAAAGTTCTGTAAGTTGAGTAGCATGTCTCCCAACCTAGCGTTATGTGGTTCTTGTGATCTATTGACATGGTAATTGACTGACACTAATAGGTTTACTTAGAATATAGAATTCAGAAGTCCATAACCCATTAGTCAACCAAGGCCCTAAGGATAAGAAGATAGTAGGATGACTGCATAAGCAAGAACACTAGGTAAGGTTTTGATTCTCTCAAAACTCGAACCACTTGTGCCACCTTTCAAAAATCTTGCCTACTTATATTTTGACTATCTTGACCAATGCTGCTATTACAGCCTAGTTTTGCAAGCTTAATCTTTTGTCGAGCTTGATTCGAGGCATATGTTTATTGGGGACGTCCGCTAACATATTGTCTAATCAGAATCAGTGTATTACGGTCTGATCAACCATGATGCATTTGGTTCGCTCTTCATCTAATTACCCTACGTAGATTGAGATATAGATGTCTCTAGGATCTCAACCGCGACTGCTTTGATAATTCCTCTTGAATTAAACATTCGCCCTTGAATCATGTAATTGTGTTCAGTGACATCTCCCTTAAACTCTTTATTGTTTTCGTCTTTACTGATTGGAAAGATGAAAGCTCGTAATTGATGGATAGATATAGAGTATCTCCATGGCTATGATAGTAGTATACGCAAGTGTAGCTACCATCGGCCAGCCCTGTGACTGGAACCTTGCCTCGAGTTACTCGTCCTCCCTTCGACCCTAAACCTACTATCCTAATCTTCTAGTCCTTGGAATCCGAGAATGATTAGGATCTTTTCCTTGATCAAATGCCAACCTAGGAGACTACCTATTCTCAAGAGACCAAGTGTTGTGAGCCTCTAACAAATACTGTGCCCTAGCTTCTAAGGTGGGTAGACTGTGAGCCTCCTAAAATTTTGGGATATACGAGGATTACCGATTGATCGGAATAATTACCATTAAGATGATAGTTAGTGCCCATGGACTCCCACTTTCCATTTAGATCAATTTATGTCCCCGGCCGTGTCATTAATATTCGGAGCACGAGACCATTTGTTACCTACCAACAAATTTCATATGTAAGATCTAGACGAGTCCACCTTCATCTAGGTATATCATGTCCCACTCAAATCCGTCCCCTTGTACTCTATTTTTATGGTACGACTTTCGGGATAAAAGGACTAGCTATAACCCTTACCATAGTACCGGTACACTTTCCGACTTCTACTAGAGCCTCAACCCTAACCTAGTAAACATAAGTTTGATCTTGGAATCTTGTTCAGTCAATATAGATTGAAATCTCAGGTTCATCCAACCAGCGAGTGATGTCCAAATAGAGAACCCATTAAGACCCAGTAGAACCCATCCATGCATACCACCGTAATTGGACTATAAGACTGAACTAATTGAAATAGGTCCCTATACCTATTATGTAGTCTCCACCTCTTAGAATGTGAAGTCATTCGTAACCCTTATTTTATCTACCTGGAAGTCGAGATACGATCTTGTATTGCATTTATATCCCTTGCTCGTGTGTTTAAATAACCGCGGACACAATCTCAATTTCCAAATTTTCGTTCTGGAACCTTGTTTAGAAATTTGAGAATGAAATTTTCGTATTGCATGGATTACAAGCCCCTCTAAGGAACGAAGGATTCTTCAATTTAGCAAGTGACTGGTCTAGAGTAGCCCAATCTAGCAAATAAGTCAACGGTCCATAAACATTCTTTCTATCTGTACCATTAGATACACGCTACCGCTCTTGAATTTTTATATTTGCTCTTGGTGATTCTTTCTTATCTTCTGTTCCTCCCTATTTCGGAGAGACGAATGGCCATGCTTACTAGAAATTACCAATAATTCTTAGCTATTTGTGTAAATTGGTTGCTTGTTAAATTTTGGGTTGCTTGATAGATAAGAGAGGATTATAGATGCCATGTACAGCAGATATCTATTGGTAGAAATTTTAGCAATTAGTTGGAAGATTATAAATTTTAGCGGTAGAAGATTTGATGGAGTAGTGTGACCAAAGGTAGGTAGAAGTCTCCAAATATTCGGAGTTATAAAATGACTAGAGAAGGCCATAAAATATTTTTAGAAATTAAATTTGAGGATATTAAAGTGATAGTTGACTTTGATTTTAGAAATAGTTATGAATTAGAATTTCGAGGACGAAATTATTTTTAAGGTGGGTAGATTTGTAGCTTCCCTTCCTGAAAATTTTTGAAATATTTTTTTTAATTTTTATTTGATTTAAATGATGATTTTAATAATTCTATAAATAATTATTTAGTTAATTATTACGGTAGATGATTTTTAATCATGATTAAACTTGGAGTACAATGCGACTAAGAATTATGGCACGGATAGTACAATGGCGTACCTTGACAAGTGTTTAGCCATGGTAGGAGAATGCAAAGCTATAGGAGTGTCCTACCTAGGAAAACCAGGCCAAGTTGTGACTTAACCCAGTACCGAAGATTTTATTTATTATTTAATTATATTATTGAGTTTTCAGGAACCCGGTTGTACTGAACCTGTCCAGATTGGACCCAAGTCAAATCCAAGCCATGTAGTCATGTAGCTGGGACCAAATACGGCCTTGTAGACATGTTTGGTAAATGCAAATATTTTGTATATATTTTTAGGAATTGGCGATATATATTTATTAAATTATTTATTATATAAATGATATGTATATATATATGTATATAGATTATATATGTGAGTATGTATATATATAAATATATATTGTATACGTGTGTATGTATGTGTGAATATATACATATATAAATATATATTGTATACGTGTGTATGTATGTGTATATATAAATATATATTATATATGTGTTTATGTGTATATACATATATAATATTATATATATATTATATATGTGTTTATGTGTATATATGTATATATATATATATATATATATATATATATATATATATATATATATATATATATATATATTTATATATATATATATATATATATATATATATATATATTTTATTATATATATATATATATATATATATATATATATATATATATATGTATATGTGTACTGTATAAATACATATGTATTTGTGTGTATATATAAATATATATATTGTGTATTATATATATATATATATATATATATATATATATATATTATATATATATATATATATATATATATTATATATATATATATATGATATATAATGGCTCTTCTCCTTCCCCAGGCTCCCGTGAGCTCTCCCCCCATCCCCGGGCCGGCCTAGGCCGGCCGCCCCTTCCCCCATTCCTCTCCCGACCTCTACCTCCCTTTCCCCGATGTCTCCCTCCTGGCCTCCCGATGTTGTGGCTTTGTTCCGTCGTCACCTCCTCTCCGCTGACCTCCAACCCCGCCCCTCTCCTCTTCCGCCATTGCTCTCCTCCCCTTTGCTGGCTGACCCACCCTCCGCACAGCCCCTTGTTCGCCCATCGTCGGATCCAGGGGGCGGCTCTCGTCTCCTCGCTGGCCCCATTCTCAGGCTCCCACCTTTCCTCCGCCCCGGGTGGCTGCTTGGACGCCACCGACCCCCCCCTTCTCCCCCGAGATCCCCGTCCTTCCTACTATTCGAATTTGGGCTTCCCCCCTCGGGTGCAGCGCCCTTCGGTCCGGACGTCCTCGGGCCCCCCGCCTCCACGCCCCTCGGGCTCTCTGCCTTTGGCGCGTGTCCCGAGGAGTCCCTTCTCGAGCACGCTGTCTGCTCAGGTGCGGGCTCAACCTCTGTTGCGCAGCTGCTGGAGATGGCATCTTCTCACTTTGCGCAGCAGTTTTTGCTTTTACTCTCCCAGAGTGGACCCCATCCCACGCGCAGGCTGCTCCCTTTCCCCCCCTCGGGATGCGGTGTCTCAGGTGGGCCCCCAGCCCTGCGCTATCTGCTCCTTCCCCTTGGGGCGTGGTCCCGCAGGGTGGGTCCCCCTTCCTTGCGCAATCTGCTCTTTCCTATCAGGCGCATTCCGCTCCTGCCCCATCCGCTTGGGTCGCGGTTCCTCAGGGTGGGCCCGCCCATGCGCAATCTCCTGCTGCGTCTTTTTCGGGTGTGCTTCCCCAGAGCGAGCATCCCGCCCTTGCGCAATATCCCTTTTCACCCCTCCCCCCCCGGCGCAATTTGACCCCCTCCTCCCTGCGCAATCCGCCCCCCCTCCCCCGACCCTTCTCCAACCCCCCCCCCTTCCTTCGCCTCCCTCCGCCCCACCCCCCTGCGCGCTGACCTCCCGCCTCCCATGGGGCTGCCTCTCCCTTGTCCCAGCGCCCCTTCTTCCCTCCCCTCTTCGATTCCCCCCCGCCATCAGCCTTCCGGCTGTCCCCACTTCCTCCCAGGCGATCCCCTGCTCCATCGCTCCCGCTCTTGAGGCCCCTCTGCCCCTCCCTCTCTGGAGCTGTCCCCCGGGGCACCTCTTCCGGAGTGGCGGCCGCGCAGTGCGCCCCTTCCTCCCCCCCCTGGCGGAGACCCGAACTCTGGTCCAAGCGGTGTACCCCTTGCGCCGCCCCCCGGGCCCCATCGCCCCCTTCCTGGCTGCTCCCCCCAGGATCCCTCCCCCTCCGATCCTTGTGTCGGGTCCGTCCATCCTCCGAGCGGCCCATCCTCTGCCCACTCCAGCTCCAAGGGTATACCTGTCCCGGGGTCGGCTCAGCCGTCCTATGCCGCAGTGCTGCGCCCGGACCTTTCCCCCTCGAAGGGGATGACTCTCCCTGACGTGCATCTGGCGGACATTGACTATTCTCTAGATCCCCGGCCCCTGTCATCCCCTTTTCTGAAGTGGAGATATCGTTTAGCTGAGGCCTTCCCTCACACCTTCATTCTGAAATTTTCCACGGGATGCCCCAAACTTGCCAAGGTCCAGGAAGCGATCGCCAGGTGGAAGCTATCGTCTGCCCTATCGTGTGGCCCCCCTAGACCCCAGGCACATCCTTCTTCACCTATCTTCGGATGTCGATCACAGGTCAGTGTGGTCCAAGGGCACTGCCAGGATTGAGGGTCACCAGATGAAGATTATTAAGTGGACTCCGGGATTCAACACCAAGGAAGATTCGCCCCCGTGGCAGCGTGGGTTACCCTCCCTAACCTCCCTCTCATTTGCTTTGTCCCTGCGGCTCTAAAACGCATCGCCAACTCGTTCGGGACGTACGTGGCCACGGCACCCGAAACAAGCAACCTCACCAAAGCCCATTACGCCAAAATCTGCGTCGAGCTAGACCTCTCCTCAGATCCACCCAGCGCCATTACCATCGAGCTAGGCAATCACTCTCATACCCAACAAATTATCTACGACAACCACATACAGTTTTGCAACCACTGCCACCTTAGAGGCCACCTTCCGAAGTTTTGCCACCGCCTTCACCCAGCTCAAAATAAGCAATCCAGGAAAGAGAGAGTCCCTTCCAATGGCAGTTCCCCAAAGTCACCCATCTTACCTCTCCCGAATTCCCACATCCGATTCGAATCCAGTCCTAGCGAGCTAGCCTACAGAGATCCCCGAGCAAAGCAATGATCCCGTACATCCCCAGAACATAGCAACCTCCAACCAATTCGCCATTCTCGATTCAGAGGAACCGGAGTCGGAAAGCATCCCTGAAGGCGCTAGACTTTCTGAGTCCCAGCCACCTCCCCCACCCTCCCCCATCCTCCCGCGAGCGAAGAAGGGTTGCACCCCAGGCAGCGCAGAACAACGTCTCCCCCACAGTGGTAAGGAGGCAGACCCCGAGGCATCTCCCCCAACGTCACAGATCTTCAGGCTCCCAATGAGATTTCAGTCGTAGACGCTCTAGCCCTCCTTGGTCCCGACCAAGCGAGGAGAGGAAAGCAGGTCCTTGATGCAGGTGTTCCCCTTCAGCAGGTGCTGAACGAGCGCGCTAACGACTCCCTGGCCTTCCCTCCGGAGGATCCAATTGTAGACTCAGCGGGCGATCCAATAGGCCCCTCCCCAAGCCCGAACGAACACCACAACCTCATTCCCCCAACAACAACCCCTAAACGGAGCTTGGAAGGCAGAAAAGTCCGTCACCATCCTAACCAGATCTGCCGCAAGGCGGAACAAAAAACCATCGCACCATCCCATACATGCTTAACATCCTATCATGGAATGTGCGAGGGCTGGCCAACAAACCGACTCTTAGAAGAATTTCCAGCCTGCGGAAAATTCACAAAATCGACATCTTCATCATCATAGAACCAAAAATCCAGTCCAAACGCCTAAAATCCACCCAACTGGCTCTTGGCCTGCCAACAGCAATTGCTGGCAGGCACGACATTTGGATTCTGGGATCGAAGGAAGTCACCCTTGACATCATCCAGGACTCCCAACAAGCCCTCTCTTGCTGGATCACTCACCCCACCCTCCCTGAGCGTGCCATCCTTTCAGCGGTACACGGTAGCTGTGTCATCGCTGAACGCAAAACTCTCTGGAACGACCTCCTCGATACCTACCTCCACAACACCAACACCCCCTGGCTTTGCATAGGGGATTTCAATGCAATCACCAGCAGAGAAGAGAAGATCGGGGTCGCCCCACACCCCTTTCAGCCATGCAAGACTTCAATGACTTCATATTCAACGCCCATCTCACTCCTCTTCAGTTCAAAGGTAGCGAATTCACCTGGTGCAACATGCAGGACGGCGATCGGCGCCAATACTCTCGCCTGGATAGAGCCCTCATCAATGCGAACTGGCAAGGCATGAGAATCAGTTCCACCTGTCCCACCTTAACTCCACAGAATCAGATCACGCCCCCCTTCTGGTGGAGATCAAAAACAACACCATCCTTCCCAAAAAGAACTTCCAATTCCTCGACTTTTGGACTGACCACCCGCAGTTCTTGAGCATCGTCGCCGAAGCATGGAATAGCCAGGACTCTCCCAACCCCCTCACTCGGGTCAGTAACAAGCTCAAGGCCACCAGGAAAGCCCTCTCCAATTGGAGCAAACAAGCCTACGGGGACATTTTCCAAGCAATTCGCGTCGCCGAAGACGACGTCGCCCGGGCAGAAGTCATCTTCCTTAACGACCGATCCCCCGAGGCCAGGAGAGCTCTCAACCTTACCAAGGCCATCCTCAAATTCAGACTCAAAGTTGAGACCGAATTCTGGAAACAGAAAGCTAGGCTGAAGTGGGACAGCGACGGGGACAACAACTCCAAATACTTCCACGCCTGCGTCAACGGCAGAAGAAACAAACTATCTATTCATCATATATCCGACGAGCACGGCATCATCAGAACTGACCAAAGGGCATCCAAGAGGCGGCTGCCGATTACTTCACCAAATTATTCTCTAAGGAAACTGTCCACAAGGACACATCTTCCTTGACCAAATTCCTTCTATCATCAGCGATTCCGATAACGACTGGTTGGAACGTCCCCTGTCTGAACAGGAAGTGAAAGACGCGGTGTGGGCTTTGAACGAGCATAGCGCCCCCGGACCAGACGGATTTTCGGGGTATTCTTTCGTTCCTGTGGGAAATTATCAAGCGGGACATCACCGACGCGGCCATCGCCTTCCTTGAAGGAGCTCATTTCCCCAAAGCCATCTCAAGCGCCAACCTCATCCTCATCCCGAAAAGACAACCCTCATTATTTCCGCGATTTCAGACCTATCAGTCTTTGCAACTTCACCAACAAGATCATATCCAAAATCATTGCTACCAGAATGTCAGGCATTCTCCCCAAAATCATCTCGGAGGAGCAAAGCGGTTTCGTTCGAGGGAGAAACATCCAGGACAACATTATGTTGGCTCAAGAACTTATCACTTGCATGAAGTTTCCTGTTCGAGGGGGCAACATCGCCATCAAAATTGACATGGAGAAAGCCTATGACAGACTCGATTGGCAATTCATGATCTGGGTCTTCAGAGCTTTCGGATTCTCGGAGATTTGGACCAACACCGTGTGGAGAGCCATTAGCAATTCATGGTTCTCCACGGTTATCAACGGGCAATCCGAGGGATTTTTCAAATCCAGCCGCGGCGTCAGACAAGGCGATCCTTTGTCATCCACGGTCTTCATCATAGCAGCTGACGCTCTGAGCAGAAACCTCAACAACATGGTCAACATCCCGAACTTTCAGCAATATCACACCGCAAGCGGTTGCCCCATCATCACCCACCTGGCTTTTGCTGACGATTTACTAATTTTTTCTTCCGGGGAAGTAGGTTCGATAGAAGTGGTGCACAACACCCTGACTAGGTACTCCAAGTGCTCAGGCCAGAAAATCAACCATTCCAAGAGCGTCATCTACGCCCACCACAGCATCAACACCGAGAACAATACCAGTTTAACCAACCTCACTTCCTTTGCGGTGGCCCACCCACCCTTCAGCTACCTTGGTTGCCCACTGGTGTATGGGAGATCCAATGCCAGCACCTTCGAGTACCTCATCACCAAGATCAGAAACAAAATCGATGGGTGGCACAACGCCACCCTATCCCCTGGCGGCAAAATTATCCTCATCAAGCATGTGCTCAACTCCGTCCCCATCCACACACTAGCGGCTTGCTCCCCGACCAAGAAGGTCCTTGAGTCGATCGAGCAGATCTTTTGCAAGTTCTTTTGGGGCCACAATGATGGTCAAGACAAACGTCACTGGGCTAGTTGGGAAGCCATGGCCACTCCGATCGCGAGCGGCGGGCTCGGATTCACCAAACTCAATCACATCGTTAAAGCCTTTTCTATGAAACTGTGGTGGTTAAACGCACAAGCGATAACCTATGGACCAGATTCATGAAGGCCAGATACTTCAAACACATCCACCCAGCGATGGCCAGAGCTAACAGCAGATCCTCTGCGGCTTGGCGCCGCATCCTTCAGGGCCGCGAGTTGGCTGAGCCGGCGATTAGACTACATCTGGGTGACGGCAAGGCCAACCTCTTCCTGGAGAAATGGACCGGTGACAGCCTGATCCCGAACATCTATGGAGCCCCCAACAACAGCAGGATTAAAGACCTGTGGAACCCCACTAATAATGACTGGAATTGGGACCTAATCCGCGAATGGGCCGGCGACGGAACGGCCGACAGCATTCGTCAGCATGGTATTATCATTGGTCCCGACAAGGACGAGCTAAGATGGTCGTTGGAAGGTTCCGGATTATTCTCAGTTCGATCGGCGAGGGCTGCGATCCGAGAGAACGGCCAACATCATTTCATTGAGCAATACTGGCAATCTTGCATCCCAAGAAATGGTCCTTCCTCTTGTGGAGAGTCTTGAGAAAGAAGTTGCCAACGGACGAGATCCTTAAGTCCATCGGCTTTAGCCTAGCGTCTGCTTGCAATTGCTGCACCGAGAGGCAGGACGAGACTATCGACCACATCTTCCGGGAGGGAAACCTCCCCGTCCAAATCTGGAACCCTCAACCGCATCCACAACATCATTCCAGGCGACGGGCGCTTTAACGATCTTCTTGCCCGCTGGGGAAGAATCCCACGGCCACCAGATCGTAGCAGCGGCTGCCACCTGGGCAATTTGGAAGAATCGCAACAAAGCGAGATATGAGGGTCACCAGTACTCTGCTGAGCAGTTGATTTGGGAAATCCACCGGCAATGCCGCAAAAGGAGCGCTATGTGTTCCCACTGTCCTTCGTCATTCTGGCAACCATCCTTCGGTTAGTATCGGGCGGGTGCTGTTGCTACCGTCTTTTTGGTTAGATCCTTGCTTTGTACTCCTTTCAGGCTTCGGCATTTTGAGCCTTGTTTAATAAAAGTGGAGGTTTTCTTAAAAAAAAAATATATATATATATATATATATTATATATATATTTATATATATATATATTATATATAATATATATATAGATATACATATGTATAGGAATAATAAAAGGAAAACAAAAGGAGTAAAAACCCAGCCCAGCCAGTGGGTTCTGGCTTGAGCCCCTAACCAAAGCCCGACCCCACAACAAACAAAGAATATAGTTTTCCTCAGCCCAAAGGCCGAGACCCCCTGCAAGAAGAATTCACAGCAGACCCCAAATCTGCGAATACACCCGACCCTTTGCGTATATAGATACACGAGAGAGGAAGAGAGAAGGTCGAAAATGCAAACCCTAAACTCTTCCCCAGACCGCTGCCCCCGACCCTGTGGCCCTGCGCGCCGCCGCAGCTGCGCCGACCGGCCACCGCCACTGCTCCACGGCCGCACGGAGGCAGCTGCACGCGCGAGGACAGGGGACTGCTCTGTTCCGATTCAAAACCAGGTATCAACTTCCCGATCTAATTATTTCGTGTATTCTCCATCAAATTCGATTTCGTAAGTTGGTATAGAAACCCTATATGACCCTGTAGAAGTCCCCACATATAAAATTCGATGGAGACATGCCATCGCTCCAGAGGATCGATGCAAAGGTCGAGAAAAACCATAGAATTCTTGTCATGTTTTGACAACTTTTTCGCCATGTTGGAAGGCAGATTGCCACCAATCCATGACAAATTTTCGAGATCCATTAAATAGTATTTTTAGACAACCTAACAGGGATTAACCCAATTATTAGTTTTAATTTTAGTGGTTTATATAGGAAGTTAAATCAGTTTAAAAATCAGGAAAAACCTGTCTTCAAATTATAAAAAATCAATAAAACCCTTCGATACAATGTGCGTCCTGCCATTCCCGGCGACATGGTCATGAACCGAAGGCATCGAAAGGTGCGTAACAGCTTTGTGGTCGTATGGGTTCTGACGGAATTTAAATTGGTCGCGTGTGCGCAACGAATTTGATGCGTATCCGTCGAAATTCACCGTATCGGCCCCTTTGTAAATTCCCTAATTACTTTGTGCACGCTCGTCATATCGAGACAAATTTGTGCCAATAGGACGACATCATTTTTTTGGTCCTGTATGCCAAGTTTGGTCCAATTCTGAGATAGTGGAATCGGAACGCCGTTTTGCGGGCCCCACGGTCCGACTCAACGGGCGATTTTGTGCACGGCATGCCGAAATCCAACTCTGGGCATACAGTTGGGTTCGTATCGGAAAACCGGACCTGTAGACATATAGTTTGATGACTTTAGAGATCGTTGACTCTGGCACGCTTTTCGGTTGCAAAGTGGATCAAACGGCGGACACCGTTTTGACCCGAAATTACCGTTTTGCCCTGTATCCAGAATTGGACTTAAGGACAGGCAATCCTAGCTAAGTTAACTATTCTAAGAATATGGTAATGTTTATTTCAGCATCTGGAGACTTCTGCATGTGTTGACTGATTGTGGCTCATTGAGTGGTATAGTATTATAGGTTTCTCTAGCTAAGGACCTCAGGCAAGTGATATATCTTGCTGCTTGTTGACACGCTTGTCACACGGAGTAGTCGGAAGGAGAAATATCTTAGTATACGTGTGGACTACCCAGAACTATCCCAATATGTCTAATCTTGAATGATAGCAGCTGCACACGACACGTGCAGGGTGCCGTATTCACCTCCTAGCCGTTCACATATTGAAAATAATATTTCACACCACCTAGGTAGATGTCTTTTATTTTTCCTTTTCATCTCCACCGTGCCATGTCATCAGTACTTTCTAGTTTTTATATCTCATATGTTATTTTCATGTCATGTTAATTCTATTGTATTTTTTGCATTGCCATCGGTTTGTGTACTTGTTCCATTCCTGACTGGAAACCAATATTTTTTAGGTTTAGCCGTGATCACTCTTAGCATTGGGAAGGCTTGGGTATACTGAGGTCAACCTAGAAATAGAAAGCAATTGTATCAAATTCATTAATTGTAAAATCTTGTATTTTCTTTACTTATAAATGTTATAAATGTTGTAACAAATTTAGAAATGTGAATGAACAGCAAATGTTATTTCTTGAGCAATTATTTCTTGCGGGCTTGACAACGTTCTACCGCCGACTCTGCGGCGTAGGCTGGCTTGGACACGTCTCGTATCCGAAAAGCGGGTGCGGGTCGTGACACCTTTTGCAAAGGCTTGTCGAAACGGGCCTGTATACGCTTATGTTTATTGGTTGCTGGAGTCCTGGATGGGCCCTCTTCCTGGGTAGCAGGGACGGTGCAAGGAGGCACCACCTCGACGGCAGGTTCGTCAGGTTGGGCGTTCTGACGTGAACGCGTCTGTACAGGAAGTGCCTCTTCCTCGGAGGAAGAGACCATGCGGCAAGACTTGATCTTCCTGCCCTTGGTTTTGGAGGCAGAGCGTACCTCCGGTTGAGTAACTTCGGAGATGAGGTCAGGGTGAACCCATAAGACTTCTCCCCAGGATGTGGTGAGTGGGATGAGTCCACTCACGTTGTCACAAGTAGGTGGTAGGTCAACCACCTCCATTGTCGCCTTTGGGATGGGGACGACGCCATCTTGTGTTGTGGTTGGTGGCAAGGTGCCAAATTGGAGTGACACCAGGTTGGCCGAGACCATTTTCTCCTTGTAGTCAACGGAGATAACATCCGTATTGATTATGCGCTGGATGTAGTTCTTGAGGACGTAGCAGTCCTTAGTTGGATGTCCGATAAACCGATGGTAGTGACAGTACCTCGGATTGTCCACTTTCCCAACCTCGTCGGGACGCTTTGGGTCCGACAACTTGATCTTGTCACCCTGCTTCAATATCTCGAAGAGTTGCAGGGTGTCTTCATCATTGAAAGAATAAACCTCCTTTGGCCTTGGTGCAAGTGGAGGCTTCTGAGTGGGTGCTGATGCACCTTTGGAGGCATTGACAGTCAATGCTTGCTTCCCCTTCATCTCTCGTCCAGAGTTGTTGGCTGCAGGTCGTTTTCCCTTGTCCTCAAAGGCAGAAAAACTGACTCCCAGAAGACGAGCATTGGATGCCTTCTTTTCTACTGCTTCGGCCTCGATGATCAAGGAACTCCAGTCGGGAGGAGGAGTGGAGTTGAGCCAGAGTTTGATCGCAGACAGCATGTTCATGCTGCAGGAGGAGTGGAATGCATGTTTTGGCATGCCTGGGGGCAGTTTGAAGCAGGCTTGTCGAAACCGTTCGATGAATGCTCGAATTGTTTCCTTCTCCTTCTGACGTATCTCTATGAGGGACGCCATTGTCATGTCCTTCCCTCAGTCGTAGAAATGATCGAGGAAGAGACGTGTTAAGTCATCGAAGGAAGATATGTAGTTGTCGGAGAGACTGCAATACCAGTCGTAAGCTATTCCTTTTAGTGCCCCGACAAATATGCTGGTGAGTAGTGCGTCTTCCTTTGGGAGATGTCCTATTTGGGACAGGAAGTACGTCAGATAATGGCGTGGAGAGTCCTTTCCGTCATATGGCGTCAAAGTTTGCGGTTTATATTTGGGAGGATTAACCATTTTGTTCCATTCGAGGGGATATGGTTTGGGGATCCCCATCTTCTGGCGTTCCTCTTGTCTATTCTTTGACTCGAAGTGCTCTCGTAAGTCCTTGACCATTTCCATCACGTCTTCTGTGGAGTTGGAACTCGGAGATGGTAGTATAGCCTGGAGTTGAGCATTTGACGGCTCCGACATCCGAGGTGCCTCGTGACAATCTGTATCCAAGGATACCCGTTGAAGGGGTACACTTGATTCTCCATTGGACCCTAGGTCAGGACCAGTAGACGGTACCCTGGACAAAGCTGACCGTATCTCAAACACTGCTTGAGTCAGTGTTTGCATGGAGGCAGAGAGGGTTTTGAGTCCTCCCTCAAAGGTATCCATGCGCCGGACGAGATCTGCTGGCGGCGCATCTGACTCCTCATCACCAGCTCTCGTCATGTACACCATCATGACACGATTGGAAGTGGATAAATCGGTTGAGGCTTCGCTTTTGGCCTCGCTCTCTTGTAAAAGAGGACCTTCCCCCTGGGCTTCGTCTTGGCTACCCCCAGCTATGTTCTGGAGATCACCTTCATCTTCGAAAGAAGTATCAGCAAGGGTCTGACTACCCCCAGCTTTGTCTTGGAGGACTTCTTTGTCTTCGAGATGCAGATCCTCAGGGGCTAGACTACCCCCAGCTACATCCGGGAGGCTGACTTCATCTCCAGGATGAAGGTCCACAGGGGCTTGACTACCCCCAGATATGTCCGGGAGGCTGACTTCGTCTCCAGGATGAAGATCCACAGGGGCTTGACTACCCCCAGCTTCTTCTGAGATTTTCATTCTCCCCCGAGTGCCCTTAAACACTCCTGAGGATGGGACAATTGTCTTGTCTTCGTCGGCTGGCTCTTAGATGAGGACAAAGCCGAGCAGCTGCCAGTCGTCTTCCGAATTGATAGGGAGTTGGAGACTACGTTGCAAAAAGCAACCTGTAGTTCTGGCTCCATTTCAGCTGACACCTTCTTTCCGAGGCGATGTTAGAGAGGTATTGATGATTGCAGTCGCTGGAACATCGACTGCCTTGGTAGGACCACTGTCTTGCAACAGCAGTTGATGGTGACTACAGCATAGGTGTACTCTGTGAGGGGTGCATTGTGCTTGTCAGTTAACTCTCTTGATCGACGTTTGTGAGTGATCATGTTACGCTGATCGTTGGAGGAGAGTGCCACCTTCGCACCCCTATCAGGCGTATGGCAAGGCCAAGCACCGGGGTGGTCAAGTGAATGGTGCGCCCTCTGATCCAACGCAAAACATGCGCTCAGATCAGTAGTGGGGGAACAACATTTAAAGTGACTTGAACGAGCCTCAGACGCATAACCAATGGAGGCGCGGGAGTTCAAGACCACAGGGTTTGCCTTGTTCGACTTGGTTGCAAACGCAACAGATGTGCCCAAGTGAGACACTTTGAAGGTTGGCTCGTTTCTGGCACAGAAGCACCCGAGTCGAACTTGTACAGCTTACCATCAGCAGCACGCATGATTGTGAGCGCATGCTTCTGGTTTGCTGTCGGCATAGCATGTTTAAGGCGCATGGTCCGTGCTGCCTTGGACTTCTTCGTACCAGCCTGCTGGAGTGCATAGTACTCAGAGTCCAAATTCTCCTTGCCATGACAGCGAGTAAGTCTGTCAAAGACAGATGCCTTCTGTGGCGCATCAGAGTTAATACGCTAGGCATTAGCTGCGCCCCTGCTCCGTCAGCACATCTTCTTCGTCTGAGAGGAAGATGGTTGGGGAATGTGGTTTGCCCCACGTTTCCCCGAGGGATGCGCCACGGCGGTGGGCGCATCTTGGCTGCTGAGGATGTCAGCAGGAAGGGTAGGCTGTATCGGCGCATCCCCTTCGGTGGTGGTGCCAGAGGCGTCGACCTTGCGCAACCAGACTTGGCGAGTCTTCTTCGGCTTTGGCAGCCGCTTCGAAGGACTTGTGCTGCCTTCAGAGATGAAATCCTCATACGCCTGTTGATTGAGTCGTACGACCAACGTCTTGTGGGAGGAGCCCACCTTCACGTCGTCGGATTGCGACACAGCTTTCTCGGCGGAGGAGAGAAAGAGGTCCCCAGCAGAGTCGCCAGCTTGTTTGCCATTAAATTTTTTTGATTACAAATTTCAATTACAAATAGAACAATGTTACAATGTAGAACTTAGATGTAGTCCTAGGAGAACACTTTTATTTATCTGGGTCCCTGTGTCGATGGAGCGAGTGGTAATGCGTTGACTCTGTTGACGATCTGATGACGGTTCTCGGTTCTCTGAAGTTCTGAGTTGCTCTGGGTGCTGGAGGTTGCGAAGAGGAAGAAGACGTTGAATGTCTCTTCCGATCTCTGGGAGTAAATTCTGATGCTTTGGTTGACTGTGTGTCTCTGACAGTCTCTGTGTATCTCTCTGTGTGTGAGAGGAAATGATCCTTCTATTTATAAGCAGCAGGTTAGCTGCTCATACGCGTATATGTAGGATGCGCCTGTTTGTGGGGATGCCACGTGGTGATTGCTGATGGAGGCGCATGGGCGGTGCGCACGGATTGAGGAGTTGACCTCTTATTGTTGCATTTGTGGGTTGCGGCAGAGCTGACACGTAGCAATGGAGAAGATCTTTTGGTTACTGAGATCTTGGGTGATTATCACCCCTTCATCGGCTGAACTGAGTCAAAGGACACGTGGCGCGTATCCGCTGCTCAAAGATGGTGGAAAGTAATCTGACAGGATGCGTCTAGGATTGGGCGCATGAGTAGACTTTGGCTTGTAACCTTTAGGAGTCACGAACCAGTCTGGGCACATGGCTTTTGAGGTGCATGCGGGGCTTCAGTAGTGACTTGACCTCTGTCTTTAGGGATCAGAGAAAATTCTGAGGAGCATGGATTTTGAGGCACATACATAGATTTGGGCGCGTGGCTGTGGAGCGCATGCGAAATGGTTGGGCGACCATGTGGTTTGTAACCGCCGGAGGAAAGTAATGATGATGCTGACGTCAGCGACGCTTCATTTTCTGAAAAAGCTGTCAACTGTTCAGTCCTCGGGGGACATGCTGCCAACTCTGTTACTTGAGCATTAATTGCTTGATGGATGACGAGCCGAAATGGGCGCATGGGTCCATGTTGATTAGGACGCATGGATCTGTGCTTTGTTGGGCGCATCCATACGGGGCGCTTTGGAACAGGCGCGTCTGTACGATGCGCGATGTCTAGCCGGCTTATCCGTTTACATGACGTGCCTTTATTGGTCCGACTGTTGCATTTTTCGAGTGCTTTAAATAGCCGTTTTTGACTTGGCCGAATTCGAAGCGTCAGGTTCATCACCATAAATGCAAATTCATTGCACAGAATTCGGAGAGCCCGCCACTTGGCGTATGGGTTTGATTTGCCAGGCCTATAAATAGTGGCAAGGAGAGAGTTTGCTTCTCGTTCTCTCACGTCCTCCTGAAATGAACATGTTTGCTCGAGAACATTCTGTTGACGAGATGTTCCCGAGGGTGAAGATACGACGACTTTCCTTCGTTCATGCACTTGAAGGTGACTGTTACATCCGAAAGTTGGAGTCGAGGGCTTCTGAGGCAGACGGAAGGTGCTTGTTGCATCCGAAGATCGGGATGCTCGAGCCTCGCCTCCGTTATGCTGGAAGAGCTGTAGATCGGAATTGTGGTGCCCCGATCATCTTCCTTGGGCTTTGGAAGACCTCCTCCTCCTGCTAGAGTGGGTGTTGCCCATTCTGGTTGTGTTGAAAGCCTTCTTTTGTCACAGATTTGCGGTGTTCTCCTCTTCCTTTGGAGAGCTCTTCCTCCCGCTAGGGTGGGGTTGATCGCCCACCCTTGTTCTGCTCAATAAATGCTTCATTAGTCGAAGCGCCCGATCGGGTCGAAGTGGAGCGCATATGTTGAGACTTCATGATGCGCATGACTGAGACGCTGAAGGGATGCACATAACTGAGCTGCTGAAAGGATGCACATAACTAAGCTGCTTGAGGGATGCACATAACTGAGCTGCTGGAGGGATGCGCCTGACTGAGACGCTGAAGGGACGCGCCTGACTGAGACGCTGAAGAGATGCGCCTGGCTGAGAGCGCATAGCGGTTGCTGCGCCTAACTGTAGACTTAGGGTCTTTTCTTTGTAGAAATCTTTCTTTGTAAAGCGTTTTTTAGACATGTAATAGACTTTTATATGAAATAAAAATCTTCTTTTAATGTCTATGCTTTTGAAGTTTGTTGTGCCAAGTACTTCATCTGAGCTCCCAAGCACATGTAATGTTAGGCGCATAGGATTTCTGGTCATGAAATTCCATGCTTCTACAATATATATATATATATATATATATATATATATATATATATATATATATATATATATATATATATATATATATACGAGAATGTCTATATAAGGACATAGAGGAGGTTATGGTATATCTATATCTATGTATATATAAATATAGAATATATAGCTAGGAAGTAGTTATCATTAAGTTTAAATTGACTGGCTTCTACCACAACGACCACAACGAGTCTCTAGAGAATGGGTTTGGTGAATATGGTAGGACGGCTATCGGATAAGAAGATAGGGTGTGCTATACGGCAGAGGCTATGCTATATTATATATATATATATATATATATATATAATATATATATATATAGATATATATATATATATATATATTTAAAATTAAAAATATATATATATATATATATATATATATATATATATATATATATATATATATATATATAAAATAAAAAAAAATTATATCTATACGGCAGAGCACATAGAGTCGTGGTGTACCGGTAACACCACCGTGCACCGGGGGTGAGGGCCGGGTTCGAGCCCTCCCTCCCACGGAGGTGGCTGGGTGGCGGTGGCCACGGCCTCCGAGCCAAGGTCGGATGGAGTCGTCCACCGGCTTTGGTTTTAAATATAGTATATATATATATATATATATATATATATATATATATATATAAAATAAAAAAATAAATAATATATATATATATATATATATATATATATATATATATATATATATATATATATATATATATATATATATATATATATATAATATATATATATACTTATCCACGTATTTGAATTACAGAACATGTTATACGGCAGAGGCTATGCCATATATATATATATATATATATATATATATATATATATATATATATATATATATATATATATATATATATATGGCATAGCCTCTGCCGTATAACATGTTCTGTAATTCAAATACGTGGATAAGTATCAAGAATGCTAAAAGTTCAATAGATAATACTTACGATTAATTTAAATCAACTATAATATTTAGAAAAGCTAGTTTAATTTAATCTTAATTCAATAATTGATCATACTAACAACTATAATTAATTTAAAATAATGAATAGTATCTCAAATAATATTTTAAATAGATTTCGTAGAAATCAATTTTTAAAATACTTGGTAGCAATAAACCAAAATAATTCTACGAGTATATTACCATAATTTATCAAATAACTTGTAAAATATTTTCCTATAATTATCAAACGCATACATATTTTATTAGACAAAGACTAAATCTGATTAAATATAATATTTGATAAATAAATTTAATAATTAAATTAATATTATCAAAATAATTCAAACAATATTTTATAAATTCAAAAATCTAATTTAACAATATGTTGACAAATCTCGTTGTCGTCCAAGATATCTTTTATAGAATTTTTGATTTTTTTTCATTTTCTACTAGAAAATATTTAAAACTAAAATAAAATAAAATAAAATAAAATAAGTAAAATTTTTGAAAATTCAGGAAGTGAGCTTACACCAAAGTTTGTTGAACAAGATTTTTTTTTTCCAGTTTATTCATTTTATTCAGTATAGAAAATATTGTGTACATTGAACGTACTTGGCACTTGGTTAGCTTCCTAGACTCTCCACCAAAAAGTCTAATCTAGTTTCATATTTGTTCAATTAATAAAAAATACCCAACCCAATCAGAAGTCCAAATAAAATTAAATCAACTTTGACCTTGCTGAATACAAGGGAACCGAACTCAGAATGAGTTCTGCCCAAACTAAGTCACCTTGACCTAGTAACCCTTGAGATCAGGTCCCTCTGAAGAACATGCTTCCAATGTTTATGATTTTAAACATTAGGGAATCGAACTCTGCCCGAGTTCGGTACTCCTGAACTCTATAAATAGAAAGGATTTTCACACATTTACACACAAGTCACTCTTCTCTCCTTCTATCTCTCTATGAGTTCTTTGAGCTTTCACTCTTCCTAATCTAAGACTTATGACTCCTATCCAAGCAAGTGCTAGTTCAATTCGATATAAAAGTTTGGTTGGAGTTGTAAATAGGCTTGAAAATAATTTTGTTTTCATACAAGTTTTAAAGTCGGCAATGCCTTCACATCAAAGGCTTGTGTTGTGAAGTTGCTCGTGTCTTCAAATCAAAGCATGAGGTGTTGTAAGAAGCCGCAAACGCTTCGGATCAAAGCTTGTCTTTTTTACTTTATAGTTGATTAAACATCGAGCTAGAGTTCTTGAGACTGGACTAGTCCTCTTAGAGGAAAACCAGTATAAAACTCGCTGTTTGCATTTGCTTCTCTGAACTTATTTACTTTAAGCAATTTATTTATTATATAGTTAGATATTGCCTTATTTTTAACTGCTTTACTTACGGCCATAATTTTTAATTAGGGATTATTATTTTTGCTACATGGACTCTATTCACCCCCTTTAGAGTTCGTCGATGTTTCTACAATTGGTATCAGAGCGGGTTGTTTTCATATAACATTATAGAGTATACATGGCAGTCGTAAAGTCTATATTCACAGGTTGTCACGACTCGCATCCGCTTTTCAGGATACGAGTACGTAGCCACAGCATCGACAGTAGTGCGCTGTCTATACCTCAATAATAACCTCAAACCAAATAAATAATATTTGATCTATTTTCTCTTTCACAATAACTAATTTATTTATATGTCCAATAATACATTAAAATGATATTCAGGAACAAACCCGCTAAATAATTAAATTCAAAACTATCTAATCTATCTAGAATCTAAGGTTGGCCTTCATATGTCTCTATCTCCACCCGAAGGGTCCTAAGTGCAAAATAGCAAGTCACTTGCAACGTATCCAGTCAGAAAAAGAGCAAAGTACAACCCTATTACAATAATATAACTCAACACAAATAAAGCTAGATAGAGATGCAATATAACAATAAAGGAAACATGTATATGAATTTGAAATAGTAAACACGTACAAGCTAACCACTGGCAAGAACATGTATAAACAAGACAACTAGACAATGAATTAGATAAGTAAAGACTAATAGACAGTATCTGTGAAATACCTTTCGACATGTGAACGACTGGGCTAATACAACACATCATATCGATGAGTATCCATATTTATAAGGTACGCCTAATACATACGTGAGTTGTATGACTTAGCTATTCAAATTAACTGGATTTGTTCACATACCTACTTAGCATTTTTCCTTCCGACAAACTAACACAATAATAACGAGCAATGATACAACAAGTCCTATCGTGTCACAATTGTGTTTCAACGGATAATAAATGAAAACACAATGAAGAGTGGGGCATTATAATGTACTAAGAATATAAAGCAATAGTGTCCTTGACTCAAGTTAAGTTGCAATTGACGTGTGAGACACAATCTTGATTTAGTTGAAAGTTGTTATAATTATGGCTAACCGCTACTAATTCGATGAATCATCGACCATCTATGGGTTCTACAAATTAATCAAAATATTAAACTATGTATTAATTTCTGGAAAATTATTATGTCATAGATCTATGTGTCAGCTTTCTAAATTATCAAATGGTTCGTAAAACGGAGTTTGGGACCCGAAATCTCAAAAAATAGTATGGTATGCCGATATTTTGGACAACTGGCACTCAAATGATTGTCCAGAAATTCACGTTCATAATTATAGAAAATAAATTATATATTTGGAAAGCTAACCTCGATACGGTTCTAACAAAAAACTGGAGGTAAAATAGAATCCAGAGTTGGTCGCAACGACTTCGCAAAGTTGCTATAGCATCAAAAAATGAGACTGAATTTATAACAAATTTTGGGCTATTTTGGACGAAAAAGAGAGAATTTTGAGAAAGAAAAAAGATGAGAGATGTTCATAAGGGTATATATAATAGGTGGCAATCACCTAACTAGGATTAGAGAATTATGTTGGAAGGGTTTTAGTGTTGGAAGAAAATAAGGAAAAGTCTCTCTTTAAATAGATGAAAATTGACACATAATTTCATAATTTGGAAGGGTCAAAAATTTAATGAATAAATCTTTCCATTAAATTTAAATCAAATCAATCTCAAAACTATAGTGATCAAATATCAATCCATAATTGGTCATAATAATAATTTAAAATAATATCCAATATTATCAAATAAAATTTAAAGTCTATTTGCATAAATCCAAATCATATAAAAATAATTTAGCAAATCTTTTTATTGGTCAAAGATAATAATCATTAATTTTAAAACTAAATCAATCAAATTTATTTATAAACCCAAAATTTAATTTTGAAAATATAATTTGGCAAAACCATTTTGTCATTCAAAAATACCTAGATTTTCCTTTATAAATGAAAATATATTTTCTAACACAATTATTTAAAAAATT
The DNA here is from genome assembly GCA_029216955.1 of Iris pallida. Lineage (NCBI taxonomy): Eukaryota > Viridiplantae > Streptophyta > Magnoliopsida > Asparagales > Iridaceae > Iris > Iris pallida. The sequence continues at coordinate 7,559,307 of JANAVB010022597.1, forward strand.
AAAGAAAAAATAAATAAAAGTTTGAAATCTGGTAACAAGGGTTACAAATTATTCACCTTAGAAAAATTTTATCCTCAAAATTTCAATGGTACGACTAGGCACGACTAAGAATATAATCAAGTTTAAAAAAGGACACGATCAATGATCAAAATCAGCCAGGCATGATCGTGAAAAGAATCGAAACCTAAGAAAAGATGCGATTTGGTGCAATAAGAAATATAGTCAAAATAGTCTAGTTACGATAAAAAATTGTTTAAGAATGATCAAAATCGAAATTATTTCGACACAATAAACTACTTAACCAAAATCATTTAGGATCATAGAATCAAAATCTATATACGATTATGAATCTAGTGGAATGGAAACAAAATTGGTTTAATTGATTACTAGAAAACCAAATGGCGATTTGAGAATAGAAAGATAAGAAATAAAGAAGAGTACATAAATTTATGAACCATGAAAATCAATAGTCATATGACAAAAGGATATAGTCTTATCTGAAAACTGTATGTATATCTGAAGTTACTTTATCGAGAATCCATGTCCACCAGTATATACTTTGCTGCAGTGAACTCTTAGTTCCATAACTCAAATAATAATAGGTGACCGAATATTCTGTCAACTTTATCCAATATTAACATAACTCAAAAGATCAAAATGATGCAATAAGGACATAGTTTTAATAATATTCAAAAATTTGTGCGTACCTAAAACTACTTCAACTTAGGGGTCATGTCTCGCCAGTGTTCTGCTGGCTGCAATGAACCAGCAGTCTCCATATTTCAGATAAATAGTTGTAGTGCGCATCTGCCTTGCCATAGTAAGTTTACCAAATATTCTTTTAACTTTGTCCATAAGAATTTTCAAAGGATCTTCTAGAAATTTAAACAATTTGATCATGATAGAAAAAGTGTAAGTATCTGTCCTTAAAGTGAAAGTATCAATTTTTTTTTTTAAATCAGACAGTTGATTAGGTATAACCGAAGACAAGAGAAGTACAAATTTCTAATTTATATTTCTCTAATATTCAAGGATTGAAAAAAAATATATATAAACCTTGAATTTCAATAAAAATTGACTCGGAATAAATATATGGATAATTAAATCAGGTTAGGCTCAAAACTCAATGGATGAAAATAGAATATTGACTCTTAGAAAAAAAATTACTTATAACCAATGGAAAATAAATAAGTAATACTGACTTTATGATATGATGATAGTGTTTAGAGAGGGCAGAAAAGATAATTTGAATAAATTATCAAGGTTAAGGATTGAATCCTAGGAAGGCCTAATTTACCAAATGAATAGTCTGCCCACCTTTTATCCTGCCTTTATATTAAAATATAATAGTATATCCTTCTATGAAAGTTCCTCAAGTTCTCTAATAGGGTTTAGAATCAATAAATCCCTACCTAAATGACATGGCTATGTAGTAACCTTAATTAACCAACGGTCAAATTAAATAAAGGCTTCCTTATAGTACACCTAGTCCTAGCCATTCTCCTAAAATTAAATTAATCCTAATTTTGAATGAGCACTTCCTAGTCGCAGGCTCACAGTAGTATGGCTAATATAGGTACTATTACGAATTCATAATCTTTTGTGAAAATATACCTGCATGGGCCACCAAAAAATTTGTCACAATCCGTACCCGCTTTTCGGGATACGAGTATGTAGCCAAGTCCAGCCTACGTTGCAAGATTGACGATAATATGCTGTCTAGACCTCAATAATAATCTCAAACCAAATAAATTATATTTAATCTATTTTCTTATTCACAATAACTAATTTATTTATAAATCCAATAATATATCAAAATAACATTCGAAAACAAACCCGCTAAATAATTAAATTAAAAAACTATGTAATCTATAGATAGGTTGGCCTTCATATGTCTCTATCTCCATCCGAAGGGTACCAAGTTCAAAATAGCAAGTCACTTACAACGTATCCAGTCAGAAAAGGAGCAAAGTACAACCCTATTGCAATAATGTAACTCAACACAAAATAAAGCTAGATAGAAATATAATATAGCAATAAAGGAAATATATATACATATATATATATATATATATTAACTAGAAATAGTAAACACGTACAAGTTAACCACTGGCAAGAATATGTATAAACAAGACAACTAGATAATGAATACGGACAAGTAAAGACTAACAGACCGTGTGTGTAAAATATCTTTCAACATATGAACGGCTGGGCTAATACGACACATCATATCGATGACTATCTACATTTATAAGGTACGACTAACCCATAGGTGAGTTATATGACTTAGCTATCCGCATTAACTGGGTTTGTTCACAGAAGCACATAGTTCTCAGTACTCCATTCATCCTGGGAGTACGAAGATGTACCAGGATCTGAGACAAAACTTTTGGTGGCATGGAATGAAGCGGGAGATAGCTAAATTTGTCTCAAAATATTTAGTGTGCCAACAAGTGAAAGCTGAGCACCAACGGACTGCTGGACTACTGCAACCACTACCAGTACCTGAATGAAAGTGGGAGCATATTACAATAGATTTTGTATTAGGACTCCCAAGAACACAGAAAGGTAACAATGCCATATGGGTGATAGTGGATAGGCTTACAAAGTCTGCGAGATTTCTACCATTCCGAGTTGGACAATCTACGGAGCATCTAGCGGATATGTACATAAGAGAAGTTGTTAGCCACTATGGGGTGCCGGTAAGTATCATCTCAGACAGGGATACTCGGTTCACCTCTAAGTTTTGGAGAAGCTTGCAAGACAGTCTTGGCAGTCGCCTGAAGTTCAATTCAGCATATCACCCACAGACTGATGGACAGTCAGAAAGGATGATACAATTTTGGAAGACATGTTGAGAGCGTGCTCTCTAGATTTCCAAGGATCATGGGATGACCATTTGCATCTGGTAGAATTCTCTTATAATAACAGTTATCAGGCCAGCATCAAGATGGCGCCATTTGAAGCACTGTATGGGAGGAAGTGCAGATCACCTATATGTTGGGGTGACGTCGGAGAACGACAACTTCTAGGGCCAGAATTGGTCACTCAGACAGTAGACATAGTCAAGGCAATCAGAAGTCATCTTCAAGCTGCGCAGGACAGGCACAAGATGTAGGCAGATAAGCATCGAAGAATCTTGAATTTCAAACTTGGTGATCATGTATTTCTGAAGATCTCACCAACTAAAGGAACCATCCGGTTTGGAACAAGAGGGAAGTTGAGCCCAAGGTTTATAGGTCTATTCGACATCCTGGATCAAGTTGGCGATGTGTCTTATCGATTGGCCTTGCCACCATCTCTCGAAGGAGTTCACGACGTCTTTCATGTATCTCAACTGCAGAAGTATGTGCCAGATCTCAGTCACATACTGGATCATTCGAAAATCACAGTTGGCCCAACTCTCCGCATTGAACAAAAGTCGATGGGGATCCTGGATCGAAGGCAGAAGATTCTTAAGAACAAGACCATCTCCTCAGTTCGAGTATCTTGGAACAAGGATTCACCGGGAGAATCTACTTGGGAAAGGAAAGATGAGATGCGGCGACTGTACCCCTACCTCTTTGATGATTAAGGTACTTAGCAACCTATCCTTCTCTACCTCTCTTATCTTTAAATTCCGGGGACAGAATTTAAATTAAGGTGGGTAGGGTGTCATAACCTTAAATTTCTATTTCTATTATTGGTATTTTAATTGATTTTCAACCATTCAAAAAATTATTTTCCTATAAATTATTTCTCAAAAATTATTATAGTGTAAAGGAATAAATCAAAATTTTTCCAAATTTTCCCTCATGCAAAATCTATTTTTGTATTTTTTACTAAATGCTTGAGTGTCAAACACGCATGGATGAGTGCCATTTGGCACTCATGCCTCATGACAAGTCTTAGAGGGCATTTTAGGTATTTCCTAATTATTAATATCTCTTAAAACAAGAGGAATGAGAGAGAGAGAGCAAACCCATTCCTTCCCTCTTCAACTCCAGGTACTCTCCTCTCCCTTCTCCTTCTTCTTCTTCTTCTTCTTTCATTCTCATTTTCCTTTCTTCTTCTTCTTCTTTTCCCTTCCTTGCTGCTCCTCTTGCAGCTGTTACTGTTGCTACTGCTACACTTGCTGCGGCTGCTGCTCATGCCGCTACTGCTGCTGCGCGGTTGTCGCACCGCCGTCGGCGCCGCCGGCGCCGCCGCCCGCCGACCGGTCGGCCGACCGCGCACCCCCCCATTCATCTTCTTATTTCCCTTCCTCTTCATCCTTCTTTATCCCTCTTCCCAATTTCCTTCCAAAAATATTTCTAGGGTTCTAAATTTTAACCCAATTTCAATTTGTGCCCTAGGTTTCTGATTTGGGTTCTGAAGTAATTCTTCTAGAGGGGAGATTGACCACAAAGCCAAGGCAAGCCCTCTCTCCTTATTCCTTTGAATTTGTCCCATGTTAAATTATCTAGTATTCTTGTATTTTTGCATGATATATATATATATATATATATATATATATATATATATATATATATATATATATATATATATATATATTATATTCTGAATTTTGAAAACTATTGGTAATATCAACCAAATGCAGTGTAATATGCTTACACCTTGTTGTGATTAGATATATTTATATATATACATATGCATAGAGGTAGATATTGATGTTTCCTTAGAACGAATTTATGCATAAAACCTACATATATGTGTGATTGCATATACATAGAAACCATGACACGATGAAACTTTTTGATTGCCCCATGCAATGCAAACTTGTAAATGCTACCCTTTTATACAATGGTATGTATAAATATATGTATGCTTATATGATAACTTCATGAACTTAGAAGCCAATAATGTTGTCTTCACTAAAGTATCCCCAAATGACCTCAAACAAGAAGTTGTAAGCCCATTTCATTATTATTTTACAATAATTCACTTCTGTCCAGTTTTTAATTTACACTTAAATGACTTATTCATCATGATTAATTAGCCAAAATAAGTTTATTTAGGTGTCGGTATGATAAGGTAAACCTAACGTTGAAATTCTAAGTCAAATGACTTTGAAACACATTCTAAAAGCATAATTAAAGTGTACCTTAAGTATGGATTTACTTTGAACTCGTAGAGTTGATTTTGGGAAGTCTATTCTTTTTAATGGTTGTGTTGAGTCACTTCTCCGTATAGTTTCCACAAAGATTTATCTGTTTGAAACTTGTGTAGACCCAAGGGATGCCTTAAACTAACTTTGAGATAGGATGATTATTACTTATTATTAGCCAAATGTTCAATTCTGTCTAGAATTTTAATTAGGCTTAAAAATCACCTTTTTGATCTTGAAAACATGGTTTAACTTGATAATTTTGTATACCGGTCTACTATGGTAGCTACGTGCTAACTTTACATGTCTTAGATTACTTTTCTATATTCTTGATGAGTTAAAATACAATATCTAGTCCATAGTAGTTCCCTAAAATCATCTTCATTACTAAACAAATTCGTTATTATTCTTGACATGCTTAGCATTTTGATAAAGCCTTGCAAACCAAGAATAATTGCACGCTCCCTTGCCTGCTAGGTAAGAAAGCTTTATTTTTGCATAGCTTTATTATATTGCGTGTTGCCGGTGTTGAGAGTTTCTCCACCGAAGGGGTCGGCGTACCCGGTATTATATTTGCGTGTTGCCGGTGTTGAGGGTTGCTCCACCGAAGGGGTCGGCGTGTCCATTTAAAATTTTCCTTGTATTTATATGTTCTAGAATGTTTTCGGGTCAGTAAATACAAAGGAGACTGCCGAAATTTTTGAGAATTTCCAGAGTTAGTCTATTTTTCGACAATTCGGACTTCTTGGAAATTTTTGACTCAAGTTCTGGACCACTTGAACCATCCATCTCCGACCTATAATATCGGAGGGATTCTTGGAATCATGTCCAATTGGATATCTTGGAATTTCACCTTGATTCCAATATTTCTCGGACTACTTTAGTTTCGGAAAAGACGAAACCAATATTTGAAAGCGACTTAACTTCTAGGACTCCCGTTTGGGAGATAGTTTCTCTGAAGTCTAAATGTTTAGAATAGGTTGCATGGGGTTTTGGGAGAGAAACCGTTGGACACACCCGGCTGACTTCTTAGCAATATCATTTTTCATTTTCGTACTGATCAGTCCCTGATACGGTGTTCGTATGGCCGTGCGAATATCCGGGGTGAGGCTTAGCTCACTTTCTTGATCACAATTGGACATCCAGGCCCTGAGTTTCAGCTCAGAATATTTGTTAATTCATTAGATATCCAGGCCCTGAGTTCAGCTCAGCTCTCTAATGAATGGGTTCGATATTCTTGGAAAGGTCCAAGTCATACGAACTTCTTGATTATAACACATGATGCGATAACTCGACCCAGATGATTCAGAAACCACTCATGATGTTATCTTGCTTGTAATCACATCAATATGTGATAGTACAGACGGCTGGAGAATCTAAGCCCCAATCCGTTTTGTACGAGCCTGATCCCGGGCAAATGGGGTTATTGTTGAGATGCTAGGCGAGTGTGTGTGATCCAGGAGTTTCTTTAAATTGTATTTAGGTCTAGAAAGATCTTGTCGTGTCCTTGTGACATTAATTGAGAATCATTTACTTTTGACTAATATCAAGGTATGAGTTTAATTACTCTAGATACTAATCTTGTTCACTTGTCTTATTATTACGTATTCATACTTCTCCTTTGACTGAGGGCTTGCTCGTCGTATTGATGACCTAGTTTTGTTCACTAGGGACTGAAGAAGATCATGATGTGGATCAGACGTACGCTGAGGATGATCTCTATGAATAAAGTGGAGCGGATGGAATGTAGTTTCATTTTGATAATATTTTCAATTATGTAAATTATGTGTTGAAGACTATGAATCAATCATGTGTTTGAAGACAGTAAATTAAATATGTAAAATATGTGTTTGATGAATTCTAGACCAAATATGTAATATTTCTGGATAAATGAATGTTATGTAATTGTGGAATTCTGTGATTACTCCTTTTATCTATGCCTATCCCGGACCTTACAGGCGACAATCGCAGGGTACATTTCGGTACTCATTGTACAGTTGCGTAGCCCGGGGAGAAGTATCACGTGCCTCATGTCATTCTGGGAACCGGGGCGTGACACGACTCTTTTGGTGTATCTACTTAGCATTTTCCCTCCCAACAAACTAACACAATAATAACAAGCAATGATACAACAAGTCCTAACGTGTCACAATCGTGTCTCAACAGGATAGTAAATAAAAACATAATGAAGAGTGACATATAATATACTAAGAACATAAAACAATAGTGTACTTATCTCAAGTTAACTTACAGTTGACGTGTGTGACACAATCTCGATTTGGTTGAAAGTTGTTGTAATTATGGCTAACCGCTACTAATTCGATGAATCACCAGCCATTTATGTGTTCTACAAATTAAACAAAATCTTAAACTATTTTGTTAATTTCTAAAAAATTAATATACTGTAGATCTATGTGTCAACTTTCCAAAACATTAAACGGTTCACAAATCGGAGTTCGGGATCTCCCAGAATCTCAAAAACAGTGTGACATATTGATATTATTGACAACTAGCACTCAAATAATTTTCTAGAAATTCACGTTCATAATTATAAAAAATAAATTATATATTTGCAAAGCTAACCTCGATATGATTCTCACAAAAAAATTGGAGATAAAACAGAATCCAAAGTTGGTCGCGACGGCTTCGCAAAGTTGCTAAAGCTTAAAAAAAAAGAGGCTGAATTTATGACAAATTTTGGAGGAAAAAGAGAGAATTTTGAAAAAGAAAAAGATGAGAGATGTTCATAAATGTATATATAATGGGTAGCAGTTACCAAATTAGGATTAAAGAATTAGGTTGGAGGGAGTTTGGTGTTGGAAGAAAATAAAAAAAAATCTCTCCTTAAATAGATGTAGATTGACACATAATTTTCTAATTTAGAAGGGTCAAAAATCCACCGAATAAACATTTCCATTAAATAAAAATCAAATCAATCTCAAAACTATATTGATCAAATCTCAATCCTTAATTGGTCATAATAATAATTTAAAATAATATCCAATATTATCAAATAAAATTTAAGGTCTATTTACATAAATCCAAATCTTATAAAAATAATTTAGCAAATCTTTTTATTGGTCAAAGATAATAATCATTAATTTCAAAACTAAATCAGTCAAATCTAAATCTAAATCTAATATTTAATTACAATCATAATTCAAATTACTATTATTTAAATAATATTTTCATAAATCCAAAATCTAATTTTGAAAATATAATTTGGCAAAACTATTTTGTCATTCGAAAATACCTAGATTTTCCTTTATAAATCAGAATATATTTTCCAACACAATTATTTAAAATAAAATAAAATTTTGAAAATTCGAAAACAAGGGTTACACAGATGATGGACAGTGCATAAATAGATCCCCACTATTTGATATAACCAACTATACTTATTGGAAGACACAGATGAACTTCTTTCTTAAATCACTCGACTTTGATCTCTGGTCAATTGTCATAGACGGTTATAAAAATCTGCCTATAATAGTGATTGATGGCAACCTTGTTGATAAGCCCATGATAGATACACAAACTTAGAAAAGACACAAGCCAATCTTGATGCTAGAGTCATAAATATTTTATTTTATGCTGTAGACAAGAATGAGTTCATTAGAGTATCTACATGTGTCGTATCACACAAAATCTAAAAACTTCTTGAGGTACTCATGAAGGTACTTCACAAGTGAAGGAATTCAAGATTGGTAGGTTGACACAAGATCCTACTCTAAGATCCTCGCTCACTCCGTCACGTACACCTATCATAATAAAGCTACTATTAATGACATGCATACGTCATACCTTATACGAACTTATCATATATAGGCCCAATATATATATATGACACTAATCCTATTAACTAGTCAACTCAATCTAACATATATAGATATAGCATTAATTCTATTTAATAAAGTAATATTTTATACAATAAAGATATTATAATTAATTATGGAAAAATATATTTAAATATTTTATAATAATAAATAGTGTATTAAAAATAGGTACCAAGTTCTCATATTGACTCGTCATCAATATACAGTGACTTGGTTCATAAATTTGCTCCTGAAACAAAAATTCCTTAATATATTTTAATTCTAAAAAATACTAATAAATAGGTAAAAATATTTTTTTCAGATCAAAACATGTACAACAATTATTTTGGAGATGTCTCATGAAGTTTCGAAGCATATGGACACATAGAACTCATGAATTTTTGTGTTTCGATATTACTACAAAGTATATGCGTTGGAAAGCTTAGGAAGCCTTATATTTTTTTATCAAAAATATACAGAAGGTCAAAGTGGCCCGAAAGTGGATGAAAAATGGCTTGCAACAGAACTGGTCTGTTCTGGACACCTTTTCATAGAACAGAAGCCCCGGCCAAACCATAAGGAACTGTGTGGGTGACCAATTGGACATGAAAATAGACACAAAGATCTTTCCACTAGTTTTGCATTTTACAAAAATGATGAGGTAGAAAAATACAAGAAACCCTAGATACAAAACAACATACCTGCTGTGACGAATTTAACACAAGCGTGATCGAGTTCGGGTGCCTTCCGCGCGTCGTACCGACCAAATTAGGGTTTGGGGCTTCTCGAAAAGGTGTTGGGAAGTTAGGGGGTGTCCTAGGGTCAAGATGAAGGTGGTAGAGGGGTTGGACATGGTCAGGAAGATGGATTTCTGGTGGTTGGAATAAAAAGTACAAAAATGAGAAAGTATAATAGGTAGCACTCGGTTTGTACAAATTATATATATAATCAGTGAGAAAATATTAAGTCGGAGGTGTTTACTTAAAGGAGATGGGGTTGGAAGGATTTATAGTTTAGTGGAATTTTGTTGTATATTTTAAAAGGTACACAAAGTTCTATCTCCTAGGATTTAAATCGAGTCCAAAATAGAAAAAGTTGTTATGGAGTTGGTTTAGATTTGAATTAATGTGGCTGTACATTAATTTATATAAATCAATCTAAAATATGTCTAATAGGTTAGGGTACCCTAGAATAGGTTCCATGTGTCCCTAGTTTGACTAGTTTTGGGTTGGTAAAATTTTGTTGATCGATTTGAGCCTAATATATATATATATAGTTTCGACTTGTGTGCTACTTCAAAACAAATAGCAAATGTGAATCCAATCGAGCAGCACCATTGGCAAGTGTGTAGTAGGCTCAAAATAGATCAAAACTATATATTGGGTCAAAAGTTTGGATCGGATTTTGGCCTCAATTGAAGTTGGAAAAATGCATCAAAATTACGGCGAAGGGTAAAATGACTATTTTGACCCCAAAGTTGTGCAAAAAATATGTAGTACAAGGAAACATGTTTGAGTGGGATATGATATACCAAAATGATGGTGGACTTGTCTGAAACACGAATATGGAACTTGTTTCGAGGAATTGGTCAATGTTGTGCTTCAAAAATTAAACAGCAAAGTGCCTAACCATAATTAAAAAATAAAATATGGTTTAATATATAAAAATCATATAAAATAAATAAAAATCCCCAAAAAAATTAGGGTACTTACATCATGCTATATGAACTGTCATATTTGATAAATAAATATGCAAATGATTATCCTAGAAATAAATATGCAAGGGTAACCTAACCATCTAACATACAATTTAGAGGAAAATTTCACACACATGGGTAGGATTTCAAGCTAGTAGTATACATGTACTGTCATCCAGTCATCTGTATCCGACCGTAATGTTCCAAGAACGAAAGAGGGTATCTGCAAACTCATCACTTTCCATAGTTCCATCCAGAGACTATGATTTATCGATTTGGCTTTCCATACGCACTAGTAACTGTCCTCCTCCAAGATTCCCATACTGACCAAGTCACGCCCATAACTTATCCAGGTTTGTAACTGCTCGAGTCTCTAGTATCCTAATCTAGCAGTTACGATTATCTATCCATCACATGACTCTTACGTACCGATGATCAGTCAAATACAAAGGCAATGCCCTAACAAAATGTCTCAACCCGTATAAGGTGAGTGTTATGGCTAAGGAGATATAAGGATATCCACAATCGTAAGATAGTCTGCTAAAACTAGGTCAACATGCATAAAATAAAAGAAAGCAACAGAAAATGACTAACACAGTTGCTTGCACTCAAGATTGACTTGGACGCGCATTTTATAATAAATGGAACTAAACGAATATGAAGCAAAATAAATATATACAGAAAATAAATAATATGAACAATAAATATAGCAAGGTATACTTTTCTGGTGGTTGTTATGCATTTTGACAACGTCTAGCAGATGAAATCAACAAGTTAGAAGAAGCAATAGAAATAAAACTTCCATAAACGTCCCCGGATGATGAAACAAACATTACCAACATTTTCTAAATAAGAAAAATGACTAAGATTGACTACCCATAAGTCCAATTATGGACACAGAGACAAAACAATAATTTTAGGTCAAAATAATATTCGCTGTTGGACCCACTTTGCACCGAAAAGCATACCAAATCCTATTGTCTCTCAACAAACTATATGCCTACAAGTCCATTTTTTGATACGAACTCAAGGGTATGTCTAGTTTTGGATTTCGATGAGTCGTACACAAAATCGCTTGTTTAATCAGAAAGAATTATACCAAACTTGACTCCCTAGCCAAAAAATGCAACGAGTCCAATGGAGCAAGTTCTGTCACGATGTGACGAGTGTCCACGAAGTAATTTACAAATTTTTGATACAATAATTTTTGACGAATACGTCTCGAATTCATCATGCACACACAACCAATTCGAGTTCTGTTAAATTACACATGTTTGCGAAGTCCGTACGCACCTTTTGATGTAACTGGTTTGTGAGAATTCATCCTGTTTGTCGGAACAGACTCTGTATCAGAGTTTTTACATATTTCAAAAATAGTTTTTCGGGGTTTTTCAAATCAAATTTTCTTGAGTTTAAAGACAAAATAAATAAATCTATTTGAAGGGTTTAATGCCGTATAGGTTGTATACAAGGATGTTCAAGTGATTTTCCAAATTGGTCAATGGGTTGATAGAAATCGGCCTTTAAAGTCGAGATTTCAGGACAATTTCTAATGTCCCCCAAATTAAGTTTTTCCTTGATTTTGGAACTCGATTCATGGCTCGCACAATGCGATATAAATGAATCTATTTGCAGGGAAACAAAGGGGTTAGGTTGCAACATACCTGTAAAAATGGTTCATAAAACGAGCGAGCATGGAGGAAGAAACGTCGCCACGAAGGATTGTGATTGAAACTGCTGCTGCTGTTACTGCTACACGAGGCTGCTGCATGGCTTTGCCGGCGCTATTGCAGCGGCCAGCTAGCGGGGTTGTTGCTACGAGGCATTCTATCAAGGGGTTTGCTGGTGTCAGGGGAGCTTCACAGAGTTAGGGGTCGATGTTGAGGGAGGTATAACACTACCAAAATATGTCGATTTTGCGACGGCCAGATCCGTCGCCCGTCCGTCGATAATTTGTATTAGCGACCGATATCTGACGGATCTTGGCCAAAATAATCCGTCGGCAATCAGCTCGTCGCTAATAACGGTCCGTCGCTAAGCAGTTGTCAAGAACGGAATAGCGACGGCTTGTCGACTTCACAATACGAAGCATTAGCGACGACTTTTCGACGGGCTTTCGTCCATTTCAAGTATTAAATACTGACCTGTGTAGACACTAGCGACGTAATGGTCCGTCGGTAAACCGTCGTAATAGCGTATCAGAGTGTATCGTTCTGTCGCTATTCCGTCGATCGCCGTCGCTAATAGAGGACGGAGTAGCGACGGAATACTGATGGATTATCCGTCGACCATGTTCTGGAAATGCTTGGCATTTCCAGAACCATGGCGACGGATGAGTCGTCGCCATTCCGTCGAACTATATACCACCAGAACGTTGCCGACGGATATTCCGTCGACCATCCGTCTCTACCTGGAAACATTTTCAAATCTCCAGTTAGCGACGGATATGCCGTCGAACAGTAGTCGGAAACTGGAAATATTCGTCGCTAACCGGTCCCTAGTCCGTCACTAAATGAGATTTTTTTTGAAAAAAATTACAGCATTTTCCCTTTTCGCAAAAATATGCATAAACCAAACCAATATATAATGCACACCAATTATCCATCAATTACATAGACCAAATATATAATGCACACCAATTATCCAAGAATCACATAGACCAAATATGCACATACGAATTTAATGCACACCAATTATCCAAGAATCATATAGACCAAACCAAATTAATATAAAATAGACATTAATTATCCTAAAGAGTAACCTAATATCCATCGTTATAATCCGATCATAGAACAAATATTACAAAATTCCTATAAATATTCCAAAATTCTCACAAATATTCCAAAATTCCAAAACACAATGGAAAATCGACTTTGGCCTCAGTAAAGACCGCAAGTCAGACGATGAATTCTCACAGCCAGGGATCATAGTGGCGTTGAGGCATGTACCATTCTATCAGCCACTTTGCATACGAAGGCTCAATCTGGTTGAGGTCTTCTGTAGGGACAGGAGGGTCGGTCCCGATGCTACTACTCTCTGACGGTGGCTCCTCCTTAACTTCAACCTTGGGAGCAATCTCTTCCCTTATGGTCATCGGTTCTTCCTTGACCTCGACCTCGACCTTTGGTAACACCTCCTTCTTAACAGTCATCGGGTCTTGTTTGACGATGGAGACTTCCTCCGTGTTGACCTCCAAGGGTTTCTTGCCTCGGCCCCTTCCTCGACTAGCAGCACCACCTCGGCGAGTCCTAGGAGCCATCTCTCTGACAACATAAATTTTTATATAGGGTAAAAAAATTTACTCAAATTATAAGAGTTGTGACGTTGGTTTTTTGTGTTCATCATCATTAGAGGGAGCAGCACTGGAAAAGTTATGACATTGGTAGCATGAGAGAGCAAAAATCTGTATTATAAGACTAACAGAATTACTATGTAATCATGTACTCACCAATAACCGGATGTAACTGGAGTCGTTGGGCCTATCGTGTAGTAATTGGTGGATCCGCTGGTATATGCCGGATGTAGTTAGTATCTAGTATATCAGATTAGTATCGGTCTATCAGTTTGGTATATGACGTATCAGATTGGTATTGGCGTTAACAAATTGGTACCGTCCTATCCGATATGTACATGTATCGACCATATAGCTAGGATTCATATTGGCCTTATCGATTTGGTATCGGTCATATCCGATAGGTATCGGCCGTGTTGGATTAGTATAGACCATTTTAGATTAGTATCATGAAAGGTTTAGTAACAACTGTACTTAGATTTCTCTCTTCTCGAGCTAGAATACCATTGCAAGAGAGTCACCAGATCGTGATTGGCCAGTTACAGTAACATACATGCTTCCTTTTTTATCAGGAAAAGCGAGATTGAAAAGGAAGTATGTATGTTCTGTAACTGGACAGCTACGCTCTCGTGACTCTTTTGTAATGGTAATCTAGCTCTAGAAGAGAGAAATCCAAGTACAGTTGTTACTAAACCTTCCACGATACTAATCCGAAATGGTCTATACTAATCCAACACGCCCGATACCTATCGGATATGACCGATACCAAATCGATAAGGCCAAAATGAATCCTAGCTATACGGCCGATATATATCGGATAGGACGATACCAATTCTCTAAGACCAATACCAACTGATACGGCCTATACCAAAACGATAGATCGATACTAATCCGATACGGTCAATACTTATAAGTACCTACGGTCCAGGAGGTTGATCCGCTAGTACATCCATGTACGATCAACGAAGTAACGATCCATTTCAATTTGGATGTGAAAATCTGTATCGTAAGACAAGCTAAACATAATCAGTTCTATTTCACATGCTTAATTGCCAAGTATGGGAACGAATGGCTTAGAACACAACCCATAATTCATTCTAGCATACATTACTGTGAATCATTTATGTTCTGTACATATGGTGTAGTATATGTTCTTATCGTATCTAGTATCTGAAGAATGTAACAGAATCAAGATGAACTCATATAATGTAATACTAAGACATCATCTACTACTATATAAGATATAGTGATAGGTTGTCATATCATCATTGCCGAGGGATGAGGGTCGGAGGACAAATACCGCTCGAGTGAGCCAAAGGCATGCAGTAACTTCCTTCCCTCCATTCACCCTCTCCCTCTCTCATGCTATCAACGTCACAACTTTTCCAGTGCTGCTCCCTCTAATGATGATGAACGCAAAAATCAAAGACCCCCCTCTCCTTTCTCACTCTTCACAGTTCTCACAACATGAAGGATCAATGCTTTATAGTTCTCTTCCATCCATCAATTCCTTCGTTCTGATCAAGCATCTTCCTTCTCCTTTCCTCCACCATGGCTCTGGACCCATCTGCTCCTCCCTACTTCCCTTCTTCTTATTTGACTCTCTCAGCCACATATGATATCCACCTCAAGTGTAGAGTCGGGGGAGAAGAAGTGGACAGGAAGAGGAAGGGGAAGCAGCACAGCCGACGGTATAACACGGAGGAAGTACAGAGGTTTTCTTCAACATCCGTAGGAGAACTATAAGGATATATCTTTTCACAACAAATCACCTTGTCAAAGACCCTTAATGTGACAACCATGTTACCGCGGTATCGGAAAACTAACATGTCATAATTTTCTAAGCCGTATGTTTTGACATAATCCTCCAAACTCTTTCCTGCTATGTAGTAATGCAAGATTACTACATAGGAGGAAAGAGTTGGTAGGATTATGTTAAAACACACGGCTTAAAAAATTATGACATGTTAGTCTTCTGACACTGCGGTAACATGATATTCATATTAAGGGTCTTTGACAAGGTGACATATTGTGAAAAGATATATCCTTATAGTTCTCCTACGGATGTGGAAGAAAACATCTGTACTTCCTCCGGGTCATGCCACCGGCTGTGCTGCTTCCCCCTCCTCTTCCTGCCCACTTCATCTCCTCCGACTCTACACTTGAGGTGGATATAATATGTGGCTGAGAGAGTCAAATAAGAAGAAGGGAAGTAGGGAGGAGCAGATGGGTCCAGAGCCATGGTGGAGGAGAGGAGAAGGAAGATACTTGATCAGAACGGATGGCTCAGAACACAATCCAAAATTCATTCTAGCATACATTAGTGTGAATCATCTATGTTCTGTACATATGGTGTAGTATATGTTCTTATCGTATCTAGTATCTGAAGGATATAACAGAATCAAGATGAACTCATATAATGTAATACTAAAACATCATCTACTACTATATAAGATATAGTGATAGGTTGTCGTATCATCATTGCCGAGGGATGAGGGTCGGAGGACAGTCAACTTTATCTACGATAATATAGTTTCTGCCTCGCCAGTCGAATGGCTGCAGGGACTATGTCCTGATCACCCTGTCGTACCGTAGATTAATGCAAATGGAGCTAAAAAATCCGTCGCTAACCGGTCACTAGTCCGTCGCTAACTGAGATTTTTTTGAAAAAAATTACAGCACTTTTCCTGTTCACAAAAATATGCATAAATCAAACCAATATATAATGCACACCAATTATCCAATAATCACATAGACCAAATATATAATGCACACCAATTATCCAAGAATCACATAGAACAAATATGCACATACGAATTTAATGCACACCAATTATCCAAGAATCATATAGACCAAACCAAATTAATATAAAATAGACATCAATTATCCTGAAGAGTAACCTAATATCCGTCGTGATAATCCGATCATAGCACAAATATTCCAAAATTCCCACAAATATTCCAAATTTTCTTAATTACAATACTTTAAGGAGGAGAAGGAGTTCGATTGCCCAGATGGCTCAGATAAAGTAGCAAAAATTCGATTTATCTCCAAGTGTGAGAACGGATGGCTCAGAACACAACCCAAAATTCATTCTAGCATACATTAGTGTGAATCATCTATGTTCTGTACATATGGTGTAGTTATATTCTTATCGTATCTAGTATCTGAAGGATATAACAGAATCAAGACGAACTCACATAATGTAATACTAAAACATCATCTACTACTATATAAGATATAGTGATAGGTTGTCGTATCATCATTGCCGAGGGATGAGGGTCGGAGGACAGTCAACTTTATCTACGGCGACATAGTTTCTGCCTTGCCAGTCGAATGGCTGCAGGGACTATGTCCTGATCACCATGTCATACCGTAGATTAATACAAATGGAGCTGGAGCTGGAGCCAAAATACAGTACTACTTTACCATGTCGTACCATTACTCTCTCACTCTCTCTCTTCCCCCCTCCGGTGCTCTCACTCTCTCCGACGCTCTCACACTACTAATTCCTATGTGTTTTAAGTGTGAGAACGGATGGCTCAAAACACAACCCAAAATTCATTCTAGCATACATTAGTGTGAATCATCTATGTTCTGTACATATGGTGTAGTATATGTTCTTATCGTATCTAGTATTTGAAAGATATAACAGAATCAAGATGAACTCTCATAATGTAATACTAAGACATCATCTACTACTATATAAGATATAGTGATAGGTTGTCGTATCATCATTGCCGAGGGATGATGGTCGGAGGACAGTCAACTTTATCTACGGCTACATAGTTTCTGCCTCGCCAGTCGAATGGCTGCAGGGACTATGTCCTGATCACCATGACGTATCGTAGATTAATACAAATGGAGCTAGAAAAATCCATCGCTAACCAGTCACTAGTCCGTCGCTAACTGAGATTGTCATATCATCATTGCCTGCCTTCATTCCTCACTCTCTAAAGCACACATACACATATGAATATCATAGTTAGATGTATAGATATATACATCTATATAGAAGCACACATACACATATGTATATCACAGTTAGATGTACAGATATATACATCTATATAGAAGCACACAACTGATACACTCTAAGGGTCGGTTTTCCAGGAAAAACTTTACTTATTCAGTAACTTTGATGAAGCGAATGTTCTAAGGATATTCTTAACAAAGAAGGCAGATGAAGAACTCACACTGTCCTTGAGACAGTGAACATACACCATGAACCCAAACCCCATATTCATATTTACTAATCCAAACACCACCAAACTAATGGATAACACCCAATATTGATAACACATTATTTAGCCGATATAAATACCTAATTAAAACTAGAATTTGAGAAGCAAAGCCCTCCGCCGCCCCCGCCCCAAGCCCGTCGCATAGGCCCCGATGCCCCCGCCAAAGCCCGCCGCCCCCCGCAGCCCCGCTACCCACAACCCCCCGCCCACCGCCATCGCCCAGCCCTCGATGCCCCTGCCCCAAGCCCGTCGTCCAGCCTCTGACGCCCCCCGCAGCCCCGCCACCCACAACCCCCGCCCACCGCCGCCGCCCAGCCCCCGACGACCCCGCCCCAAGCCCGCCGCCCCCGCTGCCCCTACGACACTGTGAGAGAGAGATCGAGAGAGAGAGAGAGAGAGAGAGAGGGGATTACCTTCGGGAGAGAGAGGAGAGGACGCCGACGTCGATCACCGAAGCCGCAGGAGAGAGAGAGAGAGAGAGAGAATTTGGGGGGAATACGAAAAGTTCCCTCTATCGTTTTAATTTAAGTCTGGAACGTATATTTAGCGACGGACTAGCGACGAATTTTTATCCGTCGCCCGTTAGTCGCTCTTTTTGATACTTGCCGACTGAATATCCGTCGCTACGTAGTCGAAGAACTGTCCCGCCAATTCTTCCCATAATTCTCGCCAAATAATCGACTGCATAGCGACGGTTAAATATCCGTCGCTATATCTCCGACGCCCTAGCGATGGATGAGCGATCTTTTTTTCTCCTAAAAATAAAATAAAAAATGTAACGGCTTGTCATCGGTACTCCGTCGGCTGGTTGCCACAAAGCCGTCACTAACGCAGACGGACAATATCCGTCGCTAATGTTTCGTCGCTAATTTACAGTATTTTGGTAGTGTAATTAAAAAATCAATCAACTTTCGATTATCTGATTATATATATAAAGGAATGAAAATTTAAATTTAACTTGAATTAAATTCCTGATTCAAATCAGTTTTGCAAGATTTGGTTAGACTAATGGAGATTCAAATTAGATTAGGGATCTAAGAAGGTTTAATCAATTTTTTTAAATTTTCTATGGTGTTCTTCACAGTCGGTGCATTTGGAAATCAGTATCTTGTGAGGTACTCAAATCTCGCTAGATATTATTTTTTATACAATCTATAATAAATCCTAAATCCCTAAAATTTTAAGAAAATATACTAAAAGAAAACTTTATAAGTATTTTGTAACAATATACATTTTCAATATAGATCTATAGCATATAAAATATATTTATTAATTATATAAATAAAATTCTATATATAAACTATATTTATATAACTAAATATATAAAATTACCTATGTACGTATATATACTCAATATAAATAAAACTCTATATACTAGATGCATACATACATACATATATATATATATATATATATATATATATATATATATATATATATATATGTATGTAAAATATATATATATATATATATATATATATATATATATATATATATATATATATATATATATATATATATATATATATATATATATATATACTTAAGTTAATCTAGTAAAGTAATATAATAGAAATTCGGGTATTTACATAATATATATAAGTAGACATATCTATACATTCAATATGTAAATACCAAAATTTATTTATTAGAAAAAAATTAGTAAAATTTTTACGGGGTTTGCAAAGGGAGGCATCTTCTACCAGTAACACAGAAGAAGTATCAACACTAAAGCTGAGTTTGCATGATGCTCTAGAAAATATTGAAAAGAGAGACCAAGAGTATGCAAAACTCAATGCTTTATATGATATAGAGAAGAAGAAGAAGAGGTACTGCATAGCTATACAGAAATTAGATGTTGTATTTGCCAAATATGCCGTAACATGTGCAATTTCTAAAAAGTTTAAGATTAAATTGGACAAACAGGTTATACCTATTACCCAATCAAAGATCTATCATTTGACACATCACACATATTATAGGACATGATCAAAGAAAGCAAGCAAACCAAATGCTACACATCGTCATGCTTTCTTCTATAAGTATCCACAAAAGACACAGAAGACTCATGTATACACTCTGATCCCCAGCACCAACACTTCTACAATTTGCAACTATTGTGGTCAATATGAACACATCTCACAATACTGCAAGATTATAATACTAGTAGATATGAAGGTATATACTTGGATACCAAAGACTAAATTTCTAGACCCTTAAAAAATGGGTACCAAAGGTCACATCTACTTGTTTGTAGGTGGGCCTACCCTCTCATGCGAAAATCAAGTAGATTCTCGATGGTGGGTAAATATGACTGGTGATGCATCCTTATTCGCCACACTATCGATAAAGAAATAAAGATACGTCTCATTCGGAAACAATCTCAGAGGGTGCATTATAGGTAATGGTAATTTTGCTATTCCTTCTTACCTAGTTATAAAAGACCTTTGTCTTGTCACTAAGTTAAAACATAACCTACTGAGCATTAGTCATATTGTTGATAATGGTTATGATATTAGCTTTATGAAAGACAAATGTTATATATACGAAATGTGATATGAGACTATGATTTATGAAAGAATTAGGGGGGAAAATATTTATTTTTTCTATTAATTTGTCAAAGAATGCTAACAGTGTAGATAAATGCCTATTATTCAACAAAGATGAAAGTTAGCTATGTTATATGAGACTAGGACATGCTAACATGGATATTATTTCAAGGCTATTCACAAAGAAATTGGTAAAAGGACTACCTGAGATCATGGTCAAAAAAGACATGGTATGAGCTAAATGTGAGAAAAATAAAGCAACTAGGTCATCATTTAAATCAATCAACGCTGTAAGTACTTCTAGACATTTGTAATTACAGCATATAGATTTATTTAGACCAAGTAGAGTTGTTAGTCGTGGTGGAAAACTCTATGCTTTTGTAATTGTTGATGATTTCTCTAGATTTACTTGGGTTTTCTTTTTATCAAACAAAAATGATGTGCTTTTGAATTTGAGATATTCTACAAAAAGGTTTAAAACGAAAAGGGCTTCATGATTATTCACAAAGTGAACATCGAGACGAATTCGAAAATTAAGATTTTAATTTTTTATGATTTAAATGGCTATTTTCATGAATTTTTCTACCCTAGAACTCCCTAACAGAATGATGTTATTGAGCGGAAGAATAGACCTCTCAGCAATATGGCTAGAGTTATGCTTAATCAGTCTCTTCTGAAATACTTTTTGGCAGAAGCTGTAAATGAAGTCTGTCATATTTTGAATAGGATTCTAATTCGACCTATATCGAAAAAGATAACCTATAATCTTTGGTTTGGTAGAACTCCAAATAATTTTTATTTCAAAGTTTTTGGCTGTCGACTTTTTTAATCCTGAACACCAAGGATAACTTAGAAAAGTTCAACTCTAAAGCGGATGAAAGATTTTTCCTGGGTTATGCTGCTAAAAGCAAAGTAAATGAAATAAATTTTTCAATAAATATTTACTGATCGTTGAGGAATCCATTAATGTTTCATTTGATGAACTTAATAGTCAATTACCTAGTGACAGTGATGATGAAGACATCGAAAAAACATTCATCAAAGCATCCGAAGATACTGTTATCGGTACAAGCTATATGGAGAGTCTGTCAAAGAAGATGAGGTTCATGTCAGCCCATCCAGAAAACTTGGCTATAGGTGATATATCCAAGGGAGTAAGTACTCGTTCATCTACT
The DNA here is from genome assembly GCA_029216955.1 of Iris pallida. Classification (NCBI taxonomy): domain Eukaryota; kingdom Viridiplantae; phylum Streptophyta; class Magnoliopsida; order Asparagales; family Iridaceae; genus Iris; species Iris pallida. The sequence continues at coordinate 7,581,164 of JANAVB010022597.1, forward strand.
AGAGCTATAACTATAAATATTGCTTTTATTTTGCAAGTAGAGCCTAAGAATGTAGCAAAAGTTTTTAATGATAAATTTTGGATTTTTGCCATGCAAGAGAATTAAACCAATTCAAGAGAAATTAAGTTCGGAAACTTGTTCCTAAACCCATTGATCACTCTATAATTTGTACCAAGTGTGCATTTTGAGATAAATTGAGTGAGAATGGACAAGTCTTTCGTAATAAGGCACACGTTTCATTGCTCAAGGTTATAATCAAAAAGAATGAATTAATTATGATGAGACCTATACTCCTGTTGCTAGATTTGAGTCCATTCACATGCTTTATACCTTTGCATGGTTTCATAATTTTAAAATTTTCAAATGGATGTTAAAAGTATATTTTTAAATGGCTTTATTATAGAAGAGCTTTTTGCGAAATAATCCCCTGGTTTTGAAGATTTCAAATTTCCATATCATATTTTCAAGTTGAGTAAGTCATTGTATGGACTCAAACAAGCCCCTTATGCTTGGGATGATCTCCTCAGCTCCTTCCTACTTAAAAATAGTTTTTCAAAAGAAAAAGTTGACACCACTCTTATCAACCCTTGATGACAATATTCTATTAGTGCAAATATATATTGATGACATTATTTTTGGTTCTACTAATGAGCTACTTTGTCAAAAATTTACTACATGTATATAGAGTGAGTTCAAGATGAGCATGATGGAAGAACTCAATTATTTTATTAGATTGTAAATCAAACAGAATTTATAAGAAACATTCATCAATCAAGCTAAGTACATGAAGGAATTACTGAAGAAGTTTGACTTCGACAATGTAAAATCTATCGGCACACCAATGTCTACACCAACAAAGCTTGACCTGGATGAAAGTGTCAAACCAGTAGATCAGCGTAAGTATCAAGGTATGATAGATAGTCTATTATATTTAACTGCTACTTGTTTCGATATTATGTTCAATGTTTGCTTATGTGTAATATATTAAGCTAATCCTAAGGAATCATACTTATGCGCAGTTAAGCGTGTCTTCCAATACCTTAAGGAACTTCTACAGTTGGCTTACGGTATCCAAATACTACAAAAAATGCAACAACATCGACATAAACAACATGTAGCACAAAGTTAAATTTGTGTCGCCAAAGCATTTCTGTGACATATCTAGAAATGTCGCACACATGTCGCTGTAGCCTTGCCTAGGAAAGTCTTTGGCGACACGAAATCACCCATGTTGCAGATTGTAACCACTTTTGGCAAAATATCATACTTTTTGAAATAACTTTTGGCGACATGTGTCTTGTGTGTCGCATAAATGTGATACATTGGCAACATAACACATGTCGCCAAAAGTCTTCCTTTTAATTTTTTTATTATAAAAACACTTACTGTACACAATTTGATGTTGTGAAAGCTAATGTAGCCAAATATAAAAATACTTCATGCTACACAATTTGATGTCGCAAAAACTAATTTATATTTTTTATATTAATTTATAATATTTTTTATTTTCAAATATATTTTTTGACATAAATATAAAAATCTTATTTCGATAATAACTTACGAACATTGAAATTTGTATTCAAAGAACTTGCGAACAAAGAGCAACAACTTGCCGTAAACACAACATGATATTCAATATAATTTTCAAACATCTCTTCATAAAATAATCTAATAATACAATATTTTAACAACTTCAAGTAACCCATTCAAGAAGAAACGTACTCTATTCTACAAACGTATTATATTCTAGATAGACAACTATAATATAAACAAAAACACATGAATTGAATGTCTCCCCAAAAAAATTAGCCTTCAATTGAGCTCATGATATAAATTTCTTCCCCAAAAAATTGACTTGACTGTGTTCCTACAAAAAAAGGTAAAACAAAATATATACTATTGATGTAAATACAATTGATGGAAAAATAGGACTTAAAGCAGAACAAGGACTAATACTAATGATACCTCGGGACCAAAGAATTTGAGAACATATTCCTCATTAGTGTATTTAAGAACCTCTACAAACTGCATTAATACAAGAACTGGAAAAAGAATAAATCATTACTCAAATTGAAATATGAATATACTGAAGGTAGCTATGTATGTAAACTGCAGTTGAGTAGTACTATGCAATACATGAAAGAAATTGTTACTAGTTCCATATACTTACTGACCCAAATGTGTATGTCAGTATTTCAAGTAACTTGTATTGAGCTAGAACAATCAGTTTCACGTAACCTCACCTTCAAAACCTATTGTTGTTTCCAACAAGTGTATCAAATTTTCTTTTTTGTGTTTGGTAAAACAAGAAAAGCATTCAAGAAAGACCATTTGATTTGTCCTATAGTGTTTCTAGTGTGGTTGGTACATGAAAGGAAAAAATATCAATGTTCTAATAATATCCTTGTATTTTAAACATAAAATAACAACATAAAAATCTAAAAGTAATAGGTAAACTAGGCAATAACACATTTGAGTAGAACTATTGTCGTTCTAAATTTTTCATAATAAATGTTGAAAAAATGAGGAAAAAAATCAATCATATTGATTCTGAGAGGAACCATCTTCTTTCCCCTATTTATCCCTTATGCCATAAAAATACTTTCCAAATTTGTAGCTAGCAAACCAAAAGAAATGGGCAAATTTTCTTTCTAAACTCGTTAAATCACTAAACCAAACATGACTAACATGTCATCGTACCCCAAATATTCAACCAATTGATCCTTGTTGACATTTCCTAAAAGAAAAAGTATGTTCCTGAGACGAAGCCCACGTCTATTAAAAAATGTGGCGACATCCTTTCAAAGACTAGCACGTCTTTAAAAAAAAGGAAACTAAAAACCTAAGAAAAGAAATAAACTGGAACACTGACATATCATTCTCAGATTATAGTTTATAAGCATGTCTACTTTCTTATTTGATTTTTGCGATAAAGACTAAATTCCTAAATGATTCAGTCACAAGATTGTTGCAAAAATATGAATTATCTGGCAAAAAAATGCCAACTGCCAATTTATCATAAATCAGGACTTTATTTTATACAAGTGGGGATACAAATGAATTAAGTTTTGATACCATGGAAGTCAGTGTTACAGGTGGGTTTGCATGAATGGGTACAACTTGGACTATGCAAAACAAAAATGTTGATTCTTACTCCGGAGTAGTCGAAGACGACGTAGACGTAGTGGATGAGGCCCTTCTGGATCCTTATCGACGCAGCGACGGGGGTGGAGCAGAAGTAGCCTGCAACGATACTACAATGGCGAGGGTTTTGGTATCGATAGGGCAGAGGAGGCTATAATCATCCTCCTGCAAAGACTCCTTCACGACGAGCATCTGCGCCCGATCTGCACATAATTCATAACAAAAAATATCAATTAAACCTCAACAAAAGAAAAAGATCAAATTTTTTACTTCTAAGGTTCCAATTGGGTTTCTGAGTGAACTCATCGGACTAGTTCTTCCTTGGAGATTTTGTAGCCGCGATCACGTACTTGATATCATTGAAGTTGCTTGGCTCCCCAGCAACCTCACATAATCCGCAACCAAATCTAGAAGGAAGATGAGACATGGAGAGGAAGGAGAGGAGGGAAGAGGAGGAGAGGAGAAAGATAGTTTTTGATGATGGGAGTGAAATGATCGAAGAATGCCGTGTTTAGTCAAATATATTCTGTGACTATAAAACTGTCAATATAGATGATAAAGGAGAAAAAAAAATCAAAAATTTTACCAAAATGTCAGCTAAACTATAATCGAGAATTTTCCCGCAACTGCATTACTTGACGGTTAAAACCAAATCGTCAATGAATCAAATGGTTTTCCTTGACGGTTCATCTAAAACCGTCAAGTAATATAGTCAAAATTTGCTACATATAGAAAAAGGGTAATTGCTTGATGTATGTCTAAAACCACCAAGATAATAGCTTTACTTGACGGTTTTAGCACGACCGTCAAAAAATAAGCGTCAAAAAAGCCATTTTTTTCTAGTGCGAGCACGTCGCTTGAGAGAGGCACATATTGCTGCTGAGGAGGAAGTGGTACCTGTTTGCAATAAATAAAAGTTGAAGAACTTTTTGTGTTACAACGAGAAGAAGTACAAGAGAAATCCTAAACAGAAGATCTAAGTATAATTTGATTCGGGAAAGTGTGACGATAGAGATCAAACACTGTAGTAGTTCCTTTACTCCGTTGATGATCTGACGACGAGAAGAACTTGCTCTGACTCTCTGAATGCCTGTGAGTGGGTGATCTGGGTTTACCAATCAAGAAGCAGTCAAAGATCCTGAATGAAGAAAGACTTATTCTATTCATAGGCATACAAATATGCGATGTGTGCAGGGATTTTTGGCATGCATGAGCACTGCATGTACGAAAATATCGTAGAATCTGTTATAACTACATTGTTGGGACTGCTGATGAGCTGACATACGACAGTTATTGAAATTTACTTGTTGCTAAGATCTTGGGTAGTTGGCACCTGTTCATAAACATGACTGAGTCAATGACACATGTTGTGTGCACATCGCTTAATAATTTTGTTCTATTTGAACAGACTAGATTTGATTGTATCTAAGAGATGCCACGTCCATGTGGCACAATGCCATAAAATATTTGTTCTTTTGGGAATGCTGTGAGTAGGTTGTGCGTCGTAGAGACTGCGCTTCTGGACATAATAGAGGCTGTGCTTTCTGGATGCCGTAGAGGCTACACTTTTTTGCAGTACCATGAAGGCTACACTTTTGGGGCACGTTGGAAGCCGTGCTCTTCGACTGACATCTAACATCTGACTTCTGATGCTTACTTGACAGCTGACATTTGATAGCTGTCAATTATTATATGTCTTCTGACACTTGTGTCAGTGTGCCATAAATATTGAAGTGATGGCCCAGGGTTTGGAGGTTTTATGAGTGCTGCGCTCGCAGCTACTTCCCAAGTGCTGCACTTTTTGGATGTTCCAAGGCGCTGCAGTTTTGTGGTGCTCCGGGGCACTGTGCTTTTTGAGGCAATGCGCCTTTTGAGGCGTTTGAGTCAATAACTCTTTTTTTGCCGCTTTATGGGGCTCGAGAAGTAATGACTAAAGACTCAGTCAAAAATCTTATAAATGAGATTCATTGTGATAAATACGAGGTTCATCCAATTAACTCGAAGCCTCTGACCAGTTGCCACTTGGCATGTGGTCCTGACCACTCTCTGGCCTATAAATTTGTGTGTTCGAAGAGGGTAAAATTTGCTCTCTTCTCTTTTAATCCGTCTTTATGTCAAGTGCAACATAAATTTCGATGGCCGTGAGCATCCTCTTTAGAATTTTAGTCTGCAGTGGGTTATAGATCTCTTCGTTCAAAAAAGCTATAATTTTGACGAAGCACTTCATCAGAGAACTGAGATACACCTATTTAGCTATGGATAGAGCAATTCGTGCTCGTGTATCTTGCTGGCAGTATTCTTCCCTGATACAACATCGAGCACTAATGATGTTCATTACTGGGTTTGGATTGATTGGCAACCCACGTTCTGCTTAATAATTGCTTCATTCGGAAGCAATGCATCTAAGATGAGGAGGTGATGCACACCTAATGAGGAAGTGATGTGCTTCTGACGAGGAGGTGATTCACTAGTGATAAGGAAGTGATTCGCTAGTGACGAGGAAGTTTTCTCTTTCACATAAGCTGCACTTTTATATACTGTACTTTTTGTATCCTGCATTTTTGTACACTGAGTAGATAGTGAGCTGCACTTTTGTACGCTGAGTAGATAGCTTTATGTGTAATCATGATCATGAAGAATCTGTAATAGACTTCCATTATTTTATAATTATGACTATTTTAATAAATGACCTCTTTCACACATTTTCTCTTTATTTGTATTGTGCTTTTCTATATGCTATTTTTATGGGGTGCACAACAATTCTGCGATTTTTGATTGCGCCTGTAGACACTACGCTTTCATGCTTCTACAAGATCCCCTTCAAAGTTTTCAAATTTGGATAAGTTTTAAATACTTTGAAAAGAAGCATAAAAATGACACGTGGCGTAGAAAGTGCGTAACACATTACTGACAGGATGTCATCATTTAAGAGAGCTTTAGTAATCGTCAACAATTAGTGCTTTAGCCATCATTTCATTAATAATGACTCCTCGTTTTTAGGAAGAGATCAGAAATGATTTCATTCCACCATTGCACGTATTTCAAAAAGTTTCTTCAACCCGAAGCATTTTTTAATCTTATATGCTGACACGTGTCTCCTTCCTATAAATAGGGGTTTTAGAAGAGAGAGAACTTTACTCTATTTATTTTCTCCTTTAAAGAAAGACTTCTTCTTCTTCTTCCTCGAGCGAAAATCCTAGCTATTCTCCATGGCTCCCCAAACCCTAAAAGCTTCCAAATCTTCCAAGGCCGCTAAGGCTTGTGCTGCAAGTACTAGCAAGACCAAGAAGAAGAGGCCGGTGATCGAAGTTGACGTTACTGAAGACGCTCTAGTCGTTGATGCTGACGTGCACATAGATGTACGAAAAGTTATTGTGAGTTGGTCTTCCTGTCTTTGTTTTTGACAGAGATGGCCTAAGATGGGTGTTGATGCATAAGTGTTTCCTTTCTAAGCAACACTTCGAAATATGCATCGATGCCCTATTTGTTGATGCGCATAGACATTACTTTTCAAAGTAGTGTCTAGAAGATGCGCTAATGCTTCTTTTGCTGATGCGCATGGATGCTACTTTTCAAAGTAGCATCTAAAAGATGCGTTGATGCTCCTTTTGCTGATGTGCATGGATGCTACTTTTTGAAGTAGCATTAGAAAGATGCGTTGATGCTTTAGCTAATGCGTAGGGTTACTGGATAGTGCCTGCGCTGAAGCAAGTCCACTAAATAGTGCCTATGCAAAAGCTTGTTTGCTGATACGCAGGGCCACTAAACAGTATCTGTGCAGAAGCTTGCTTGCTGATGCAGAGGGCCACTAAATAGTGTCTATGCAGAAGCTTGCTTGCAGATGCGTCAGGCCACTAAATAGTTCCTGCGCTGAAGCTTGCTTCTTTATTTCTTTGCAGAAAATATTTAAGATATTTTTCTGACTTTGTTTGTTTTGTGTGCAATTTCTGTGGTCATCTCCCTATTGGACTTGATCCTCTTTAATTCATTTGTCTGCTCACTTGGCGTGAATTTTGACGAGAAGGTGGTTAACCCTACTAAAATTTAATTATTCATGGCCAACCTGAACATCGATTAGCCATGATAAATCTCTAGCACTTTGCCTACTTCAATCGTATGGCAAACTGTCAGCCGATAGTTCTACCGGTAGCGAGATGCTGAAGCCCTAATTCCCCTTTGGTGATAAGTTGATCGCTAAAGAGTGTAAGGTCTTGAAGCTGAAGAAGGAGTGGTACTTTGGCAATTATGACCTTAGCCTATATGTGTCATCGACCGAATGACACCTTCTGCTTTTGGTCTTCACCTGTGTTATCGACCGACTCAGGGAGGAGTGCTGGCGGGTCATTTTAAACTGGACTCCCATTCAAGAAAGAGAGACACCTTCACCTATGCTCACGACGACCCCTCCTACTATTTGAGAGTACTGCATACTGGGCACCTGTACAATGACTTGACCCCGGCCATTCATCCTTTCGGGGCTTCTATTTTTGCCAACCGGCTTCTTTCAGAGGAGATCTCATACCCAAAGGGAGATTTTTGGATTGAAGGTTGGGTCTATTCATGCTGTCAGGGCCACTGAGTATGGGATGGAGATCAACCAGCACATGTACCTAGCTCTGTTGGAACTATACAATCATCATACCGGGATGTTCTACACTCTCGAGGGAGAGTTGGGGCTGGCTCTCTATGAAATGTTTATAATCTCCAGGCTACCCTGGGGTGAAGTGCCGTACGAGGAATATACTCCCTGTAAGGAGTTCATAGGGTTGAAAGTGCAATAGCCTGAAATAATAGACGTATACAAAGAGTTATTATGTCACCACCTATTATGCATGCGTCAGGATGCTCAGAAGACTTATCCTCACGTTTCTGCCTGGAGGGATGACGTCTTCATGAAATATCCCGCAGGACGGAAACAGGTTCACATCACCACTCGTAGTGAGTATACTATAACTGAGGTGGAAGTATTGATGGAAGAGGCAGAGAAGATGAGCCCCACAGTGGATGCTGAGGGGAACCAAACTTTTTTGTCTACAATTATATTTGTGGAAACCTGAGCGTCATGACCCCGAAGGCGGCGTTGGCTGCTTTTTTGATGATATGGATGCGTAATTTCGTAATGCCTGGTGGTTTCGAGTCCGTCGGGCGAGTGAGTAGAAACCTTATTATGCCGGCCGTGCACCTGGTGCTTGGTTATAAACTGGCTCTTCTACCTACCATGGTCTGCAATACTCTGTGAGGCATGCGAGAGCTTTCGAAGAGGATAATTACACATGGTGGAAAGGAATGCGAGTTTCCTTGAGTGTAGCTCTCCTACCATTACCTAATGGCTTGATTGGTGTTGCACCATCCAGAGTTAATGGACCCTAATTCGAAAGACGGTCATATAGACAACGATGCCTCCATCCATAGCTACCGTTGGAAGAAGTGGATCCATCATGGTGTCCCCATTTGTAGATGGGCGCTGGGGAATTTGGCTAGCTATAAATTTTTAGAGTCCTGCCGTCCTACTCAGACTTTCGCGTAGAAGACATAATGGTGGAGAACGACAACCAGGTGAGTAATCTAATACGTAGAGCCTTCCATTGGCTACAATCCATTTAGCCATCATATTTCATCTACAGGAACTAAAACCACATATTTCTGGAACCTTACCTGCCGAGTCGGTTCATACGTCAATTTGGTTACAGTTAGATGATGATGGATAACCCCAGCACGTGCTTGAGCTATGAAGGAACTTTGCTAGATGGCGCGCACGCATAACATTACTATAATGCCGGGTGCACCAGGGCGAGCTTCAAGGTACCTGTAATTTGTCCCAAGACATACATCTTATACTTTGCTGTAAAGTTTTTCTGTTCGGCTAACAACTTTTATTCGAGCTATAATCGAGAATAGAGCTTTATTATTGGGACCAAGATGGAGGCTTCATAGGTCGTCCTTAAGCGCCTTCAAGATTCTGTGCAATCAGGGGGCAAGGTATCAGGAGGATCCAGTACCTCCCGAGAAAAAAGAGAGGAAGAGGCCCCTGTAGTCCCACCTTTGAAGCGTCGAGCCTCTCCAGAGGTGAGCTCTCCACCCTCTAAGAGGGTTAAACTGGTTGCTCATAAGCAAACCGCATCGGAGCAACCATCTTTGCGACCTGTGAAGTAGAAGAAAGATCAGCCTGTCGAGTCCTCTTCTCAGGTATCTGATATACTCTCTCTCCTTTTTATCAACTTTTAGGATTTCATCTTATTCTGTTTTGTTTGTGCATCTTGTAAAGAAGAAGTCAAAATGGTCAAAGAAGGATATGTCCGATTGCACATTTGAAGTCCTCGGGGATCTCTCCTGGCACCTACTGCCAGGGTGCCCCCTCGTGTGCCAATATGTCCGACGGTTAGGGTTGATGCCACTGTACCGTCGGAAGGCCCTCCATTGTTAAGGGTTAAAGGAACTGCTCCAATCGAGGGGCCCTCGACGATTGAGGTGCCCGCGACTACAAAGGTTGAGAAGGCCACTACCCCAAAAGAGGTTTCGTTGACCGATGCTTCTAAGGCGATTGAGCCTGAAGGGGTGCATCCACTAACTCCAATCTCCTATTTCGATTATGAATATAGTAAATATTCAGATTTATTGGAGGCCTGTCAAGAAGAGGCCCATGTGGGGATGATAGCAAATGAGCCCGTCGTGGTGCTTGAAATCAATCTGATGGTGGCTGAAGACAAGGCTAGGTAGTCCATCTCTGGGATGGATAAGATAGCCAGGGACACTAGAAGTGCGGCCCAGGATACCCTTACAGAGCCTCCTTCCATTCTGATGAAGTGGTCGAGGAGACCATTGAAGATCAGGCTGGTAAGGTGGATGAAGAGATGTCGACGAAATGCCGAGAAAATAAAATGGCTGATGAGGCGGTCGAGGGAGCTGTCGGTGATCAAGCCCATAAGTTGGCCAAAGAAGTGCCGGGTGACTCGACCGTTGTAGTGAAGGTTGCTGTCGTGGCATCGGATTAGCCTTTGCTTGTCGAGGAACCAGAGACGAACCCTGGGGTGAGGGTGTCCTTGACCTTGGAGGGTCCCGACCGAGGGTACATTCCTTGGGGAACCACCTATGGGGCTACCTCTGAAGTGGTAACATCAGAGCTTGACCATGCCGTGCCCGGGGCTAATATGGCTATTCTAGTAACTGCCTCTATTTCTGTGATAAGCATGGTTGTTTCTGCTGTCATGCATTAAGAAAATCACTCAAGAAAATGCTAAACTTAAGGAGAAATTAGAATCAGAAAAGAAGAAGTATTCTATTGCTTCATGTAGAATTGATGATCTTAATGCTAAATATGATGAGATCTGTGCTACCTCTAAAAAGTTAGAGATTAGACTGGGAAAGCAGGTACTACAACCTACGACTCAGTCTAATATAAAACACGTAGCACATTACAAAGTCACACACGTCAGATCTTTTACAAAGGAAGTAAGCAAAGCTAAAGCTTCACACAACCATACTTTCTATTACAAGTATCTACGCATATCATATTATACTACTGCACGTTCTTATATTGCTGCACATAGTACTAATGTTAATTCTTTTTGTCATTATTGTGGTATGAATGGACATATTTCTAATAATTGTCAGATTAGAAAACTTGTTGATATGAACTTGTGCAAATGGGTTCCCAAAACTAACAAATATGGATCCAAGTATTGGATACCAAAGTCTTCACCTAATATTACAGGTGAAGCTACTCATATCAAATAGAACTATAGAACATGTTGGTGATTGTAAAGCTACAAAGGTCATCTTCCATGCAATTGCACCAACATAAGTGTGGTCACTAGAACCACTTCGGTAACATGCTTCCTAAATAGTTTTTAATATCTAGCATGTTCTTATTAATGTTTTGCTATTTGATATCTTTTAATTATCTATTATTTTAAATCAATATGAGATATAATCCTAGCATGACTAGCTGTTTAGCTTAAATGATCAGTTCACAATATATAGTGTTTATTTTCTATTAGTGTGACACATTTGTCTATGTACGCTCTTTACTTTTAATATTTATTCTTGAAGCATGCATACCACTGTAATCCATAGGAGCTTAATTTGTTTTTGGTTAATATATTTTTGACTCTTCGTCTTTAATATTTTTTTAAAATGGTCACTTCTTATCGATTTGTCTTTGACATGTCATATTTACTTCGATCGGTATTCTGTAAGTATGTATGTTTAGCACAAGTCTTATATTTACTTGAAAAGTATATACATATACTTTTATCTTAACCTTGTGGTTGCATAATATATTCACTATTGATTCTCATATTTTATTTTGATTAACTTCTCATGAATCAGTTACATCTTTGTCTGATATATGAGTTAAGTTCAAGTTCTATATTATTTTAAAAAGTAGTTTCAAACTTGTGTTTATCTCATACTTTAGCTATTGGTTACTTTGAACAAATTTATGTTCTTCTCTTTATTAGCTTCTTCCTCAAAGCCTCTTTTAATGATGTTTTTCTTAGCTTTTTGGTTGACATTTTGGATACATGACTCTTATTTAAATTATTTTTAAATCTTGATCTTGATAAACCATTCTTTGGGTATTTGCTTCTTTTATATTTAGGATCTGGATTTCGATGTTGTTCGATGATACTGCATATATTCCTTTAAATCTAAGTTCTTAAGAGTAGAGATCATTTTGGGAATAAGTCGAAAGGGTCCTTCTGTCATACAGGTGTAAATAGTCTGAAGCGACACGGTGTACTAGTCTTCGGACTACCGCTAGCTGGGAACCGGCCCCTACAGCTAACCCAAAGTGATCAATAATTTATAGACTTAAGATTTATTAAGGTCTACTTGCTACTATTATCTAGTTCTAGATCCAAGGTACTGAACCCAGTCTCCTAGGTTCTAAAATACATTAACGTATTTAGGTCCTACATTTTGATTTACAAATGTTTTATATTTTATTGTTACCCAATGATTTTGTAGCACATATGGATAAATGTAATTGATACATCTTATGTTATATGCTACATTGTTCTAAGATTTTTTTAAGTCCATAGAATATAATTTTTATATTGCACAAATTTTTCTTAAATCCTCGGTTATTAAAGAAAAGAATTATTTTGGGTACAAGTCTACAAAGGGTCTGTCTGTCACCACGGCTACGACTAAAGCGAAACGGTACTTAAGTGTTCCCCGGTGGACCTCCATTAGTTGGGACAGTACTCATACAACTAATCCAAGATTGATCAACGCTTTATAAAGTAAAGATTTATTGAGATCTAGTTGCAATTGGTATATGATGGATTTTGGACTTTAGCTTTGATGGATAATATTATTTAATAATTTTTTTACAAAAGGTAACATATATTGATCTTCATAGGTTAATGTTTGTCATCTTTTGATATATTCATTTTTTGTCACACTATTCGATATTAAGATTTGATGATCTTGTGATTACTCATTGAATATTATGGTCTTGTGATTTCGTCTTTAGCTTGTGTAATATTAATGATTTTGAGCTTTATATTATTATCATCTTTTTATTCAAGTTACTAACTGCCTATTGTCACGCCCCGATTCCGTCGAATCGATAATCGTCCCTGGGGCATGATGCCATGCGAACCTAATTTGCGATCGCACAAGGCCTAGTCATAAGGTAATCCGAGACACGACATCTAAGAGAGTACGCAGACAAATTGATTCACGCAATAGTAAAGGAAACTTGAATTTTATTGATAATGAACATCTTTTACAGACTCCGATACAAGACTCATTGTCGCGCGGGCTACAACATGACTCGATTACAAAAGAGTGTCGATGAGATAACCGTTCCATACATTGCACACATCCCTCAATATACACAAAGTACTCCAGTGACCTGGATGGGAAGGACGGTGAGTCATCTTTCTTGGACTGTCGAGTGCCTTCAAAAGTGGAGTCGCAGGGAAAGTCTTCGATGCACGGCCGAAGCTTCAAAATCACGAATGCCGTCGAGCTAGCTGGCACGTCCTTCCTGGTTCGCAGGACCTGCAAAGAGCGAGGATCAACACGAAACACATATACTGGCAAATGGCTAATTAAATCCAAGCTCTGCATTTGATTCAAGAAGTTTCGTAAACATGTTAGCTAGCTATATCAATGATCTTTCTAACCATCCTGTTCGATTTGCATGTTAACAAGTTTTGAGGCAAGCATATGAAACTGTATATCATTAAGCAACTAGCATATTCATTCCGTGTCCCGTGTACCTGTTAAGCAGTGAAAGGGTATTCAGGCCACTGGCAATGTCAAGCTATTTCGGACTATAGCATTGGTTAGACGACGCCCCTTTCGCGTCGGGTAGCGAGCCCTGTACGAAAGTGCCTGCATAACTTGCGTCGATGAAGGGTTGGCGCTGCTAAACTCGTTCCTTCCGGGCCGAATCGGTCCCTTGCCCTAGGCAACCGTTCGAGAAAACTTCACCTTGTCGACAAGTTGTCCAATGACCGTTTTCTTTTAAACTTAGTCAATTTTGCTTCCTTAGCCGTATCGTTGCGATAAACGTTAATCGATTCATTCATTGTTTTGCATAGGCTAAGTGGATTTGTATAAGAAAATACGTTTTCTGTTTTCAAAACCGGCAGTTTGATAGCAAGTGTTTCGTAAAGAATCGTGCCACGATTTCTTTGATTCTACACTATTATGACAAGCATTCATTTACTTCACATATTGAGTTTTAAAGTAGCAGGACGAGACGAAGGAGGTCAGCCACTCGCCTTAGGCTTGCTTCAAACGAGTGACCGGTTGGCTGCGCTGACGTCGCCTACACGATCACCTGCAATCGCATAAGCAACTGATTAGAACACTGTATAATTCAAGGATATTCGATATGAATGCGAAGCTCGAAAACGCGTCACGAAATCGAAAACATTCACGAAAAATGCATTCATGAAAACCAAAGCCAAAGCCAAATCAAGTGCGGCATAAAAACCAGAACAATGGGAGGTCTCTCCCGACTCAGCCACAGAGCCAATCCTCGAGGTGCAACCCGCTGAATATGGGAATTGGTTCCGAAGAAGCCATTCCATAACGTGGAATGGATCTTAATTCAACCATTCCCGTTCGATCGACTCGGCCGATCCCGACCTATCGGTCCCGACTGAATCGATAACGACAGTGTTCCTTTCTCGCACACTCCGTGGACGAAAACGGGGCGCGATATAGGGATGGGGTACTACACCATAACCATCTAATAAAAAGTTTCTTCCTCGAAACTTAAAGATAGAACCGACCTCTACGAGAATAACGAATGAAATTTTCCTTCATTTCCGATTCAAGCTCCCACGTCGACTCTTCGACCGAATGGTTCCTCCAGAGGACGCGGACGAGAGGGATCGCTCGATTGCGCATCAACTTATCCTTGTGTTCTAAGATTTGAACTGGCTCTTCAACGTAGGATAAGTCTAACTTTAGCTCCAGCTGGCCAAAATCTACCACGTGGCTAGGGTCGTGCACGTACTTTCGCAGCTGAGAGACGTGGAAGACGTTGTGTACACCTTCAAGCGCCGGCAGTAGGGCAATTTTATAGGCCATTGGGGGGACCCGTTCAAGTATTTCGAACGGCCCAACGAATCTCGGACTCAATTTTCCCTTCGTGCCGAACCGAGTAACTCCCCGCATGGGCGACACTTTGAAAAATACATGATCGCCTACTTGAAACTCGAGGGGGAGACGATGAACGTCCGCATAGCTTTTCTGACGACTCTGTGCGGTCTTTAATCTTTCCTGAATGAGCCAAATCTTCTGTACGGTCTGTTCAACCAGTTTCGGACCGAGAATCTGCCGCTCTCCGACTTCGTCCCAGCAAATAGGTGATCGGCACTTGCGCTCGTACATGGCTTCATACGGCACCATTTGAATGCTGGATTGATAGTTATTGTTGTATGCAAATTCGGCCAAAGGTAGATGATTGTCCCAGCTTGATTTGAAGTCAATTGCGCAGAGTCGTAGCATGTCTTCGAGAATCTGATTGACGTGCTCCGTTTGGCCGTCGGTCTGAGGATAGTAAGCTGAGCTGAACTGCAACTTGGTACCCAGCGCCGACTGAAGGCTACTCCAGAATCATGACATGAATCGTGACTCCCGATCAGAGACGATAGATACTGAAACTCCGTGCGGCCGTACTGTCTCATCAAGATATATCTGTGCCAGGCGATCAACGCTCCAAGTAACTTTGATGGCAATAAAATGCGCTGACTTGGTTAATCGATCGACGATGACCCAGATAGCATCATTTCCCCACGGCGTCTTTGGCAGACCAACAATGAAATCCATGCACACGTGCTGCCACTTCCATTCTATAATCGCCAGATTCTGTATCTCCCCGTCCGGTCTCTGGTGCTCAGCTTTTACCTGCTGACAGGCCATGCATTGTGACATAAAGAGTGCCACATCTCTCTTCATCCCGTGCCACCAGAAGTTTGTACGGAGGTCCTTGTACATCTTCGTACTACCGGGATGCAAAGTGTATTTCGCATAGTGCGCCTCCGACAGTATCTCCTTTCTGAGTTCTGAATTGTCCGAAACGCATAGCCTACCCTTCAATCGAAGCACGCCGGTTTCGTCTTCCACAAAGTCGGTCGTCCTGCCCGTCGAGATTAGCTCTCGCACTTTCTTCTGGTATGGATCGTCCGTCTGAGCGGTCTTGATCTTATCAAGCAAGCTCGGCTCTAACTACAACTTTGCCAACTGCATATTTCAGAATCTGACTCGAAGCTCGATGCCCATTTCTTCTGGGTCACGTAGCAGTCTGGGTCGATGGATAACGAGACAATGTACTTTCGACTCAAGGTGTCTGCCACAACATTTTCCTTTCCCGACGTATATTCGATAGTCAAGTCGTAATCTTTGATTAGTTCCAGCCAACGCCTTTGCCGCAAGTTCAGCTCCTTCTACGTGAATAGATACTTGAGGCTCTTGTGATCGGTATAGATTATGCACGCCACGCCTTAGAGATAGTGGCGCCACAATTTTAATACGAACACAATCGCTGCTAACTCCAGGTCATGCGTGGGATAATTCTTCTCGTGCAACTTTAGCTGTCGGGAAACAAAAGATATCACCTTGTTCTGCTGCATCAGCACATACCCCAAGCCCTGATCGGACGCGTCACTGAATATCTGGGAACCTTCAGTCCCTTCTGGAAGTGCGAGTATCGGGGCCGAGATGAGCCTTTGGTTCAAATCTTGGAATGCAGCTTCGCAGTCGTCTGACCATTCAAATGCGACTTCTTTCTGGGTGAGGCGAGTCAGAGGTGATGCGATCTTCGCGAAGTCTTTCACGAAGCGTCGGTAGTATCCCGCTAAGCCAAAGAAACTTTGATTCTCGCCGACGGACACTGGCCGTTTCCAATCGACAACGGCTTCAACTTTCTTTGGGTCGACCATAATGCCTTCAGCAGAAATGATGTGTCCGAGGAATACGACGCTGCTGAGCCAAAATTCACATTTGTTTCGCTTCGCGTATAGTTGATTTTCTCGAAGGGTCTGAAGCACGGTCCGCAGATGCTCAGTATGTTGCTGCCTATTCTTCGAGTAGACGAGTATATCATCGATAAAGACTACCACAAACTTGTCGAGGAATGGTCGGAACACCCAATTCATTAAATCAATAAAAGCGACATGGGCATTCGTTAGGCCGAACGACATTACCAGGAACTCGTAATGGCCGTATCGAGTGCAGAAGGCAGACTTTGGCACATCGTCCGGCTTGATCTTGAGTTGATGGTAACCTGAACGCAGATCAATTTTAGAGAACACCGTGGCTCATTGAAGCTGATCAAACAGATCGTCTATACGGGGCAGGGGATATTTGTTCCGGATGGTGGCTTTGTTCAGCTTGCGGTAGTCGATATAAAGATGCATAGAGCCATCCTTCTTCTTGACAAACAGCATGGGCGCTCCCCAGGGCGAGACGCTGGGTCGGATGAATCCCTTGTCGAGTAATTCTTGTAAATGTACTTTGAGTTCTTTAAGCTCTGCAGGGGCCATTCTGTACGGGGCTTTCGAGATCGATCGAGTGTCGGAGAAGGTATCGATAGTGAACTCAATCTCTCGATAGGGCGGCATACCGGGCAGCTCGTCCGGAAACACATCGGGGAATTCTGCCACAACGTCGTTCTGACCCACGTTTGCACCATCCTGTCGCATGTCTCGAACGAAAGCTAGATAGCCTTCGCATCCGGAATGCAGCATCCGTCGAGCAGATATTGCGGAGATCACCATGCAGGTCAACGATGCCTCACCACACGAGTAGCAGAATTCAGGCACTCCAGGTATGCGAAATATGACCTTCTTTTCAACGCAGTCTATGGTTGCATTGCACGGACTGAGCCAATCCATCCCTAGAATGATATCGTAGTCCTTAATATTTAGAACTATCGTATTGAGGCTGACCTTTTGACCACCTATACAGATGATTCTGCCTCCGCAGACTAAATTTGTAGCTAGTGGCATGCCCGATGGAATGTTAACAGTGAGCTCGAGACCCAGCGGTGTCAGAGGAAATTTGTGCTCGGCGGCAAAGTTCGCCGATATGAAACTATACGTGGCACCTGAATCAAATAATACACGAGCAGGTTTATTATTGAATTGTGGTATACCTGTCACGACTGTGTCAGATGCGAACACTTCATCTCGGGTCATGGCGTAGACGCGGCCCTGAGCATTAGGGCGACGGTCTTGGCCATTCTGTTGTGCGGTCGGTGGAGCCCGAGGTGCTTGGCCTCGGTTTTGTTGATGTTGTGGGGGGCGTTGGTTCGGCGTAGCTTTCAGACAGTCCCTTACGAGGTGATCTCTTTTGTTGCACGCGAAACATACTCTGTGCTTAAGTCGGCACTCAGTGTCCAGGTGCCCGTCCTTGTGGCAGAAATTGCAGACCATCCGCACCTTCGTCTGGTTGTCGCGATATTGACGCTTTTGTGTGTTGTTGCCTTTCGCATTACTATGGCATTTGTTATTAAGGTAAACAGCACCGGTAGTAGTAGGAGGATACTCGGACTCCAGACGGATGGCGTGGTTGAGTGCCTCGCCCACAGTTTTGTATTCCGGTACCGAGACATGAGCACGGATAGAGGAATGCAGGCCCACTACAAATCGTTTTGCTCGACTTACAGTGGTAGGTAAATAGTCTCCAGCAAACTTGGCCAGTTTGTTGAATTTGGCCATATATTGTCGTACTGTCATATTCTCTTGCGTCAACTGCATAAACTTATTTTCTTTTTCCTGTCGCACGGCTGCAAAAAGATATTCGTTCTCGAACGTATCTCTGAATGTCGTCCATGAGATCGCCGTCGTCTCGTCTTCACGTCGAATAGCCCGCTTCTGTACAGCCCACCAATCGTGCACGTTCATTCAAAGTAGAAGTTGAGCACACGCGACTTTTTTTGAGTCCTCGACACCCAGAAGCTCGAACTTGTCTTCCAGCTCCTCCAAGCAGTCGATCGCCACCGAGGAATCTTCTGTGCCGTTGAAGGACGTGCGGTAGCTTTTAGTGAATTTTGACACGTCAAAGTTAGAACTTCTCGGTACCGCAGGTGAGCATGACCGCCTCTGGTTCGGCTTTGTTGGATCGAACCGCAGGCTGGGTCACGGCAGGCATCATCGTT